>CM041018.1:6819589-8069589 GCA_022984855.1 Dimocarpus longan
TTTCTAATAAAGTTTCGTTTACTATAAAAAAAAAAAAAAAAAAAAAAAATTATTTCTGTAGGACTCACCTGAAATATTTATAAACAAAAATCGGGAGGCCCTTGAAAGTGAGTATGTTAGCTCAAATCTTCACCACTGGATCGATCTGGTGTTTGGTTACAAGCAGCGTGGAAAACCGGCAGTTGAGGTATACTTTAGTGAAGGATGATTTGAGTGGATACTATTTTAGTTGTTGCATATTGTACTTGTTTACTTTCAACTTACTGAGCTACTTGGAACTAAAATTGGATTACAGGCTGCCAATATCTTTTATTACTTAACTTACGAAGGTGCTGTTGATCTGGAGACCATGGAAGATGAGCTGCAGAGATCAGCGATAGAAGACCAAATTGCTAATTTTGGTCAGACACCAATCCAGATTTTTCGTAAAAAACACCCAAGAAGAGGGCCACCAATTCCAATTACTCATCCCTTGTACTTTGCTCCTGGATCTATTAATTTGACCTCCATCATTAGTAATACAAATTATCAACCATCTGCGATTGTGTATATTGGGTTGTTGGATTCAAACATTGTCCTAGTGAACCAGGAACTCACCTTGTCAGTAAAGATGTGGTTGACAACCCAACTGCAGTTTGGTGGGAATTTCACCTTCTCTGCCTCTCAGGTATGGTTCCTGCCTTTCTGACAGAAATATGTTCAATCATTTCTATAATGCAACCAATGCAGGATAGGAAATAATGTATTGTAGGATTCTATTAATTTATTTTGGGTCAAGGTTTAAGTTGGTAATTTCCTTTCATGTTTAAGATTTTTAGAATTTTCATGGGATTTTACTTATTCAAGTTAATTTTATTTTTTTAATCATATGGGAGACTCGAACTCAGCACTCCTTAGTATGATAAGGCTTTGATGTCATGTTAGTAACTAACAAATTCAAAGGTTTATGCTGATAGAAGAGAGTTTGACAACAGTATTTAAGCAAGCTAATTGGAAAGAGCTTGATAGTAGTATTTAAACACTTATATATATATATATTTATATATAAGTAGATTAAGTTTCTCATTTTAATAGGTTTAGTTGTCTATAAATAGACCTTTTCTTGGAGAACATCTTCAATACTCCTAGGCAGATGCACCTTATCCAGTAATACCATGTCACGTGGCTTGGAAATCACATTGCATATGGCATGGGTGGGTGCATTCACCAAGGTGCATTGAAGATTTTCTTTTATTGTTGTCGGTTATTACATTTTTGATTGTTGAGGAATGAATAAAAGTGACATTTTATTTTAGTATTTGAGTTCTTCTATATCTATCTTTTCTTCAGTTTTCCTCCCCTTTATTTTTCTCCCGTCCTTTATCTTTTGAATTCTTTCCCATCCTCAAAATTTATCTTCTTTCTATTTTAATTCCTATTCTTATTAAGTTATTTCTCACTTGTTTTTTATCTTCTTTTCTCATCCTATATAAAAAATTTGGTCTCATTGATTTGTTCATCGTAATGTTCAAAGTTCCATTATTGGGGAAAAAAAAAAAATTGCTCTTGCAGGATCCTTTATTAAATTAACTAACTCTTGCAGGATCCTTTCTTTGGAGTTGGTTCTGATGTTCTTTCTCCACGTAATTTTGGAAGTCCTTTGGCTGAAAATTTTGAACTTGGAGCGCAATGTTTTACGACAATGCAAACTCCGTCTGAGAATTTCTTGATCTCATGTGGCAACTGGGAAAATAGTTTTCAAGTAATATCTCTGAATGATGGAAGAATGGTGCAAAGCGTACGACAGCATAAAGATGTGGTCAGCTGTGTTGCAGGTATTTCCTATTTGTAAAGTAAAGGTGTTTATTTTCACTAAAATATTTCTTCAAGTATTTTCTGTCATTTAAGACCAATAATTTTGCTGCAGTGACTGCTGATGGTAGTATACTTGCAACTGGAAGTTACGATACCACTGTCATGGTGTGGGAAGTTCTTCGTGCCAAAGCCCCAGAAAAGAGAGTTAGAAACACACAGACAGAACAACCTCGTAAGGATTATGTCATTGTGGAAACTCCCTTCCATATTCTCTGTGGGCACGATGATGTAATTACATGTTTATACATTAGTGTAGAGATTGATATAGTTATTAGTGGGTCAAAAGATGGTACTTGTATATTTCATACTCTGCGGGAAGGAAGATATGTAAGATCTTTACGGCATCCATCTGGCAGTGCATTGTCAAAGCTTGTTGCCTCTCGTCATGGGCGGATTGTGTTCTATGCTGATGATGATCTCAGTCTGAACCTATTTTCTATTAATGGTAAACATCTGGCTGCTTCAGAGTCCAATGGCCGCCTCAATTGTGTTGAACTCAGTGCTTGTGGTGAGTTTTTAGTTTGTGCAGGAGACCAAGGACAAATAACTGTACGGTCTATGAATACACTTGAGGTTGTGAAAAGGTATACTGGAGTTGGAAAGATAATAACATCTCTAGTTGTGACCCCAGAAGAATGCTTTTTAGCTGGAACCAAAGATGGATCCCTTCTTGTTTATTCTATAGAAAATCCTCAACTCCGTAAAGCTAACCTTCCACGGAATGTTAAATCTAAAGCTTCTGAAACAGGATAGATCTACAATTCAGGAGAGGAGCTATAATGACCATAACCAATCCGTGATGTTAAACTCAGGTATTCTGCTGGCATTTTAAATGTTCGGATTGTTTTTGCTTGCAGTGCATAAGCGAATTTTGTTTACATATGATGCACGACCTTTTATGTTAAGCTTTCAACAAGGTCAGACATAAATTGGTTATCTTCAACTTTAGGACAGTGTTTCTTAGGACAAACACTAAAGAAATAGATAGACTAGATAATTATGGATTGGAGAACAAAGAAATTAGAGGAAAGGGGGAAACTACAGAAGAAAGGGGAGAAAACAAGATGAATAACAGAGGGGAGAAATTTAGGAGGAGAATTTAATATTACTTAGTCTGGTATACAAAAGAAACATGTCTCTAATTATAGTGGCCAAAAGCAACAAAAATGGTAATAATCAACTTCTAAATATAAATATTCTAATGGAAATAAAAAAATGTTAATCAGTCAACATATCTGATAATTAATCATTCAAATAACATCAAATCACGTCAATCAATCAATTAGCAAAAATTACCAATCCTACAAAATTACATCAAAATTAAGACCCTAATCAATTCTCCATCTCAAGTTCTTATAAAATTTAATATGAAGAGCGGATTTGTCAATACCTAAAGTCAGACTCTCCCCTTACCACTTTTAGGATATATGTAGCTATTGGTAATGTTAAAGGCAGAGTGTTTTCTGCCTTTGCCATTTTGTTAGCATAAGTAATTATTACTGCTGGTATGATCATATCTACCTGCATTTGAGAACTGATAAGGATTGGAGAACTATGAAAATTGGTTGCTGGATCAATAAGGGAAACTCTTCCATCTGTACATACCAGATGCTATACATGAAAATGATGATGGATTTGGTTTGTTAATATTGTGGCAAATACCAAGCATTACTCTCTTCCTTGTAGTTTATTTATTTAATTTTGTATGATCGATTATTATTACATGTTTGACGATACTCTGTTAACATCTCTCTGAGAAGTTTGTTCCTTATTTATTTCACTCTTTGTGATTTTTACTCCAACAGGAATTTCTGCTACAGAGGTTGATTATTCAGCCATCACTTTGACACAAGTGGAGATAATCAGATCCCGAGACTCTCTAGTTGGGCGTTAATTTCTCCATATTCAGACCTGAGGAAAGCTTCTGTTTGAACTCCACACAGTTTTTATTGCTGTTCTCAGCATTACTTGAACGGATTGGCGGCAGACTCTTCAAATAGCAATATACACAGAGCCCGAATAATTTGCAAGGTGCAATTTTTTCTATTCACATTATAAAGTGGGCAAACGGTACCTTGAACAAACTCCAATGCATGATAGGAATTAGAAGTCAACATATACATGTACATTGTATTCTTATAAAGTTAGAATAGAAATGTTGTGTATTAACCAGAGCCTCATCTCAGAACCTGTTTTGTAATTTTTTTTATTCTTCAATGGCTAATAGAATTGTTAACCCCCAAAAACTTTGTACGGATGGGCACTTGTGCCTCTTCTGCTGTAAATGGCAGTTTTCTTGTATTCCTGCACTTTGTCTTTTTGAATGTCTATTTTGTTAGCATTTTTTAAGTTGTCTATTTCTGGTCTACTAAGAGTGTTTCCTGTGCGATGTGGCTAATAAAAAGGCGATATTGTGGCCCTTAGATATGAGCTAAGAAATAGAAAACCCAGTGTCAAATGGGTGAAATAGCCTTATGTTTAGTCATCTTTAAGTGAGACGAGTGAGAGTAGGTGAGAAAGTATATGCAATATCAGTGATTGATTCCAATATGTCAGATTAAAGTTGGATCCTTAACTCTGTATAGTCTAAATTCTTAAAAATAAAAATCACTTTCGCTTTTTCTTCATTTGATGTGCAGTAAGAGAGACTTTTTTTTGAGTGACATTCTTGTCTTTCATTTATGCATGCGTTCATGTCTGCGCAATTGTGTGTGTAACGAGATGTGGGGCTACTTGATTTTGATATAAAAGTCACTTCGGTTAAGGTTGTCTTTATTGTGACCAAATTTGTGGGTTAGCAAGTGCCTTTCCATTTTTTCTGTCCATTGCCATCATTTTCCTTCTCAGGCTCTACTCTCCAATGAATACTTTACACTTAAATTTAAGTCATTTGATGGCAAAAAAAATGGGTATACTGGAATGCATTATGCGTCCGCTTCTGTTGAAATCATGTCACGTTAAGTTGGGAGGATCGATCATTGGGTTTGGGCTTTGCGGGTACTTGGTCCACCAGGAATCTTATTGGGCTCGACGGGTAGTAGGCACTTTAAATTTCCAATTTCAATGTGATTGTCATTTGTCTTCGGTTTCCACTACCATCATTTCCATTTTTTTTTTTTTTTTTTAAAATGGCTTTACTAGAGGATATGTAGTTGGTAATAAGATTGGTCTATTTTCTTTTATTTTTTTTCAAATTTTGATTTTTAGAACTTAGATTTAATGTAATAATTAATAACTATATATATAGTATGTTTTTTTTTTTTTAAATTTTTTTTTTAATGTTATTTGCATTTGTTAGTTGTTTAATCCAAAAGTTTAAATTGATAGAAAATGGTCCAATTATAATATATAAGATTTGAGATTATGATACGTTAACATATCCCCTTACGTGTAATATGAATAGATAATAGATGACAGACATATATTAAACATTCTTTATTGTGTAACATGTGTAATGAAAATATTTTAAGATAAATGGGAGAGAGAGTTTAAATTTGAGACCTTAAAGTTTTGATATCATGTTAGTTATCATTAAATTCAATAGTTTAAATTGATAGAAAATTATTCAGCTGTAATATTTAAGATTTGAGGTTATGATACATTAATAGAAATATGTTTGTTAATACAAATTTTTGATAAATTTTTAAGTTTTTAATGAACTTTCGATATTTTAATGAACTTTTGATTTTAGTTTTTCTAGTTTTGAGCTCTCAATGATTTGTTGATTTCCTCTTTGGTCAATGAATTCATCTCCTTAGAAGAAAAAATTTAAAGAAATGTAAACTCTTTAAACTCATAATCTTTTTGAGACAATCATAATCTCTTTATTATCCATCTAATTTTATTTCGTGAAATTCATACCATTTTAAACTTGACCACTTATTTTGATTAAATATTATAAAAATATGATTTTTTAATATTTTTTTGTTCAATTAAATATTTAAATGATGTGATATATGAATTATCAATAACTCATAAATAATGAGATGCTGCGATAATTAATAAGATGTTATTAATTTATATATGATATTATTTAAGTATAAATTTGAGTAAAAAATTTGGTAGTTCAAAGGCTACTCAAAATATATACATGGTACTCGTTAATGTCCGAATCTAATTTAGACAAAACACACCGTTTCAAATCAGTTGCACACTTTTCGTAACTTGCTGTAAAGAGAACGAGATGCAGGAAAAAGCAAGCATAAAACTGGCCAATAAGGGCATATATCGTAAATACATGAACTATCTAGGGTCACTTTCCTCTTTCCCCATATCGTCCTGTCCTGAGCTGTCCTTCACTCTCTGGTCTCTCTCGCACACAGAAAACTCACCAACGCATACACAAAACACAACACGCCCACACCCATCACAAGCACTCACACATAAACACAACAACCCCCCCCTAAAGAAAAGCGCTCCTGGTATTTTTTTCTCTTCAACACAGACTTAAATTCTCCCTCTCTAAAATCAAATTTCTTGTTTGAAAAAAAAAATAAATTCACTCTCCACTCTCTCTCGGACTTTTTATTTTTTAGGGTTAGGGTTTCGTGGAGAGCTCCCAAATTGTTATCTCTTGTTCGCGAATGCTTCGTAACTTCGTCAGTTTGACCCCCAACCAGCAATGTACGGCCACTCTCAGCCAATGAATGTCCCAGCGCAGATTTCCTCGGGCGCCGACGACGACGACGTCTCCGTCGGCGCGGATAACCATCACCACCTCGGTTACGATCCCCACACCGCCATCGAAAACGGCGTCGTTGTCGAGGACGTCGCTGCCGACTCCGTTTATGTTCCCACTGGCTCCGAGCTGTCTAATTCTAGCCAGCTCACCCTCTCCTTCCGCGGACAGGTCTATGTCTTCGACGCTGTCACTCCTGATAAGGTATTGGAATTTCTTTTTTCTTTTTTCTTTATTGTTGTTGTCCTTTTAGTTTTTTGATGTTTGAATTAGGGTTTGGAATTGGATTGTTTATCTGCCGTCACGTGAATTTGTTGTTTCGGGACTTTGATTGGTGCTTATATGAACTGCTATGTTGTACTTGAAGAGGCCAGCTTTGATTTCTCTATGGTTGTGTGTGCATAGGAAGATGTGGGTTGATACATTGCTTGTTTAAAAAACGCTATGTCTGCAGGTTCAAGCGGTGTTGCTATTATTGGGAGGATGCGAGCTGTCGTCGGGCCCACAAGGAATGGAGGTGATGGCTCAGAATCAGAGGGTATTCTTTTCCTTAAACCGTTTAAGTTGTATGTAGTGTAGATGTGCTTTTTCTTTTGTTTTTTATTATTTATTAATTTATTGCATGGTGTTTAGGGTGTTTCGGACTTTCCTGGAAGGTGTACTCAACCTCAAAGGGCAGCTTCGTTGGACAGATTCCGTCAGAAGAGGAAAGAGCGGTGCTATGACAAGAAAGTCAGATATAGTGTCCGCCAAGAAGTTGCTCTCAGGTGTTGTGATCTGTTTTTGTTCATTGCTTGAATTCATATGTCTTCCAAAAGCAGTTGCTGTAAAAGGAAGGCAGGTAGTTAATGAGAAGTAATTTACAATTAGTGGTGGTTAGTCTTGCCACATGTGATTACTAGTTTCTTATGGTTAAATTTTGATACATGTGTCTTCTAGCAAGCTATTTAAGAGTTATTGTCCTTGAGCAAGCTGTTTATTTGTGGTGCGATCTGGATACTTGCTCCCTTGTTAGCTAATGGAAATCCCAGCAAGACGTGTCATGTCACCTGACACCTTGGAATTTAATCTTCGTTTGGTTTATACTTAGCTTACTAGAGTGCAAGAATACCATTCTTAGGTATTTCCTTATCAGGTTAAGCTTTTGGGTCGATTGATTAATAATATGATATCAGACCTTTATTATACCAGGAAGCCTTGGGGTTTGAGTCCACCATTGTGATAATTTTTGAATTTGTGTTTAGTTTTGGACTACAACCATGTGGCTAGCCTGTTGGACTTGCACATGAGAGGGTGTATTAGAATGCTTCAATACTATTATTGAGCCATTTTTTTTTTGGCTTAAGATTTTATAGTTTCCATATCTGATTCATACCTTTATTTAGATAAACTGGTGCTTGTGGACTAGTAGATGGTCAGTGCCTATTGCGGCCACCCCTTGGTCAATAATACAGTCATTTCAAGGAGTTGTGATATTATAAATTCAGAATTATCTTTGAGTTTTTGTACATTTTTTTTTTTTTTAATTTGAAACCATGTTGTATGCAATGAAGTATTAATTTAGATATTGTTTCTAGAAAGCTGGCTTAAACTTAAGAGCGCGTTGTTCATCTAAATGTGTGTGTGTGTGTGTGTGTGTGTGTGTGTGATGGTTAGACACATATATATGTATATATATGAAAGATTGGGAGAAATCATTGTTTATACCTCAAAAATTAGTGGATAAGATGAGGTTAATCTTACTATATGACTTCTTATTTTGTAGGTAATCACACACCTTAAATGTAAAATAATATCACTTATACTGAAATTTCATCAAATATTTGAGAATCTATGATCACTTGTTAGTACCCACTACCATTTTGTTAAATTTAAAATGTAGAATCTTATACTAAATGCGTAACAAAATTCTGAGAGGGCAAGAGTAACAGTAAAATGAAATCTTTTGTTGTCCTTTCAATGTGATAATATTCTAGCAATCTCTAAGATTGCATGACCGAATTTTTCGATGTAGCTAGGTCAGCTAGTAAAGTCTATTTCAATTGTGTATGAGATACTGAATTCAGATCCCACCTGTATCAGGTTTTGGGTGTGGGGGTGCAATTTACATTATATCAAACATTACATATGAAGTAATTGATGAATAAGGAATTTTTGAATGGGTTTGATATGTTATTTCGATATGAAATAACTTAATTGCCTTTTATTATCTAATAGAATTGGTTTGTATATTGTTGGTATCATTTAAAATGAATATGAAAGGAGGGATGGGGGACTGGGGACGGTTATTTATGTGTGTTAACTGTCATTTTGTGATTTATTTTAAATGCACCGGCAGATTGTGTCCTCGCTTGATAGGTTGTTTTTGTGTCCATAATGAAGAAATCGTGCATGCATAGGTTGTTTTTGTATCCATAATGAAGAAATGGTGCATACGTAATTTTCTTGTTGTATATTAGGAGGAATTCTTTTGCTTGTTGTACTGTCGATTTCTGTGGAAGCATGCATGATTTGATAGACTGCCTCTGTTCTAAATATTTGCCAATTGACGTTACCGTCGTTTACAAGTGTGATTGCATTTTTCAGTTAATGACATTTATGTGGTTTTTCTCAGGATGCAGCGTAATAAAGGCCAATTTACGTCTGCTAAGAAGTCCGAAGGTGGAACTTATAGTTGGGGCTCTTCCCAAGAGGCAAGATTAGATGAAAGCCCGTCAGAAACCTCGTGAGTTTCATATCATCTCTAATGTTTATTGTTTTCTTCAACTCGTATAAAATTTGATGGGCCTAAACTTGTTATTCATAATACTTTGTTTTCCTTTATTTTGACGGTCATATTGTATTCTTTTGCTATTGGACATGTATTTTGAGGTTTACCTTATTTTTACTAATGTTTCTTTTTCTTATTAGCTGAAATGAATTTTAACCATTTTTTTTCACTTGCTTGTCTAGGTGTACACATTGTGGTACTAGTTCAAAATCTACTCCAATGATGCGGCGTGGTCCATCTGGCCCAAGGTCTCTCTGTAATGCCTGTGGTCTTTTTTGGGCAAACAGGGTAGGTTTCTGTTTAGTGTTTTTATATGTATCTATGTTTTCTTGTACGCGCATGCAGGTTTGGGTCTCTCTGCATAATAAGATTTCAGATTTGCTGTTACTGCCCTAGTTCTACTGGTTCATTTGTCGTATGTTTGTCGAGTTGCTGCGAAAGCATAACGGCTATTTAAGTATTCACTAGATCCGAAACTTTATTTGTTTGTACGGGCCCAAATAATGGTATTTACGTGCCTACAAGCTTAAGTATGGGTCTATTAGTTACGGTTTTTTGTATCACTGTCAGAGATTTAATAGAAGTGTTTGGGTTCAAGTCTCACTTTGGGGTTGAATCTCTTATTATCTGTGTGTTTGGGCTGGGCTATGTCACAATCCTCATTAGTCTTGTATGTAGTAGGGCTTATTAGTTGGATATTATAGTTTGTCCTTGTTTGCAAGCACAAGCTTTTAGATTAGTGGTCATTTGAAAATTACTTTTATATACGTTTGTCTAGGTTATTATGCCTGTGCTTGATTTACTTGTCAATTGAACCTGTCTGTTTCTTACTTCTCCATCTGGCGAAGATTGTTTGTTGCGGTGCCACATTCCTAGGCTTAATCTCCTGATCACCTGTATACTTAGGTTGATGATTGGGTTGAACCAAAGAGCGTTAGACATATGAGTCCTATGAGTAGCCTATTAAGACATAAGGAATTTTTCTTTTTGGGTTTATGAGGATATGTAATGGTATGGTCACTTGTTTTTTCTTTTAAAATTTTCACTGTTTGTTTAATAAATAGTGCGAAGGAAAAGAAAATCAACTGTACTGATCTGTCACAATTTGAGTGTGGCATTTGAATCTGCAACTCTTTTAGATAGCCTTTTAGTAGTCAGAGAAGGTTGTAGGCAGTTATATGCATTGCATTTTAATAAATTACACGAATGCACATTGTGACATGCTGTAATTATGGCTATCTTTGCGTTTTTGAGATGGCTATGGGGTTGTATGCTGTGGTAACCTGAAGCGAGTTATAAATTGTGTCTGTGTTTCTCATATTCACAACAATTCTCTTCATGCTGTTTTTGGTTTGTGAGTGAGGTTTGCCAATAATTTTAATTCACTTACAGTTACATTCGTCACCTTATAATGGCTTCAATCATCTGTTGCTGACTTGTCAACTGGAAATTTCTAATTTGCTTCAACTCTTTAATTGCATCTACTATGAATTCTCCTCTGAATAACATGCAGTGTCACATCTTTAACAATGCAACTCTGCAGGGTACTCTGAGAGACCTTTCCAAGAAAACCCAGGAACATTCTCTTACGACAGTAGAGCAGGTATGTTCTGCTATTTTTATAACCTGTAGACCTTTTTTGTGGCACTCTAATTCTTACTGCGTTTTCCCTTGATATAGGGTGAAAGTGAGGCAACTGAATCAGACCGTGGAACCACTGTCCATGCAGGCAACGAAAGAGTTCCATTCTCAAATGACGATAACTCAGCTTTAATATCCCAGCATTAAATCTTCTTACAATAAAATGGTTACAGTGGTTTGACTAAATCAATTCAAGTAGAATGTTTCCTAGTAGTTTCTTTTAGATTGTGTTATATGTACAGATATTATAGTCCCTTCATCAATATATGAGGCTGTCTCTTTTTTATTCAGTGCTAGTTTACATTACAATCACCTGAAGAGAAACTTCGTCCGGATGTATCCCACTGAGCTTCACAATAGATATATCTTGGTAATTTTATATGCCATTTCTCTATTACCCTGAGACCCTCAACGCAAAATTTGATCTTTTATGTCTTTTGGAATGAAATACATACTAGTTGGTGTAATATTCATCGGGCGTTAAAACTACCTGTTTTGATCGATCCATTGGTTAGGAATTCAAATTTCAAATTTAGGATAGGAGAGGATCCAAAGTTTTATTTATAAATGTAATATACACTAAAGAGAAGCTCCTTAACAAGAATTTTTTATTTTTTATTTTCTTATAAGGGAAGCACTAGCAGAGGAGAAAATAATTAGAGGTGTTGCTTTGACATCAATTTGCAGTTCCTGTGGCTCCATGCCTGTAAATCATAGATCTGTGCCATTTGCTTGAGTGAGAAAACTTCCTCTGTGCTTGTGAATTTGTTTATTTATTTATTTTGGTTGTTTTTGATGTACGTCGTGTCTGTTGTTGTAAACAACTTACTTTCCTTTTTGATCTATTGCACGTCTAGTAAAATGTTGCACAATTTGAAGTCTGTCCCCTATTTAGTTGCCTAAAAGTGCCTACATCGGAACTTGGTCAACCAACTTTCAATATTATAAATATTATAAATAAGTATATAATGCCAACAAAAGTTGGTAACATCTCTGTTTTCACTTTCCCCTTTTACGACATCACCTTGCACTAGCCATTCACTACCTGCCACTCTGACAGCCTACTTGGGAATGTCTACGTATCGGGCCCGAATATTCTCTTCCCTTTTGACAACACTTTCTTCTCTTGACTTCTCTTTACCTATTTTTGCGACCCTATCATTCTCTCAACATTTACATTAATCAAACAAAACCTGAATTAAAAGTCAGATCTCGCATTGATTATGCACACCTTAAGTTCATTTTTCTAAACATTTGAATATATAAAATTATAGGGAAAACGGATTTTGGTATTGACGGATTCACTATTATTTATGTGGAATGGTGCGAAGGATAATGAGCTTATACACTTATTAATATAATAAATTTATAATTAATTTATAAAGCATCCTAATAGTCTATAGAAGATCATGATATCAATGATGACAAATTTCTTGTTTACATCATTAAAGTTGTTGTCCTTTCCACTTTATTTTGGTAACATAATCTGGAAGAATTCATCTACTATTTATACAGGATTCTTTTACTTATTTATATCTCTAATATCAACGTCTACCGTATTAGTATTTAAATTATAAGTTAATGTAAGTGTAACCCTCACTGAATGAATGTTTATGGCTTTGAATGCTGCCCTTCTACTAGTAGTAAGTGACCTAAACAACCAAATCCTGGTACAACAGTTTGTAGATGAGCAGTTGTTGATGAATAATTAATTTGAAATTGTTTAGGTATCAAATCCCCATACCTATTTAAAAAAGAAAGAAAAATTCCCATATCATCCGCTTAATAAGTTCTGTTGTGTGTCAACATCTATTTAAATAAACGATCAATTAATATCAGAGAGTATTGAGATTTTTTATTTTTTGAAAATCTTGAGAAGTCAATAATTATAATAATTATACTACACTTCATAAAAATATTCTAAATATGTTGCAAACAATTGATTTATATATGATATGTAAAAATTGGTTGGTTATATATTATTATTATTTTATAAAAATTGTGATAACAGTTTTCTTTATTTTTTTATATAGAAATTTATCCCGACTCTTTTGAACAAACCAAACCTATGTACGAACAAACAGAATTATGGGCAATGTGGTGGACTCCATTTACAAGTACAATTTCATTATCCACATCCAAAACTACCCAGTCACGGCATCCCAATATAGAAAGCACCAAAAAATCCCGCAAATAAAAAATTAACAATAATCCACACCGCACATCTGTACCCCATTAAAACGAGCCGTCAGATCATCTCCATCCAATGAGAACCACTTTCTACCCTGGGCCCCACACCGAGCACAACACCTCCATCATTAACCACGACACAACCCATGTGAACCATCAACCTCCTGTGGACCCCACCCCCTATTCCCACTACTCTGCTCCCTAAAGCACCCAATCACATCCCCCATCTCCCCTGCAATTAGCAATCCACGCGACAAGTCGACATATGCTCTTTCAATTCCAAAAAAAAAAAAATTCAATTTAAATTTTAAAATATTAAAATAATAATTCCAATTTGGGCCTCTTCAAGGAAACACGAGCTGACTCTCTTTGCAAATCTTAGCTATATTTAGTGGTACTTTTTTTTTTTTAATCTTTTAAAAGATATTTATATATATTTTTTCTTTCTTTCTTTGCTTTTTGTCTCTCTATATCTATATATCCATTTTCGAAGCTTCTCCGAGCTCGAACCAAGAAAAAAAAAAAGGATTGGATTTGGAGAGTTAGGGTTTTTTGTTGAGGTGAAACAGAGATAATGATGAGATAATTTCAATAAAAACGAGCAGGTGATTGAAAATCGGTGGAGAAGCTAGGTTCTGGGGATGGCGGCGGCGAATCCACAGCCACTGCAGGCGCGGCCGTTTGAGGAGCACGCGCGAGTAGCCATACAGATCGAGGACGAGGACGCCGAGTACGAGGATGGCGAAGGAATCGACGACTTGGAAGAAGGAAACGTCAATTCCATGAATATTATGAATGATGATAACAACAACAATAGCGGTTCAGTGGTTAACGTGGCGGAGCATGGAGTGGTGGTTGCGGCGGCGGCTGCTTCTAGGACGAGTGAGCTAACGCTCTCTTTTGAAGGCGAGGTTTATGTGTTTCCTGCTGTCACTCCTGAAAAGGTACTCCTTTTCTCGTGTCTTTTTTTATTAAAAAAGTTATTTGTACTTATATTTCGAGGTTTTGTTACTTGTTGCTAATTTTGATTTGTAAATTTAAATTTTTTGTTGATTATGGATATCAAGAAGGTTTTTTTTTTTTTTTTTTTTTTTAAATAATTTATTTTTGGAAAATTTGAGGTCTTTTGAGGGTTTGTTGGTCATTTGGTGATTTATTGAAGTTTCCTTAGCAGTTGTCTGGTTATTTATTTTATTTTATTTGTTTAAAAAAATTGTTTTGAAGAACTGTGGTTCTATTTGAAGTCTAATTGAATAATAAAAGCAAAATTCATTTTAATTTGAGTTTCTTTTATGTGTACGCACTGCCTTAAGTGGAGTTGAGTAGGCTTTTGATATTCAAGGTTATAAATGAATTCTTGGAGGAACAGTATTTATGTTAGGCCTAATAATATGGTTTTGCTTTTGGGGTTTTGGGTTCTGGGAATGGTCTTTCTTTTCTAGCTATTGGAGTTCATATTGGTTGTCAGATTCGATCTGTTATTGAGTTTTGGGGATAAATGGTCGCTGTAATAGTTGTTAAGGATAAAATTTTGTTTGACTTCAATGAGTTGTTCTCTTCTTTTTATTTTTATTCTATTCAAAGGTCTTGATTTTTAGTATATTCAATTTTTGTTGTATTAGTAGCGGTTAATTAATAACATTTGTTAATTTAATTATGTTTTGGAGCAACGAGTTTGGTGTATTTTGTTTGTTCTACTGAAGACGGTATGAAACTGCGTTGAGATGCTTCAATTATCAAAGCATGTGGCCTACTTTCAATTCCTGAATGTTACTGTTCAATTTATTTATTTTGGTTCCATGCCTGTGATAGGCACTTTAGTAGATACTTATTTACCTAATTGACAGCATGGTTGTCAGCTAACAAATAATTTTTATACTCTTTTTCTCTTTTTGTATTTTGTCTTGTAAAATGGTATTCCATGTTATCATGCTGTGTCCTTGGATATGGATAATATACTTCAAAGAGTTGGATTGTTTCCATTAAATTTGATTTTTGCTTTATTGTTTTTGTTTGTCCTGTTAATCTTGCTCTTTATTCATTAGTTGCCAATGTTATGTTCCCTCAAATAGGATCTCGTCACAGGTCGATTCACCGGAAAATCCCTTTGATTTCCTTTGTTCACGTTCCTGATTTTCTTCGAAGAACCTATTTTGAAAGATAAATTGGGGGTTTGTTCTTAAGAGACCACCCAAAAACTCTCCTTAACCTTTTTATTGCAAATTCTCAATTAATATTTTTATTTCATGACTCTCTCTCTTATAGCAAGAGAATGACTTCAATAAGGATACAAAATATATGTTGCCTATTTCAGATATACTGAAATTAAACAACTACCAAAATAAGACTCTCTAAATAAGGAAATAAAATATTAAAACTAAAGGAAACTAAATACCAAACAAGACTCCAAAAATAAAGGAAAATAATTGAAAAATTTATGCCTTCCTTTTCCTAGACTGCTTGCCTATGAAGACATCCCTAACAGCCAACTGCTCAGTTTATCAGTTCTCCGTAAATCATATATTTTTGCTGATTAATACGAGTTTGCTTTGCTTCTAATTGTTAAAATGAGTGGTCAAATTTAGTGAACCACTGTACTACAGTTACTTCTAAAAATGTCTTGCTGGTTTGAAGGATGCTTTGAAGATTTTATGAGTTTTTTTAACTGTAACAATAGGTGCAAGCAGTGCTCTTGCTTTTGGGAGGACGTGATATTCCTACTGGTGTACCTACAATTGAAGTACCTTATGATCAAAGTAACAGGGTAATGCATGCAACTATTGAAATTTTGGAGATAAATTGCATCCTCAGCTTCTTTTAACCTGCTATATCCTGTAGGGTGTAGGGGACACCCCAAAGCGCTCAAACCTTTCACGACGGATAGCCTCCCTCGTGAGGTTCCGGGAAAAAAGGAAGGAAAGATGTTTTGACAAGAAAATTCGGTACAGTGTTCGGAAAGAAGTTGCTCAGCGGTAAACCTTTTGTTCTGAAATACCTAATTGGGTGCTCTTAATTTTAACCGTCTGAGATAGTCATGGGTATTACTGGATCTTTAGTATGCAAACATTTTGAAAGATATTAATTTGGTTGGTAAGCATGTAATTTCTTTCTTTCTTTCTTTGGACTAGTGAAAATTGGATACATATACTGTTATATACATGCTAAAAATTTACCTATGTGTGTGGTTGCATTCTGAATTCCGAATTGCCTGCACATTTTTATAAAGGATCTTCTGAAATAGTATATGAAATAATAATGTCAGAAGTGCAACATCCTTGCTTAATGGCATTGACCATTGGGTGTTGTCTAATTATTATTTTTTGTTAATTCACCTTTAAATATTTGTAAATTGTATTATATATAAGCTTGTAATTTACGAAATATTGCCTCCCATTTAGTGGTTGTGTAGATCAAACTTCTGAACTTATTCTTGAAGTCAAGGAGATTCATTGAACTAATACCTTTTTATAATTACTACATTCTTTTCATATGGTAAGTCTTCTGGGATGCCTCCTTGATAGTCAATGAGGGAATTTCAACAATCTTTTAGTCTGTATCAGAAGAAGTCCAATTTTTTTTTATTTTTTTGGTGGTCCTGAGAAGGAACTTTGTCGTGGCAAATAAGTAAGCATTTTTAGTTCTAGATCTCTCAATAATTTGATGCTTTTTTAGCGACAGTTTTAGCATCCATTGATCAGGTTTTGTAGTCTTTTGGTGAGCAATCTCATTTTCCTTGGTTTGGATCTCTAGATAAGAAAATGTCTATCTATAATTTTACTGAATGTGACAAGTTTTGTTTATGTTGCTTTCAGTGGATCATGTACACTCTGCTGGTAATCCTTTTTTCCTTCTTTTTATTGCATACAGACTAAACTTTTTTCTCAAGGGAGTTTATGGAATGAGTTATGCTTGGATATCCCTGTGCTTTATTATTCTTCTGTTGGTGTATCAATCTGAAGGATGATCAGATAGGATATTTTGTCTTTTTATTCCCGTAGGATGCACCGTAAGAATGGGCAGTTTGCATCTTTAAAAGAAAGCTCGGGTGCCTCACATTGGGATTCTTCACAGAGTGGCCTTCAAGATGGCACTGCTCGTCCTGAAACTGTGTGAGTTCCAGAAGTTCTCTGACATTATCAATTTTAGCATGTGGATGTAGTATTATCATACTGAACTGTTACATGGGGTTTTTCTAATGACGTAGTACTTAATTATATTTCTGTTTATTGTTCTGTTAATGCTCTATAGAGTTCGTAGATGCCAACATTGTGGAGTTAGTGAAAATAATACTCCAGCAATGCGTCGTGGGCCAGCTGGGCCAAGGACTTTGTGTAATGCTTGTGGGCTTATGTGGGCCAATAAGGTTTGTCTGGCTTTGATTTGTTGCATAATATTTATGTTTCGATCTCATGACATGCATGCAGTGATTACTGTTATTATATTCTCCTATCAAGTTTATTATATTCCATGATGGGGCATGTGCATTGATTCTTAATTCTGTTATCATTTGTTTGGAATACTCTGGAATTGTTCATCTACTTAAATGAATTGATTTCATTTCTCCCCTCTCTCGTGCTCCTGCGCGTGCACACACACAAAAGCACCAGCTAATGCACTGTTGTGATAGGGAGCTTTTGACCAGATTTCAGTTTTGCCCTGCGAGATCTTCTTGAATTGATGGCCGTGACAGTTGTTACATATTAAGTGGTTTACCTTGATTTATAATTAGAGACATAATTATACAAGTCGGGCCAGCTGCAGTTTGGACAGCAGCTTCCCTGGTTATAATTGTATTAGCATAATGTTCCATGAAATATCATTCAAATCTCGAAGCATACTGAGGGCAAATTTCTAGATAAAAGTTTGATCTTCAATGTTTCTTGAAGTCAGAGCGGGAAGCTAATGATTTTGCTTTGCTTGCTTCCATTTAATCACATGTTCAATTGCTCAAATCAATCTAATATGTCGTTGTAAGTTATTATAATTACCTAATAAATCTGCTTTATAGTCTTCAATTTTTTTCCCTTCTTGTAACAGAATAACAGAAGGTTGGTCTGTTTCCCGTTATTGTCTAAATCATATAAACTAAGAGAGAATTAATTTCCATAGTGGTTCTTTAAGTTGTGCCAGTTCCAGTTTCCTGAATTAATTGCTATTAAGTCTCAATTTTTCCTGGTATTCTTATTTTTTCTTTTGGTTTGAAGGAGAAAATGCTTTTGCATCTGCACAATTTATAAAGGTGCTATTTATTAATCATTCTTTTGGTTCATATTTGGAGTTCTAATGAAATTTTTTGTAATCTGAGCATGCTCCCAGATTGACCTTGTTGTTGTTGCTGTTGCTAATGTCTCACGTCTCTATATTTGTTTCTTTATAATTTTCAATGCCATTTCCTTCACCACTATACTGGGCATGCAGGGAACGCTAAGAGATCTCAGTAAGGGTGGAAGGAATATTTCCATGGACCAAATTGAACCTGTAAGTATCTAAATTAAGATCTAGAATATTCTTTCTACCTTAAAATTTTGTGAATGCGCCCATCTTTAAACGGTAAGATCACTTATGTTATGATCTGCTTTGGGCTGTCTTTTTTGGAGATGTAATTTTTGTGTCCTTATAATTGGGTGGCCTTAAACTTCACATCATTATGCCCTCACATGGCTTAGGTTTTGATTGCTGAGTCGTATTTGGGATGAGGGATCTTGTGCGCCAGTGGTGGTGATGCATGAGTTTTAAAATGTTCACAAATAACAGTATCATTGTCTTTGTTGTTGCTTTTTGCTACAAATGGCAATAATGATTATTTATCAACATTAATGGGATCTACAGGAAACTCCAGTGGATGTCAAGCCTTCGATCATGGAAGGAGAATTCCCTGGCACTCAGGATGTGCATGTACTATCTTCTTATCCGTTATAATTCAATTGGGTGATTAAGCGGGTTTATTTCATCCTTCTAAGTTGTTCTATGATGTGTGCAGGGAATTACTGAAGATCCTTCTAAGGTTGTGGATGAAGGAACTAGTAATCCTCCTGTGGACCCAGATGAAGAAGTATGTGGTACTTCCAGCATTAGCATAAAAAGTGCTTTCCATGGCCTGGTGGTGCCTTATATAAGCTCTGAGCTGTTAGCGATGTTTTGAAAGGACTAGGACTAAATATTGCTTTAACTGGCTATTTTAAATCTGTTGTTGACTGTACTATTCTGCCTTGGCTAGGCATATTTTTATAACAATTAAAGAGTGGTTGGCGTCCTTCAAAAAAAAAGAGTGGTTGGTGGATAAATATTCTATTATGGCCAAGTAAATTAAACTGTGTTTGGAGACTTGAATCGAATTGAGAGAGTGTGAGACCAGTAATGTAGAAAATTGAATTACACCCTCTAGCGTGTTTTGGCTCAAATGTCATTCAATGTAGAATGGAAGTCCACAAGTAAAATGAGAACGCATTCGGTATGATGTTAACAAAGTTGTTATATAGCTCTTGATGTCAACCTGAAAGCCTTGAACTTTTATAGGATGTAGTGCTAGGTCTAAGTGACTTTGTCTAAGGCTCAATTTTAAACCTACTATTTGAATAGGTTTTATGAATGTGTGGTGGGGACTAACAGGGTTCATGCTCAATTTATCATTAGTCAGTCAATATATGGTGAATCCTCTTAAGTGTGTCAATCTGCAGATACAATGCTAACTTTATGCCCTCTACAATTCATTAGATTTTGGAGGTAGGAAATATTAAATTTTTATTTTGATTGTACTATTGTAGATGTCTAGCAGACAATTTACTTGGCATTAGGTCGAGTGGAAATGGTGTCATAATTATCAGTTTTTGTCTTTTCATGAACATATTGAGGCATTTGACATCAAGCGTCAAGAATGGCTATGCCGTTCACACAATTTGAAAAGTATTTATTTATTTTTTCTGCATGGTGTAGGATATGCATGAAACTGCTGAAGATCTGACAAATACTATGCCAATGGGAATGGTCCATTCCTCAGCTGATGATGATGAGCAGGTAGGGCATCGATAAAATAAAGACTGCATGCTCATTATGGTAGCTCACTATTATCGTGGCTAAACTGTAGAATATTATATCCCATGCATATATGGTCTCCCCAATATATCAAATATACCTCACTCCAGGACTATTGTTCTTATGAAAATGAGGTTCTGTTAGATTAAGTTTAAACCTTTTTCCTCTCATTTTCTTCACCATCCACCTCCTTCCCTACCAAAACAAATAATAATAATAATAATAATAATAAATAAAATAAAATAAATTGACCTCTGTACACATTGACTTGCACTCACAATAATGAGACTGTTTGAAGTTATATACAATGTCTGATGTTATTAGTTTTGGGATGTGCAGGAACCTTTGGTTGAGCTTGCTAATCCTTCAGATACAGATATTGACATACCTTCTAACTTCGATTAGAAGGTGACGATTTGCTTAATGTCGGGAGATCTGGGCCCATGATGGACTTCTTCATTTTAGTTTCTCTCACATCCTTGTGCTACTTCCAGATCGACGTTACTAATGCCACTGAGGAAGCAGAAATAGCAAATTGTGAGTTATAACTTAAAACAGCCATAACATTGAATCATAAGTACAACAATAGATCTGTTGACCATGGAAAGATGATCTGCTGCTTCCAGCTGACATTAGATAATCCGGCAATGCTTGTTAATATAAGTGCTGGAATCAGTTTGTGTACAATTTGTGATGAGATATGCCTGAGTGCCTTCAACAGTCTATAATATGTGATTTATTTGCCAGGTCTGATTGAGAGTGCAATTTACTCCTGTCCTTTAATCTCATTCTAATGTTAAAATTAGCAGCAGATAAAATGTGCCTCGTGGTGTTTTGATCTTAAAATAAAGCTCTGGTTGGTAAACATCACTTTGATTGATTTGATTATTTAAAATATGGATGCTGAAAGTTACTTATTTTTCCACATTAGATGTGCATCAGTGCATCTGGTTTGGGCTGTCGTCAATGTTAATAATAGCTAGGATATGGTAACCAGGTTGGGTCAGATTTAATATGGTATATTTTTATCGTGGCTTCTGGCATGAGTTCTACCAGAGAGATAGGTATTCAATGAATTAGTTGCCAGCTTTTTTCAATGAATTAGCAGCTAGTTCGATGACCTGCCACAAGAATCAAGATTATGTTTGTGCTTCGGATATAAAACAAGCTATTTTTGGGACCAGCAATGGTTGGTATAAAACAAGCTATTTTTGGGACCAGCAATGGTTGATACCCTCATGAGTTGAAACCATCTTTTTAGGATGAAACCGTAATATCAATCTATGTCAGGGTTGTGGCACCAGAAGTGAAATCGTGTGTGGAAACAAATTTACATCAAGAGATAGGTAGATGTAGTTTGTCCTATAAAAATACGTTAATTCTATTGGCTGATTTGTAGTTGAGATGGTTTTGATGTGAAGGACATGCAGCAGCTCGCTGTAGCACCACCACGTGTAAACATAAGACTTCAAATGGGGAAAAAATTAGCACTTTAAACTGGGAAGTATAAGCACTGAAAGTATTATTAGTGCAGTAGGGCAAGATAAACGATTGTACTGAAGTTCCACTAATCTTCAATGGTACATTCAAAACAGCAAGAGATGCAGTCTATGAATAGGCTGAGACCAAAGGTGAGGTGGTTTTGTGGTAAATCTCCTGTACGCAGTCTGTCAATGTGATTGTGGGTTTATACCACCCAGTTCAGTAGATTGATCAATAGGTAGAGAACAATTTGCTTGTGTATTTTTTTTTTTCCTTTCAGACTTCGAAAATACTTGATAGCCAATCAAAGCTAGCTAAGAGAATATTGGGCACCGGGAAGAAGCAGTTTGCGAGAATTACGCCATTTTGCATTATTATAATTTTCAATATACTTTGAATGTCTGTACAAATTATGAGATCTTGTAGCGCTCCTATTCAAGGTTCAGAGCCCATATATTCCACAAAACTATACAACTAAATTGTATGAAGTTAAAGCTATTAGCACCTCGAAGGCTGAAAGAAGGGGACTCATGGACTTCGGGCTAGGCACAGATGTATGTATCGTCGTCATCTTCATGCGTATTGTCCCTTGGCTCGATATTTAGTTGATGATAACTCGGTCAACCTCTTGAACTTCCTGAGATTTCATCCATAAGCCGATGGAATCACTGATTTCCCTTGAATTGGGCACTCTCATCCTCCCCCTGCCGTGTGCCAACTAAACGCTTTCAGAAACATAAAAATTATGTCTATAAGTGTTTCTACTCATGAAAATCCTCATAAGGCGAGGTTCCACTGGAGGAATCACTTTCGAATGGTGTGGTTTCCCGTGGAGATGATGGAAGTGAGTCTCTCTGCTGGGAGGAAGAACCTGATAAAAGAAGGAGGGTCATTCTCAAAGAGGGAATCTCTGATTTCTTAAGAATACTACACTAATCAGGCAGCAAAACAGGTAAAAAGCTCCATGTGAGCTGTCTTGTAAAGGATGATAATGTGAGCTCCCTTGAGAGCAGACAATGGGCTCAAAATAACATTACACACATAACCAAAGACGCAGAAAGATAAGTCATAATCTCTAAATAGGAAAAGAAAATTCATCTAACCTTTCTGACCTCTTGTCCGGAACTTCTTTGTGTGCCGCCTGATGAGCCTCCTAGCTTTTGTTATGGTGAGTTGCCTAGCAAAAGGAGAGAATTCTGCATCACTTTCACTCCAATCCCCATGGAAATCATTCTCAGCTTCACCCCTCATAGTCCGCAGGACAAATGCTGTGGCCTTGCGACGTTGAGTATTGAACAGGCCCCTGATGGAAGTTACAAATCCATCGCCTGCTCCATCAGTCGGCCGCTTGAGAAAGGTTAGTGGATACTGATCATCTTTTCCTGTTGGACCTTGCTCATTGTCACTCAAATTAAGGTCACTGACAGGAACCCCAGTTCCACTAGGTTCCTGTTGATTGTGGGATTTGTCTTTAAACTTCTTACCCTACAAAATAGGAGAGAGAATAAGAAGTACATTTAATACAGTAATGGTCAACGATATTATAATCTTGCTTGAGAGTTGGATATTCCACATCCTTCTAATTCAGACAGTCAGTGGGAACAAACTCTCCATAAACCTATGGTTCAGTACAAGAATACTTCATGTGTTAATTGTCATCATCATCATCATTATTAATAACAAGCAAACTATTATAATAATCATAAGTAAAGCTTTATGGAATCCTAGATTTTTTGGTTTCTTCTCTTGTTTGAGCGAAAAAAAAGGAGTGCCATCACCCATGCCTTGTTCTTGATTGAATGCAATGTCGAGGGAGTTTATTGACTAGATTACTCAACATTGCATGAATTTTGATGTCAAGACAGCCAAAATAAGGCAACTTCTTACTGCCAATTTTCTTTGGAAGGAACTAGCTTAAAAACTTCCCAACTTTAAAACAGAAATTGAGCCCACATTCCATACAAATCAAGTTTTGAAGTGTGCTTAGTAGAATTATATCAAAAAGTACTCTTTACCTGCATTCCAGTCACAGATTTTAGTACTCCCCAAATAATGTGTTTTTTAACTCGTGAGAAGAGTCTCCTCCAAGTTCCAGTAAACTCGGGACGATGAAATGTATCCATCAGCAACTTAAGATCATTTACAACAAATCTCGATCCTTCATAAGTAACCAGTAGCTCAACCTACATCAGAATAGAAACATACTCCTAAATAATACAAGCCACTGAAATAAAATATGATATAACATGATTTGACATGAACTGAACAAACCTGGCTTATCTTGATATTGTGAAATTCCCTCATTTTTCGAGGCCTAGATCTTTTCTCCTCTTGAGCTTTTCCAACCTTCTTATCTTCATGAGATGTCCGACCAGGCTTTATTGCCTTTAATTTGGTTTTAGAAATTTCATCTTGTTGCTCAAGAGACCCAAGTGGCCCGGTAGAAGAGTGAAGCTGCAAGACAAGTTCATTAGCAACAGATTCTGCCACAGTCTCTTCCCAAGTTCTGTCAAAAGAAGACGTTCTTCTTAACTCTGGGCCTGAACCGCAGACAACATTTGCCTTCGCGTTTTTCGTTTTTGATGTCTGCACATAACACATTGGTTTACAATAAACTTGAAAAAGAATGCATTGTTAAGATATACTGATGTTCTAATCCAAAGAAATTATTAAAAATATATATATATTGAGATCCTGAAAATCTTGTCAACAAAAGCCTGTCAAGAGTGGTTTGATCAGCTGTATTAATGAATTAAATCAAGAGCCAGATAGAAGAAACTCTGGAAACTCACTTGTGGAGAATCAGAAAGCTGACTGGCAGTAATGGTAGATGGTCCCACAGATGCAGTCTGTTTGGACGAAACCTCAGACTCTTTTGAGTGATAGCTTGACCCAGGAGTTTCGTGCATCGACAAGCCTTTCTTACCACCACGTTTGCTGCCAAGTGTAGTTGAAACCTTCCAAACTTCCTGCATGTCAATAATGTGAAAGTAAAAGATTAACCATCTACACATCTATAAAAATTAACCCTACAATTTTGGTCTTGGCCTACAGTGAAAATTTTGTTCACAAATTCAAAATTATTTACTCCCCAACTACCTGTCGCCGTTGTGAATCTTGTTCTTCTTCTGGGAAGAAATATCCCCACATCATTCTGTACATTGTCTCTGTCAAATGAATCTTGAGGGGATATATTTCTACCTGTAGCATCAACAAAGGGCTGATGTTAACTAAATGACAAGTAATTCACCCAAATTCAAGATCAAACCAATAATCAGCGATGAAGTGAAACTACTATATTTTCAAGGAGATACTTAGCAGCAGGTGAAATTAACTTAATAAACTGATACTTGTAATAATCGCCTGCATGCAGCTGTACATCAACTGAAGAAGTAGCACTGTTCAATAATCATGTTTAGAGTTTTTATATATGTAGCATTAAGATTAGTGTAAGTTTTGTAACTAGCATCAAATTTTCAAAATAAGTATTTTAGCATTTAGCTAACAAAGACAATATTTCATAAACAAAGGATCACAATGGACCATACTTCATGTCCTTTGTTCACACTGACTTTTCATGAACATTGATGGTGCTTAAAAACCTCATGTTGGAAGTTTGGTGCTAGTTCCAAAACTAATGCTAACTTTCATGTTAATTTTTGAGATTTTCATTAATTGTTTATCATCCATCCCCACTTCCACCCATCGAAATAGCATTGACGGGTAAGAAGATTTCTATTTGTTAATATTAATAATGAAACCTTAGATGCCTCTTAACAGTCAGTTAAGAGAAAGACAAGATAATCAAATTACCTGGAAGAGCTCAAGAGGAGAGTTTCCATCCTTCGGAGCTCCTTGCCTTGCATCTACACGAAGCATGACTTTTCTGTGTATATATAATATTATATAAATATACACTATTTGTAATTTCAAAAGAATATATCCAATCAGAAAAGCTGAAACAGACAGAATGGAAGCCTTTTGGCCGCTAGAAAGCAAGCTCCTGGCCCTCTAAATATGATATAATGGATAATAAGTATTATCTTTCCTCTTAAAAAACTATTTTTACATCAGGACAGTTCACCTTCATACATGGCTACATAAGTATGAATGCATAAGCCCAATGTATACACAAGCACATAAAAGGAAATGTGTCATCATATGTCACTACTGTCAATCGCCTAAGCATGTGCCAAAAAACACCACCACCAGAGCAGTATGAAATAGTTTTACCCATTGTGGTTCAATTATCTATATAACAACGAAATACATAAAATGAAATTAAAAATATATGTATCTTTTATTTCAATAGAGTACAGATTCAAATTTGTAAAGTTTAACAGCTTATCCTTCGTTATTTACAAAGTTTCTGTACTCATAAAATGAATCATTTTCCCTTTTACCATATGAAGGTAGTCAAATCCATTTGAGTCTACAATTCTAAATTTCCCTGAAGTGTGAAAAGGGATTAAATTGATTAAAGATATAATGAATGGAGAAACATCTTCCTGTAAAACTCAGTGAATCTGCTAAGGACCTAAGCCATCCCCCCTACCGAAAAAATGCAAGGTAAAATGAGGTGAGAATTCAATCTCAGTTTAAGCCATTTTAAAAAATTTAAAAATGGTTGGCGGGATGGGAGGCATGGGCATTTTTAAGTACCAGTAAAAACAACAAACTAACAGGAAAAAAGGCTTACTTTCCCCATTCAGGCGGTGGATTCCAAGGAGATAAAAGCATGTCAGACTTGGCATTAGGCAGGCAATTTCTTACAACAACGTACTTTGTTGTAAACTGAGCAACACCAACATCTTTGTAGTCCCGGTTAAAATCATAGATCTGTTAGATAATCAAGAATTATAAACTGTATCAATCACACTAACAAAACATGTTTGCAGAACATGGTTGAAGCATCATTTAATGAAGAATATATAATTTGTCATGAAGCTAAATAGAAAAATATCATTTCAAAATGATTTTAAAGAAAAGTCATTCAACCCTCACCAACAGCAATTCATTGATCATATATGTATCTTGTCAATTCAAGGAAAATGTACGTGTACAAAATGACAATAACAAACAAAATAAATACTAGGATTATAACATTCAGATACTCACCAAGTCATTTATCTCAGCCTCAGCAAAGGATTTTCCATCTACAAGCATGCTCCAAACAACTTTGTTAATTTGCAAAGAAATTCGCATAGCACAGGATGGACTCTTGTTCTTCTCCTTTTCCATCAATCGTGTCTGAGCAGCTTTCTGTAGAGCCAACCTTAGTGATGTAGATGCTGCCTTCCTAGAATTCTGTGCATTTACAAGCTCTTTCCTTAATCTTTTTACCTGAGAGTTCAAGCTTACGTCATTTATGACCTTGTAATAAGAATGTATAACTAATACACATAATATGTAGACATATCAACATACACAAATAGAAACATTGCTCAAAACTTATCATAAATCTAGCTAGAGGTTAATATTTAAACATGTACCATTATAAATAAAAAATAAAAGCAAACAAATATCATGAACAAACCACATTGCGCCAATAAATTGTTAATGCTACAATTCCAAGTAAATATAGAGAAAAAAAAAGATGAGATTACGAAGGAGCAGTTACCACGGTCCACCAAACCCAAAGTTTAAACTGATAAGAAAGGATTCAACTACAATATTTAAGACTTAAGATTATGATACATTAATATGTCTCATTACGTGCAACATGGATAGATGACAAATAACCAACACATGTTAAACGTCCTCTACCGTTTAATATATGCAACAAGAAGAATTTCAAATAAAGAGGGGAGAGAAGGTTTGAATCAGAGACTTCGAAACTCTGATACTATGTTAGTTACTATTATATCCAAAAGCTTAAACTGACAAGAAATAATCTGACTATAGCATTTAGGACTTAAAATTATAATACGTGAACACATAACAGATATCTCAAGAATTCCACACCATTTTTTATCCCAATAACCAGTAAGCTACTAATTTCAACTAACGAAATGGAAAAATTGCTGATTGCATTACATGCCCATAGCAAACTTATAAAAATATTAAAATGCAATTACATAGCTCTTTCTCTACTTTAGAAGTAAATAGTATGAATATGAGCACTACATGAAGTAACTTGTCTTCATAAACCAATATGCGATAATATTCAATACGTAAGAATTACATAGGCCCCAATTTTAATGTTAGGATTTCATCTAAACAAAAAAGAAGCAAATTTTAAGTTGCTTAGAGCTTCCATTATGGAAAGAACGACCTATAATATACTCCACAAATAGTTTTCTCGTTATGCATTAAAACGTCATCTTCAGTAACTGTAGAGCAACATGAAAGTGTAGATTGGATCAAACAGAGCCAAAACCAACAAGCTAGTGTAGGTGAATTCGTCCAACTGAAGGAAGTGGAATAAGTAACCACAACTTGACCAAGTTATTTATTTATTTATTTTCTGATAGGAAACAAAAACTTTATTAATAACAAAAAGAAAACAAATGTTAACCAACAGTCCACCAAATAAACAAAAACAAAAACTAAAAGTAAAATTGGAATAAACAATAAACAAATAACAACCTTCCAATCTAGTATAATAAGAAATAATGATAAATCTTTGAATTCTTCACTAGAAGATGCTCAAAGAGAAGCTAGATAATACGTTTAATCTCCTAAAAAATTCTCCTTCTCTTTGACTTCATTAGAAATTCTTCTGTTTCTTTCTTACCAAATAACTCATACAGTGGCATAAACTTTGCAATACCAAAAAATACTAGTCTTCTTTCCTCCTCAAAAGACTTTAAAATCTTCCAATAAGAAAGCACATAAAGATTTAGGAGTAGCCTAGTTCAAACTAACTAAAGAAAACAACTTGTTCCAAAACAAACTAGCCACCGGACAATGAAGAAAATGAAACAACTTGTTCCCCCAACTCTTGCACATGAAACCAAAGGGGAGAAAGACAATTACTACGAAATCTTTTTTGGATAACATCACAAGTACTTAATTTCCTATGAACAATAAGCCAAATTAAAAGCTTAATCTTGTTTGAAGCCTTTGCTTCCAAATAAAGTTAGCAAAATCGAATCTAGGAAGAGAATCATCTTGGACCAACTTATTAAAAAAGGACTTGTACGAAAAAATATCATTAGAACTTAATCTCCATACCCTACAATCGCCCAATCCAAGATTGAAAGAAACACCCTCAAATAAAGAAATAAGAGAAAATTGAACAAACAAGGATTCACACAAAATACTCCCCCACCAAATAAATGAAAAATCATAATAGATTAACTGATTGATATACTCAAGTAGATATTCACACATACTGAGAAGGAAATATGAAGTTCTAAAATCAGATCCATATAACTGGTAATCACAACATCTGATCCACTGTCTAGAAAATGAATAGGTGGAGGATGTATAGGAAATTTGTAAATATAGTGTGGGAGGGCATAAAAGAAATATCCTAGGTATGTTATAACCATAGTTTCAAAAGGCGAGGCGAGGCAGCGCTTGCCTTGGGAGCTGAGGCGCCTCAAGGTGGCCAGCTAAATCTTGTATATTTGTTTCTTCTTTCTTATACTTAATAAAGTTTCGTTTACTATCAAAAAAAAAAAAATAGAGCACCTGAAAAACCCTACCTCTAGAGGGTGAGGCGACCACCTCAGATCATCTGGAGGCAAGGTGACCTGAGGCGGTCCAAACATAGATTAGGGGCAAAGTGGCATTTCAATTTTTCCTTTTTTATTTTTTCAAAAAACCCCAATGGCATTATATAAAGCATCTCATTTTGGTCAAATCCTCTCATTTTTCACGGTCTCTATCATTTTTCTCTAATTTTCTCTTAAAATCTGTCCATCCATCACTAAAATCCTCCACCCAAGTCTCTCAAATCCTTTCCATCACTCAAGTCTCTCAAATCTGACATATGAAGCTCATCTCCTCCATCTGCAGTTTGTCTCCGACTAGCCAAAGTCTGAACTCCGGCTCTCTCGTATAAGTTTCAACTTGTTTCAACTTTTAACTTGTTATACAATGGATTTGTACAATGGGTTTTGGTTAAAATTGCTCAAAGTTTCGGATTGATATTGCCATATTGGTTTTGGTTTAGGTACACTGTTTTGGTATTGTTTGTGGCTGTATATATTATTGTATTGGTATATTGGTTCCGTTTTTGGTTTTGGTTTAAGTATAATATGGTATATTATTAATTTGTTATTGCATTGTTTTGTAAATTGGTATATATATTTTTGTGTATATATATATATTTTTTGAACGAGTATATTCGTATATTAGTATATTTTTTTGTAATTTGTTTTTGTACACGATATTGTTGTAGATTTTGTGTGAGATGTTGAACTGGAAAGATCCGGCTTGTAAGTATAGAGTCGAGGTTGAATTTGGTGAATGGAAGACATACAAGTATATCCACTACATTTTTTGTGACAAAATAATCACGGTTTGGGAGGGGGGGTGGTTGTAGGGGCGATGGTGTGTTTAGGTTGCAAGAGCACCTTGTAGGTACTCACAAGAATGCTGCCCATATGAGAGGGTTACCGTAGAAGTTCAGGATGAAATGAAAAGGTACATTACCAAAACTGAAAATGCCAAAAAGCAGACTCAACTGGTATGGGAAGAGAGACTTGATAACTCTATCAACTTCAACACTCCTCCATCTACAGGAGGTTCAGTGTCCCAGAGAGCAATCAAGGGGCCAATGGATAGGTTTTTAATGAATGTTAATGAGAATGATGTGCAATTGGAGGAGAGAGACCATGTACAGAAGGAAGCATGCTATCAAATGTGTATGGACATTAGTAAATTCTTCTTTGAGAATAGGATTACATTTAATGTTGCCCAAAGTTCTTCATTCATTAATATGTTTCGATTAATTGGCAATTATGGGTGTGGTTTAAAACCTCCTACACCACATGAGATTCACACTAATTTTTTGAACAACGAAGTAGCCAACACAATGACTGTTGTTAATGATATAAAGAAGACATGGCCAGAGATAGGGGTGTCACTAATGGTAAATGGCTGAAAAGATATTAGAAGAAGGTAATTGGTGAACTTCCTTGTGAACAATCCACCTGGTACAATATTTTTGAAATCAATTGATGTAACTTGTAAGTTATAAGGTGAAAGATGCAAAGTTATTGTTTAAGTACTAGATGCTGTAGCTGAAGAAGTTGGTTAAAATCTTATTGTTTAAGTAGTGACAAATAATGTGTTAAACTATAAAAAATGGGTGAAATGTTGAAGAAGAGGAAACGCCTATGGTGGACGTCGTGTACTGTTCATTACATTGATTTAATGCTTGAGAAAATTGGAGAAAGTCTTGAACACAAACATGTCTTATTAAAATCAAAAAAGGTAAATATCAATTATTTTATGAATAATTTTTTTAACTTTACTTATTTTCTAGTTGTTAATATTTTTATTACTGTTCTATAATAAGTGAGTAATTTCATCTATAATCACAAGTAGGTGTTGGCCCTAATGAGGAGCCATACAAAGCAAGATTCGGTTCATCCTGCTCCTACGAGATTTGCGACTGCATACTTGACTTTACAAAGTATGTATAGTCTTAAGGCACAATTGCAGCAGATGTTCACTTCACAAGAGTGGCTGCAAAGTAGTTAGGCTCAAAAACTGTAGGGAAAAACAATTAGAAAAATCATATCGATGGATAAAAGCTTCTGGAATAGTATGTTTTATGCACTGAAGACAACTAAACCCATTGTGAATGTGTTGAAAATGGTGGATTCTAAAAAGATAACTGTAATGGGATTCATTTATGGTGCCATTGATAAAGTAAAGGAAGAAATAGCCAAAAGCTTTGTAAATGATGTAGGGGCCTACAAGGAGATATGAGACATTATTGACAACAAATTGGAGTTTCAGTTACACCGCCATTTGCATGCAACCGCCATCAAGACAATGAGGATACCTTGATTATTAGTGATGATGTGCAGAATGGGTGAATAATGAATCCTTAGGAATTAACATGAGTTAACCAAGTGGTAGTAGACAAGTAAGCAACATGAGAGAGAGAATTAGAGGAAAGTTATTTTCTAATTAAATGTAGTAAATTCTATTTAAAGTCAATGATATATAATCACTAAAATTTTATTTTATTATTTATTAGATAATGGGAAGAATATACAACAAGAGGTTAAAGAACCCAAGTTAGAGGAGAACGAGACTAGTGATGTGGAAGGTGACACAAGAATCAAATATAATGATGACTCTTTAGAGGATGAAGGAAATAAAATCTAAACTCCAGATTCAACCATGCCTCCACATTTTGATCCAAATTTTAGGCCACCAGATACAAATGATTCTTTATTTGATACCACTAGTAGTTATTAATCATTTGAAATGTTGTATCTTAGGATTTTATATAGATAATATCATAGTTTTAAAAGTCGCACACTAAGAGGCGCTCCTTCGATGCCTAAACGACAGCCAAGGCAGCCCCTCAAAGAGGCGAACGCCTGCAGTGCCTAGTTGCAGAAGCCCAAGGAGAGCCTCGGCGTGCCTTAGCACAAACCAACAGTAACCAGGACTCCGATAGCCGAAACCGACAGTTTAAAGATGGCTTCATGGCTGCAATGAAGAATAAGATAAGGATTGAGGAGAAAGAAGAGCAAAAATGAAGAGAGTGAAAGAAGAAAGGTAAGGAGAGAGGGAGGGAAGTAAATACCAGAGGAGAGAGAGAGAGAGAGGGATGGAAGGAAAGACGAGAGGAGACAAAGAGGGGGAAGAAAATTACAGTGAAGAGAGAGGGTGAGGAAGAGGAACATGTGGGGTGAGGAAGAAAGTGTCAGCTAAACTTAATTCTCTAACATGTCAACACCTAAATATATATAAAAAAATTAGAAATAACCTCTCATTTATGATAAAATACCTAATTGAACCCAAAAAATTATAAATAACTCCCTAATTTATGATAAAATATCCAATTAAATAGAAAAAATTATAAATAATCCCTAAGCTATGATAAAATAAATAAATAACCTCTATAATTATATATATAAGACTCCAATTTTATGTATTTGTAATATTTCAATTTTTTTTTTTTTTTTTGCGCGTCTTGTGCCTTGCGTCTCTGGCTCCAAGGTCCCTTTTAGTCTCGGTACGCCTTTTAAAACCATGGATGAGATGGATGATTTTGTGTATTAAGATTATATGAATGACCCATACTTAGTGTTTGTTCTATTTTGTTTGACAATTTTGTTTCTAACATTGCTTTTCACTATATTTTAAAATGTTATGAATGATTTTATATATTATTATTATTTTTTTTTTTTGGAATTTTTTTGAATATTTTTTTCATTTGGAGTCGAGACTGTCTCCTTGATCACCTTAAGGCGATCGCCTCATCTCGTTAAGGTTCTACTGTCTTGCCTCACCTTTCACCTTTTGAAACATTGGCCACAATCGCACTATATCAAATTTTGAGGAATTCTACAATTGCAAAAACATGCCAAACATCCATCTCAAAGCATTACTATAGGGTTGTCAATAATAAATTTCTTTTGGTAGAGCAACTTCTAAGGCACAAAATTTGATTCTTTGTTCCATCATTATTTGAAAAAAAGTGTAGCACCATGCTTACATTGCCCCTGCCTTATGTAATGCAATTTCAGAAAGAAAGCAAGCTCTAGAACATAGTAGTCGTAATGAGAAACAAAGCATATCATAAAAAGTATTTGATATGCAACAATGCAACTGAATGATCTCATATAACTATCTCAAGCAACAACACATAGAAATAATCATAGTTCCTTAAAAGTATACTAATGTTTGATGTTAAAAGAGAGTATATAGAGGGAGAAATTGGACTTAATAAGGATAGAAATCAAAAGAATGACAAAAGGGGGAGAAAGAAAAGGGAGAAGAGCTAAAGAAATAGAAGATAATGAACCAGAAATCTCAATTCTTATTCATTGATCATAACTTCATAAACAAATAACATTGGGATACCTAATTATAGGCACTAAAGTAAAGTTTCTTCAATTAAGGTATGAGGCGTTTCCCAAACTAGGGCTTCCAAAAGTTTTTATTTTTTTATTTTATTTTATTTTTGGTATGATCTAGGTATTTCCCAACTAAAATCACCCGAAAAAACAACTCAAATAAGATTTCTTAAGTTTAAAGTTCCTAAAAATCTCAACATAAAAGGAAATAGCAATTGCTCAAAGAAATTCAAATATATTAAAATAATAAAATCTAAGAATAATTATTTCCTATTCCGTATCTTATATGCATACTTAACAATTCAAATTCACTTCCTATTCACATTACACCACAGTTATAGAGAGCAGCATCATCCAAAACAAAACAATATGTTTGAAATTTCCCTTTTTATCTTGTGAGTCACCCCTCAACCTTAGAAGTTTTAATAGTTAGATTTGTTAATTAACATCAGACCAGTTAGATTTGTTAATTAACATCAGACTAGTTAAATTTGTTAGTGAACATCAGACCTAAAAACTTAAACTGATAGGAAAAGACTTAACTATAGAATTTACAACTTGAGGTTGACACATGACACGCCCCATCAAGTGTAACGTGGATAAATAACAGATGTCGGGTACATGTTAAACGCCTCTTACCATATAACATGTATAACATAAATTCGAGATAAAAAAAGAAGAGGGTTTAAACAAGGGACCTCCAAGCTCTGACACTATATTAGTTATCATCAAGTCCGAAAGTTTATGTTGATAGGAAAGAGCCAAACTTTATTATTTAAGACTTGAAGTTGACACATAACATAATTTATAGACTATATTCAAAGAGAGCACAACTCTCCAAATACAGAAAACAAGTGATGATTATATCAATAGAGAGTCATCATCATCAAGAAATATTGTGAAAAGCAAATGCAGATATTGCTTAAAAGGTTTGTTCCTTACCAATATCGATCTCCCACCGGGTATCATCCACAAATCGCCTTCTTTTTCTGGAAATTGGTCTCCTGAAGTGTCATCATAGAGGGACAATTTTCTAATGTCATTAAGAATCAATCTCTGCCCCCGCTCTTTCTGTTCTAGGTCAATCTTTGCCAGTTCTACTTCTTCAACACCAGCAGGAACCACCTCGTCTGCCTCCTCTTCTACATCTTCATCATCGTCAGCAGCAAATGAGAGACTACTTTTTCGAGGCCTAAATCAAAAGTATTTTGTATCAAACATCACAATCTTACACATTCATTTTAAGTACTTTGCAGAAAGAAGTAGCTGAGTAGAGTTCAAATGACATATGCATGTTCTGCATGCTGTAATTCATCTACCAGTGAGTTACAAACTAATACATAAAGAACTAGTGTAGCAGAATTGTGTTTCGAAATCGAAACAGGTAAACTCAATAAAGAAATGATAGAACGCAAACCTCTAGTTTGTTGTTACTGAAAGAAAAAAAAAAAAAAAAAACTACTTAACACAAACAAATCAATTCTTTAAATAATGTTTCTAATCCTAAACTTAATAGGAATAGGAATCCTAATTTGAAAGCTAATCCTAAACTAAAAAGATTTGATAATAAAGCTAACAATATAGAATAAGAAATCCTAAACTTGTAGGAATCCTAATATTGCACTACGTCAAGAACAAAATGAAGAAGTTGTCTGCTGGGATGACAACTTTTATCAGACAGTCACAAAACATAATCTCGTATTTGGCCAGCGTTTATCAAAAAATTTCAACATAATTAATATAAACCAGAAGTATTCTGCATCCCTGATATACAACATAGGATCGATGGTTAAGAAGTGAAACCATGCAGGAGGAAAGGTGCCCTTGTCACGTTGCAGCAGATATAGGAACTACCAACTCTAAACACTGATAAAACTACAATTTAATAATTCCAACTAAGAACAATACAAGAACATTATACAGAAAGACAAGAAACAAAGGTAAGCGAAGCAAATCCTTACTTGGGAAGCCGTGCAAAGAGAAGATTTGTCAACACGTCGAGCATAACCTGGAACTGGCGAGATGTCATTGTTGCCGTTATATTTTGAGAATGGAATGTGAGCTCTTTTAAGGGCTTCACCTGTAGCAGAACAAATCATCAGCAATTAGTTTCATGAGTGAGTGTGGGTGTATATGCATGTATGCATGCCAGTATATATGTATGGATCCATGCATGCATGAAAGAAAATTAGCACATCAAGGTGTCATGATTTTACCAAAATCCAAATAGACACAACGCAAATGTGTAAAGTTGAACAATAAATTTGTGATGCGATGGTGAAGTTGGATCACTAATGTGTAAACTAAACATGAAGTCTGCTATGCATGTGCATGCATATATATATATATATATATGGGGTAAATGAACATTTGTGAATGCTAATGGGTACAAACATCTAAAAGATTATTGCATGAGCTACAGGTACCTAGCAAATGTTCGTATTACCTTCAAGTCTGAAGTCCCCCCTTTATGCCTTGTGTATTGAAAATACATGTCACAAGGCATAAACACTCTTTCAAGTAGAGCACCTGTGCGCTTTACTTTTGGAGAGCTTCTACGTATTTTAGGAAGCCATTGTAATCCAGCCCCAGGATCAACATCAGTTGGTGCAACATGAGCCTGAACATGCTCCAACATCACAGAAAGCTCCATGCGTTTCCATGTCATTTCAGGTCCAGATTCAGGGATATGAACATTTTCAGTGCCAAGTGCTTGCTCAATCATCTCATAACCAACACGAAGGACTGAATGAAACGATCGAGCTAAAACACGGCCACTAACAGCTGCGAGCAGAAATCTACCCTGATACGCATGAAATGTTATCTAATGATGAGTTCCATTTCTTACACATTTGATTAACAACAAAAATTTTCAAATATTTAAACGCATTCATTTCCAGTTTGTTCAATACATTTTGACAAACAAAATTTAGTTCATCAATTTTGATTCATAAGAATACTGCTTATGAAATTGAATATGCAATGACAAATTAGTTAGAAAATACAAGAAAAATTTCAGTGGAACTCAAAAGAGATTTTGAAATTGATGGACACACACCAAGGAATGTCTAGATGCAGAACCATTTTCAAATAATTGGTCATGCAACTTCATAACATGCGGAACAGCCACAGTGGCTAAATTTAATGATCGTTAAATCCAGGAGCAGCTACTGCACTCCAACAAAATGACAGACAATTAAAGGTTGAGCACAATTAAAAACTCAAATGAGAGGTAAGTAATAACAGTACAATAATTGCTAACAACATCCTCGTTGTCCTTGGGTGAGTTCCAGTTGACCTTATTTATAAAAAATATATATATAAAATATATATATATATATATATATAAATGACAATTAAGTTCACAAATTTGAAGCACAAAAAATCAACTTTTTGAATCAAGGTAAGTAATTTACCCAAAACGTTTATTTGCAAAATGATTATGGGTGCATACATTACCATTTTGCATTCTAGTTATCTGTTTTCAAACTTCAAAACCTTTCGTGAAATGAATCCAGTAACCTCTTCAAAAATGAAAATAGAGAACAATTTCTCCGTATTCAACATTTAATGCTTGAAAGCTGAAAACAGAGAACAGTTACTCCATATTCCACATTTAATGCCTGAAAGCAGAAAACACCGAAGTGGTGTTTCTACTCTTTTTCTCTCTCCAAATGTCCAATTCAAATTGTGTATAATTTAACTTTCAACTTTATCTTTTTCTCCCTTAAAAAACAAGTAGGCATCAAACAACTTAAATCAAGTTAATTTAAATTAAAAAAGAATAGACATCAAACAACTTAAATTAAGTTTAAACTTAATAAGGAAAAATAGACATCAAACAACATAATTTCAATTAATTTTTCTTTTTTTGTTAAATTGAGTGGAAAAACAAACATATTTAATTTAACACAATATTTTGACTATGTTGGAAACAAGTTTTCGAACATTTTGTTCCTGTCTATCTGAATCCTATTATGCTATTATAAGTTTAACCATTGGTTTGAAATGGTAACATTCATTCATCATTTAGTTTCATTTACTTTACTAGGCACAATTATGACCTTCTAAAAGGCTTTCAAATATGCCTAGAACTTCTACAACATAAAATAACCGAAGTAAAAGTGCCAGATGGGAACTCAATGCAAGAGAATTGCAACTGAAAAATTTTAAAACAGAACACCAATTGTCACAAGATCAGAAATTGACATCGTAATTGAGAACAAAAGGTCCTACCCACTTTCCCGTTTAGGTTCCCTCCCAAGAGCAAATTAAAAAAATAAATAAATAAATAAATCATTTTTCTGTAATCTGGAAAACTTCTTTAGGTTCTAAATTATCCAATCAGAACTTACACTGGCATCTTCAGAATGAAGATTGAATTGTGGCTCAATAACATTGACCATGAAATGACGAGTCCCCTCCTCCTTGCCATCATTGATGTTTTCATTTTTTGCTGGTAATAAAGCAAAACAGGTTCATCTCAGCTGAAATCATTTGTAATAGACAAAATCATGCTTGTGGACAATTAGACATTGTGATGTAAAAATCTAGCTTAAAATATGCCAGCATGACTTGTGATAGACCTCTGTATGTTACTTACTTCAACGAGGCACAAAAATCTAAGTCAAGGATAATACAGCCAGATGCTATCAGTCAAAATTTGTTAGAAATTCCTCATAGAATCAGAAAATTAAGATTAGATTGTAAATTTCCTATTTTAGTTTCATATTTTAATTTAGTTTCCTACTTTTTTTTAGTTTCCTAGTTTGTGTTAGCATCCTATTTTATTTTAGTTTCCTAATTTATGTTAGTTTTGAACTCCTATAAACATTGCATTTTTTCTCAATAAATAAATATATGAGAGTATTTTTTAACAAAATTACGATGGTGTTATCAGAACATACCAACCAAAGCAGATGGTGGATTTTCCATTTTGATTGATGGTGTTGGAGATGAATTCTGTTCTTTAGTCTCCCCCTGCTGAGAAGAGGATGCTGCAGAAGAGGATTTAGGAATATCATCCTTCAGAATTTCAGCTCCATCCTGTTTCTGTTTCTCTTCAAGTAATTTCCTCTGTGCATACTGCCGAGATGGAGAGGGCTTCGAAGGTTCAAACGCTTTGGATAGTCCACCAACAAAAGACCAAACAGCATCTCTGTTCTCTATAGTCCACAAAAGTTTGAGTCCATAAACAAAAACACGCTGACAGTTGTCAGCTATCACCACATTAAATCCATCGTCATCACTCCGATCAGATCGTGTGTGCTCATCACTCTCACTCCCATTCTCAAACTCTGACCTCACATAAGTCATCTCAAGATTTCTTCTTCCAGCCTCTTGCCATGCAATTAACCTTGCGGGGTCGGCCTTCGGGGCCTGCCTTCTGATTGTAAAGTAATCTGATGATAATAGAAACCCATCATCCCGATGCTTCTCTGTGCAACCATTCATATCATTACGTTTTTCACTGGGAACTCTATCCATCAATGCAGATTTAGAATTTTTCCTAGTCATTTGAACTACTTTTGCTATACTAGTGCAATCTTCTTTATTTAAAAATACTTTAGGCACGTGAAGATCAATACCCTGGTAAACAAGATCAAGAATATCACGTTTGCAATCAAAAGTATATTTTTGCTTGCCCCGACTTAAACACATTTCAAACTTCAACTTTGACATATTAAAGGTCAGTCCTTTGGCTGGATCATCATCATCCAATGGCATATGCTTTATACAAGTAGGTGTAACATCTATGCGGAGCATGAACTCTGTCATTACCTTGTCTAATGCCAAATTACCAGATCTGGCAATTCTTGGAACCCCAAAACGAGGAAACCTTGAGAACATACGCAGTTTGTGAGGAGGAAGATAATTCAAGTTCCAGAATTTGCTTAACCAAGCTAAATCATGAGCACCAACATTCACTATCGGTGAAACAACTGAAACATTCTCAGACTTATAAGGTGGATCATAGACAGTTCCATCTACAGTGGTGCTATCTCCCACAGAGGCAGAAGGCATTTTGTCAGATGCATGAAGAGGGGGCCTAAGAGAAAAGTTCCACCGGAAGGAGAGAGAAGTAGATCTGAAGGGATCAAAAACAATTTCTCGAGATTTACCTTCAGCAGGAAAAGCAAATAAAAAATGATTCAATGGATTACCAGAATCGCAGCCCCAATCCATAGTAACTTCAAGAGTAAAGACTGGGGCTTCAATGAAAGCATAAGATATGCCAGTCGGCAGCTTTAAGTTTCGACTCTTAACCATACTCTCCAAGCTGCTCATAAAAATCTTAAAATCCTCAGCAGAAGCATAAACACGGCCATCTGACTGCTGAATCTCAATCAATTTTGATGTAATCTGAAGTTTGTCTAGCTTTTCATAAGGATCGGTAGTAGCAAGAATGTTCCATTTACTTTCAGAAAAGCGTAAGGAGTTATTTCCATGAATGTAATTTCTCATATCATCCCACCATGGTAAGCTCTTTTCTTTCTTTGGTGGCACAATTAGTGGAACTGGATTCATAACACTTAAATTAGCCCTTCGAAGAGCTACAGTAAATGCATAGCTCACATCAGCAAAAGCAGGTTCAAATCCCACTCCAAAGGACACTTCTCCTTTCTGAAAGCACAAAGGCAAATCGGTGTATGTTTTCATAGGCGGAGTTGTGCCAGTCACCGAACGAAGCATCCGTACCTTTCTCCATCTCCCAATGAAGACTTCTTGATAAACTTGGGGTTGAAAGCATGTTGCCTAATTACAGTAACGAACAGTAACAATCATGAGAACAATATATATGCCCATAAGGTGAGACTTTAGTTGTTTCAATCCAATGTTTGAGGTATTCTATCCAGGTCCAAACAGTGAGAATCTTTTGATAATTTTAAATCTGAATTTTTAATAATGACTCATCCTCAAATTGCTTATCTAGTACTAAATTTATACGAAAGGTACAAAAGCAAATGTGGAATCACATTTGTTAAAATAAAGAAGGGTGTTAACATTGATGCAATGAAATAAACAATATATCAGACTTACGGATATTAAATGCGAACTCTAGAAGTAACCTACAGATTTTAGGAGACGGAATCTCTTCCGAATGGGTAAAACTGGTTTAACATAACTACAAGATTAGTTAAAACTTCAATTTTATTGAGGGTAATTTAAGATCTTATATAAATGATGCATCAAAATAATGCAAACGACCATATCACATATAAAAAAAAAAAAAATGAAAAAAGAAGAAGAGTCCTGACACAGGGAAGGAGGGAAAAGAGGGGAGGGCAGTTTAAATCTCACCTGTTGGGCTAGCACAAGACGACCTTCACTTTTACCAGAAGTCGCAGAAAGAAGAGGTAGCATGTAGTCTCTTAACTGGACAACTAAGGAGCCTGTATGCAACAGAATAGTACTTCCATAGAGCCGATTAAATGGTATATCGTTTTCACGACAAATAGGATCCAGCTTCTTTAGAAGCTCTATCATCCCATCATCTCCACCAGCAATTCTTGTCAAGCTTACATCTAACTCTGTAGCAGATATGGAAAGAAGAGAAGTTCTAGAAACACTAGGCTTAAAACCAGCTTGAAACCCTTCCCTACAGGCACCTGAACCTCCTCCTGGTGTTAGATTTTGACATGCCTTGTAATAGGAACGAAATGACTGTTTATAAATTTCTTCTTGCACTTTTTGAATAGCAGCAGGGTCATTTATATCAACCTCAACTCCATTACAGCAAATTTTCTTTTCATGCATAGAATCATTAACTTCAGCAGATTTAGGACATTGTTTGGCTTTGGAAATCAATTCATCAAGAAATTTTAACCTGACAGCTAACTCACAAGCTTCATTCTTCATCAACTGATAATGTTCATCAAGCCAACCTTGCATTGGTTCTTCCTCAATATCAACAAATAGCTTGCGTATACAGAACTTCACACAACCAAACTTCATAGAGCTAGGCTTTTTTGGTTTTGAGCTTTCATTCTTCATGGGAAATATAAGTTTTGTTTTGGCAGCACTTATAAGCTTCAAACCACGCAACATGTCCTCAACAGCATCATCAATAGCACGCAGCTGCAACCTGTATGGCATGCAAATATGAACATCTAGTCCTTGAATTACCCAGTCCCAAGTGGTGACTGCTGGCACCTTTCCATCAGATGAACAATTCGAAGCACTAGGAATACGAGAAATTTGCATCCGACTACTTTTGAATAGTCTACACCCATTGAAATAAAGAATAAGTCCCTCAAGAAGCACACCTATACGAGCATTCTCAGAGAAAATCGATTGAACCTGCAACTTTGCATCAACTCCATCTCCAACCTCAGCAGATATACTCAGCATTTCCACATCAACAGCAAATATAGATTCCTTCTTCTTGTTCTTGTCAACATGACCCGATTCCATAGAGGATTCTTTCTTCTGCTCAGGCTCTCTAACACCAGACACGTGTTCCATATTTTCACCAAGTCCCTGAAGCTTCTGATTCTGCACCAGTAACTTCACTTGCAAGACAAGTTCAAATAGTGCCAGATGCACATCAGGTTCCCAATGGACTGTAATATCAGTGGCGCTGAAAAGAGAGCAGACAGAGATCTCCTTAAGACCACCAGAACGTCGTACAAATTTTGCATTCTGTACATCAAACAATGCCGCTTTTGTACCAGGCCTGTGATCCTCCAAATGTTCCTGATATATAGATCTGGCTCTTTCAAGTTCCACCTGAGTGGACTGCTTTTCCTTGTTCAGACACAAACTAAAATGAAAGATGTCAAGAGACACTGAGTATGTCAATTTTTTGGACTCATCAGACACAGTAGACATGACATTTGCTGTACGTGGTGTGCCATCAGCTGAGACACTAATTACAACTCGACCACCCTGTGATCCATAATTTACACGCTTGGGATCAGCAACAACAGTGTTATCCAAGCCTGTCTCACCACAAAAAGTTACAGTACACCTTTCAAGATTAAGTTTCAAAAGTCGAGTCCCTTTCCCAGGCGATTTAGACACATGTCCTCCTTGGCTTTGTGTTGTCCTTTTACTCGGAGATAGACTTTTCAAGAGAGCTTTGAAGGACATAGCAGTTCCTATTAGTGATTCAACATGCTTGAAAGTGAAATAAACACTCATACCCGTCACATCAACAGAGAGAACCAATTTAGACCTAAGACCATCTTCTTCGGATGATTCCACGTCCTTCTTGCCCCAATCCAAACTAAGTTTTGCTATATGCATTAAGGAACTTGAATTTGACTCCACACCAAAGAGGCTTTCCTTCATGGATTCTTGATATTCATCTGCCAGGTGCAAGTTCAGTTCTCCGAGTTCCATGTGTACAGAAGTTCCCGAACTAGAAATGTTATTTGCAAAAACATGTGATGATTGGGAGCAACCCTAAAACAGGTAATCAAAAAGTATATACATTATTCATAACTTTCCTTTAAAAATCAGACAAAAAACATAAAGCCATACAATGTGGATTACAAATTGATAAAACAATGTTAAGGGTAAGAGATATACAAAGGCTTTTACAAAAGAGGCGACTTAAGATGATGCATACAGATACCATACATAATTTTCGTTTTTTTTTTTTTTATTAATTCTCTCTTCCTCTACAGTTATGCTGTTCCTTATCCTATTTATATGTTTACAAACTCGTTTGTAAAATTGAGTTTTGGGGAAAATTTAAATCATCTTTTTCTTCCTTGTCCAGTGGTTGATAATCTTTGGAGCAAATTGTTTTCATTGGTTGGTTTGAAGTGGACTGCTCCTAAATCTTTGTTTTCTTTTTTTTTTTGGAAAATTTCCACATTCTTAGAGGAGGAAAGAAAGCCAGAATACTTTGGTATTGTGGAGTCTTTGTCATTTTATAGGTTATTTAGGAAGAAATAAACAAAAGACTTTTTGATGAAGTTAAAGAGGAGGCGAGTTTTTTAGTGGTTAAAGTTTATTATTTGATTTCTCTATGGGCATCTAATAGTGAAGATTTTAAAGTCACTTCTTTAATTTTCATTATACTTGATTGGAAGGTTGTTGTTTATTGATTGATTTTTTTCTTTTTTGTATTTTGTTCTTGTTTTGTTCATTGTTTTAGTGGACTACTAGTTCCCTTTTGTACTCCATTTCTTTATTTTTAAATAAAGTTTTCGTTTCCCAAAAAAAAAAAAGAAGAAGAAAGAAAGACTGGTTTGTAAATTTGTACAAGAGTGGCATCTTTTTTTTTCTTAAATAAGAAGCGAAAACTTTATTTAAGAATAAGAAAATGGAGTATAAAAGTGAACCAATAGTCTACCAAATCAACGAACAAAACAAGAACAATATACAAATTAGAAAATATTCAATCAATACACAACAGTCTTCTAATTATGCATAATAAGAAATAAAGAAGCGTTTTTTAAATCTTCACTAGTAGATACCCTTAGAGAAGCTAAATAATAAACTTTATCCCTTAAAATACTCTCCTCCTCTTCAACTTAATAAAAGAGTCTTGTTTTTATTTTTTTTTCCCCAAAATAACCTATAAAATGGCAAAAACTCCACAATACCAAAGAGTTTTAGTTTTCTTTTCTCCTCTTGAAATCTTCCAAAAAGAAAGAAAACATAGATACAAGAGTAGCCTACTTCAAACCTACCAATGAAAATAATTTGCTTCAAAGATTAACAACCATTGAACAATGAAGAAAAAGATGATTTAAATTTTCCCCATAACTCTTTGCATATAACACACCATGAGGGAAGAAGACAAGAGTTAGGATATCTCTTTTTAATAACATCATAATTCATAAGTATTTATTTTTCCATGAGAAATTAACTAAACTAAGAACTTGATCTTGTTAAGAGCCTTTGACTTCCAAATTATACTAGCAAAATCAAACCTTGAATGAGATTCATCATGAATCGACCATTCAAAAAAATAACCTTACAAGAAAATGCTCCATTAGAATCTAAACTCTACACCCTTTTATCTTCCATTCCCATTTGAAAGAAACACAATCAAGCAATGAGGTAAGAGTAGAAAATTCCTCGATCTCTCTATCATTTAAATTCCTCCTAAAATCAAAGGACTATCCTCTAAGTTGAGAAGCTTTATCCAATCTATTCTTTTTTTCTTTTTTTTTTTAATAGGAAACAAATACTTTAATGATAAAAAGAAAGAAGTTACAACTATGAACCAATAGTCCACCAATAAACAAACAAACAAAAAACGAAAACTAAAAATAAAATTAGAATAAACAATCAATAAATAACAACCTTCCAATCCATCTCATCTACTTTGAAGTAAAGCAATTTGTCAGAAAGCAAGATTATATAACCTTGGAAACCTGAAGCAGAAAGGAATAGAATTTTTTTTTTGATAGGAAACAAAGACTTTATTGATAAAAGGAAGAAAATACATTTGTGAACCAGAAGTCCACTCAAAAACAAACAAACAAAGTCTAAACCTAAAGGCACTACTGGAAGAAACAATCAACAAACAGCAGTCTTCTAATCTAATAAAATAAGAGTAGAATCAAACCAACAATTCTCCCAAAAACGAATCCAGGGCACCATTTCCAACCACAAACTTCAAGTCACAAGAGATATCATTCAAACCTTGCATAATAAATTTCTAAGGACAACGACTACAGCCTACAAAAACCACATTTGAGTCTCATCCATTTCATGAGAGACCATACTTATTTTTAATAACTTTATGCCACAATAAGTTAGGTTTGAAAGGAAATCTCCACATCCATTTACCAAGCAAAGTCAAATTTTTCTAAACAATATTTCCAATCCCTAAACCACGCCTTTATCTCCAAAACGAGAAACAATATCCCAACTAATTAAATGAGTCTTCTTTCCCTCACCAATGTCATTCCACAAGAAATTCCTCATAATCTTTTCAGCTCTCTTTGCCACCCCAATAGGAATTCTAAACAAGGAAAGGCAACATGTGGGTATGCAATTTCAAAGTTAACCCAAAAAGTGTGACATCTTCTAATAATAGGAATTAGTTTGACGTATCATTTTATGTTAAATGTAACTTAACCCAACAAGTTTTGTTTAATTTTTAGCGAGAATCTACTTTGAATTTTGCCAGTTTATGACCTTATACCTTTTGGTTTATACACCCACCCCATCTAACCCATCCACACCCACAAAAGAATTCATCCTCCTCCAAGGTAGACTACGTAGTTATGAGAGTGATCGATCCTTAAATAGTAGAGACATAGCAACTAGGTTGTCCCGTAGAAAAAAAATTGTCTTTGGCTATCACACTCAAAAATAAAATATATATATATATATATATATATATACACACACACACACTTGAACATTAATAACCTAAGCAAATAAAAGATCTTGCTACCATGGAATGTTAAAGAATAAAGGTTCAACACCTCCTTTGTAACCATGACACAAACTTGATAATTTTATATTTCATTAATTACTGCAAAAAGAATGCCTATGAGATTTGGCCACTTTCTTGCCAACGCAAAGTAATGTAACAATGATAAATAGGCAAGCACAACACTTACATGATACAGTGGGAAACCATTGATACTATAAAGCACAATAGTCATCTCAGGGGCTGATATGGTGCATGTCCACATGAAAGCTTTGGATCCAGTTGATTGTGGCCTTTCAATTGAAGAAGTTTCGTCTCGAAGAACCATCTTTTTCTTTCGTGACAGATGAAGGCGCAACCATGGCGTTAATCTACTTACTATAATGTTGCACTGAGTTCCTCCCAACTTAACATCAGTTTCAACCCTAATAGGCAAGGTTGGCTGAAAGACAAAGGCATCCACCAAAAAAAAAAAAAAAAATGAAATTTAATAAAAAGGCACATTATTGCACCAATGTGAAGCCTAATAAAAAAGTAACGAGTCTGTATGCATTTAGAAATAGGGTGCGATACATTTCAAAAAAATAAAAATAAAAATAAGGTGCGAAAAAATAACTTAAAATACAAGGAGAACACAATAACTTGTAACACAACTCAAATGAAAATAAACAGTTTTAATAAAATATAAGCAGATAAACAAATTAAACCATTCATTATTGGTATTCTTAAGTTCTTATTTTACATGAAACAAGTTCCAAATAAAATAAATATATGAACACAAAAGAAAAGTGAACAAGCAGTTCACTGGCTAAATATTGATTCCCTTAAATTCTCTTATAGCATAAGAAGCTAGACATTGATTCTCTTTAGAATTTATAGCATAAGGAGCTAGACATTGATTCTCTTTAGAAAAATATCTTATTCCTTTATAGCCAAATGACCCACATGAGGGTTTAGGCAACAAATTTCCACAAAACCTTGGCTTCTTCCCCTTTAGCATTATTGGCATATCATCAGTTAAAGCAGTTATAAGATTAAACACGACCAACCCATCTCAATAAAATGGCAGTTATATCCATCCTCTCCAGCATTTAAAAGATCAATAACCTCTACTTAAGCAAGAATTAAGAAATTAAAACAAAAACAATTTTTAAAATATATATATACACACACACACACAAAGAGGAATCAGGAGAGGTGATTAGACCACCCAACTTTCTTTTCAGAAGCCATGGTAACTTCCAAGAGTAACAACAATCAAACAGGCAGACCACCCAACTTTCTTTTCAGAAGCCATGGTAACTTCCAAGAGTAACAACCCCAATCGAGCAGGTTCCCAACACAAGCAGAAGGCTTTCTACCAACCTAACTTTAACCACTTGTAAAGGAATAACACAAATCAAACATCTCAGCAATGCCAAGACCAACATACTGACCAGCACAATTTTTTATTGTTTTAAGCTGCAGTATTAAACGCCTTTGATCCATGTCAAAGGCATCCATCTCTGTCACATTCCAGTTTACTAGGTCAAGACAGAATTTTCAATGTTCCATTAATAAATTATAATAATTTTCTACACTTTAACACAATGCAGACTGAATCACACGTAAAAAAATGTGTACAAAGTAATAAACAATTACAGCACGATAACTTTGACAAAGGCATAGTGCTACAATGCATGAGCAATAATATAAACTTGCCATTCTTTCCTTTTCTAGCACACACATGGAGAAAAGGGAAGTTACTTGAGAGAGATACTAATCTGCCATGACTTAACAGCACAAGACTCACCTCTACTGGAATGTAGATAAAAGAGATAACATCAACTTTCATTATCTCCAAGACAGAAGTGCGAGCTTCTCTAAAAAGCTGAAATACAAATTAAAAATTACTGTCCTAGGAGGCCAAACTGAAAATTATGTGAAATTTGCAACAAAGGAAGAGCTTTAACAACAAAAACAGTTACAATCATACATGTATCTCACTAAATTCCAATTGAACGTCAAGGCGTGCACTTTCCCCAACATCTTCTGTGGATCGTGATTTGCTGCTTTTCAACTGGATGCCCATGATGTTATTCTCCACAACAAGACCATGTTCACAGTGCAAAAACCTCACATCCAGTTTTGGCAAATTGAAGCTAACCTAATTAAAACAAATAAAACTTATCATCAGTTAGCACTTATGCCAGTGAAAAACTTTTCACAATCAGGAATTATATTTCAGTTAATTATAAATAATATATCTTCAATAGTTGTCAATAATGATGTAACACACATAAAAACTAATGTTGTATGCTCCTCTTTCTTATTACCAGCCGCACTAATAATTGTTTAAAATTTCTAATAATTGAAGCATATAGAACGTGTATTACTCAAACCCAAGTAGAAAGAAAATGACAGAACAGCCAAAATTCAACACCAGTAAGAGACAAAATTCAACTAATATATCCTTCTGTATTTCACTTTAATTTTTGCTTTCATGTCCTCTTCAGGATTTGGTAGTCATCTATTGTTCAAGCTGAGCCATTAATTGTTAAGATAGGTCTTTTGTGGACAGTCAATTCATCTTTTGTGTCTACTTTTTCTTTTATAATTAAATTTTTGTTTTTGAGAAAGAAAAATAAAAGGGAGGAAAAGAAGCACGGAGCAACCTGAATAGTATGTCAAAGCTGACTAACCTTTTCTGGAAATATGTAAGTGTACTTCGCAAGTGCTGCTTGCTTTTTGTGAGGTTTTTTAGTAGCCACAGAATCAATAGTTGACCCCATGTCTTGATCTTTGTGGGTAAAACCATCTGAAGAGTTCTTGTTTCTTGAAAGCAACTCATCATTTAGGCTCACAGTGACCTCTCCCAAGGTAATATCCAAATTTTGGATCATCACACCTGCTTCCCTACATCCAAAGGAGATAATTACAAAACTGCTGTTAAAAAACCAAGTGATTCATCGTTAATACTACAAGAGCAAGCATAGCTCAATAAAAGAGACAGTGAAGAAAGAAGAAGAATGAAGAGGAGACCATGGAGCACCATATAATTCAATGTAACTTTAAGTTAACACTGAAACAAAAAAATACCTATTATGACCAAATTCACATGATAGAGAAACTCCTTCACAGCAAAAAGGAGCAGAAGACTTTTCCATCATCATAAGAGCTGCTTGACTGCCAGAACAGCATCCTCCAGTGTTTAAGCTAGATGATTGGTCATAACTGACACGTGGTTCACCTATGTGCAAAAGAATAGGTAATATGTGAAGCTTAACAACAAGATCCAGCTTGGATCCACCATCTTTAGATATATCCACCGTAAGTTCCTTAACTTCAACAGTAGCTTTGGGAGTCTGCAATGTTTTAAAAGGCAGTTATACTGACCAGAGCAACATTTTGAGATAATAAGTACTGCAAGAAGAACTGATAAAGTATGTTTTAATTTAAAAGAAAGCATTAAAGTATTCAACCTAAATTTATTTATTTATTCATTTTGTAATAACCTTGGTTTGTGTATTCATTTATTCAGCCTCAATTCACATAACTAGGAGATGCTTACTTGTCGATATACACAACATCACCCATATAAACCTGTCCTGAGAAACCAGGAACTTCATATCCACTTATTTAAATCTAAATTGTGTGGTTTCACCAGTCCAGTTACCATGTAAAGTTGATAATTAATCAAACTTAAAAGAGCATAAAGAAGATAATGTGATATTATTTTTTTTTATAGGAAACGAAACTTTATTAAGGAGAAGAAAGAAGTTACAAAAGAAACAAAAGTGAACCAAAAGTCCACCAACAAACAAAAGAACTTAAAATAAAACAAGATTGTAAAGAGCAAACAACAATCAACAACCTTCCAATCTAATATAATGAAAAATAACGAAATGTCTTTAAAATCTACACAAGAATATGATGTGATATTATTAAAATCTATATCGAACCTGAATTAAAAATAAATAAATAAATAAATAAGGGAAAAAAGGTAGCTAACCTTTACAACCAAATCCGTCATAGATATGGACAAAAATCTTGCAATGTTAGCTACAACCATCCACTTTCCTCTGCCCGAAGAGCCTGAAGTGCGGGGTTTTCGAGGTTTCGATTTCTGTGAGCTTTTACTTGATTGTCTCATTACAATTTCTAAGTCGCATATCAACACTTGCAGCTTTGGATCTTTAGAAATAAAACCAACCCCAAGTTTGACCAAGGACTGGCGTAAGCTGAGTTTAATTTCACCAACAGACACAGATTCAATAGCACCCTGCAAATTGTTGAGTCATATCAACATGACCCATGGTCACACTTATCTAGTATCGAAAAAGAAATGGCACACATCTAAATCTAACACTAATTCTCTTTCCTTCTTCATTGTACACACATCTGCCTCATTCCATGAGTAAACACAAAGGATGCTCACTTTTTAGCCTCTTCATGGACTTCAACTACTAATTAATTGAAAGGTTCTTATGCATTAAATGTTCAACAAGTTTGAGACAACATTAACCATTGTTAGACAATCTTATGTTCTTAGGATTCATTTTGTAGCTTGTGCTAGCCTTTTTATTACACTTTATTGTGGACTCCCAGCTGCACAGTTTGACCTTTCAGATCAGTTATTACCGTTACAGCTTTAGCACATAATTTCCTCCAATAAAAGAAATTCTTTTTAAAAAAACAACAGGAAGGCAAGCAGCTGGACCCAATTTCACAAAGAAAACTGGTGGTGAGAACCAAAGTACATCATATTATTTACATTCAACTAATCATCGCAAAAAAAAAAAAAAATTGTTATCCTACTAAATACAATTATAACAACATAAAAACTCAAGTAACGAATCTCACACATTAAGTCATAATCAAATTAGCACAGAAAAACATCTCACACAAAGGACTAGAAAGTGAACTACACAAAATCTAATCCCTTAGACGAAGCGTCGGGTTTTTAGCTTTGCCCTTGAAGGTATTGATGGTACCAAGTTTGCAACCAAAATACCTATAAGATTATTAGTTCGAATCCTGGGGATGCTACCTGATGGTTTGAGGAGGACACAAGCAGCCCCTAACCTCCACCATACCTTTTCCAAGGTAAAGTCAAAAACCCAACGCTACTTCTAAAGGTCCAAAATATGTTGACACCACATTGGTACCAGGTTTGCAATCAAAACACCTATAAGGTTACTGATTTAAATCCTGAAAATATCACTTTGTGGTTCAAGGAGGACATAACAGCATCTAGCCTCTGTCACACCCTTCTGAGGCAAAGCCAAAAACCCGATACTCTAACTAAGGGTCCGAATATGGCATCAACACAAACCAATCACAAATGTCATTTCCCCAATTTATCTTTTTCTTGATGTGGTTGATAGTGAAATTTAGTACAAAGAGACATCCATGGGATGGACTAGACATGAACTACACAAAATCCATACCATTCTCAATTTGAATTTATCCAAAATCATTGTTCGAAAATATAGTATGGTGCAATACGGACGTATATACACTGGTACGGCTGTGTTGACACAAAAACGCATCTGAACGCCAGTTTTGGAGACAGAAAATGACAAATTCCGTCTCGTACATACTATACGGCCGTCTCGACCCGATACGGCCGTATACGCAATTATACGGCCGGGTTGGGTTAAGTGAATAAACCCAAAAAAAAAAAAAAAAAAAGTGTAGAAAGAAAAAAATGCCCTAAAATCGATCTAAGCTATTCGGTCGGCTCACCTCTCCTCTCTCCTCATCGACAATCTTCTCCTCATTTTTGACCATTTCGCTCACAACCAGACGGTTTCCGACCACATTTTGTCTCAATCCGGCGACTGTAACTCAGAATTCGGTGACTTCCTTGATGGCAGCAGCTTCCTCTCTCTAGAACGGTGCTTTCTCTCTCTTAAACTCTTCTTTCTCTTCATTTCTTGCTCTTGTAAGTTGTAGCTTTGTCATTATTTTTACATAGCAGTAGCTTTCACTTCATTTCATTTACACGGCAGTAGCTATTTTTTTATTTTTATTTTTTTGTTAGACAGGCAGTAGCTTTTATTGTTGTGAATTTGTGATTGTGATGGTTAATAAAAAAGATCCAGCGTGGAAATATAGGGTTGAGAAGGAAGCTGATAGAAAAAAGTTTATCCGGTGTGTTTATTGTGACAAAATAATGAGAGGGGGGAGTGTATAGGATGAAAGAACACCTTGCAAGTATTCAAGGGAATGTTTCTGCGTGTCCAATTGCTCCACCGGAAGTTAAGGAAGACAACAAAAGATATATAGAGAATTTGGAGAAGACAAAAAGAATTAATCAATTAGTTAAAGAGGAAAGAATTGATAAATGTACGATATTGAATAGTCAATCCGAGGAAGGGTCGGATAGTAGTAGTGGTAGTGTGACTCAGACTCAAACTTAGACTCAGAGGTGGATTAGGGGACTTATGGATAGGTTTCTCAAGGGTGCGGAAGATGATGCTTTACAAATGAGAGAATTATAGGTGATTTTAGACCTATCAGTTTGGTCTCCAGTCTGTACAAAATCATTGCAAAAGTTTTATCTATCAGATTGAAAGAGGTGCTGAACACCACTATCGCTAGTTGCCAGTCTGCTTTTGTTAAAGGTAGACAAATTCTTGACTCTGTCTTGGTGGCTAATGAGGTTGTAGAGGATTATAGAATGAAGAAAAGAGAAGGGATTATTTTCAAAATCGATTTTGAAAAAGCTTATGATCATGTTGATTGAGAATTTTTAAACTTCGTTTTGGAAGCAAAGGGTTTTGGGTCAAAATGGAGAAGTTGGATTAGGGGATGCTTGAAGACTATAAATTTCTCAATTATAATAAATGGGAAACCTAAAGGAAAATTCTCTGCCTCTAGAGGGCTTAGGTAAGGAGATCCTCTTTCCCCTTTTTTGTTTATTCTCGTAGCAGATTGTTTGGGAAGATTAATTAATAGAGCTAAGGAGTGTCGCATGGTAAAGGGATTTTGCGTTGGAAAGAAGAATGTTGTGGTTTCTCATCTCCAATTTGCAGATGATACTGTCTTCTTTTCTTCGAGTAATAAAGAGAATTTTGACACTTTGGTTGAGTTGCTTCGTTTCTTTTCTTGGATTTCTGGGCTTAACGTAAACTTAGCCAAGAGTGTGTTGGTTGGTATAAACTGTGATGGAAGTAAGATTGTGGATTTGGCTAACTCTGTTGGATGTGAGGTAGGTTCTTGGCCTTTGAAATATTTAGGTTTACCTTTGAGAGACAATCCCAGATCTTCAGAGTTTTGGGCTCCAATTGTAGAGAAAGTAGAGAGGAGATTAGAGAGATGGAAAAATGATTTTTTATCCAAGGGAGGAAGATTGGTTTTGATTCAAACGATGTTGCATAGCATTCCTACTTATTTTCTTTCCTTGTTTAAAATTCCTATCCGAGTGGCAAAGAGGATCGAAAAGGTTATGAAAGACTTCTTATGGGAGGGTTTTGGGGATGGAAAGAAGGTTCATCTATTGAGTTGGGATATTGTTTCCCACCCTCGGGACAAGGAGACTTAGGGATTGGGAACGCAGCTTTGAAAAATTTAGCTTTGCTTGGGAAGTGGATTTGGGGTTTCTGTTGGAACCTCAATCCATGTGGCATAAAGTGATTAGAAGCAAGTATGGTTTGCAAAGAAATGGATAAGACTCTAATATGGTTATTAAAGGTTTTAGCTGTTGTCCTTGGCAATGTTTTAAAAGGTGAAAGGCGAGGCGAGGCGAGGCGATGGAGTCTCGACGAGGCGAGGCGGTCGCCTTGAGGCGATTGAGGCGATCGCCTCAATTCAAAATGAAAAATATATATATATTTTAAAAAACCCTAACTTTCAAAATCATCAATAATCTTAAAAAAAAGATAGTAAAAATCAATATTAAACATAAGTATCAAATAAAATAGAATAAATCTAACAATAATATCTGAACATATAAAATCTCAAGTTAGGCTAACATAATAAAAAATTTTAAAACAATTAAAAATTGTAATTATATAAAGGGTTATAGTGAAAGGGATAATATAATATTTAGTAAATATTAATAAAATTAAAAATTATTTATTTTTTTTGGTGGGGGAGGGGATTAAAATTTTAATTTGTTTATGAAATCTCATCTTACAGTGATTTTAAATTAAAAATAGTTTTATATTAAAATATATTTTTCTACTAAATCCTTGGATTTAATGGCAGATATTATTGTAAGATAGTAGTAAAAAAAATGTGGTTAGAATTGAAATTTTAATTATTTTTATTTTATTTTGAAATGTGGGGTCAGTACTCACCAGAGAGAAAAGAAGTTGGTGACAGCACGTTATTTTTTGTTTTGGGAAACGACAACAACTCAATTAAAAATTATATAAACTCCTTTAAAACAGATCAAGCCAGGCTTTTCATCTTCTAGCTTCTTCTTCCGCATTCTCTGCTTCTGTTGCTTCTGTGCACCTATCTTTGCCATGAAAACACCACCTTCTTTCCTCTTCTCTTCTTCTACCACTCTTATTTAGCTTTCGTCACAAATTTGCATCATTAAAAAGACGCAGAAACAGGTTTTGCTTTGTGGGTTGTGATTGATTTGAAAGCTTTTACATGGTATCAGATTATATTCCCATCACCCTTTTTTTGATAGTAAACAAAACTTTATTAGGGAGAAAAAAGAAGAAACAAAAGTACAAGAGTGAACCAGAAGTCCACCAACAAACTACAGATACAAAAACTAATTAAGGCTAACAAAACTAACAACAAACAACTAACAAGTAACAGCCTTCCAATCTAACAGAATGAAAAATAATGAAGTATCATTAAAATCAACACATGTAGATGCCCAAAGCGAAGCCAAAAAAAACGCTTTGTCCCATAAAAAATTCACATCCTCTTCAACTTCAGTAAAAATTCTTCTGTTTCTTTCTTCCCATATAACCCATATAATGGCAAAAACTCCACATCGCCAAAGAATGCCAGCTTTCGATCCTCTTCCAAGGGCTTGAAATTCTTCCATTAAGAAAGACCATAAAAAATTAGGAGTGGCCCATCTCAAACCCACCACAGAGAACAATTTACTCCATAAATTACTCGCCCCCGGACAATGAAGAAAAAGATGATTCAAGTTTTCCCCACTATGCTTACACATGATACACCAGTAAGGAGAGAGACAAGAGTAAGGATATCTTTTTTGAAGGACCTCACAAGAGTTTAACTTCTGATGAGCGATGAGCCAAACTAAAAACTTTACCTTATTTGGCACTTTTGCCTTCCAAATAAGATTATTAAAGATAAACCTTGGGTGAGAATCATTAAGAGCTAATTTTTCGAAAAAGGACTTGCAAGAAAAGATGCCATTTGAGCTTATCCTCCACACCCTTTGATCTTCCATTCGAGGATTGAGAGAAACTCCTTCGAGTAAAGAGATAAGAGAAGAGAATTCATCAAACTCCCTATCATTCAAGTTCCTTCTAAAATCAAAAGACCATCCGTTATGGAGAGAAGAGCTATCCCATCTGTTTAAAACTAAAGCACTCCGAGAGATTGCAAGATTGAATAATCTTGGAAACTTTAAACAGAAAGGCGTATCTTCCACCCAAACATCCTCCCAAAACCTAATTCGAGTACCATTTCCAACCTTCAACCTCAAGTTTTCCGAGAATGCTTGAAAACCTTGCATGATAACTTTCCAAGGACAACGGCTGAAACCTTTAAAAATCATATTAGAGTCCCATCCATTCTTTTGTAAACCATACTTGCTTCTAATCACTTTATGCCACATGGATTTTGGTTCCAAGGGAAACCTCCACATCCACTTTCCAAGCAAGGCCAAATTCTTTATAACCACATTCCCAATCCCTAAGCCACCTTTGTCCCGAGGACGGGAAACAATGTCCCAAGTCAATAGATGAGCCTTCTTACCATCCCCAAAACCCTCCCACAAGAAATCTCTCATAACCTTTTCAAGCCTCTTTGCCACCCCTATAGGAATTCTGAACAAGGAAAGAAAATAAGTAGGGATGCTTCCCATCACCCTTTGACTGCCTCCGGACCGTCTCTGGGCGCCTCGCTTTAAGGCGGTCCTGAGGCAACCGCCTCATGCTCCCAAGGCGGGGTTTTTTATTCCCTCCGCCTTTGGCAACCGCCTTGAGGCGCCGATGACCCCAAGGCGGCGAGGCGGCGCATCAACTCGCCTTTTAAAACCATGGTCCTTGGAAAGTAATTATGCAAGGTTTCCAAGCTTTCTCTGAAAATTTGAGGTTAGTGGTCGAAAACGAGGCTCGAATTCGGTTTTGAGAGGATTGTTGGGTAGATGCTATGCCTCTTTGTTTAAAGTTTCCAAGATTATTCAAGCTTGTAACTTGTCAGAGTGCTTTAGTTTTTAACAGATGGGATAATTCTTCGATTCATAGAAGATGGTTTTTTGATTTTAGAAGGAACTTGAATGATAGGGAGGTTGAAGAATTTTCTTCTCTTATCTCTTTACTCGAAGGTGTTTCTCTCAATCCAAAGATGGAAGATCAAAGGATTTGGTGGATAAGTTCTAACGGTATTTTTTCTTACAAGTCCTTTTTTGAAAAGTTAACCCTTAATGATTCTCATCCGAGGTTTGCTTTTGATAATCTTATTTGGAAGTCAAAGGTGCCAAACAAGGTGAAATTTTTAGTTTGGCTTATTGCTCATCAGAAATTAAGCTCCTGTGAGGTTCTTCAAAAAAGATATCCTAATTTTTGTCTCTCTCCCCATTAGTGTATCATGTGTAAGCGCAGTGAGGAAAACTTGAATCATCTTTTTCTTCATTGTCCGGTTGCAGTTAAATTATGGAGTAAGTTGTTCTCCGTGGTGAGTTTGAGATGGGCCACTCCTAAGTTTTTATGGTCTTTCTTTATGGAAGAATTTCAAGCTCTTGGAAGGGGAAAGAAAGCTGATATACTTTGGTGGTGTGGAGTTTTCGTCATCCTATGGGTAATATGGGAAGAAAGGAACAGAAGAATTTTCAATGAAGTTAAAGAGGACGAGAATTTTTTATGGGATAAAGCGTATTTTCTGGCTTCGTTCTGGGCATTGACGTGTGCAGATTTTAAAGATTCTTCGTTATTTTTAATTTTGTTAGATTGGAAGGCTGTTAATTGTTAATTGTTTGCTGTTTGTTCTTTTCAATCTTTTTCAGTTTTTGTTTCCGTTGTTTGTTGGTGGACTTCTGATTATTCTAATAAGGTTTCGTTTACTATCAAAAAATGAGAGAATTATAGAGAACTAGAACGATAGGATTTGGTAAGGAGTTATATAACCGAACGTGCGAAGAGAAAGGCCGATTCTTCTTTGAAAATGGTCTTGCATTTAATGTTGCTGATAGTCCATTTTTTATGAATATAATTCAAGCAATTGGACGCCATGAGACAAGTTCGAAACCACCAAGTAGCTATGAGTTGAGAACTACTATATTGAAGAAGGAGGAAAAAAACACCAAAGCTATAGTAGCTAAAGTGATGAAGACGCGGAAGCAAACAGGAGTATCTATATTGTCGGATGGGTGGAAAGATATAAGGGGTAGACAACTAATCAACTTCCTTGTAAACAATCCATATGGTACAGTTTTCCTTCATTCGATTAATGCTAGTGATTTTTTGAAAGATGCGACATTATTGTTCAAGCTATTTGATGATATTGTTGAAGAGGCTGGAGAGGATATTATTATTTTTTTTTTGTTAGGAAACAAAACTTTATTAGAACATGGAAAAATGCAAGAAAAAGACAACAACCGTGAACCAAGGGTCCACCAAAACAATAAATAAATTCACAACAAGAACAAGAAGCAAACTAAAAAAAGAAAACTCAACAAGCAACAGACTTCCAATCTATCAAAATAAAAAATAATGAATAATCTTTACAATCCTTGCTGGTAGAAGTCCATAGAGAAGCCAAATAATAAACTTTATCCCAAAGATGATTCTCTTCTTCTTTAATATCTTCAAAAATTATTTTATTTCTCTCTTCCCAAATCACCTATAAAATGGCATAAACTCCACAATACCACAGGATATTTGCTTTCGTTCCTCTACCCAAAACTATAAAATCTTCCAATACGAAGGAAGATATCGAAGCAGGAGCTGCCCACTTCAACTCAACCAAGGAAAACAAATTATACCAAAAATTAATTGCCACTGGACAATGAAAAAGAAGATGATCCATATTTTCCTCGAACCTTATACACATAACGCACCACGAGGGGAAAAGGTAATAGCTAGGAAATCTTTTCTGAAGGACATTGATAGTATTTAGCTTCCGATAAGCAATAAGCCACACAAGAAACTTGACTTTGTGAGAGGATATTGTTGTTCAGATGGTGACAAATAATGCCTCCAACCATAAGAAAACTGGGAAAATGTTGATGCGGAGGAGGAAACAACTATGGTAGACACTATGTGCTACTCATTGCATAGATTTAATATTTGGAAAACTTGGAAAACTATCCTAACATAAAAATGAATTGAGAAAAGTGAAGAAAGTACTTTTATAGACTTATAGTCATAATATTTTTTACTATATGTTTTTTTAACCTTACTTAAGTCATATATTAATTAAAAAATTAATGTTCTATAATAGGTGAATAACTTCATTTACAATCATGGATGGATGTTGGTATTGTTGAGAAAGTTTACAAATAAAAAATTGCTCCAACCCGCTTCTACATGGTTTACTACTGTATACTTAACATTGCAATGTATGTTTGGACTGAAGCAACCTTTGGAACAAATGTTTATTTCACCAAAGTAGGGTGAATGTACATTTGCAAAAAAGCCAGAGGAAAGGGAAGTCAAGAGAATCATACTGAAGGATCCGAGTTTCTGGCCTACTATGTCTTATGCATTGAAGACAACTACACCTTTTGTTCGTGTGTTAAGGTTGGCGGATTCAAAAAAAGTGCCTGGAATTGGATTTATTTATGGAGCAATGAATTTGGCTGAGAAGGAGATAAACAGAAACTTAAATGATGAAGTTGGAGTTTACCATGAGATTTGGAAGACAATTGATGAGAAATGGGAGTTTCAGATGCATCATGATTTGCACGTAACTGCTTATTTTTTAAATCCTCAATTCCAATAATTAGAAAATAAGTCCACACATCCAAAGATTAAGTATGGGTTGATAATGTACAAGGAGAAGCTTATTCCAGATCTTAAAGAGCGAGAGAAGGTAGATTTACAGCTTGATGAGTTCAAAAAAGGGAAGGAATGCTTGCCTTTGAGTTGGCAAAAACATCTGCCACCAAACGTAGTCCTGGTATGTGAAATTTCCTTTTAGGTGTTCTTCAATTGTTTTTGTTTTCTTACTAAAGGGATTGTTATTGGCATTGAAGTTGATTGGTGGCTTCAATCGAGAGATCAAACCCCTGAGCTAACGTCTTTTGTAGTGAAGATTTTAAGTCTTACTTGTTCATCCTCCGATTGTGAGCAGAATTGAAGTTTCCACTTAGAAACTTAAAATATATCAATACTTATTATAAAATTATTTATTTGTTGATACTAATTTTTTTGTTATTAATAATTTTATATTCATATCAAGAAAAGAAATCGATCGGCTATGAAGAAGTTGAACTCATTAACGTACATAATAGACAATAGAAAATTGCATCAGAAATTCCTTAGGCACCAGAGTTCAACTAATGATGATGAGCTTTTTGTTTCTACTGACCTGCCTTCCGATGATGAATGGAGGATAAAAGAAAATAATGTCGAGCAAATGCCCACACATTATGCACTGAGCGTGGACATGAATGAACCGAGTGGAAGCACACAAGTAACACAACAAAGACAAAATAGGAGTAGAGATACACGTAAGTTTATCAATAATTCAATGCAATAAGTTGAATATACGATGAAGTTTTTAATTATATTACTTCAAATTATTTTGATATAAGGAAAGGAAAGCGTGTTTTATCATTGGAGGATGAACCGGAAAGAAATGATATCTTTGGTTTGGAGGAGGAAGAGGAGGAGGAGGATGATGATGATGATGGGGAAGATCGCACTTTCCATTTCGATCCTGATTTCTGGCCATTTGCCACAGGCGACCCTTTTTATGATATTAACTAGATCATCTTTTCTTTTACTGACTTTTGTATTATTCTTAGTTTGGCACTTTAGTAGTTTGGTTATGTTACTTTTGGACAATTAATTTTAATTATATTGTTGTTCTAGAAATTTATGACATTTTGTACTGTTTTTTTTTTTTTTAGACCATTTTTGGTCGATACACTCGTATCGACCGTACTGTATCTTACCATATCGGAGTGTCCGTATCGTACCGTATAACATATTTTCAAACATTGTCCAAAGTATCTTCTTCTGAGTCAAAAACTACTTTTAGAACAGTTTGATATTGCTTTTGAAATATTAAAAGTAATATTTTTCATAATTTTTACGTAAAAAGATGTTTGGTAAAACTTTCTTAAGTGATTAATTGATAATTTGATATTTTGCAACTATTTTGGGAAGTAGGTGAGAGGTTACAATCTGAAAGTGATTATGATATAATCAATAACAATACTTGATAAAAATAAATAAATAAATAAAAATTATCTTTGTTGTCCTTTTGAAATCAAGATAAAGACATTTATACTCTGTCTTTAATATTCACTTAAAATTGAAAAGAATTACGAATTTTCATTAGAAAAAATTACTTTCCTTTTTTTTTTTCTAAGAAACCTCATGGAAGAGGCTTTGCCTCCTCCAATTCTAGTGGAAGTCTAAATATCCTCCATCATTTTTAATGTGACAAATTTACATTTAATATTTATACGTTTTAACTATTTTTTTATTTTTTTAAATTTAGATGTATATGTTACATAACTAATCTTTACATCTAACGAACGTAGAAAGTAAACTACTAAATCTTTTTTTTTTTTTCGAATTTAATTTATTTAAGACTTAGGCTAAATCGTCTTCAGATTTTAACTTAAATTTGTAACTTCAACATTAATTCATCAATTCTCTTGCGATCCAACAGTGAAGAAGAGTAAATGAATTCAACATGAAATAACAACTCTTAGATTGCAAATAAATGAAGTATGTTATAAAAAATAAAAAAATAAAAAAAAAGGTCAAAATTTTACGATAATATAGCTTAAGTGCTTAACCCTCAACTTAAATATTTATTTGCTTTGCATTGTAAAAGTGAAAAAAGAGATATGTGTTCTTATATCATGTCTAGTTTAGTCATCATAACTGATCACAACACTATTGCAACTACACTACCAAAACATTATACTACTATTTTTAAGCCTTACGGTAGATTTAAAATAACAATTGACCAATCATTTCACTTAACTAACTTCATTCATTCAATACAACTAACAATAATTATTTTGAAAACTAAAGCAATATCAAACTAGCCCTTAAGAGGGATTTTTACAACAACATGAAAAACAGCTATTTACCTATGCAACATTCTTCTAGTAGTGATTATAGTTAGAAATATATGCATCAATAATTAATTCAACTCAAAAATTAAACAACAAAAAGAGAGATATGGTAAAAGAAACCTTTTTGAACTTCACTACTACATCCCTTAAACATTTCCAACCGCCAAATCGAAATCTGACGGATGCTCCAACTACCCTACTTAGAATCCAAGCCAGCAACCTAGAAGTAAATCTGTGGGGGAAAAAAGATGCAAAATGAATATTTTGGAACAAAGATAGACCCAAATCATTTCACAAGTGCAGAAATAGAAGATTGTACCGATAAGGATGAAGCAGATAGTGATGAACACTTGATCTTTATTATAACAGTGCAATATTTTCTGTTTTTATCCTTTTTTATAAAAAACAACATTGATAACATTCTAATCCAGAGCATTCTAGGAAACATCAACACTGGAAACTCATCTAAGTCCCATCCAAAATTAATGGTAAGGCATCATGCAGTAGCAAAAAGAACATAAAGCACAATATTATGAATGAATGCATATTTATAAAGCATAGCTAAATTAAATACAAGGCTCTAATTTTCAGCGATTTAGATATCGAGAATTACATGAAACATCCTTCACCATTTAACACTACTTAGCATAACATAAACCATGATAAAAGAGTTCACTTAAAACCTTCAACCCACAAAAGTTTTCAGCCTTGTCTCCTACATAATGTAATCTACATTGCATTTAGTCAAACCATCTCAGCAGAACCTTCTTCCCTTAAATCTCTTTTAAGAAACATTACAGACCCTATTTAGAGCAGAAATATGTACAGCAGGATGAACTAGCAAGCTACCTGAGAGTACAAATACGATAGAACCCATGACAAAGCAAGATGACAGAAAAATCAGAATATTACATTCTACCATGTAAAATGAATAAGACTAAAACTGTTTTCGATAAATGGATACCCACAACACACACCATCATTCAAGTCACAGTAAAATGCTAAGAAGTTCACAAATCCACCCAGATACTTGTAGCAAAATACCTGTAAACTAAGTCAAATTAAACGAAAACATTTTTCAAAGTCATCAGAGGATGCAAAAGTGCCCCGACTAAATTTCATGATTGTAAAATAAATAATTGTAATAATAAAAACCAAAGTTCCATCAATTTGAAATTTTGAACAAATACTACTTCAAAAAACTGACAAAAAATTAGACAAACATTACGCATATAATAAATTGCATCACATTGCGCTCAGCCAAGCTGCAAGGTACTCAAACAATACAACGATAACAACAAATTTGACACAAAACTCAAAGTAGCAAAAATTGCCAAAACGATCATCAACTCTCCTCATTTGAGCTATGGCACCTACAGTCTCCAAACCAATTCGCACACGCCTATATCCAAAATAGGTTACTGACATTTCATTTTGACAATGTGTCTCTACTTTAACACCTTCAAGAACTGCAATTACAAACTTGACTGCTTACTACCTCATCTAGATGTAAACAGCATTTGTTCCTCTTTTTTAGTACTCTTTTCTAACTTAACATTAACACACGAAATCAAACGCATATATCGAAGCAAATGCAAGGTCCATAATTGATTGATAAACAAGCAATTTGCACTTGTACTGTATAAAACCATATAAACAAGATGATATAACGCGAAATTGAGTAACTTACATGAAGAGCATCCACAGAGTGACAGAAATCATCAAGAATCCAAAGAGGAACTTGACAGGTGAAGCTGCCATTTTCACTGGAGAGTCTGTTAGTCTCCAAAATCTCAGAGCGTCGAATCGGATTTAAAAAAGAAGGCAGGCACCTTCTTCATTTCATCTTCATAAAATAAAATGAACAAACAAGAATGATAGTAATAACTGTAAGCAGAGAGTAAAACCCTACAAGAAGAGAGATGAGTCTCGTGAGAATTGAGTGGGTGTTTTGTCAGCCAATGAGACTGAGTCATCAAAGCGTAGCGATCGGAGAGGATGTTTTTGTAAGGAGAGAAGATCGGATCCGAGAGAGAGAGAGAGACGGATGGGCGATAGATGACGATGACCAACGGGGGTTTGGATCGGGTGCGTTGAGGGTGCAGGGAGAGGTCTCGGCAAGTGCGCATGAGATGTCTCTCTCTTGTCAGTAAATTGGCGACGTGTCCTCGGGAGTGGGGACTGCGAGGGAATGCGCCAACGCGGGTGTGTCTGGACTTTGGATTGGTGATTCACTTTACCGGTGACTTATGGAGAACCGGGCAATTTTGTGTCACTCCTGCAATTTTATTGGTCCACCTCAGCATCCTTTGGTGGGTCATGCCACTGCTATATTCTTTTAAAGCAAAATGCACATAAACCTGAGGTAAGGTTTTAAATATTTATATTTAAATTTTGATTTTAATAACGCAATGCTTTCGAATAATTAATATCTATTAGTTAATATTTGATTGATTAAGGGTAGTTTCGTCCTTTATTAATAAAAAATTTATCAAAATTATTTTTCATCTCTCTATGTCGCTCTCTACCACCCTCCACCAGATCAGACCTCTACATTCTTCTTCTTCTTCTTCTTTTTCGTCTGAATTCGACGAACCTAGAGACATCTTTAGGTTTAATTCGAACCTAGATTTGGGTTCGAATAGAACCCAAATTTTATCTGGGTTCGAATCAAATCCAGATTTATGAAATCTGAGTTCAATTCGAACCTAGTTGATGATTTTTTGAATATGTTTGAGTTTGATTTATTCGAACCCAGTTGGTGATGATTCTTTTGTTTATGTTTGAGTTTGATTTATTATTGATAATGATGATTCAGAGATGGAGTTTAAATTTGGAGTTGATGATGATGATTTTGAGATGAAGATGATACTGTTTTTCCGATCTGAGTTCTCGATTTTTCAGATCAAATGAAGATGATACTATTTTTTTTAAAATTTATTTTTAATTAAATTAATGTTTATTATTTTAACTTTTTAAAAATTAAGGGTATTTTCGTCTTTTTATCATATAACACAATCAACAGTTATATTTCACTACTTTTGATCGTTAAATCGGGAGTAATATGTTATAAAAACCAAACTTTGACTATGGATCTTTAAAGCTATACCTCAGAGGAGTTTTGTGCATTTTGTTCTTTTTTTTTAAAGAATAGTAAATTACAATTTAACTATCCAGTTGAAACGCATTTACAGGTGAAACAACTGTTTCATTTTTATTACAATTGACCCCCCTACCGTTAGTAATTTTCCGTTAAATTTGACAGCGAACAGTAAAAAATAGTGAAAGACCAAAAAGCCGTTAAAATTAATTAATTACATAAAAATTAATTAATTAAATTAAAACTAAATAATTAAATTAAAAAAATAATAATAAATCTTATCCTTTATTCTTCACCTGTTAATATCAAATCAAAAATCAACAAATGACAAACAAAATTATCAACAACATTTAAAAAATTTAATAAATGTTATTCTCCATTCTTCATCAATAAATATCAAGCATAATCATCATCATCAATCAACAAATAACCAAAAAAATAAATAAATAAACATCTGGAACTAGATTTCCTAAAATCACTAGAAAATCTTTAATCTCAACTCATCATCAATCAACCCATATGGAATCACCAGATTTTCTTGAAGAACTGAAAAAAAAAAAAAAATTAACCTCAAAATCATCTTCAATTTCAACTTATCATCAACCAATCCTCAAACCTAAAACAATCAAACTCAACCTAATATGGGTTCAATTCCTGGGTTTAAACCCACCCAATAACCAAACCCAAAAATCTAGGTTCGAATAACCCAGAAATCGAACCCAGAATTCTAGGTTCTTTTTAGGTTCCCGAACCCAAAAATCGAACCCAGATTTCTGGGTTCAAAAGGAATCACACCCAGGTTGAACCAAAACAAAGAAGAAGAAGAACACCAACGACAAAGATAAGGAAGGCTGTTTGAACTCAAAAATCTGGGTTCGATTTTTGGGTTTCGAACTCAAATTTCTGGGTTCGAACAGAATCGAACCCAGGTTGAACCAAGAAGAAGAAGAAGAAAAGAGAGACAACGGACGATGGCGACATGGACAGGCACGGTAGAGACAGAGACGATGACGGCGAAGGAGAAAAAAATGAGAGAAGACTGACGGATGAGAGAGAGAGAGAGACAGATGTATTTTAAAGTTTTTAAAATTTATTTTTTAAAAAAATAAAATATCAAAAGACAATTTTACCTCTAAGCCAGTTAAAACTAATGGAGATCCACTAACAACAGTGGGGTCAATTGTGATAAAAGTAAAACAGTTGCTCCACCTATAAATACATTTCAATTGGGTAGTTAGATTGTAATTTGCTCTTTAAATAAACTATTATTGAGAAATTAATATTATTATTATTATAAATATACGTATACATATAGTTTTCAAAAAAATAATAAATATACATATATATATTAGATTTTATTTCCGGATTTACAAAAATCAAGTTTTTTTTTTTTTTAATTTGATTGAAAATATTTAATTGTTTTATATTATTCATGGGTTATAAAGTGAAATTAGTAAAACATAAGGAAGAGGTAAAGACAGAGGAAATAGAACTTACCTCATTATCAGAAGAGGAGTGACATCTTCAAAACTACAATATAACAAAAGTAGATCCTTCAAAAATATATAAAAATGGTCACTTTAGTTTCTGTAATGATTATTTAATGCAAACAATAGAAGAAATAGTTCTTGTTCAAGACGATATAACCGAATTTCGTATGTTGCCCTCGCAACTCTTTAAAAATTATCAAAAGATATACAATAAAAGAAACAATTCATGTTCAAGACGATATGATCGAATTTCATATGTTACCCTCGCAACTCTTTAAAAATTATCAAAAGATATATAAATATGGTCATATTGGCTTTGCACAAGTTGCCATCAAAGCCCTAACCAGAGAATAGCTAAATATATCTATTCTTGTTTTTGTTCGAGATAAAAGATATAATAAATTTAAAGACTCTTTATTCAAATGCTTACAAAGTTCTTTTCATGATGGCATAATATATTTTGATTATGCTCCTAATTTGTCTTTTAAACTGAGAGACGATAATGCCAGAGATGCATTAGTCTTAAACCTAAAAACCAGTGGCTTTGATATGGCTTCTGGAATGAGTTATCTTGCTGTGGTCTATAGAATATATATGAAAACCATGAATACAATAACTCCACAACTCAATTTGAAAGTTCTCATCCGAGATAAGAAATGAGTAACAACTCAATTCAGTGTCAATAGTGAAAAATCTTCAATAGTAGTCCCCAAACAAATAAAATGAGATGAAATCAAATTTCCAGAAATTTAGACTCTTGATAATGTTATCCCACAAAAAGCAGTTCCTTTTACTCATATAGGAGAAATAAAAGAACTGTATGATGGCTCGATTCAATTAATATTTGAATCAATAAAGCCTTAAGAAAATCATAGAAGGTCTACTTTCTCAAATCCTTCCTTAATCCCTTTTAATCTAATATTTAAGGGAATAATAAAAGAGGAAAGTGGAGTTAATAAGCCAACATATATAAAAAGGCCCACAAAAAATAATACGCCTAAAAGGTCAAAGAGCCCCACTCCTTTAGACATGGGCTATTTACGGTTTGATGTCATGGTTATCTCTAAAAAGAAATAAGCATTGATAAACAAGCATTAAAAGAAGAATATAATTCTTTGCAAAATAAGCCGATCAAAGAATGGTTTGAAGCCTCTTTTACAGAAAAACAAAAGAATTGGCTTCATAATAAATACAACTCTTTCCTAATTAAAATGAAGTTAATAGTGGATTTCTTTACCTTTCTTAAAGAATATTTTAGGGTAAAGAATTATCCAATCCCTGAATTTCCTGAAAGTCTTCATAAAATAGAAGATCAACATATAATTTTCAGGACTTCAGAAGGAAGTATCTCTGTTATACATCCTCCAGAAAAGTCTTTAGAAATAACTAAGGATGTAAAAGTTGTACCTTATAAAACCTCTACAGCACTTATACCAGATAACCCAATAAATCACCTAATAGAACAAAATAATTATACTAATTTATGCTTAAAAACCATAGGCAAGCAGACATCATGAATAGAATCTGCTCTTAATAATATGCCCATAACAAAAGCTCTACGCTCCCTACTCAAATAGTAATGGAAACGCCCTTGGTTAAACTTTCTTCTGAAACAAGAACCTTCAAAATGACTCATGAAGGATTCCCTAATAAAGATTTCGTGGACGAGTTAGTAACCAAATTTACAAAGATAAAAGTTTTTGATCCTCAGGTCAATATCCTTTCAAGCGCTAATCAAAATATAGGAGGATTAAAAGAAATGTTTGAGGGTGAACTCAATAAAATCACCCATAAAAGGCCATAACCGATATATAATCCAAAATCTTATTATCAAAGACCTTTACCTCTTGATATAGATTTTGAAGATCATCTGATGGAACCCGTTATGTTTTCTGGTGAACAAATAGTTGAATGGAATGTGGATGGCTTTTCAGATTGTCAGATACTACTCATAGCAAAACACATGACCATGTTTGCACAAGCAGCAAGAGCTAGAAATAATTCAGAATGAGATATATGTTCTGCCATTATTTTTGGCTTTTCAGGGAAATTACAAGGATGGTGGGATAATTTCCTATCAGAAGACGTAAAAGATCAAATACTGAATGCCCGAAAGCTGATAAAGGTCGAAGTCTCTCCCTCTACCAACGCTCTTATCGAGCAATCACAAGACGATAGCGTTAATACATTAATATGCAACAATGTCTCCCACTTCATAGGAGGATCTTCATTACTGCAGAATAGGACACAAGAATTACTAATAAATCTTAAGTGTCCTTCTCTCTCTCACTTTCGATGGTATAAAAATATCTTTTTCTCCATAATCTTTATACAGAAACATGCAAATAAAGACTTCTAGCAAGAAAAGTTTATATCCGAACTAACACCACTCTTTGCAGAACGAGTTTGCAGACGAATAAGGAATAGATGCGATGGTGATCTAGCCTACTCCGGATATAGTTTCGGTGAACTCGCCTTTGAAGTCATTGTAGAAGGATTAGCACTCTGCAATGAAATAAAACTTCAAAAACAAATGTCCAAAGAAAAGCTCTGTGGTAAACGTACTATTGGAGACTTCTGTGAGCAATATGGGTATGATGCCTCACCATGGAAAACTAAGGAACACAAGGCAAAGACATATACTAATAAACGACGAGGTTTCTCAAACAAAGATACTCAACAATACTATAAGAAGAATAAGAGACGAATGCCCTCTAACAAAATCAAATCCTCCGAAAAACCAATATGCTTCAAATGTGGTAGAAAGGGTCATTATGCCAATAAATGCAAACATGATAAAAAGGCACAAGAAATAAAAACCTTAAATATCGAACCAGAGATACAGGATAAAATAATACAAATCTTGTTGTCTGATTCTGAGTATGATTCCAATTGTTCTGAAAAAGAAGAAATAGTTCATATAAAAGATTTCTCCTCTTTTGACAGTTATTCCTCTGATAGCAACATATGTCAATACAAAGACAACTCTTATAAAGCTATCTTAGGAATGAACGAATTAAGCCTAAATGTTTTACCTCAAGAGCAAAATCTCATTTTGGAAATCATAGACAAAATAACAAATCCAAATAAGAAAATAAAAGCGCTTGAGAGATATATAGAATTAGCTCAGCAAAGTAGAGGGCCTAAGACCTTTCGTCGCTCTTCTTTAAAATATATGAATTCTTATAATGAGATAATAGAAAGAGTTCGTAATTATGCAATACAAAAAAAGAGTCCACTTGATAGGACCCAACCGAGATTCCTACTAATTAATCCAGCGATTCTGCTAGACACCCTATAAGACTCAGCTGAAGCCCAACTAATAAGGCCCAAAATGATGTCATGGAGCGGACCCAAAATCTTTAATAATTTTCTAAACATGTACTTTAAAATATTATTATAAATCATAAATATCAAGGTCTAAAACATAAATGCATTCATAAAAGTGTTACAATATTTGTTCATAAGTTTAAATATATGCGAATTACATGATCCGAATCTGAATTACAAACTTAACACAAGAATGCTTAACTGCATCATTAGTCGGGACCCACCTATTCTGCACACGGCACTCTAATACCCGAGTCTCGTGCACCTACACTTGGGGAGATTTTTGGAATAAAAACATGATGAGTTATAAAACCCAGTGAATGCATAGATATTTGTTTATAAAGTATTTCTCAAGGAAACATTTTTCTTTAAAATAATTTTATTTCTAAAAATTTGTTAAAAAGGGTTTATTATTTCAAGAAAATAATTTCTTTTGAAAATCTATTCTAATGGTATAAAAGCTCTAATGGCCTACCCAAGAAAGCTATAACCACAAAAGTGGTCGAACCAGTTTCGCTCAATGTGGGAGGTCACGTGGCGCAAAAGCTAGCATCACTCACCATGACAAAGCTACTAAAACGTCTCGTATACACATGTGGTGGAACTATCAACGTTCACCGTACGACGAAAAATGTCCCACGAGTGTATAGGACGACAGACTAGATAGACTTAATCCCCCCGATGTTAACTGAACTAACCCTTTCAATATATATCATACACTATGAGGTATACCGACCGGGTCTAAAGATAGAAGGTCACGCTATAAAGGTTTAGGTCGTCCACTAGGTTTGAAAACATTTTTTTTTTCTGTTATTGAAAAATCATTTCTTAACCATGCTATAAAATAATAATGTAAAATACATATTATACCAAAATAAGTTATTATTTCCTTTTGTGCTAAAGTGTGAATTATTGATGAGCTTAATAGAGCAATAATTAAATAAATATAAATAAATGAAAATATAAAAGTTACTAAATAAAATAAATTAAAAGTATGGAGAGTAATTTCATACTCACTACTTGTTCCCTAAATTACTCTACTTCTGTCTTCAGATATCTCCTCATTTAGCCTGCTGTTCCACCGAGCTCGTCTCAACCTTCGGTCTTGCTTCCATCAGTCCGCTGCTTTAGCTCCAGATTCTCACAGGATCTAATGTCCAGATCTACTCTTCACCTTCCTCTGCATGATCTCTTCCTCCAAAGGTAGCAGAACTCTTCCGGCGATGATTATAGCTTCTCCTCTCTTCCCTGTCGAACGGTCTCTCCTTTTCTCTCTCTTTCCCCTTCTCTCTCTTTTTCTTTTCACTCGGCTTTTCTCTCTTCCCTCGACACAAACCTCACACACTTATTTATAAGCGTGAGTCAAGCACATCCTTCACCCTTGAGTTTATTAAAAGTCACGAAATTACCACATTACAAGGAATTCTCTCAAAAATATCTGACATTTTCCTTTTACATTTCTCAACTTAAATAATTTACACTTATTTCCAAATTTTACAAAAATTTCACAAACCTTAAATTTTTACTACTAAATACTAAAAATCCATTTTATTTATTCTCCAAATGGGTAAATTAGTGCATTTCTTCATTCCGTACATGTGTACAGTAATATCCTCGAGAAAGAGTATTACACCACTATCTAAGAACTAAGAAATTAGTAAAATATATTTTGATGATGAAGGGGAACATAAGTCAGAGAAGTCATAAAGATGGATATTGATGTTAATTTATGAAGATAAACTGAAATATATTTATTGTATTTTTATAGATTTCATTATATCATATAAGATATGAATAACATTAATTATTTTAATGTTAAAAACAAGTAAGTGTTATAAAATCAAACCTGAAAGCAATGAACTTTAAACATTAACAAAACAATAGAGAAAGAGACAAAGTAATAAAGAAGAGGAAACGTAATTCCATTGATTGAATCTTCTGAACGATTACAAAACAGGTCTATATATAGATAAATTGCAAGAATAATTTCAATAATAATAAAATATGTTATTTTCATAATGGAATAATACAAAGAAAGTAAAAAATATTTTCAAAATAAAAGTGGTGTTAAGTCCATATATTCATAACACTTTCTCTTGGACATACGCCATCTAATAATACCCTTCAAAATTCTTGAACGTACTCAAATACTACCTTATTAAAAACCTTATCAATAAAACTCAATAAGCTAAAACCTGATCAAAAGGGAAAAATAGTACAAGATACAAAACTCCAAAAAAGATATGACATACTTCCACAAATCTTGGACATACTCCCCTAATAAAACTTTTAGAATGACACTATTTAAATTCTGCTAGTAAAAACCCAATAAAATAAAAACCTAAACAAAAATATTTCATGATCTACAAGATAAAAAATACAATAATCTTCTAAATTTTATAGTATTTGGACATACTTAAAAAAGACTACCTTATTAAAAATTTTGCCAAGAAAACCTAATGAGACAAAACTTGATAGAAAAAAAAAAAAAAAAAAGTGCAATGCACATATGTCCATATTAACTTAATATACTACCTCTGAAAGAATGATCCACCTAATGGAGTGCTCTCTATGATGAGATTCTTTCCATAACAACGTTCTTCCAAAAATCTTCAACTTGAGTAATACAAGTGAGAGAAACCTTAGTAAAAGTCTTGTTTCTTAGAGCGTATAGAATTATTGTATCATTATAAATAAAAACATATCCAGTTTGTGACTAAGTTTTATGGAAAGTCGAAAGATATTCAGTATTAGCATAACTAATCAAAGCTGCACCGTTAGTAGATTTTGAACAAACCCAAGTCTGTTGTTCCATGAAGATAATGAAAAATATATTTGATTTCATTCCAGTGGTACAGTGTTGGTTCAAGACTAAATTTTGTCAATAGATTTGCTAAAAACGCATTGTCAAACCTTGTAAATAGTGCAAAATATAATAAAGCACTAATTGTACTCATATATGGTACTTTTTGATCAAGTATCCATTCATTATCTTCTTTCAGTCGAAATTGATCATTTTTAAGATCAAAAGACTAAACAACCATAGGATATTCAAGGAATGAGTTTTATCCATATTGAAACATTTTAGAATTTTCTTAATAAAGCTGATTGATGCATAAATACTTCATGTGATTTATGTTTGATCTCCAGGTCAAGATAAAATTTTGTTTGTTATAAGTTTTTCATCTCAAATTCTCTCTTTAAATAATCAACAATTTTTCGAAGCTCTCGGGGTATTCCTATTAAATTCATATCATCAATATGAACTGCAACAATGACAAATGAATACACATGGGTATATAGAATCATTAATATATTCTTCATTTATCAATTATTCACTAAGACGATTACACCGCATTCTCCCAGATTGTTTCAACCTATACAAAGACTTTTGCAACTTAATAGAATAAACATTGTTAGCCTTTGGCTTATATGCTTTAGATATTTTAAATCTTTTAAGAATTATGTTCATCATATGAAATTAACTATGAAACAATTTATTTTCATATTGTCAATATTAGATTTCGGCAGTAAACCCTTTGAGTTGGGATGCAATTGTATCTCATTATTTTAATTTTTATATAAATAATTATTTAGATCAAAACATATAACATCTTTAAGTGTCCATATGACGAGTTTAATAAAACTATATAAGTATAGTTCTATTTTTGTTTTGATCAATAATTTTCATAATTTATTATTCAATATCTCAGTCATAGTATTAAATTCAGATGCAAAAACCAGACATTGTCCAACATAGTATTAAATTCATATTCAACAGGCACTGACTCTTCACATTAATTAAAAAAGTACATAAAGATTTATGTGAACTGAAAATAAAAATTGTTCTATCATCCGAATAAATATTGTGTGCATAGAGAAATTAATGATAATGTCAAGATAAATACAAGAAATAATTGAAGTTAACAATACTAGACATAATAAAAGGTCTAATATCCAAAGCTACTAAATTGTTCTAATTCTATTCTATCATTTACTTGATAAGCTCTTGGTATGCATGAAGCCAGAGAGTAAGAATTTTTACAGAATTTTCATGTATAGTTGATGGTAACTGAAAATAAAAATTGTTCTATCATCTTTCATTTATTGCCTAATATTATTTATTGCCTACAAATATTTTTTGGGCTGGCTAACAAGAAATCCATATAATGCAAACCAAAAGAGGGTCAAAGAGAAAATAGAGATTGGCTAAATAATGGACCGTTAGACTAGATAATCTTTTGTTACTAACCATTAAAACTGACTGTGATCCAGTTCAGACATACATGACAACAACGTTTCTCTTACTTGGAGATTGTCAGAGTCCATATGAAATGCATCTTCATATGGTCTAATAGCCTGCTATATTAATAAACAATTTGGTTATAAACCTAGGACAAAGCGAGAAAGTGCAAACTAATGAAGAGCTAGTATAGCTACAAATATGTGGAGAGATGCTAGGGAGCAAAATAACAATAATAACAATTACGAAGAATAGTTTACTCAGACTTTCATAATATACATCATTTCATAGTTGTTATATATTTTAATTTAAGATTTTTTTTAAATATATATACATATATATAAGTTTGGGATTATTGAAACTAGCAATTTTTTTTTTTTAATTCAACAATTAACCTCAATAATTAGATGTAAAAACATATTTTTTTTATAAAATATTTATTTTTATTAATGTGTCTTATATAAATAAAATAATCATATAAACGGTGAAAGTTGACCAAGTTTTACAATATACTACTCATCATATGAATTTTTTTTAAAGATAAATCATTAACAATTTCATATTAAAATTTATGTAAAAAATCTAATAAACTCTAAATAGAATTCTATCAAAATCTGATGAAATCCATTAAATAATCCAATAAACTTTAAAATAGAATTCTAATAAAATCTGATGAAATCCATTAAATCTATAGAATCCATCAAAATATATCATTAAAAAACACTCAAACAAACTTCAATAAAATCTAGATTGAATACACCCCCCTAAAATTATTTTCTGAATCATATCAATCACTTTAACTAGTTTTAAAACTTCATATTCTAATTGAATAATTTTAAAACCTTTTATTCAAGTTTTAAATAATTTTTAAAGTACAAATACAATCTTAATTCTATAAACATAAATAGATTTTCTCAATAAATCTACCACGTTTTCATACAGTTCTTAACATATTTAGTTTCAACACAAATATGGTCGAAGGTTTAAAACACAACTAGTGGTCCTATATTACAAACAATAACGAAGTCAACCGATTCAGTTTCAATGCAACCAAAATCATAAACAACAAACATGACAACACAAAACAAACATAATATTGAATTTACTGATACAGTTTTTTAATTAATAATAAATTTATTCATTAACCTTAATGAGATAAATCTAGCATTTATAACAATAGAATCTATGATCCAGTTCATGGCATTATAGGATTAAAGAAGCATGAGCATTATGCATTCAACATGTTAAGGAATAAGACCAATCATAATTAACGTGTATAAATTAAAAATCTCATAATATACTTTGGTCTGTAATCTATAAATCTTGAAATTATAAACAAAGTTATTAGTATAAGGAATCTCTTACTCTTTACTCACCCTTTCACATATTATCCAATAGGGAGAGAATTTTTTGGTTCTATAGACTTGGCTTTGAGAAGGTTTTATTTTTTTAAAGTATCAAATTCAGATTGATTTATTTTTTTCATTTGCAATTTTGGAACTTCTAATTTCCAAATCTAAATAAATTGTAATCTAGAACTATAGAAAGGATTTGAAACTTCTGGTTTTAAGATCCAAATAAAATTGAAAATAAATTTATTGAGAATCTAGAATTTTTTATTCTAAATTCAAATAAAATACAAAAATTTAACCACTCATAGAGAATCCAATAAATTAAAGTGAATTTGATGAAACTATTTTTGTCATATGTAAAATGTAAAAACATAACATCGCATGACCAAATCCGTTTGAACATTGCTTATTTAATTTTTCATAACCTGAGAGAGTCACATTACTTTCTGTGTATAAGTATTACATGACTTTGGCTTCAAACATAAAACACATACTTATGTATTTTATTGTCTTTTGTGTTTAGATCCATGGTCTAATTTTTATTTGGTACAAACGTACTTATATGTAACTAAGGATGGGATATATTATCTTGATATTAAAATTAATGGAGACAATTTAGCCATTTAAATGTTTCATTAAATTTTACAGTAAATTATTTCATAATCATTTTACAAAAGTTATCCTCATTCGCCTACTTCTCAAAACTATTACCAACTCTACTCAGTGAAATAATCACTTTTGAAAGTTTTATAAAACGCCATATTTATTCCAAAGTGTTACATATAAATTACATGAAGTTAAAGTTTCAGATACATTTGAATTCAAAATTAGTAGAACCAATTCTTCATCAAGAATTCATAAGAAGTGTAGAAGCATAACAACATTAATTATCTCTTTTAATTATTTTCTCCTACTTAAATACAAACATTACAACTAACCAATATATGTGGTTATCCTTTGTAAGTTAATAGACATTATATAGAACTAAACTTTGGCACACGACATTCCTTCCCGCTCAATATAATCCTTGTCCTCAAGATCAAATTTGGATAACATTTAAAGAACCTGCATGTTGTGTTGGTCTTCAACATTAAAATTAATAACGTCTTTGTCATCTTCGATATGGGTTCCTTCTCCCACCCGGAAAACCTCCGATCGTAAATAACCTTCGATATGGATTACGACATTTATTGTTCAAGAGAAAATTTGTCATAACAGTAGCAACATAACCCATGATCCCTCTGATCTTTGGCTTCTTTCGGTGTCAAATGTTTAAAGTTGGGAATTGTTGTATTGTTTGGCAAAGGTCTTAACAAGCCAGGAGCTGGATCTTTAGAGAAAGAACTTTTCTTTTGAAGAAAGAACTTCTCTTCCACCAATCTAGCAAATCCAGTTGCAGTAAACAATGAAGTAGGTTTTCGAATGTTGATATCTGACCATATGTCATCTGTAAGACTTCCAACAAAATAGCCCGCTGAAAACTTTTCTAGTAAGTCCTCTACCAAATGGGATAGTCTTTTGAACTCTTCTTAATAAGCACAAACTATTGTATTGTGCCTAAATTGAGATAACTTCTCTACTCTACTGCATCATCAAATTCAATCAGTGAAAATTGATTAAGAAGTGCCTTTAGAAAACTCAAGCCATGAAACCGATCCGTTAATTTAGTTAACTAACGGAGGAAAGAAGCCAATTGAAGTTGTTCTGCTGAGATGTTTTAGTAGTTAACTCTGCTCGATTTATCTATTGATTTAGAGCTTTACCATCAAACTACAGAAAATTTAGAACGAGCTGTTAAAGGATAATAATTTTTTTTTTTTTTTTAATATTAAGATGGTGTAGAATATGAATTATCACCACGGATTGGATTCATGTTAAGGCTTGCACTCACTTGAACATATTATATACTTAAATGATCTCGCTTGACATCTAGATTCTGTAATATTATAATTTATTGAATGAATGTGTCTTGCCTCTTAAATTGTTTAGTAACAAATGTCTTAAAATCATTATATTTTTGTGTCTAGTCCTTCATGCTTCAGCCATTTGTTTGATGATCTAATACTAACTGTTAACTACAAAATACTTGAAGTTAAGAGTTTCATATAGATTAGAATGAAAATTGTTAGAACTAATTCTCCACATGAATTCAGTATAAGCTTAGAAGCATAACAACACTTGTCTTTTTTTTTTTTGTTTTTCCCTCCAACTTAAATACAAACATTACAACTTATCAATTATCACGATAACTGGATACAATAACTACCTTAATAACTGAATACAAAAGTTACAAAATAATTACTTGAAATTGACTCAAACGAATGTTCCAAATACAACTAACTAATACACGTGGTCATTCTTTACAAGTTAATAAATAATAGCGCATTCAATCTAAACTTTCATAGAATTCTGTTGTTGATTATAAAAAGCAGACCTCATAATTTATTTTTCATTTAAATCTTCTCAAACTCAATGATAGTCATAAATAAAAATATTTCACTTATTTTACAAATACACACACTATATATATATCACTTATATTTTATTGTGAATTATAATTATCAATTTTTTTTTCTATATTCAAATTATTAACTTTTTAGTTTTTGAATCTTATTAGACCCTTTCTTTTTCAAAGAACATCAATTTATTATTTTGTAGAAGATTTCAAATTTGAATCAAAATTGAAGAGTTAGACTCGATAAAATAAATTTAAGAAAGGGAAACATCTTATAGTTTATATTTATATATATACAATACCCCAAAAAAGAAAATCTAGATGGATATTGATTTAAATCATCTCATTATTTTTATGATAAATATACAATTATTATTAACGATTATGTTGTAAACTAACAAGATTTTAGCATTTCTTATGTACAAATAATGAAAATAGAATTCATAAATGTATAGATGAAAAATTTCACTACTTTAAAATTGATGAAATTAAGTAATGAAATCTTTGTTTTTTATACTAAAAAGAAGAGAAAAAATCTCTATTTCAAATAGAAAAGAAAAAAAATTAATATTTGGATTCTTTTAGTGGTTTATTAAAAAAATAAATAAATTTGATTGTTTAATTATATTTATACATGTGATTTTTTTTTTTTTTTTTACTTTTATTTCTATTACATACTTATTAGGAAATTTCTTGAACTTTTACTTCTGATTAGTTAATTTGATTAGTATGGTAATCAATTTTGATATTTGTAAAATACTATAAAATTAACCACCTTGAAGATATAAAATGAATAATGAAACGTTTAAAATGTTTGTGTTTTGATTATCAATTTATGTAATTAAGATGACTTTACTTTTATTTTATGTGTCATGTTTTTTCATTATTATTGACATAATAAATATAGTTTAATTAACTCATAAAGTGTACATTATATTATAAATTAATAAAAGTTTAGTCAAGCATGTGGAAGTTTATAAAAGTTTACAGAAGGCTACGAAAGTCTTTTATAATTTCTTTTAAAAATTTATCAAAGTTAATGAAAGTATTTTTTTTTAAAAAAAAAAAAAAATTGTAAAAGTTTAAGAGAGTTTTTTATGAATTTGTAAAGTCATTAGAAGTTTATGAAATTCTATAAAAATCATTCATTGAAAAAAGTATATAAAAGTATTTTAATATCATGATTGAATACATAAGGCACACATGACATAAAATTATTAAATAATAAGACTTTTTTTTTTTTTTTGGAAAAGAAAATAATCAATTTTTAACTTCTAAAAACAATGCCAAACGAGTCTAAGTGGTCGTTACTGAATGTTGAAAGTCGCTGAAGACTGAATAGTAATCGAAATATGAAATCTAAATGACATGTTTTTTTCTTATTTCTGAATTTATAGTAATCTTATTTGTTTTTAATATATAAAACTAGTAATTTAACATTTATACTTTTTTACTATTAGTTGTTATATAATTTTATTTAATATGATATAAATAATTATTAATAAATTATTTAATAGAAACTAAAATAATGTTATGTATATATTAATAATACTTTTATTCATAATTAAAATATGATTAATTATTATAGCAGAGTAAATTAAATAATTTAAGGAAAAAATAAATAAAAGAGATAATATTATTTTTTCCTTGTAGTTTGGCGTAATAGTCAAAACCCACTATTAATCTGAAAAATCGTTAAAAACCCTTGTTATTTGATTAAATAAACATAATACTACTTGTAATTTAAGAAAATATCTAAAATGCCTCGTAGTTTAAGAAAATATCCAAAGAACCGATTGGTCTTTTTCATTATTTTGCAAGTCAAGAGATAAAATGAGATTTCAATAAATTACAAGTAATAATTAGTTATTATTACATCATACAATAGGGGAGAAATTGAGATTATCCCTAAATAAAATGATCTTAAGTTGAATTATTATTACATCAAAAGTTTAAATTATAAAGAAAATTTGAGGATGAGATGTTTAAAGTTTTTATTTGTCAAAAATGTTTGTTATATCTTGTAACATTAAAAGGAATCTATATAATATAAAATTATGATAAATTTAAAAATATATTATTTTAAGGAGGATAAATTTGAAATAATATATTTAAAAATTTATTAAATGATTTAATAGTCAGATAAAAGTCAAAAATTGTAATTTATATTTTAATAAATTTTAGATATTTTAAATGATTTAATCACTTGAAAAAAAATAAAAATAACTTCATAAATCAAATTCAAATATAATGATTGATAAGTATCAAAAACAACCAACCTTTAAATTTTATTAAAGTCAATTCCCGATCATGGGAGATTTGAATAATTTTGGGCAACAGTTTCATCCACCTGTAATTAGACCTAAACTCAAGGGCTGATTTGCAATTTCTCCTGCTAAAATTGACACAGACGATCAACCGAACAAAAACCCTAATTTCCACAGGGTGATTAGAAGAGCATTCGTACCTCCCGTCTCTCTCTTCCAAAATCCTAGCATATTCCAGCTTCTTAGCACCTTGCAGCACTGGCTTTGGATACGATGGAGGAGACTACGAGTAATCATTCAGGCCACAACGAAACAATAGAGAAGTAAGTTTCTGTTCCTTCTTAATTACATTTTGTCGAAACTTTTCACGTTCAATTAGCACTAGAGTTTTCTTGTGATTTTATTATATGCACGCTACTTGATACCTTCACGGAAGAGTTTTGGTTGCTTTAGCTTGCTTATCCATTGTTTTCGTGTGTGAATTTGTCATTTGTTTTAGAGAAGCACCGCAGTTGGCGGCCGTGTTAAAGGATATGAAAGAGGGTTTAGATACAGTGAGGAGTAAAGTGCAAGCTTTAATAGCCAAGGTTGGTTTTTTTTTTTAAATCAGTTTCGAATTTTAAGCTTTGGATATGCGATGGCAATTGTGTTTTTGAAGGCTTAATTGAACGAAAGCAATGCTACGTGTTTCGCATGATTTAGGTGAAAGAGGATAATTATCCAACAGTAGATGGAATCAGCTATCTTGAAGCCAAACATTTGTTGCTCTTAAATTATTGCCAGTCAATTGTCTATTACTTGCTCCGCAAGGTGAAGGGTTTATCTATTGAAGGGCATCCTGTTGTTCAGAGCCTTGTGGAAATTAGATTATTTTTAGAAAAGGTTTGCACCTGTTTCTGTTTCATTTTTTCAATCTGTCTTCGTGATTGGTGAATTGGAAGGTTATTAATTGACAATTTTTTTATTTATTTTTATTTTTATGTGCAGATTCGTCCGATTGATAAAAAACTCCAATACCAAATTCAGAAGCTTACAAGTGCAAGAGTTAGTGAGGGGACAGAGCAATTGAATCCAAGTAAAAAGGAATCGAATGTGTCACAAGAGACTGAGGATCTGCTTAGATATCGTCCTAATCCAGACATGCTTGTTAGCAAAACAGATATGTCGGCTGAGGTGACTTTTTGTGTGTAAAATATCTGTGGCTACTTTGTTGGATTGTTGGAAGGTGTTTGTTTTCTAAGCATGTGTCTTTGTATTGTAGGATGGTACCGGAGTGTATAAACCTCCCAAATTTGTGCCCACTTCTATGGATGAGGATAAGATGTCAAGAAAAGAGAGAAATGCTATGCGAAAGGATAAAGAGACATTACGACAAGCTAGGCAGAGTGTTTATGTGAGGGAGATGATGGATAATTTGGAAGGAAGACCTGAAGAGGTCGGTTGTGAACATTATTATTATTTTTTTTTCCTTAGATGGTGTTGCTAGGCCTAAAGCACTTGTTTGTAGGTTCAGCTGATATTTTGTTGTTGATTGTGGAAATCCAGATCAGAGAAGTTGTTGGAACTGAGAGTAGAGAGCTTAATAGATATAAGGAAAAGATGGAAGAGCGTGCACGGCAAGAAGAGGAGCTTTTCACTCGTGCGCCTCTTACAAAGATGGAGAAAAAGAAGATGAAACACTTGAAAAAGTCCAGAAACGGGTATGCAAAATCAAAAAGAGATGAATGGTTTTAGATAGAGGCAAATTCAGGAGCATAGTTCTGAAAGGCGAAAAGCGCACCAAGGCGCAAAAGGTCCTGGAGCCTGAGGCGCAAGGCGCACGAGGCGAGGCGCGCCTTTCGAAAGAGAGGCGCACATTTGTAAAAATATTCAAAATATTATAAAATCATAATCAATAAACAATAATGAGATTTAATTCAAAAAATAAATAGATTTTCATCATACAACAAACACTTAAGGTAAATGCAAAGTAATAAAACCACTTGTAAGTAGTAACTAACTAGTAAATTATTAGGTGTTACTTGTTAAACACCTACCCAACAACAAAAATTTAAAGTTTAGAAACACTAAAGTGAATATGTAATCTGGATTTTATATTTTTCTCTTCTCTCATTTAAAGTATTTTATAATATTTTAAAAACTAAAGTGAATATATAATCTAGATTTCATGTAACGCCACTTGAATGTCACTCAATGTCACTTGGAGCAGTAGAATAGTGGTTGCTGGGTTGGATTATCGGTGTCAACAGAAGAGAATAGAGGAGAAGTAGATCGGCGGCTCAACTGTCGACCGTCGGCGTGAGCAAAAGAGAAGAAGCTCGGCGGCTGGAGTGCTGGACTACCGGCATGAGCAGAGAAGAAGAGAAGAGAGGTGGATTGGCAGCTGGAAAGCTTGAAAAGTCTAATATCTGTGGTTGTCAGTGGCCGACGGAATATTTTCGGCACCGGAAAGCTTTTTCGGCGTTAGGAAAGTGACCTAAGGTGGCCGACGAGATGAGAGAATGAGACTGGGTGACCGATGAGATGAGATCCGGATTCTGATGGGCTTTGACCGACTCTGACCCTTATAAAGGGTCTGCGCTGCTGCAAGGCGCGCCTAGGCGCGCCTACTGCCTCCTCGCCTAGGCGGAAGAGGCGCGCGCCTTATGAGCACAGGCGCGCTTCAGGTGAGGCCAGGCGCTGGAACAGCGCCCTGAGCCGCCTAGGGCCTAGGCGCTCGCCTAGGCGCGCCTTTGATAACTATGTTCAGGAGTCAGAGTTCAGCTGGAATTATGTGTCCATAAAGATGGATGCATGTAGCCTGGCTGAGCCCCTGGATACGCCCTTGTTCTTAGAGATTTCTTTTAATTTTGCCTTTGTAGGTATTTAACTATTAATAGATCTTGATAACGGTGGTCTGACCGTTTTGTCGTTTGTGTCAGGTTGATTGGTCTGACTGACAGTTTCTTCGATGAAATCAAAAGTTTACCCATAGAGAACACTGAGCAACCAACAAGCCTTGGTAATGGTAGCAGCAGAGTGGGAAAACTTAAGAAGCGGAAGGTATGTCATATGGGCTGATCATCATCATTTATTCTATTATATCTCTATTTGAAATTTTATCTGTGTTGAACCTTAGAAGTAGCTGTATTTTCTACATAAGGTCATAGGATGGCTTATGTGTGTGACTGCATCAAGTTTATGAAGTGGCTTTGTTAGAGTACAAGGGGATTTCATTTTTATACAAATATAATATGTAGCGGCAATATGGCTTATTGTTTTATTCTACAAATTAATGGCCTCATCTTCTAGATTTAGGGTGGATTTTCTAGGCACATGAAGGGCCTTGGAAAAAGCCTGTGGAAAAGCCAATATATATATATTGCCATACATACTACTTGCAGACATATATTATGAAAAGAATTATGTTAATCATTAAATGCGAGTAATAGTTTGTTTTTCCAATCTTGTTTTAAGTTTGGTTATGTAGGTGGACTTCTGGTTCACATTTGTTTTTGTACTCCTTTCTATTTAATTCAATAAAGTTTCGTTTCCTATCAAAAAAAAAAAATTAGATGCAAATTTTGACTTTTTTCTGTCTTCACTGTTCATGTAGTAATGCAAGGCAGTATTTTGTGTATCAGTTTCTTCTGTGTTTTAGTTTATTATAACCCCACAAGGCCACTTTCCAAATTACTAGAAACTCTAAATCTCCAGTTAACTGATTGGATGTTTTGTCTTGTTGAAACCCTAAAATGAGCTCATTGTACAACTTAGTGTTATGGGGGTTTCTTGTAAGATGGCTATACTAATGCGCAATAACCTCTATTTTCTGTATATGCTAGCCCTTCAACTCTTTCCTGAATAATGGAACTTATTGGCTACACTGAGTAAAGCTACGGTCATCTTACTAAAATTAACTTGGCAAAGCATGATTATTCAATATTGTACAGATTAGCTGTAGTGTCTATACATAAGTTACCTGTTCTATCCATAAAAGTTGACTCAGCTAAATGAAGTTTAACACCAACTTGTACAGAGTTTTGGAATGTTGTGTAAATTATGAGAAACTTAATTTCTTTCCTATAATTTACTTTAATTGGCCTTTTATCTTTTCTTTGTACATAATGCAAGGATCATTTTGTCCTAGATTTGTTTAACTTGGGAAGTTTTAACCTTTTTTCTGCCACTTGCAGAGGTATTGAAGACAGAAAATTGAATCTTTGGATGTATAAAGCTACTGGAATTTACCCGCAGAGGAGCCTTAGGTTTGAATTGTCTGATTGGCAAGTATCCTGAGATTAAAATGTCCTGCAAAATGCCATTGAGATTTTTGTTACGGATGGAGCTAGACAATTGTTAGATTAACTTGATCCAATTTTGGGTGGTGTTGGCAAATGCTAAAATATATGTTTATATAACTGAGAGAATGTTAATTTAACATTTTTTTGTCTCGGGATTTCAATGTTTTCAGTTTTCACGTTGAATTGCCCGTGTCACTATATTTGGTTGCTCATTCTCTCACTGTTTGCTTGGCAAATATAACACGGGTTCAAGATGGTAAACATCCGTATTTTGAAATTTAATGCATGTAAGAAGGTTCCAAATTTCACAAAAATATCTTACCAAAATATCTATATCGCCATTAAAAATTTGAAGGAACTTGAAAATAAAAGAAACGGTTGAATAAAGTTTGTTATGATTAAAATAAATTGTCTAAAATCAAATAAATAACAAACTATGTAAATCTCATCCATGTATTTCAAAACAATCAAATATACATATGATATTATCGACATATTTCATCGAATCCAGGATATCTTGCAACATAGGTGTTTACCCTTCGATTTTGATATAAATACCAAAATTATAAAAATATCGAATAGTTTGTTCACATATACTTCGGGCTACAGGGAGATGAAATCTATGGGTTATGAGTAGACTTATAAATTTGTGGCACTCGACAGAGTCAAAGCTCGATTGCAAGCGAGTGCTAGGAAATTAAATTACCCTTCACCAAAATTGCCAATTTGGACATTTCTTAGATTCATCAGCCATGGCTCTAATGTCTTATGTGAACAATTACGTCTGTCCTAGTCCTATCTTTACTTCCATAAAAAAGTGATGACTTGAATCCAATCAAATGCATCCACTTTCTTTTAATCTGGAACAAAACCCTAAACAGAAGCAAAATGATAATTACATAACTAAGAGAATGTAATGAATCTTACAATGAATGACGATAATCTTACGCAATTTAGGAACTTTGCTTAGCAGGCTGGGGTAAGTTGTATAGTAAAAGACCCAACACAAGAATCAAACTGCCGAATAGGAAAAAGGGGCTCAAGCTTGAACCCTCAGGTAGGTAAGGCAGTGGAAGGGATAGAACATATATTGAAAGTGGCACTGCAATTAAATAAAAACCATCCATTAGTAGCCAAAAGATTGCACAAAGGCAGTCATTCAAGCATATGTATCCACATGTGTATGTATGGTAAAGGGTATGCGTGAGAAGGAACACCTGACAACATCACAACCAGGGAAGTAACAATTGCTGAGGAAATTTTCATTAAACGAAGTAAAGATATGTTGAAAGCCAAATTGGCAGTTACATATAGTAGGGGAAGCCAAGGAGCTCCATCACAACCTGAAGCAACATATTAAAGTGATCAGCAGAACAAAAAACGTAATGCATCAAATCTGTTACAAGGAAATGAAATAGTAATCCAAATTACTTCCAAATATGATATCTAAGTTTAGCTTTAATCAGTTTCATAGTATGGTCAGGTATATTTTGAATTAATATAAAGAGAGTAAATTTGATTTATGTTAAAGATTAATGGTTATTCATACAATAATGCCTGCATGTCACAGGTTATCACCTCACAAATTCAGTTAGCTTATGAAAATACAATAAAGAAGATAACATGATAAATATCTAGTGATATATTAATTAAAATATAAGGGCTTGCCTAATGAAGTGGCTCCCATGTTTAGAAAGCAACCAGCACCACTTTTTAGGTACAAAGGAAGCTGAGCAAACGGTATCCCTTTCAAATTCGACAGGAAAGGCAAAAGGAGAAATACGAAGAGTGCCTACAAGTTAACAGAAATGTTAGAATCAACAATAAAGAGGTCTCACATCTAGCATTAAAATGCCCAAGCATGCATCAGATGGTTAACATGTAATCCATTAAAATGTCCAAGCAAATCCATTGTCCTGCCATCTGCTTATGGCCTGCCAAATGGCTCTAAAATGTTCGTAGTTTCACTTCAAGGCACAAGAATAGTATCACAATGAGACCATTAACAAACATTTATGGCAAGATAAAGCAAACTTACCTGAAATCCCGATCCAAAGGAATTGACAACAAATATGTCAACTGACTTCCCCTGCATGTAAACAGGCTGAGGAGTCAGAATTTCCAATAATACAAAAGAACAAATAACTTACTAACCACAAAACCATCTAATTATTTTACAGACAGCATAAGTAACACATACCTTCAGGCACTTTGCAGCATCAACAAAGATAAATTCCTGTTCACAAAAAAAATTCAAGTTTCTTTATTTTGCTTATACAGATGCTTAAAACCAAAATTACAGATCAGCATTATAACCTTGATTATAGATGCACCAGCTTGAAAAGCAGATGATGCTATCATTATTGCTGGCCATATGATCTCAATTCCAGATAGCATCTGACCAGCATTAGATCCACTGCAATTACAGAAAGGACAAATAATTAATAATTATCAGGGCCTACACTAGCTCTTGTCACGAAGAATTACAGGTGCAAAAGGACTCTCGAGTCCATGACAATTAAAATTCACTCTTTCTAATTTCATATTTAAAGATGAAGTAACATTGCAGAGAATTTCTTCTCTCTGTTACAAATGAGATACAGAATCTAAGTACCTTCCAGTAATGGACGTAACAAAGAGTATCAAAATTGAAATGCCCTTTCCCGTCAATAAGGATTATATGTGTTCAGCACCATTTAAGGTACTCTATCAACAAGCCATGCACACAGCAAGGACACCTGATTGTTGTTAGAATAAATAAGGATCATAAAGTCCATGCACTAACAATTACAGCTCAGTGAAACTCTGACCTAGAAACATTTTCATTTCATACCACTCCTATCTCCAATTATACAAACATATTAAATCAGAAGACTAGGTAGCCATAGCTTTTCCTAAAGAAAGATTAATTAGAAACAAACAGAAAGTGGTCAAAGGACACCCAGCAACAGGCTACAGGTACCAAAAAAAAAAAAGAAATCGGATAAGGAAAGGGAAACAACTGCAGACTGAAGATTAAGCAGAAGAAATTTTACGGGAGGTTAAACATCAAAGTGAAAGTCTTAAAAAGAAGGGAAGGGATACCAGATAAACTTGAAAACATGATAAATTTAAAGATGAACACCTAAAGACTGTAAACTTTACACACTGGTGGGCAAGACAAACTACAGATATAACAACTTAAATTGCTAGTTTAGAGGAAAAACTAGGGAAAGCCAATTTATACAACTAAATCCCACTCAAAATCAGGGATTCTTGTAGAACTTTCAAAGGAGAAGTATACTTAGCAAGGTTTTTCTAACTCTTTTTACTTTGCTTAGATGTTTGATCACTTGTCATCAAGAATTACGCACACCATTAGAATTTAGATGCATTATCTTACTCTTTTAAAGTTGATCATGTTAAAATAATTTCTGATCATTGATCATGTTGGCAAAAGGAAGCATACAAAACTAAAACTTCAATTACAGACATACCTTGAAACAGCCACAACTACACCAGTAGCTACAAGTAAGCAGCCAGCAATTTGGTTCAGAGTGTACTTTCTCCTTAAGAGAAGGGCAGAAAGAGCCAGCTGCCACACCAAAAATGTCTATAAAAAGAAAACAAAAAAATTAGAAAAATGAAGAATTTCCACGGAAGGCAATTTCAAGAATACTATATATTTTCAAATACATACATATGAGTGGCTTGGGGGTTAAAAGCATCATTTGAATAACTGCAGCGCATACCATTGAACCATGACATACATTTGCATACATGCTTCCTAGCTATTTCAAGAGTATTATAGCTCAAGAGTATCCATCAGTTTTTACATTTTCCATACCTGATTCAATATAGGTATAGACGGTCCGGGAAGCATAGCTGTAAAAAATAGTTAATTATTCAATACAGAGCCACACGAAACAAACATCAAATTGATCCGACTCGAATCATAACCAAGTAACACAGAATTCCATATAAATAAAAAAACACAATCTGGATATAAAATCATGAATACCTGCAGAAGCCATTCCACTAGCGACCCCAACAGCCTCTAGAAAACCAATGGCCATGAACCGCGATTTCGGCAGGCGAAGCATTTCATTGGTCACTATTCCCATCCGGTGCCGCGCGAACAGTATCGAAAAGTAAATCACCACATACCTACGCCAATTGCGTCTCCAATTACTCAAAATCACCACTAAATAATAATAATAATAAATGAACGCTATTTATAGTAACTGGTGAAAGACAATGGTTACCCGAAAGACGTGAACTGAGCTAAGAAGAAAGGGTAGTGTTTCATCGGAACTAGAGCGAGCTTGTAGAGCACGCGATTGGCGACTGCTAGCGTGACGGTGACTGCGGAGCTGATTATGATAAGTCGGGTGTTGGAAGACGATGGTGATGATGATGGTGCTGTAGTGTTGGTGGTTGAGGAACGGACCGTGAGATTAGGTTTGGCGGGATAGTTGCGTGGAATGATGGTGGTTCTGGAGATGAAGGAAGGGCAGCGGAGAGGGACGCGGTGGAGGAACGTTGAGACAAGAGAAAAGTGGGACTTGGAGTTTGGTTTTCCATTAACTTTACCGTGAAGACATGGCGGAGGACGGGAGGTAATGGCTCCAAACGACGAGATGCGAGGGTGGGCCATTCCCGTAGCAGCGGAATTCAGCAGGGACTTGGGAGACCATTATATAGATACTGTTTGATGGGTCAGACTTCGGTGCGGGTAAGTATGCATTGTTCTCTTCTTCACCGTTGGATTGCTTTTGAGTTTTTATGCAATCCAACGGTCAAAGTTTAGGAGGAGTAAACACATCACCCATTCAGTGTCGGTTTTTTAAAAAATTATTATAGAAAAAATTTATTAATTTGTTTTTTTCACCCTTTTTTTTTCAGATTTTGAGTGACAATAAAGTTTATTTACTTTTCACAAAAAAAATAAAAAATAAAAACTTAAAAAAAATAGTATGATTTATTATTTATTTATAAGTTTTTAATTTTGAATTAGTTTTTATCATATCTTATTTACCAGGGTTTTAATCTTTAAGTTCACATCGTCCAAATTGTAGGATATGTTAAGAGCTCACTGGATTGATGCAATGATACAACCCCTCTTTCTCGCTTCTTGTAAGCATGATACATGATTTGAGCTCTAACACTATCAAATTGTGGCAATTTTCCTCCTTAGTGTCTGGGTTAACCTCTCTCTATTTTAAGAGCAACAATTCAAGCCACACATTAGAGTCTTATGGTAACTAGGTTCTGATAGTTGTCTCATATAGTATTAGAGGGTAAAAAAAAAAAGAATATGTCTTAATCATAAAAATTATTTATTTGATTTGACAAAATCCTTTAAAAGATTGGCGGCTTATCTTGATATTATGAAAAGAGATTATTTCAGTTACTTCCATAAAAGATAAAAGAATGAATAATGCTATATTTTTAAGAAATTTATCCAAAAATTTTATTTAAATGAAGTGATAAACTAATTTGTAGTTATCATATTAATTTTGAAATGATGTGGTAATTATATATAAACATGCTACATCATTTGAAGAATGAATTTAGACAGTATAACGTTGCTCTATTGTTTAAATTATTTTATACTTATAATCCTTTATTCACGTTTCTCCTTTCCACTTTTGGTGTTGTTTTTGTTTATTTTGTTCGTTGGAGGGAAACGATCTTCTTGTTCCAAACTAGACTTTTGTTCCACTTCTGGTGTTGTTTATTTTGTTTGTTGGAGGGAAACGATCTTCTTTGTGTGAATTGATTTTTACCCGTGGTTTATTTATTCTCTTGTAAATGTTGACGTTGATCGATAGTATTGTGCGGGTAAACGATTTTTTTTTTTCTATTCTCACCTAAAAGACAAAGGTAAATGTTGTTATAAAAATGATATTGAAAATGATATTAGTAATGAGTTTGTAAGCTATTTGAATACTATCAATAATGTTTAATTTTGATAAATCATAATATTAATATATTTTATGAACAAAATGTATATCTATTTACCAATTGTGGTATCACTGATTAAGATGTTTAGTAGTATTATTCATCATGTGATAATTTGACAAATAAATGTATATTAATTAAACTTGAATAAATAAACAAATAAATAAATTTCAAAAGTTTTGGGCCTTGAAGGGCCAACTCAATCTCCCAGATGGCCCATTGCGCTCCTTGAAAATGGAATTCCTACTCTAAAGGCAAATATAGGCAAGTAAGGCCAATTAAGACAAACACTTTACGTGAAACCAGAATATGCCAGAAATAGCATCCAATTACGTGGCGCTGGAACAAATCACAAGGCAAAACTTGCTGCTCAAGCAAGACCTGGTTCAACTTTCAACATCTCCTATGGCTGTAAGAGACATAAAAAGAGATTTGCCAATCCTTCCGTCTCTGTTGCGTACCATTGCATTTCATAGCATCCCCCTTCGACCATCAAATCTCAAGTCTCAACAATGCCTCGTCGTAGCTCCGGAGGTGAGCGTTTCTTCTCATTTTCATGTCCATTTCGTTACATTCCTTATATTTATTTATTCATTTTGTATATTCTCAATTAAATGGCGCATGTTAAGTGTAAAATTATTACATACGTTGATTTTCGTTTGCTTGATTTAATTTCTGTTTCTGGCATATATTCCACGCTGGTTGTATGGAAAAAAATTATTTTTCTTTTTTGAAATGATAATATTATGTCAATTTTTTTGTTTTATGTGATAGAATGATTCGATTATTGGAAATATGATGATTCTGAGACATATGTTTCTCTTGGTTAGAGAGAAAAAAAAAAAAAAAACTTGTTTTGATATTTATAAAGCTGTTAAGCCGTCATGAACATTTGGTTTCAAATGGAATCAGAAATGAAACTGAAAGGATTTGTGATTTTATACACTTGTGTGTGATGTCAGGTTGTAAGTGAGGGAAATTGAGATATATATTGGCAGGTTTAGTGATGTCTGCTATTTGAAGTGTTAAAGTTTGTTTTGTGAATGATTGGAATTTTGTGTAATTGGTTAATTTGGCAGTAATTCTTATTTGGTTTAACATTCAATCGTTTTATGGTCAACATGAAGCTGTAACATTTATCATGCAAATTTTGCAGGAAAGTCTGCTCCCCGCCCCGGTCCTGTTGCCCATGCTCCAGTCCACAATCCTCCTCAGCCAGGTACGGTTTTTATTTTTCAAATTTTTGGTATAAGGGGTTTGTGTAATTTCTTGCTGTTTTGACTGTGGAATTGGTTTCATTCTTCCTTAATTTGACTTACATTTTGAATCCTTTGTTTGTATAAATGTCAGCTATTTAACTAGATAGTCTGGGTGAGTAGTTCAGTGAAGGAATTAGACTGTAGTAATAACATTAAGAGCTGGTAATGTTGGCTTGTGGAAAATAGAAAAAAGAAAAAAATGTAACATGTATTTGGAACACAGTTATTCACCACTTGTTTTCAGGGCTAATAATCTTTATATTTATTCACATTGGTAGTGCCAGGTATTTTCTTTACTTTTGTCGTCGTCAAATTGTGTGAAATTTGTTCGATTAAGATAGTGTGATGCGTAATTGTTATTGTTGGGTGGAAACATCATTTGTTGTTTGGGTTTTGGTGTGGGTGTAAATCTTGTTGGGGTTTGTTTGTTATTGCTACTGATGACTTTATTTGGTTCTATGCACTTGTCTGTTTTAATATCTTGCAATTGTTATTGCCGAATCAAGTAATAACAATGATCCATGTTCCTTTGAGTGTTGTTTACTATTGCTTGGACTAAACTTTGGTGTTTAAATGGAATGGTTGCTGCAGTTGCTCGTGCTCCTCCTCCAGCACCGGTACAAGGTGGGAATGGATCTATGATGGGTGGTGTTGGTGCTGCTGTTGCAGATGGTGAGTTCAGGTCTCCCCCTTTCATAATGGATGAGTTTATGTATTTGGGTTTTAATGCTAAGTGTATTTATTATTCTTATTTTTTGTGGATGAACAGGCCTCACCTTTGGTACAGGCAGTGCAGTAGCTCACAGCGCTGTTGATGCTGTACTGGGTCCCCGCATTATCCAACATGAGACTGTCACTTCATCAGTCCCTGCAGCAGCACCAGTGTCAACACCAAACAGTAGCAGCCTAGGAGGTGCTGATGCTTGTGGTGGTCAATTCAAGGCCCTGCAAGATGTATGATTCTTTCCTCTTTACTAGTGGTGGTTTGCCTTGGTTTATGTTATAATTAAGCATCAGTATATCTGAATATCTACCTATCTTTATATTATTGTAGCCCCAATTTAGTTCCAGGTCTTGTTCTGAATATCTATTAGATTTTTGTAGAAATGAGTTACTGTCAATGGCTCCAACAAAGTGGTAAAAAAATGAGATAGCAATATCATCTCAAGATGGAGGTTAGAGATACCTTGTTTGTCAACCAACCCTATATGTCTGAACTTGTGGCTGCTTGTATTCGTCTTCCATGTCACTTGGAGCTTAGAAGACCCCATTTATTTCATCCAGATCATCTGTGTTTATTCTCTCTTTGGTTCTCTGGATGATCTGATTCTACTCTTTCCCTTTGTTTTCTTGTATCCCAGCGGACATCACTCTTAGGAAGAGCTCCATTTTTAGACATGTCATTCTGTGGTTGCTTATTAAGAACTAAAAATCTTGAGATGGGGTCCTTAATATTCTCAGCTAAGATTCATTGTTATATTTGTTTTCTTTGTTTGGGAAATGATGTTTCTCTCGTCTTTGCAGTGCCTGAATAACTATGGAAATGACATAAGCAAATGCCAATTTTACATGGATATGCTACAAGAATGCCGCAGGAGCAGTGGGGCTGCCTTGGGTGCCTAAGCGAAATTATTCTATCATCTCCTCCTTGGCACAAGTAGCACTATTAGAGCTCATTTGTGTTCCTGATGATGTGAGGTCTTAAGATTTTGTAGTGGAACTTAATCGAAATTTGATTACAAGTAGAAATTGCTTATGTGCCTTTTTACAGATTTCAATTGTGTCACTGTATGAGAAGCATGGTTGACATATATGATGATGAATAAAATTTAATTGCTATATCTATGTGATTGCTACATTGAAATAATTTTAATCATGTATGATGCCTGCGTGAAGTACACAAGGGTTTGTCAAAAGCGTAGCACGGCTCAATGGTGGAGCCTTTAAGTTGCACATCAACCTCTTTCTTAAGAGGTGGGTTCAATCTCTTCTTTTGTTGCTTTCTCTCTCCTATGTGAGGATTGTCCCTTCACTTACATGTAGATTGTTTTTTCTTATATGGGAATTGTTTTTCAGATTGTGTTATCAGTGTTCTATCCCTTTTAATCTCAGTTATTCTTTGGACTAGTTTCAGTATCGTGATGTAATATAATGTAATAAAAAATAAATAAAAAGTATACGAGGGTTTTGCTGCTGTAATTGTCATTACTTTGCTAGTTTCTTGGCCAACATTGGGTATGAAATTCAAAATTTGCTGGCCTCTTAAGTCAACTAAAGAAATTAAAGCATAATTTCAAGTCATGGTTTACGCGCTAGTTGTTTATAAACAAGGACAATAATTAACTAATTTCCTTTCATGCGACTTTACTAGTAACGGATAAATTTAACCCTATGAATGTGCAAATGCCATTTTACGATAGTGAGAAAATTCATACTTGGAGTAAACAAAGAATTCACCCAAATTGTTATAACATTCGCACAATGTGATAATCAATTTATTTAACATTATGGTCTTGTTTGGTGCCAAAATTGAATCGAATTTTTTTAAGGGATTGAATTATATATAATTGAATTAATTAATACTGAAATGTGTTTGTTGCGGTTGAGATTGAAATAAAAATAATACTATTTGTTGTTTGATATAACATGAGATTAAATAAAAAAATTATATTTTATATTTTATTGGAATAATTAAATTTAATATTTATATATACAATAAATACAATCCCAAACTTTGACTTGTAGATCGTCTTCAACTCATTTAGCCATCACCACAAACCGACTTTTTTTATCTCTTCTTCTTCTCCATTCCAACTGCTGCAATCTTCTTTTTCACCATTTGACTTGCAACATCGCATCTTTAACTTGCAGTATCTCTTATTCTCCTCCATTTTCGACCACTGTAAACTTTTTTTCTACTACCACAACTTCAAGATAAACTCTCTTCTTGACTCTTTTTTTTTTTTTTTTTACTTTTACCACCGCAACCTTCTTTTCCATCATGAGTAGCTGACTCACACCTCTCTTGTTTTCATCTCATGTACCAAGACCCATTTTTATGACCATTTTCTTCTCTATGTTATTTCAAAATTTTCATAAATGTCAATCTGAAATCTCAATCTCAATCTCAAGCAACTTGATCTTGGTGATCAGATTCGCCGACAGAGATAGAAATCTGAAAATGGGCTAAAAACAATTAATTTTACCACTATCACATGCTTATATTCTGTCTAAGAATTTTTTGTGTGCTAGCGTTAGAAACGCTTTGTCTAGCCAATCAATCTCGTCCCACACACATTGCCAACCAACTGTGTAGCAAGCTGTTGTCACAAATCCCACACAATTATACACCAAGACAACCTATTGCTTGTCTTGCATATGGACACCCCTGCACGCTGCTTATGCTACTTATTGTTTGCCCAAGTTATGCCACCCAACATGGCATGTTAAGGCATGCATTGTGCATGAGCATTAGCACTAGCACGCAGTGTAGGCAATGAGTTGCTAAGACATAGACATGCAAGATAGTGGACATATAGCACAGACAACAAGATAGCATGGGCAGTAAGCCAAGCAAGCAAGTCAAGACAAACCAAGGTAAGGCAAGGTAGGTTGCGCCAAAGCAAAGCAAAGCAAGACAAGGCAAGGTAAGGCAAACGTGCAACAAAGCCAAGTAAGGTAATGCATTCCACAATTGTGGGGTAAAGCCAAGCATAGGAAATGCTAGTTGGGAGCTATACCAAGGGCATTATTAGCTGGCTGGACTGATGACAAAGTATATGGCATATGTGGCACATAGAACAAGCACACACTCACACATGTGTGATAGTTACCAAGCGGTTATGGCATATTGCTACATGGTTCAAGAAGTTAGTAGTGTTTGTAGGATAATTATTTCCAAATAACTGTCTTTGCTCAAGTGTTTGTGGCTGGTTGGTGCCAGTAAAACTATATAGTTGGACTTGTCAACTACTATTGTGTATAAAGTTGCTTGTATGATGCCTATAGCATATGGTCTATGGGCTGTTATTATAATTCTGTGAACAACTTATATATTCATCTCTAATATGAGCAATAAAATCGAATTAGGTTGGAAGCAGTCCCTTGTAATCCTTGTTGTCTTTGTATATATATGTAATGTTAATGCGTATGACCTAAATTGTGCATTGTGTGTAAGTTGCTTGGTAGGCAGCAAGCATTGAACGGATACACAAGCATGGTAGACCGTGTTGGTGCATAGTTATGTGGGATTTGTGACAACAACATGCTACACACTTGATTAGCAGTGTGTGTGGGATAAAATTGGTTGGTTAGGTAGGGCATCTCTAGCGTCAATACATAAAAAATTCTTAGGCAGAACATAGAAATGTGACAATGTTGAATTGGATTTTATCCAAACTCATATCTCCTTCAAACAACGCTCCAAACACACGTGTCTTAGGTTTTTGATAGGCGGTATTATTTTCTTAATCTACATTTATTTTTTTTACATGGTGTTAACGTCGGAAAATAGTTTTTCTTAGTCAACGAGGTTGTTTTAGGGCCTAAGCTTCAGTTTCGGACGGTCAATAGGATGCATGCAAAACAAAGAGAATCAGAAAGGGAGGTTAGAGGCGAGGAAGAGGAAACACAGGAGATTTTTAGAGTGGTTCGGCCCAAAAAGATGCCTATATCCACTGTTCACTCTCTCACTATTTTGGTAGAGTAACGACACTCAGAAATTCCATCCTTTTTACAGTGAAAATCGTCCCCTTTTATAGAGGAATGGGACATGCTACAGTGGACAGAATAAGACAAAAGCAAACAGTTAACTACAGTTACACTGACAGACAACATTTAATGCGCCGGAATCTCAATTAAAACGGCTGACAGTGCATTAAATGCGGCCGAAAACTCATTAAATGCGGCCGAATCCGTTGCATCTGAGGTCTGCCCAAGGGAGATTTCTACTGACCGGGCAGGATATGCAATGATGGGTTGTTGAGGGTGAGATCACAGTTTCTGTCGGACGCAGCGTGCATGGCAAGCTTCGGAACTGTACTCTGCATGGTGCTGTTGACTTTTGCTGACTCGAGACTTCCAAAAGCGTGGCGGAGACGGATTTTCCAACAGGCTGAGAATTAAGTCGGTTGAGGAAAACAAAAGAATCTCTAATAGGTCTGACTACCTGGAGAGTCGATGAGGTGGATCCTGGGCCGGCATGTCCGCAGCTGGTCATGGCAATAGGGCGGACAATATCTTGAGTGAAGGAATCGGTAAGCGGTCATGCTCAGAAGTTAGCGGTCATGCTCAGAAGTTAGCGGTCAGCTCAGTCACATCGTCTTGGACGAGGAGAATTTGTCGGATATTTCTGACGGATGGCTCCTCTTGACGGATATCCAATCTGTCAGGAATGACGGACAGGCAGGCGGTCAATCATAGCGGATAATTTGGTGAGCAGGCTCAGTTGTCACAGATGGTGGATATCCTGGCGAGCAGGCTCAGTTGTCACGGATGGCGGATATCCTGGCGAGCAGGTCTGAGGGGCGAGAGTCAACGTCCAGCGACAAGGACCAATGGTCAAACTCAGCAAACAAAGCTGACGGAGGACACGGCGGTCTGAATGGCGGAGAATATAACGGTCACAGCCAGCTTGCGGAATAGGCGGTCTGTGGTCAGAATGAGCGATAGCGATCAGCGGTCACGATAAACGTCCACTAGTGGGCTCCCGCTCCCAGAGAATGGGCTGGAGAGATGACGGATAATCGGGCTTCTGGGCCAATGGGCCTGTACTGTAGATCCGTTTGGACCAGATTATTCTGATCGCTATTTTATCCATAACACATGGTATAATGTTAAAATTGTTCTTATAATATATTTTTTTAAGATATTTTCATTCGATATAGAACACATATAAATTATATATTTGTGATGCAAGTTTTATTTCCAAAATGTGAAATTCATAATATATTTTTTTGTTAAAAAATGTAATTTATATGCATACATGATATTGAATGAGAAACATCTTAATGTAGTTTTTTTTTTTAATATTTTGAAGAGAAGATATTGAACACAAGAACTCCACTTGCTGGAGAAGTATAGTTTTTATTAAACTGTGCGTGTGACCATATCTGATAATAGTGTATTGAGATGGTATATTTGCGCCGCTTCTTTATATGATATGGCAACAGTGGGAATTCAAGTACTTTAAAGCTCCATTAGCAAAATTGGTCATACCATTTCATAACCTGGATGCGTCAGCCGCGTGTCAACCGCGCATGTTTAACTCCATAGTTCATACTGGCTACAGCAAGCAATAACAACTTCGAACTTTGCCGACATCCTCAAACATTAAACTTTAAGCCTAACCACGAAAGCCATATCCATAGTAAAATATGAGTTTAATCCACAATAAATATATAAGTTTTTCCTCTAGATAAAGATTTTTTACCATCATTTTTTTTGTTAATCTATGAATAATCTAGTGATACATTAACATTTAAAAGAATAAATGATTAAGATTATTAAATTTTTTCCACTTCATACGCCACTCAAACTTAAACTCTTCTGATAAAAAGTTTAGCACCAACAAAATATTAACAAAAAATCTCTCTCTAAATATGCATATTTGAAATCAATTAAACTGAACATTTAATCCAAATTTCCTAACTCCTATCATGTATTTCATTTGTTTCCAGAATTTAATCTACCAAATCGGTTATAAAAATATGTACCTATTGTATTGAATATGCAATTTTTTTTTTTTTTAACTTCAAACATATATTATTTTAAACATGAACGCAAATATCTAAAAAAAATTTCTTAGATACCACAAACTTGAGCGGGGTATATCTGAGAATTAAAACAATTTGTTTGATTATAAGGGCTTCTTTTCTTTTTTATTTTTTTTCCCCTTCTTGGACAGGGTTGGTGCCGTATTATTGTAATTAATCCAAATAACAAATCTTTAGCTATTTTTTAAACCGACTATTACATTTTGATTTAGTTAACGAATTTCCCTAAAATTCTACTCCGATTTTGGATTCTCAAAAGTCAAATCTTGCCTTAATCAAAGATAGCTTCCGCTCTCAAAATTCCAGAACAGTAGACCGGAATACATGTACAGTAGTTTTCAGACAAATTCTAGGCTTTTATTTGTTGTTTTTGGAAAGTACAAATACTTGGCTTTCTATCCAAGAAAAAATGATAAAAAAAAAAAATGAAAATAGATTTGAATCGTTGAACTGTGCAATATTCATGTTATTTAATAATATTCTTGGGGAAACGTACCGGTATCAACCAATAATTATTCTAATTCCCGAACATGCTCTACATTCAGAAGCTAATTTTTATCATTTAAAGGGCTTTTAATTTTTCTAAGATCTGGAATTACTCTTTTTATATTTACAATTTTTGTTCTTTGAAAATCTATATAAAGACAGTTTCAAAAAAAAAAAAAAAAAAATTCCATAAAAAGAATTTTCACCAGTTACCATTGTAAGTAATCTCTCACAAATCCGTTTTGTTTCTGCTTCTAACAGGAGTATTGGCAGCAGCAGTAGCGTACGAAGTCCGTCGGTCAACGTCTTGTCGAAAGGCTAAAAAAGACATAACACCTCTCTTCATACCAGAAATCAAACCGACTGTGCTGGCCTGTGAGCTCTTATCTTAACACAACAAACTCTTCCGATGACAATTCCCTATATGAAAATGTAACCAACGAGAAACAAAAACCAGAGAAATTATGAACCAATGGCATGTGCGGTACTAAAAGAAAGGGAAAGGTAAAAGAGTAGAAGAGAAGTTGGAGCTGGAGAAATGGGTTGGGCAGGATTCTTTTGGGTATTTGCAAAGCTTTTGAGTGTCCTGTCTAAGTATGTGAGACTCGACCGTACCTTTTACTTTTGCAGATCATTTGATGTGTAGTTTGTGCTGCCAATTTATTTAAATTTTGAGTTCGTAAATTTATTTTACTCATTGATCTATATAGTTCTTTGTTGTCATTTCTCTGCAGGCCGGCCTTCACTTTAATTTACCCATTGTGAGTGGTTTTTTATTTTATTTTATTTTATAACTCTTTTTTTTTTTTTTTTTTTGGTAGTTTTTAAATTTTAGTTTTGATATGCACGGTGCACTTTCTTCATTGTTAAGTTTTTTTTTTTTTTTGGTGTTTTCTTTACAGGTACACTTCGGTTCGGGCCATTGAGAGTGATTCCTACTCTAGGAATCAGCAATGTCTTACTTGCTGGGTTCTGTTTGCGTTAATTTTGATATTGGAGATGGTGCTTGCAGAGGTCTTAAAATGGTATTTTGTGGACTCTTTTGACATTTTTAGTTATTGATTTGCTTCTATATAGCAATTTAAGCTTATATTAGTTCATGATGAAATTTATGAGCTTCTTTACTTTCAAATATTCGAATAGACCATTGATGATCTCACAGCTGTGGATGCATTTTCTTATGATTATATGCATTCTGTTTTATTTTCTGTATGATCATGCCTGTTTGATTATGGAAGTTTTGCTTTTAAATTAATCCATCCTGTGAATGTCAATTCTTTGATCAATGAAGCTTGAAGAACTGATTCGAATTGGTTGTTGCTGTTGTTGTAGTGTGTTGTTTTTAATCAGTTGAGCTGACAACTATGTTAGTTTTAAATTACTAGAAAGATACGAGCACCATGGCTTCTTTTGTATCCAGATTGGGCTGTATTATGTAAGTAATATGCATGTGTATATAAAGCAATTTGATGCATTCTTCTGTTCAGAAATCTCATCAACTTTTTTCGCTCGATTTTCGTTTTGTGATAGTGTTCCAACTTGGCCGTATGTGAAGGCTATGGCTATTATCTTGCTGGTGTTACCCTTTCACGGCGCTTCATACTTCTACAAGCACTTCATCAGGGCATACTTTGTCGACAAATTGCAAATGGGGAATATCTTGTTCATTCCAAGGAAGCAGGAGGGTGTTGTAACCTGCATCTCTGATGCTGGCGTGAATTATTTAAAAAATGAACCAAAAGAATTGGAAAAGCACATCATTTGCCAGGTAGGTTTCATAGCCTCAATGTTAATCAACTGCATAATTTGCAAAGGGAACGTTCATTGACAAATAGGGTTAGTAAGTTATAAAGATTTACTTCTGATTGATTCTTACAAGTATTGTAGTGATTTTTACCTTGTTATTAGCTATCCTCAAGGCCTCACCATAAGGTGCAGTGGCAAAGCAATACCTAGTTGAACATCATAATCTACTCCATGATGCTGCCGCTGATTTCAACCTGTTAAATATCATTATCTGCTCTAGGATGTTGATTCTAAACTCAGTCTTGTTAACAAATTATAAAATGCTGAAATATGATGATATAAAGTGGAATGATCTAAATGAAGATATATTTTAATCCAAGCGGTTGCTTAGGAACAGCCATGGGTAGGCAAGTTACTACTCATTCACAAATGAAGGTCAATTGCTTTTCTGAAATAAGGAAAAAACATGATGCTGTGGCTATTTGATGTGATTTGTTTCATTTCATTTTTCACCTGTGGTAGGAAAATGTGGGGAGTAGCTCTCGCCAAACTATAGGGTATCATGCTTGGCCAACCAGTGTAAAGAAAGTTCAGGAGTGGAGCTGTGCTCTTTGCCAAGTAAACACCACAAGTAATAAATGCTTGGAGGCACACCTCCGAGGGAAGAAGCATAAGCGCAAGGAACAAGAACTAAAAGCATATGCTTTGGAGACGACCAGGCAGAAGGGGCACCTCAATGCTTTGTCGATTGCCAATCTTGCAAAATGGCAAGGCTTTGTCAGATCAATCATGTGGTGCAGATGGAAAAAGCCAGAGTTTGGATGGGTAAAACTGAATACTGATGGATCTGTAGATCGGCAGAATTCTGGTTTGGGGGGTTTGCTCCGTGATCACAGGGGTTTACCAATATGCGCCTTTGTCACTAAAGCTCATCATGATGATGTATTCTTGGTTGAACTATGGGCTGTATGGAGGGGCCTTGTTCTAGCGTCCAAACTGGGGTGGTTTAAATTGATATGGGTGGAGTCCGATTCAGAGAGTGTCGTTAAAACCATAAACAAAAAGCAGCCTTGCAATGCGAAAGCTAGTACTTACTTGAAGCACATTTGGGAACTTTTAAAAACATTTAAAAAGTTTCGTGTCACTCATTCTTGGCGTGAAACTAACAGAGCAGCTGATTATTTGTCGAAGATGATCCTCAATGGAAGTGATGTAGTATTACATCCTACTGATTTTCCTGATACCCTCAACAATATCATCAAGGATGACATGGAAGGAAGGCTGTATCCTAGAAGGTAACCACTGACTACGCCCTACTAGATTGTATTATACCATTCAAGTAACTGCAACCGTGTATGAATGAATATGTATTAATCAAAAAAATAAAACAAAGGAAGAAAGGGTGATTTTGTTGTATAGATAAGTTGCTGAAGACTTGCAGTTTGTGGTGAACACCTAGCTCATGAATTTGCAATTTGGTTGTAGTTACATTCAGACATTTATCCTGGATAGTTGATGACAGACGGAATATAGACTCCCCTTTCATCTAGGTTGTCTAAGCTGTATAGAGTGGAAATCTAATGTTGCCCGGTTTTAGTTATAAAGTCAGCTACTAGTTCGTTGTAGTTAACTTTGTGAAGTCTCTCTGCACAATGATGATCATTTTTTTTTTTGTCTTCTTCGATGTTATATTTTATTAAAAATGACATGTTTCAATTCAATCATTTCTTGTTTAATTCCATGCTATATAATGAATGGCATAATTATGATTAATCCAACCAATGGAATCAAATCCAAACTATTTATAAACCTATCAATTTGCCTAGTTATATACTTTGCAGTGTTGGGCCACCATCATATTTTGAGGCAACCTGAAACTCATTGAAAACTGAAGGGTGCATGTTCTTTTCTTCTTTGTATATTATTCCTTTCTCAATATCTTAATGTTTAAGAGAAGAAGACTCATCCGTGTTTAACAAACCTGTTCGGTTTCTTGTCCGAGATAAACCGAATCTAGATTCTGTGGTTTCGGTTAACTCGTTTAGAAGCAAAACAATGACTTGCCGTATATACCCTTGAAAATCTTGGAACCTTTTGGTGCTAAGTCATATGGGTAAAAATTGATAATTAAACTCTCTGGGAGATGCAACCTAAATTTCAGACAGCAGCAACGTAAAATTGCACAAAAGCACGGGTTTTTGTTGTCAATTGTAGCGGTGATGGGCCATGGCTACTTTTTATTTTTTTAATTATGGGCCATGGCTGTTGGCTATTGGTTTTTATTTGGGGTAATCTTAAAATATCATGATTTATAAAAATATTCATTTTATCATTCATAATTTTATTTTGATTCAAAATCTCTTGTGACGTTAATAAAAACACTAAAAAAGTCTCCTAAAGGTATGTGAAATGACGATAATATTATGATAATCACATATTGATGATGAAGTTATAGGTAGTAAAATGAACATTTTTTATTAATTTATTAATGTTAAAGAAGATTTTGAATAAAAATGAACCATATATAGCAAAATGAATCATTTTTGCATACTACAACTTTTTTTTTTTTGAGATTATCTTGTTTTTATTTAATTTTTTTTATTTTTTATTTTTTGAGAAAATATATTGTAACACTAAACACTTCTATAGTTTGTTACAACATAGAACCTGCCGCTAAAATTGATAGTTTGATACATCATGTTTTTTTTTTTTAACCTTCATTCCTTACTCATAATGAGATCAATGGTCATTAGTATGCGAATTTTCAGGGTAAATAATAAAGACTACTATACTGGAAATACCTACATTAAAATTGAGGTATAATGTAATGCATTGATAAAAATGAATCAAACAAAAAGGGATTTTTTGCCAAATGGATAAAAGAAAATTTTATTTCTGACCCAATAAAAATTATTCATCTTTAGTCCAAGAATAAAATTGCAATCATTTTAAATCCGTTTTAATTACATCAACCATTTCATGTTAAATGTTTGACAGGTTCTTTTAAAAAAAACAAAAATTGGCTGATTTTTTTTTTTTTTTATTATTTCAAAAGGTTTGGTTGATTTACTTTTTTGGGGATATTTTATTACTAATTACCATGAAAAAGAAAGAGTGTCGATCCTTAAAAATTATATATACGCCCCTTTTTGAATTTACACCTCATTAACATTTTTAAAAATTTATATTCTGTAAGTACGCCTTATATATTATTGATTATGTCAATTTATTTATTTACCTTTTAAATATTATAGATAAATAATTATAAAAATAATTAAATTAAATCATTAAAAAAAATCAAACTTTCTTTTTTAAGTTTGTTTTGATGTTCTCTTACATATTTATGTTCTCCCTTATCATCGGTCAAAATTCCTATATTTCACCAAAACCCTATTTGTGAAACTATCAAACAAAACTAAAAATCTCCATTTCACTCAAACTAAACTTTAACCAACAAAAAAACAAAAAACAAAATCCTTCAAATCTAGACATTTATTTTCACCATTTATAAAAAGAAAATCTTTAAAAACATAACAAAAAGCTCTCGTCTTTTACTATTATTTATCAAAATAAGCAAAGTTTCTTATTAAGATTATTATTATTTTTAAATAGTTTCTTATTCGAATTTGAAGTTGGAGTATTCTAATTTAATTATAATAATAAAAATAAAATCTTTTAATTAAAGTATTAAAAATATATAAATTAACGTAGGATTTTAGAAGGGTGGAAAAATCGGCACTCATAGATTAAAGAAGATATATACGAGCGGGCCACAAAAGAGGCCCAAGTTGGAGCCCATAGCGAAAGTATATCAACGGTCAAAACAAAGAAAAGGAAGCGGGGTTAGCTATTTTGAAATTCGAAACCATTGCAAACGCAATTATGTCGTATCAATTCACCTCTCCTTAAACTTGAAAACCAAGTTTATCTCCGCCAGAGATGGACTCCGACGACACTCTTGATTCTCTGCTCTGCGTTTCTGGCTCCACACTCATCAAATCCGGATTCCTCTCCTCCAACTTAACAGGTTTCTTTTTCATTTTTTCACTTTAAAAGATAAATAATATATCAAGATTTTGATTCTTTTTTATTAAAATAATACTTGAAATGCACGTTTGGTTTCTAAGAAATCTAACGTAACTTGATTTTCTTTTCTCTTGAAGTAGATAATGTTGCGAAGTTTATAAATGCTGGAGGTGGGTCTATAAACAAAGAAGGCGATTCAAGTGCTCTTGTGGAGGGTGATGGGTGTTTTGAAGGAGGGGATGTTTTGAGAACAGAAGAGACTGTGACCGATGGCGGTGACATGCCCTCCATTTATCAATCTGCGCGGTTTGGCAACTTCAGTTACCGTTTTTGCAATTTGTCCGCAGGAGACTATTTAATTGATCTCCATTTCGCGGAAATTGTCAACATTAATGGTCCTAGAGGGATGAGGGTCTTTGATGTTTTCATGCAGGAAGAGAAGGCAAGTCAGGTTTCAGCTTGGTTATTACTGGATTCATTCATTTTTAAAAGACTTTTTTTGATTAAAAATTAGAATGGCAGGTACTATCTGAGGTTGATATCTATTCCATGGTCGGAGCTAACAAGGCGTTGCAGGTGGTGGATGTGAAAGTGTCTGTGGGAGAGGATGGAGTGATATTGATTAGGTTTGAGGGAATTTGTGGAAGTCCTTTGGTTAACGCGATTTGTATAAAGCGTGCTACAGATTTAGCTGGTATGTATGTTCTCTTGTTGTTTTTGATATATGGTATGTTTTAATGGGATATGTCTGGTTTGGTCTCACTGTTTGTTATGTTTTGTCTTATGATGCTTTGTAAAAGAATCTCAAGCGGAGCATGGCTTTCTCATGTGTAACAATTGTGGTAGTGAAGTTGAAGTTTCATCGACTCAGGTAGGCGGATAAAGTTTTAAAAGGTAGAGGTTGGGGAATTTGGAATTATTGTTTACAATGATTTTGAAATTATGTGTGCAGCAAAAGGTTATTAGAATGGAATTTATGGCCAAGTATGAAAAGAAGATAGAAGAGCTAAGAAATCAATGCCAGCTTAAGACGGATGAATGTTATGAGGCTTGGATGTCACTAACAGCTGCAAATGAGAATCTAGAGAGGGTCAGAGTGGAGCTTGATAATAGATCTTTCGAAAAGTTGTGTTTAGGTAAGGCATTATGATTTAACTGGATCTGTTGTGAGATTTCTGATAACGAGGAAAGAGAGAGTGTAATGCAAAGTTATCAGTATTCCTTGTGGAGATTGTTATTCATTTATGGATTTTTTTTTTTTTTTAATTAATACACTATGTCTGTGGTTCATTTGAGATGTATTTTGAATTTTAGCAGTAAGCATTTGGAATTTTTTTTTTGTTTGTCTGACTACATGTGATTATTTTCATTAGATCAAGCTATAGAAAAACAAGCAGTGAAATTTAGAGATCTTTCTAGTCAATATGAACGTGATAAGAGGCTGTGGGGTATAGCTATTGATGAATTGGGAAGGAAAATGAAGGTACATGTTTTCTTTGGCCATAAATCATAATATGTTCTTGCTGAAATAATATTCTGGACTAGACTGTTTTACATTGTTTTTTGATGAACTGCAGACCATGAAAGAAGAGCACTGTCAGCTCTCTCATGCAGCTCATGAATGTTTTGATTCAATACCTGAATTAAATAAGATGGTATATGCTGTTCAAGCACTGGGTAAGTTTGCATTGTCTCTTAAACTTATGCAAATACTTTGGATTCTAATGACTTTATTCCTTATTTCAGTTGTGCAGTGTGATGATCTTAAGTTGAAGTTTAGTGAGGAGCAGGAGAAGAGAAAGAAGTTGTATAACCAAGTGCAAGAAGCAAAAGGCAAATTTTAGTGCATAAATTTCATATTATTTGAAAAAAAAAAAAAAATTGTGATATTCGTAGTTGTGGATCAATCCAGCTCAAGTTACTTATCTAACTGTACATTTCAGGGAACATCCGAGTGTTTTGTAGGTGCCGCCCATTAAGTAAGGGAGAGTTATTATCTGGATGTGCAACTGTTGTAGATTTTAGTGCAGCTAAGGATGGAGAGCTTGGGTTACTAGCAAGTGGGTCCACAAAGAAAATTTTCAAATTTGATCGAGTTTATACACCTAAAGATGATCAAGGTAAGCATCAATTACACTAAACTTTTTAAATTGATAAAATTTCAGAAAGGATGCTTAGCGATAATTTATTAGATTCATTGGACTTATAATTAGCCAGGAGGAAAAAGAATATCTTTTTATGTTAGATTTCCTTTTGCTGCAACAGTTGAGGTGTTTGCCGATGCTTCACCCATGGTAATTTCAGTGTTAGACGGCTACAATGTTTGCATATTTGCATACGGGCAAACAGGGTCAGGAAAAACTTTTACGATGGAGGGTACAGAACAAAATCGAGGAGTTAATTACAGAACTTTGGAGCAGTTATTCAGAACTGCTGAGAGAAGAAAAGAAACTTTTACATATAACATCTTTGTCAGTGTGCTTGAAGTCTACAATGAACAAATCAGGGACTTGCTTGCCGCTTCATCAACATCAAAGAAGTAAAATCATGATATTATGCTTTAATATAATTACTTGGGAATTAGTGATAATCCTTGGAAATGCCCATGTGATCTACATTTACCTTTTTATTTTAGGTTGGAGATTAGGCAAGCATCTGAAGGGATCCATTATGTACCAGGGATAACTGAAGCGAAAGTTGAGAACATTAGGGAGGTGTGGGATGTGTTGCAGGCTGGAAGCAATGCGAGGGCTGTTGGATCAAATAATATTAATGAACATAGTAGTCGATCTCATTGGTTAGTGTTCATCTGAAATTTATTTTTATCACACTGAAAGTATGAGAATAGCCTTTTTAAAATAATTTCTGATCATAGAAATGTTATATCTTCTTATTTCTCATTCATGTTTACACACTTTGCATGATGACAACAGCCTAGTGTTTGATTCTTATTTACTTTGTTTTGTATTTGTAATTGTTTATTTATTTATTTTATGTGCAGCATGCTTTGTATATTGGTTAAAGCAAAGAGTTTAATAAATGGTGAGTGCACCAAGAGCAAGCTATGGCTTGTGGATTTGGCTGGTAGTGAGAGGCTAGTGAAAACTGAGGCTCAAGGGGAACGACTGAAGGAGGCTCAAAATATCAACAGATCACTTTCAGCTCTTGGTGACGTGATTTCCTCTTTGGCAACTAAAAGTGGCCACATTCCATATAGGTAGCTTCCATCTTTCTCACATTCTGACATTTTCCTATGAATTCTGTTGTTTTGACTTGTCCCTTGGGGTGTTGTAGGAATTCAAAGCTCACTCATCTGCTTCAAGATTCCTTGGGTAAGCATTAGCCAAGAAAAGCACTATGTTTGAATGGACTAATACTACTTGAACAATAAAAGGATACGTTAGGACAGTACTCACTAGAACAGGATGTGACCATTCTTTGTTAGTTCGTCTGAAAATGAACACTAACAGAAAAGACTAATTGTAATAATGACATGTTGACATGCAAAAAACGGATTCACAAAATATGATATGGGAGCACGAACTGACTCTAATGCTTCACATAAATAATATGACTGCACTTCTTACACAGCCTAGTATCTTTCTTTCTTTTCTTCCTTCCTTTTATATATATATATATATTTTCGAAACAAGTATGAAGCAATAGCATGGCAGCTTTGTCTGTTTTAAAGTTAGAATTCTTAGCATTATATGAAGGAAAGGCTTTGTCAATGTGCTGCAGGTGGTGATTCCAAGACTCTGATGTTTTTGCAAATTAGCCCTTCAGAACAAGATGTTGGTGAGACATTGAGTTCATTAAATTTTGCAACTCGGGTCCGAGGGGTTGAATTAGGGCCTGTAAAGAAACAAATTGATACTGGCGAGCTTCAAAAGCTGAAGCTGTTGGTAAGCTCAGCTTATTGATAGCTTGGTGAAGTTCTATTTTCATTACTAATCTCCCTTAAACTAAAGTATCCACATTTAGTTTCTATTCAAATTGATGACGAATGAATCAACTCTTGATCCTATATACTTCCATTTTTTTTTTCTTGATCCTTTATAATTCTTCCATTTTTTTTTTCTATGTCAATTTCTTCTAGTATTGACGAGACAAGTGGATCTGGTTATTTATTTTTTATTTATTTTTGTTTTTTTTTCCTTTTTTTTTCTTTTCCATTTTTTGAAGCTTGAAAAAACAAAGCAAGAATTGAGATCCAAAGATGATGCCTTACGGAAGTTAGAAGAGAATGTTCTGAACTTAGAATGTAAGGCTAAAGGCAAGGATCAGCTTTGCAAAAATCAGCAGAGAAAGGTAACTGAACTTGAGAGCCAACTTGAATCAAAGACTGAGCTATGCAGATTGCTTGAGAAGCAGTTACTGCAACTTTCAGAAGGAATGAAGGGGAATGAAGAAGTCAGCTCAAATTTTCAGCGAAAGGTTGCTTTTTGGATGAGTGGTATTGATATCATGTCTTTCAGTTAATAAAATTCCATCATCTGACATGTATTACAATTTCTGCCAAAGGTGAAGGAGCTTGAGAGCAGGCTGAAGGAGCGTGAGCAAGCTGAGTCCATGACTCATCACAAGGTCTCTGCAAAGAGTGTGATTCTCTTTCATATAACTTCTCATATTAGTTTGTTTGCATAATAACATTAATTAATTAGATAGATGGACTTTCATAAAATATCATTTTCCAATCAACAATGCTGCAGTCAAGGTAATGGTGGTGTTTTGATTAGTAGTTTAGAATAGTAGTGATCATAAGAACTACTTTGAGGTGAAGAAGCTGCACAGTCTGCAGAGACGCGGCATATTATTTTGTTGGATAGTAAAGGGATTGGCCTCTCTACAATTGGTAGTAGTTTCACAAAGTCTTACAAATTAGTATTGGCCTCTCTATCGTGGGGTAGTAGAGTCAAGTCCTTCTACAGTCCTTTTAATCAATCATTTTTAATTAGATCACTTCTAGTTTCACAAAGTCTTAACAAATTTATGAAGTTAAAGGTTCCTGGTCTGAGGGAGCACTTGGAGCCTGAAATTAAGATTAATTTCTTTTCATATGCTACACAGGTCAAGAAGCTTGAAAACACATTGAAAGAGAAAACACGAGAATTTGAGGTTCACTCAGGGATGCTACAACAAAAGGTAATTGATTTTAATGATAATAGTTGAATCATAGCTACGATTTGCTCTAATTTTACAACCGTCTTTATCAATAACAAAAAATGCATCAGAATCCCTCCTTTGTAATAATTTTGCAAGAAAAAAAGGTGGGTTGTGTGGTGAAATGTGGCAAAGGCTAAGAATGAGATTAGTTGTAGGTACATGAGCTTTCAACACATTCCTTTTGTAAACAGGCTTTCAAAGATGATTTCTATTTTCGAAGATAAATTGTTATCAGACGGTACACGACCTTGAGCAGTGGGTTTGTTGCAGGTGCAAAGCCAATGTGGCATCCCACAAAACCTATCTCATACTTAGTGACCTGGGATTGAATTAGACAACATGGGATAAATTATCTGTTTGTAGAAAAAGTCCATTATTGAGGTCCCCTTCCAAATAATCTATTTAGCTAAAACTGAAGAGATGTCACATTTTCTTAATTTCTCCCTCTTATCTTTTGGCAGATCGTAGAACTTGAACAAAAGTTAAAAAAACAAGATGCTTTATGCTCGGCTGAAAAGTTTCAAACCACACCTCTCAACCCAAGAATCTCAAGAATGGAAAATATACATGACATGGATCCCCCAAGTCTAAGGTGCTTAAACTCCAATGAAGGTAACCAAACAATGAGCATGGGGTCATCAGACTTGCTCAAAGGAACAGATTCCCTACGCGAGTTAAGGAGAAAAAGACAAAACCAAAGCAAGGGAACTGAGAACAATTTCCTGTTATCAGCTTCTTTACTAGAGAATAAGTTAATGGCAGGTGAATCAACAAATAAGGCCAGATATGTGGATCCATCCAAAGCATTTTCAAGGATCACAAGAATTACAAAACCAGTAAGTAGTAATCAAAGGGCATCCTCCTATAATAAAACTAATAGAGATCAAGTTCCAGGGAGCAAGGAGGGCAGCAACAAGCTGAAGGTATGGTTAAGATAGCTTAACAAGTGAAAGCAAAGTGCAATTTCCTTTTGCATCATTGCTTTATTTTTTCTAACTCATTGTTTACAGGGTTATGTAGCATTCAGTGTAAAGTAACTACGCTCTATTTGCTAAATTTGCATATATGATATAACTGGAGTTTTTTAATTTTCATTTTCTTTTTTTGGGATTCTTTTTCCTGAAACATTGGAGGTGGCATTTCAACAGGCAAATTTTAGAGAAATAATCACTATTATTGTTTAGTTATTTGTGGTGTTACATGGTTTTGAACCTAATGAGTATTATGGACCTATTAATTGTTTTCTATCGATTAGAGCTTTTAACTTACCTATAATTGTAAGGTAAGAGTTAGTAATTTCTTTTTTTTCTCATGATTTCTTTCTTGTTCCGTCCTTTATTCATTATTTTTCTTTTAGTCTATTAATTTATATTCTGACTTGGTATCAAAGCAAATTGATTTTGTTTCTTTTCCCTTTTTACTTTTAGTTCTCTTGTTTGGAATTTTTATCCAATTGCTTTGAGGTAAACGAAAAGTGAAAAAAAATAAAAATAAATAAAAAATTGCAGTGTTAGTGTGATCTTAGATGTGAATATAGTACTACTATATGGTTTTTGTGTTCAATCTCTCTCTTTTTTCTGTTAAAAAAATAATAATAATCTCTTTTCTATGTTTTCACTATGTAATTGAAGTAAATAAAAAACAGGAAAGAGTTGTCTGATCTCATTAGAGGTGAATTTTAAACTGCTGTTTGTTATGTGGTGAAGTGTTGTCGTCCTAGCCAGTGTTGTATGAAGCGTTGCGGTATCTAGTGAAACGGAACCTACCTAAGAAAGAGGTAGAATTTATGAAGACTGGAATGGTGAGCATTTTAGTGTTACGGTGATGACATGGCTTTAGAACATCATGTTGCTGTTCAATTATTTAGGACTGCTAAGAAGATTTGGATAGCTCTCTTTAAGGAGATCTTACAACGTCTCTGACATTTATTTGTTAGACAAGATGTTTGAACTCTTAACAATATGATTAAGTGCACATGAGACTGTGAGATGAGTCACTGTTGTATTAGCCTACTAGCCATTGACCGAAGGTGTTCAGTACCGAAAGAAATAGAAACAAGAGGTAAATCCTCAATGAATTCCACTGTAAAACTAGTTGGTGAACTAGGAGAGGTGCTAGTGATGTTGGTTGTTTCAACAGATCAGCACGAAATAGGAAAGTTGATTTACTTGTGACGCCCAAAACACACATGCACGAGTTATGGTTTTTCGTTTTTTAGAATAATCAGTAATTTGTTAGTAAAGCAACAGAAACAAATCAAAATTTAGCTGCCTATTCGACTATCCCATGCATTACAAGTTTCTTAAAAGTTGAGATAAGTACATAGAGAACATCCGAATTCAATTATGGCTAAAATGAATCATTCTTAAGGTTAATTTTTCATAACAAAAGCATTTCATTTTACCTCAGAACTATGTGAACAGTTAGGTCTGCACCATGAATGTATGACTGACTTACAATTCTGATCTTGCTGAGTTCCAACTTTTTTGGAGCAGAAGCAAGAACGACATTTCTAGGAAACAATATAAACAATGTCCGGTAAAAAAAAAATAGAAATACAGAGAAAAAAAAAACAAGGGCAGATTGGCAAATTTAAAAACTGCCATAAGTATTTCCAATAGCCAATATATGACTGTACAGTATATAAACATTTACTCAAACATATGACATCCACCCCTTTGACCCATTTCCTCCCTATAACAGCATTTTAACGTTCATATATAATGTTATCTACATCACTACTCTGATCCCCAACTGCAGTTTTCAACCAAATCCAAACCCTTCATTGCCTTCATGGATTGCAAGCAACAGTCTCTCCTCCAGATGTTGTTTAGAAGGATATTCTGGCAAATCTAATTGATTGAAACTGCAAAATTCATGAAATTAACATGAGTAAATACTTCTACAGAAATTATACTTGCAAGAACTATTAACTAATTAACCAGAACACCAAATAGCACATCAGTAGATGACAGTTTTATCACCATAAAAATGGAAGATTAGTTACCAAGTATGAGCAGAAGGCAAATGCTCTGGGCTGCCATATGCCTTGTGTATCTGAAACTTTTGCGAGCCTGAAATTCCCTGTAGTGCACTGAAACCTTCCAATGGCACCTGAAAAGAGTTGCAACAGACCAAAAAAGGTATAAGAACTTGCAATCTTATAGTCTTTCACAATTTTCAGCATAGTAGTTTGTAAAATATTTTGCACCCAACTTAAACAATAGCTACTTTGCTATTGTGGGCCCCAAGGAGGATGAGATTATTCAGACATAGGAAACTTAAGATAAAAAAGTTATCATAATTTGTAATCTCTAATTGATAAACAAATTCCCTAGAAAATTGTCAAAGACCGTTTAGCAGTTGATTACATTAATTTGATGCATGAGGCACAGGAATAATTCAAACAGTTTCTAAATCAAGCTTTCTCCAAAGGAATAAGTAGTTTACCACCACAGATTCAAAATTTAGATTAAATTTAACAGCTCTTGTAAAGCCAATTTTGGATGTTTAAACAACAAGGCATCAGCAAAATAAGCATGTTCATTTCAGTAGCTGTGCAGCTAGCCAGAAGAGAATAAACAAAATAAAAAGGCATGGGTAGTTTCAATTCCATTATTCAGAAATTCAGCTGTCACAAAATGCTTGCTATGGTGAATTAAAAGAAAGAAAAAGGAAAAATTACCTTTGAAGTGCCAGTCACAAACTGTAGAAGACGAGCCTTGTCCTCTTTGCTGAACCCTTGAACGACCTCCCAGAACCACTGTATGACAGGAGATGCAGCACTGTATCCAGAATATTCGGTATTTGCCCTCATGTCATCCACTGAAAGGCATTGATGCAGTTAATATTTTAGAATTGTAATATGATGAGTCTAATGGTTCAAAAGACAATTTCAGAAAAGGGAAAGCAACTAGGGAATGTCCGGAAGGCAAAAGTAACAGCATAATTAAGAGAACTTACAGTCAATATCTGGAAGTCCACTAATCAATAATTCCAACTCCTTGTCATTGAAAATAGATATCAATTCCCTTGGAATTAGTTCATTAAATCCTTCCAAAAATGCGTTTATTTGTGGGCGAATAGCAGTCGTCAAACGATGCTCAGCGACTAAATCAACATACTGGTGCTTATTCTCTTCAGTAACTTTAATATTTCGCCCACCAGGAATTAGTTCATAGTCAGTTACCTGCATCATTTTCAAGACAGAAAAAAAAAAAAAAAAAAAGAGGAAAAAAAAAATCATTGGAAGGCTGAATAAAAAGATAAAATAAGCAGTTTATGAAAGGATTAGAAAATATCATTGCCTGCGTCCTCTCATATAAAATCAACTTTTCCTCATCAGCATCTATGCTAAAAGTGAGGTCTGGAACATCACTTATATCATTCTGCATGGAAAAAAAACCAATGTTAACATGTAAAACAAGCAAAAAAAAAATAAAAAAAATAGAGGAAACGTAAATGGCATGACATAATGTGGTATGCAGCGTACCTCAAGCATCCACTTCAGGTTTTTGAAGTAATCAGGATCAATAGCTTCAATATCATGATAAGTAACTTTAACCCCCAGGATATGCTTGTAGAACGATCGAGTAAAATGGACATCCAACAGTTGTCCATCAAAAAGAGCTTTGCCAACCTAAGAAATTGACAAAGTAATCGAATGAGTGTGACATGCAGAAAATCACTAAGTTAATCCAATCAAATCCACTAAAAAAGAGTACTCACAACTCGCCCAACAAACTTGAAGTATGAAAGATGCTCTGTTTGGTAACCAGAGTTGGGGTTGGGCTGGAATGTTGATTCATTGCCCACAGTTGTGAAAAGTAAGGCTCCCTTATCAAATATAACTCTGGAGAGCAACTGATACCATTCCCTGGTAAGACCACCTGCATCAATACCTTCCTCTCCTTGAAAATGAACAGTCAACCTTCCCTTCAAATCAAGGGTTGATCGCATGCGCAGTTGGTTGTATGAATCTTCCAGAATGTAAGCTCTTCTCACTGAAATTCTCAAAGGACTGTGATGATGATCATGCTGATGCTTTATTTTAGATCTAAAATGTGCACGTTTATTGTCAAAATCAACAAACCGCGGAACCTTCAGCATGAGTGAGAATGACTTCTCTAGTAAGCCAGGATTTTGACGGATGAAAGCATTTAGCAACTTCCTGTGCTTCTCTGAGAATCTCACAAAAGCAATCTGCTTTTCATCAACTTTTGAAAAAGGCCCCAAGGTTTTCTGCTGTGCACAGGTGCTGGCATCCTCAACCTCAGAAACTGCCGTAATACCAAAATCATTAGCAGAACCTGGTTGTGCAGGATGCAACTTCTCACACATCACAAAAAAAGATTCTATATAGGGTAAGATGTTCTGAGCACCGGCGGGAAGTGGTGGCATGACAGTAGAAGGTTTGGCCATGGCAACCTTGGATGTACTTAACAAATCAGTAGAAGAATCCGAATAGCTCTCTATTTTGCTTATGCAAGTACTGAGTTCTAGCCATAAAGGTTCCAAAGAAGAATTGATATCCCATACTTGAGAAAGAGTTGCAGATTGCTCCTTTTCAGGAAGAATCTGCTGATCCTTCTCTTTCTCAATTAAAGAAGTAACAAGAGAGCTTAAAGCCTGTAAAACCCTTAGAATTGCAGCTCCATCAGAAGATGAGGTACTGAGGAGTGCTTTGACAGCTTCCCCAAACGTATGCAGCTCGTCCATACCAGATTTAGTTAACTTCTGTACTGCATCTGCTAGCTCAGTGATAAATAATTGACAATGAGTTGGAGCAATCACCACCAACTTATTCATTACCTCAGCCACTAGAGAGTAGGCATTATCTGACAAACTGAGTGAAAAATACACGTCAGACAAAGTGTGCAAATAATATAATCATCAAAATAATGTAACAGGAATATCACATAGTTTGAAAATTAACACATCAGAACAAGTAATTTGGATAACTCAAAAGTAGCCAACAAAATGATAGAAGCTCTACATAATTGCAAGTGAAATAACAAGAGAAATAATGAGAAAAAGACCACTAGTATACAAGGCATGCATGCAAACATACACACAGAAGATAGAAGAGAGTTGTAGACATAAAGCTTCATCATACCCTTCTCGTGCAAGCAATGAGCACAGCAGTCGAAGTTCTGCTTGTGGCAGGTTAAGCAGTACATGTTGAACATCACATTCATCATTTGTGCCAGAAGTCATAGGTCTAGAAGGATCATTGGGCAACGAAACAGAAACTGCAGAAGAGAGACCGTGCATTTCAGTATTCATCCTGGCATCTGATGTGGGAATTTGAACAGCCGTTTGCTCGGTCGTAGATGCCCCAGATTTGTCAGGTAAATTGCTTTCAGCACTATCAATAATGACCGCCAAAAGGTTAAGCAGCTGATACAACAAACAGGAAGTGAGTACAAAACAAATGCCAATATAATTAGACGTTTAAGATACCAGAAAGCGAAATGTCACATCAAAAAAGAGCAAACCTGCTCAAGATGTGCTACACTCCTTAAATAAAGGGGCTGATTCAAGAGACTCAAAAGTAGCATGATTGATATATATCCTTCCTGCTGCTTCTTTCTATCTGTTTCACATTCATCATCAACCATCACAGCTTTGCCACGTGCTTGATCAGTATTCTCTGGCTGTAGAGCAGGGAGTGGCAGTCTAAACTGAAGCAAAATCTTCGCAACGGTAGGATGATTCCGAGCCAAGTAAGTCAGGGTTTCTAAAATACGACGGGATACCAAAGGAGGGACTCCTATAGACAAGGTAAAAGGAAAAAAATAAACAACATATGAGAATATGACATTTGCACTGTGACCACCATCATTGGTGCAGCCTAAGGTGCCACACAATAAAGCTCCTCCAAATATTATGCCATGCTCAAAAATGAAAATTTGCCTCAAGTACTGAACTGGATAAGAAAGCATGATAAGAAAACACAGAATCCTATTTGCCCGCATCTCATGCACTAAAAACTGTGTTGAGTGAGACAGGAAAGCAATAGTGCACATCTCTACGAAGAATTAATACAGCCACAGTCTACATTTCATCTTGCTAACAGATATAAATGGCAACTAAAACTTGCCCAGTAAAGAGACATTAAATTAAAGATTTTACCATCAAGATGCTGTGGACGAGAGTACATCACGTTGTTCTGGCAGGCATAAAGCCGAAATGATGGCTCAACTGCATTTAAATAACCTATTGGCTTTCTTGTATCAAGCATCAGCATATCCATCAGGATTTTAACCATAGAAGTCCTGGTCTTACTATGAGCACATAAGTTCAGGAGAAGCCTCTGCAATGAACCTTTATACAGTGGCTGCAACATTAAATTTGAAAACGATTATTCATAGACTAATAAAAGTTAAAAATGTTACTTCAGTAGGCATCAAATATAGGAGTGGGTTATCAGGCAGAAAGGAGGGGGCCATATTATCTTTGCCCAAAAAAGCTTGTGGGCTGGGAAGATTTGAGCTAAACCCTTATTTTTGATGCCTTGTCTAAGCATTGGGCTGGCCCAAGACAGAACTGCCTCTCTCAGATTGGACTGGAGAAGCAGGGTTCAAGATCGTCTAATGATTTCTTGCACTTTTTTTTTCTTTTATCTCTTTGAGCCCAAACCACCGAGCCAGGCTCGCAGGCCTATATGGTAGATCTCAGCTTTGGCTAGATCACGATCTCAAGCACAAGTTGAACTGTATGGCATCAGGCCAGACTCAAGGGTCGGTTGGGCAGTTATACATGTTAGCATAGGGGATCCTTACTCAAGGAGAACATAGTCCATCAGGTGAATACCTGAACTATGCGAAGCAATCGAATCATTGCACGAAGGGCTTCAGTATCAACTAAAGGAGCTCCATCAGCTTCAACTACCTTAGCAGCACTACCTCTGCGGGCGGTAATACTTCCGCCAGCTCTGTCGAGGCTTGATCCAATACCTTCACCACGCCTGGAGGACTCACCTCTACGATTCCTAGGGTACATACCGAACAGCGCATGATTATGATAACGATGTGCAAATCTTTCACGCAACATGTTTGCCTCCGCAACAAGAGCAGGAGTGAGATTAGCAAGAATAGCATCTGATGATGTTAAAAGAACCTGTGGGCAACAACAAAAAAAAAAATGCTTAGACACATCAATTCCATATACTTACACTAAAATGAACATCATACCTCTTCTCGCAAATCTGAAGAAAATGTAGCAATTATGGAGACTGTGTCCATTTCAACAGGTTGACCTTCAAGTTCCTGAGATTGGTTTACCCTTTGTGCTCGTTGTTGTGCTAGAACTTCTTCTCGGATGTCTGGGGGGAGAGCTGCAAGGAATTCTGGATCTATATCTCCAGCATTTTGTGGTTCAGCATTTGCCGGTTGGGCCGCTTGACCTTGTTGAGCTGAAAGAACTTCTGCACGCAACTCCTCAGGGAGAGCTTCCAAGAATGTAGGATCAATTGAGCCAGAACCTGCATCACTATTTATCTGCTGCTCCACCGCAGGACCATCCTGCTCTGCTTCTCGGCTAGAGCTTTCTGAAACCTCAGTCACACTATGAAGGGATGCATCTCGCCCACCAACAGGAGTAGAGTTTCCAAAAGATACATTTGTTCTTCTTGTGCGAGTACCCTGTGCATCACTCAAATGCATTCTATCAGCAGAAGCTTGCCTTTCTCCACCTTCATCATGGCCATCAGCACTTCCAATTTCAACATCTAGGCTCCTTAGACTTTCTCCTAAAGTCGCCCCGCTTCCACTACTTTCCTGGCTCACTGCCTCAACATCCCGCACAACTGCATCATTCTGTTCAAACTGCATTTCTACAGATTGTGACTGTGAACTTGAAGCATCAGTTCCCTGCAGAGAATCGCTTGCTGCGGGTCTTACATCAACATTACCAGTGCTTTCAATTGCAGCAGAAGAGGCAGGAGGGGCACTAATGTTTTCACTGTTTACATTGGCCTCCACATGAATTTCAGGCCTTGCACCTGCTTCTGGTTCCTGTGATTGATTACCGTCACCATTACTTTGAGGTTCAGCTGTCGATGTGTTCTCAACAGGTTTCTCGGTGGACGGTTGCCTCAACTGAGAAATAAGTATCTCTTCAAGGCCTTGTGGCACAACAGAGCTGCTTGATCCACCATGTTGCTGGTTATCATCCATCCATAAGTTCAAACGATGCCCATGACGTCCGCTCCTCAAAGACCGGAAGATAGTATCTAAACGTGACGAGGTACTCTCAACATTCCTATCTGAAAAGATAATATCATGGGCATTCTCTACAGAGAAAGAAAAGGCAAAGCCATCAGAGATGCGTGACAAATTCAAAAATAGTCATGGCACATCAATAAAAATTACTTTTTTTTTTTCTCTTTTAATGTGTGTGGGGGTGGGGGAATTACCAAATAAGCTTACCTGACTGTCTAGGAGTAGTAGAATGTGGAGGTCCCAATAGTAGAGGGTGCCGTGAGGACGCAGCGCCATCACCAGTCCTACCCAAAAGACTGTAAATAGATGTAGTACGCGCCTGACGCCTAGAACCAAAAACATCAACTGGCATCACATGAAGAGTTTCATTGGGAAAGCTATGATCTCTGCCAAAAACCTCAATATGATCAAAAACATTTATTCCATTGATGCCCTCTTCCAATCTAAGAATAATTCCATCCTCGTCATCATCATCGTCATCGTCATCTTCCTCCAATACTTCCTCATCAAACTCATCATCATCCATCTCATGATCATCCTGATCAGTGTCAGGATGAGGCAGGCGATGGACTTCATCCTCTTCCAGATCATTATGCTCCTCACCATCCTCATCTTCATCTTCATCCACTTCGTCTCCATCACCTGACATCTCCTCGTCTTCATCTTCATCAAGATTTTCCTGCACACGACGTTGGATTTCGAAGCGTAACCCAACAGTTTCAATGCCATTTTCCATACCCCTCATATCCTCAGAAGTTTCCTGCATATAGTCATCCTCAGCTGCTGGAGCAAAACCGCCATCCAGATCCTGGTCATGTTCCATGTCATCTGTAACAGCCTCAGACCCACCATAGTTCTGGACAGTATTGTAAGACTCACTTTGGACAGGAACCGCAGAATCCGGATTAGATTGAGCTGCCTCCATGGTTGGGGATATGTCTACAACATTGTCAGTTCTTTCAGATTGATCATGACCAAGAGTTTTAGTTGAATTCTCACCCTTAGCAGTATTAGAATCAGAAAAATGTACATGTTCTTTTGTCACCAACTCCAAAGCTTTGACAAGTCCTACAACAACTTTAGGTGAATTGGCATGATCCAAATCCAACACTTCAAGAGTTCGAGTTAATGACCTAACCAAACCAACATCTATAAAAGTGGCAGCAGCTTCCGCTGAGATGCATGAACCTGTAGGTGTACGAGCAGCCAGTATGTCATTCAGCAGATCAATAAAAGTTTGTATCTCATCGCCTGCTGGCCTAAAACCATTACATGAATCAACGAAGTCATTGAAGATACAACTAATATCAGCAAAAACCCTCCTCCTTGCCTCTGCAGAGCGGACACACGACGCCACCAGGAATTGGTTAGCCCTGTTTGCCAGTTTATGCCTCCAATCACCATCTACTTTCCTTTCCTTCTTCGAATTTCGAGAACATGGAATAAACTTGTGAAGAATATGTTGAAATATTCCTCCACTGCAAAAACCATTAGGACCCTTGCAGCTACTAACCTCAGCATCTCTCCGAAGTAAAACATGAACAGATGACGAGTACATCAATAAAATCTCTGTCAAAAGTTTCAAGATAAATACAATCTTTGCAAGAGACGCAGATGCATCCTGGCTACTGACTTCATTCTCCCCAGACACGGTAGCAATTGCTTTTCCTTTTTCCTTAACAGCAGCAACATCAATGTCCATGTCACTTGATGATGGTGTATCAAGGATCACATCTGTCACCACCTCATCTTTCATTGGAGGTACAAAAGTAGTAACTGACTCCAGAAGAAGTTCAATCACATTTATAAAGCTCTGAGGAGATTTTCGATGACCTTTGACAATCTTGGAATTTAAATCATGAAGTCTCCCATGTCCATTGCCAGGACCTATAGAGTTCATACCACCCAGAGTTACCCTCCCATCATTGGTCTGTGTTTTGTCTTTTTCTGGTGCCTTTTCCTTTTCTTTTTCTCTCTCTTTGGACTTATCTTTGTCCCGATCTTTCAACAAGACAATGTAAGGCCTATCACCAACCATTTCAACTTGACACACAGATCGAGCAGCTTGCATGAATATCATTGGATCTCTTGAGATAGCAGAACTTAAATTCAGAAGAAAATTGCGAGGAGTCATCCGGCCATTTGGATGCCTGCCGTGTCCACTTGAATGCCTGTTAGCAGCAGCCACAAGGGTGTGCTTTATCTCAGATTCCATTGCCTGCTGGAGAGTTTGAGGATCTTCAAGGACATGACGGATAATAGTGGCAGCAATATTGTCAAACCCAGGGAACAGGCTATTAGTTGGCAGAGAAAGCAGTGAACTAACACCCCCAGCATCAAGGAAACAAACTGCGACAGGATGACTTCTGGTGAGAGTGGAACATAGCTGCAGAACAGCATGCATTGTTTCAGATGGAAGCTGGTTCTTGATACATCGACAGGCAATCTCAATAAGTTTCTTCTGCTCATGAAGCTCTATATGTTTTGATGACCCTAATGTCGATGCTAACTTGTTTTCCTTGTCCTCAGGAATACTAATAGAAGATTGCTGATTACTAATATCTTCCCTCTTCAACAGCTCTGCAATGTCAGAATTTAATTTTTGATCAACTTGCAATAGCCTATCGAGGGCAAGAAACGCTGTCGTTACCCACTTTGGAAGTAGGTGCTTCTCCCCGTCAACTGAGCCAGAATCCCATTGAACAAGTAGATCAGATACCAGTTTCACAAGACCATCCTTACAAGCAACTTCACGTGCTCCTGCATCCTCATGAAGGATTAAAGCTAGAACATGGAAAAGAGCAGACAGCATGCTACCATTTCTGTTGTCAGAGATCGTACTACAATCTTTCACTTGGTTGAGAATAAAAGAAATTACGCTCAACCTATATTGACCATCGTTTTGGGAGCATATCAACACAAGCAAGTCCCGGACTGGAAATGCTAGAGGTTCCTTCATCAGCAGAAGCTTTGTACATGTTGATAACAACTCCTCAATGGGAGGAAGTTGGACCATCTCTTGTTCGAGTTGCTGATTGTTGGTACTAGCAACATCTTCCTTTGCTTCTGATTCAGAGTTACCAAGGGACATGGCAAGTGCACGGGCAAGTTCATCATCTTCTTGGGTTTCCTCCGGATGGGAGCACAACCACTCCATTGCCAACTCCACACTATTCGATCCCACTTGCCTCAGAGCTTCTTCTGCCCTAGACCTGGAAAAACCCATCTCCACAATTGTTGAAATAGTTGTTTCATTTGGTGGGGGCCCGGTAATACGAGCACTGCTGTTGTTATTGACATTTTTCACTTCAACCCCAGAATAAATGTGTCTAATGATAGAGATGATTGTAGTAATGAAATCGGAACCACACTCAATGAACTGTGGATGAGTCCAAACAGGAAGCACTGCCTTCAGCACCATGGACTGAAGCACCTTCACAAAAGTTTCAGCATCCCGTGGAAAAGGAATATCTCCATTTATCAGAGGTTGAGCAAGTAAGTGTTTGGTGAACGGAGATAAAATATAAGACGATGTTACCATGTGATCCATAAGTTTACCATAGCTTGCTAAGGGACCATAAATCCATGCATGATCTGCATCTTCCTTTTCCTCCTGTTTTATATTGCCATCATCAGTCTCCATTGGAGATGTAGGAGCCCTATTAACTGCAAATAGCAATTGACTGGTTGCTTCAAATGTCACCAAAACTGATTGAACAACTCCATGGCCATATAAGCAATTCAACAAAATCGGATTACACGAATCTCTGTCCAGTAAAATGCCATCGATGAAATTGACAACCTTACCAAAGTAGCGGCATTTAGTTGATATGGAGGACTCAGAGCTGGAAGGATTTACATGACCTCCAAAATTCATGTGATCCAATGTGATGGAAGCGAAAGTAGTAGCCACTGATTTTGAAGATGGGGACACACTCACAGTATCATCTCGGCGACGAGAAGGAAGCAACATTACCTTTCCCAACTCTTGAAATAAATGGGTAATGTGAAAAGAAAGTGACCTCACCATGTCACAGCAAGACATATAATATGATCTCTGCTTGTCAATTTCCTTTTTATTACCAGAAGCATCAGAAGAATGATTGGCACCAAGCCAGAGGTTTGAAGGATTGTCAGTACTAAGTCTATGTCGAAAGCCAGTTGCACGTCCAAGATCACGGTAAAGGTTGATAAGATCAAAAAACTGGGACTCGATACTCCATCCTGATGTTCTCCTCCTTAATAATGGATCAAGGAATTGTCTAAAGGAATTGAATCTTTGATCTTCAGATTCATGTGTATTTAATTCAGACTGTTGTGATTCAGAGGCAGAACCAGTACTATCATCCTCCACCTCAAGCTTGGCATCTTCAAGAAGTGCAATCTGCCACAAAATTTCACGATGTACCCGTCCGATATCTGCCAGAACATCTTTACTACCATTTCCAAATTCCGTAAGCAGTGCAGTTACCCAGCGATTGTCTTTTGAGGCAGCAAGAAACAAAAGGAACTCAACAAGGAAAAGTGATGAAAAGACATGATCATTTGGCATAATCCTGGGATCCAGCAAAAAGGACCCTGAAACTGCATCAAATCCTGTCAAAACTTTCTTTAAATGCTCCCTAAGTGAAGAACAGAAAGCTCGCGCCAAAGGAGCAGAGTGATGTTGAGTAAAACCCTTAAAAACCATGGTGCTATGCAATGCAATAGACAGTCCTTCAGACGACTGTGCAATACTAGGCCGCAAGAGAAGCTTCAATAAAGCTTCTATTCCTGACTTCTCCACAAACAACCGACATGTTTCAGTATTCTCCATTGTTCTGTGAAGCAGAACCATCAAATGAAATATGCATAGTTGAATGAATTGATCGTGATTAATGCCTTCTGTAGCAGAATCAACTGCACTAACCAAACAGCAATGGCCTTCACTTTTCCTATCTTCGGAATCCATTTCCATTGCCGTACCTGAATTGACTTTCCCTGATGATTCAGCGCAATTACTGTCCCCAAAGGAAGCAATTTTATCAACAATTTCAATTATAATATCAACACCAGTGCTTCTCAGCGAAGATACATGGCGCAAAAGCTCTTCCACTGCATTCACCACAGGAACAACAGCATCATTCATTGCAATGACATATTTCTTGCTGGTAAATATGTCAACAAGGAAACTTAATGCCGAAGTTTCTTTTACAGCCTCTAAGCCTTTGGGATTAAGACAGATGGCACCGAGTCCATTTGGAACACAAGTAATGGCTTTTGAAGAAGGGAGTATTCCAGCTACCACTGAAGATAAAAATGCATCTGGAAGACCCATTTCAAGTAATGCAGGAAGACAGGTTGGATCTTTGTGAATAATTTCACTCATAACTGTTACAGCTGAGTAATAAATGTCACCTCCAAATTTATCTACATTCCCATATATTAGAGACAAAGTAGCAGGCAAAGAACCGTCATGGGAATTTAGGGGTCTGGTAGAATTTGTAGGAGCATATGTAGCAGACCCAAGTGCCTTCAAAAGAACCTTGATAAGCCTCTTCTGTGAGTAGAAGTGATCATCACTATATCTAGAGTTTTCACCTATAATCATTGAATTGTCATTTTCCCCAGCCAAGCCAATAATTCTATGCACTTCTATCTGTAGCCTCTGCGCCAATAGCTCTACTCCCCCCAATTCTCTAAGCAGTGACACAGCTGAACTACTGTAATCCATAAGCTTTTGTAGAGCTTTCACAGCCAAGTACACAAGATGCATATGAGTAGGATCAGAGTCCTCCAAAAGAGGTAAAAATGTGGGAACCATTCCTGAACCCCTTATGTTACTCCCTGAAGCTGACGACGAAACAATGTGAAGCAAATAGAACTGAAGAAGTGCCTCGACAAAGGCAAGAGATGATGGATCATTGGCGTTTTTCAGAGACAAAACTGCCCTCTGGAGCACATTAAGAAGAATCATTCGGTTCCCAACAGCAAAACTTATACTTGAACCACTCAATATTCGTGCTCGCTCATGAGATGATGAATATGCAGCTAATTGAGCACCTAAGGCAAGCATTGCAAGAGTTCTAACCGTTCCAGGAATAGTTTCGTCTGAACGTACAATTCTGATTAACTCATTTGTGTACTCTGGCTCATTAGCAAAATAGGATGTCAATTCATCATGGGCATCACTGGACTGAACAAGTACAGTAAATGCAAGAAGGCAAATCCTGCTGTACAGCCGACATATTCTGGGAGAACGGAAGGCACGAGCATAACGGATTCTTGTCAGCAATGAGAACCGCAGATCAGGAGGTATACTGTACTGTTCGATGCACTGTTTCATCAATAATAGATCATCCTCCTTCCGCAAATGAAGATCTGGTATGTGGATAACTCTCGAACTCGAAGAACTAGCACTACAACTGTTTTCCTCAGTACTTTGGCCATGCAATTCAAAATAGAGAGTAGAACCAACTCTGTAATGAGACTTCTCACAATCATTTTCTACATCAGATGGAAACAAACACAGGCCATCCTCCTGTGTTCTTTCATTGGCCATAACACATGAGAATAAACCCAAGCCTTCCTCCTTGCTCCCCCACCCCTGAGCTAAAGACAGAAGATAACTGTTTACAGAGCCACATCCTATCAGTTTCCCACTCCCATGCAGCTTAGAGGGATTGATTTTCACAAGTGCAGAAAGGGTCTCTAATGTGGCTATAAGAACCTCAGGATCTGTAGAAGTAAGTAGGAGCTTGAAATGCTGAACATCAAAAAAGAAAGGGAAAAATATAAGATTATGGTGAATGCTAAGAACACAAAAAGCCAACTAGTTCAACCAACAAATATAAAGACATAATTTTGAGTCAATTCGCAACACACCTCTAAGCCATCGAATGAACTCTTGTTATGGCAATTCTCCAAAATTGTTTGCATAACTCGTAATATTTGAAGAACGGCATGCTTTGGAAATGGAGTATTATCTTCTAAAATCTTATCTGATAGGAGAAGGTCATTCCTGCAAGCCAAGTATGTCTTGAAATATGTATCGAAATGCAGAAACAATGGCCTCCAATGATGAAAATTTCCCTGAGGTCAAATAGACAAATAAGTACGAGAAAACCAAGAAAGTAAGCAAATAACTTAACACAGGAGCAAGCTATCACCTTACTGTACTCCCAACGGAATCCAGAAAGAGGTATTGCTATATCCTGCAATGGACTCTGGATCACCTTGTCAATGAAGGCTTTAATCTTTGGAGGCTGCATGTTAAAGATACAAAATCAAGTTTTTCAACAAAAGAGAAAAAGGGAAAAAGAAAAAATTAGAAACCAAAGGTTCTCATTCCGTTGAACAATAATTCTTAATATGATATCCAAGTATCTGTGTGTGTGTGTATGTATGTATTCTCTATGTGTGTGTGTTTCCAAAGAAGCAGTGAATGAAGAATTAGCAACAAGTATAGAACATACAAAAATCCACCAACATGTGTTTAATGCATTCAAGCAGTATTTTCATAAACTTCAAAAAACTAAAATCACAAAGCGCACCATGTGATTAGACTATATTCGAGTATTTAATTTAGTGGAACATCTGATTCTGTTATCCAACCAAATTGTGCATAGGAGATGCAAAGAAGTATAATTAAATTAAGAATAAAAACAAGAAGCAAAGGATAACCTTATAAAACTTAGAAATGCCATTATTAAACGACTATATGACTTTTTTGTGATAATATCATTCAAATAAATTGAAGTTAGGCCAACACCTATTCTACTAATTTACATTCCCTTGTATTAAGGATGCTGAATTTACTTGTGGAATGGGTGACTCAATGTCATCAAATGTTATAATATCATTACAAAAACTAGTATCAGTAGCAGGATATTCCAGCATTCACAACCATCAAGCTATTGGTCAACAAGCGAATATCATGCCCATAAGAGGCATGCTCAGCATGTCAATTACACAGGATTACAACCTGATGTGGCACATGAAAGGCCAAATACCAGGGTTCTCGTTGCATTAATAGTCTTAATCAAATACACTTAACCAAGATAAATTGATGGTATATTGTTGCGTGCATATACATGTATCAGCATAATAACCCAGTCAAGGACAAAAGACAATCAACAAAAGCCAACCATTTAATAAAGATGTCAAGAAATTAGACAAAGTCTGTGCACTCAGGTCTTCAATCAGCCATGATAACTACAGCAGCTTATATCAGATTATCAGTATTGTATGCTGACCTGATTAGTATAAATGTTTTCTTCTAGAAATCAATCCCTAGCTAGCATATCAAAATTTGCACAAAGATATAGGTCCTATCACCATCATGTTAGCATTTACAACTAGCAACTAGAGATTTCAAAGAGGCAATGCATGCCAAAATCAATAAATAGTCCAAGAAACTCAATGCCACGTGCAGGAATCCCTTTTATAACAATCTATCCTTTTATCGTTATCTAACACACTAAAAAAAAAATAACAAATACATGAACAAGTAAACTAATACATTCAAGACGATACCAAACTAGATGATAAACACCCCAGATAACAAGCAGCCACAAAGACTAAGAATTAAAGCACATACTAAGCAGCCGAATGGAAACCCCCTTTTTTTTCTTGAAAACCAATGGAACCCCTTTGTAACACCCAAATTACTTCCCTAAGTGTTTAAGTAAAACTAAAGTACTAATATTTTGTTTATTATAAAATAAAATAAAATAAAAGAACAAACAAACAAAAAATGTTTAAATTTGTGGGAATTACATTTTAATTTTTTTTTTTATTAAAAAGAAAAAAAAAAATGCATATGATAGGATACCTAAATCAAATTAAACTCTTTATTTTGAAAGTCAAGTAACATTATAAGCTTACAAAACTAGAGTATATAAACTTTTTATCATAGTTCATTAAGAAAAAATAATAATAAAACCCCTTTTCTTCTTTCATCAACCATTAAACAAAACTCTTTAAAAAACATAATAATAAAAGTTTCCTTGCTCCTCACATCTGTATTTAACAAGAAAATAAAGATGAATGACTCCCACTAGTTTTCTTTGGAAGAAAATTTAATTGGAACTCGAGAAGGCTTTTCAAGATTTGTCATCATATTTCTTTTAAATCTTTTATTTATACACTAAGAGGAATTAAATCTTCAATTTTGATTGTTTGTTTAAAAATCCCTAGGTATATTGGCATTGGATTTTAGTGTTGTTTTATGAATTTTAAGTATACTGAGATTGACCAGTGCATGCTTCGAAAATTATAAGTTCATGTGCTTAATTTTAATTTTATTGTCTTACATTACGAAAACTAGGCTTCTGGCCCTTTCAATAGAAACTGGTTTCATGGAAATATCCCAAGTATATGATTTTTTACAATTTTTTTTTTTTATTCAGAGAAAATGGTGCTAGAAAATTTGTAATGTTTGAACAAAGTCTTGCTGTGAAATATTTTTAATTAAGTTTTACTTGTATGAAAATTGTCAAATTTTGTATAGGTGTGTAGAACCATGTTAGGCATAATCTTGAAAAATTTTAAAAATTTTGCACTCGTGGTTTAAAAGTTATGATTTTTTTTTTTTTGTAAAAAATAAATGTTGAAATCTGAACAAAAATACTTTAATAATATTTATTTACATTAGTTTGCTCTGAAATTTTTATTTTGAACTCCTAACTAAGTGAGTTTTACTCCTGTAAAATTTTAAGTGAAACAAAGGTATGTAGGATATTAAAAATTCCAACACTGTAATGTATTCAAGGCAGTAAGACAGACTAGAATACTCTACAAAATAAATTCCATTGAGGCACTTCAAGCACTAATTTAATACTGAAAATTTTTGTGTTTCGAGATATATTTGTGTACCATGTTTCTACAAACTTCTATAATTTTTTAGCTTGTATAAAAATTATTAAACATCTAAATTGAATACTGCACAGTTTTCAAGACAGCACTGGTAAGCTCTAGTTCTGGGTTTTTGGTTTGGGGAATGTTTTCTATAGCTCTATTTTCTGTCCTAAGGCATCATTTTGAGTTTGATCTATGTGTGATTGTGTTAATTTAGGCTTAGGTTGGATCATTTATTTTGTGGAGAGTCTGTTTACCTTGAATTGTTGAAAGGTAAGTGTACTAAACTAACTTTCAAAACTGGAATCAGAATGTTATGCATGTTTTCGAAATTGTGTTCAGATGATTATTATGCTATAAGGATATTTGATAAAATGGTACCATAAAATAATGTTTAGTCAAGGCTTAATTCTATTCTTTGCTACCAGTAGGCACATTTGTAATATATGTATGCAGTGTTTTAAAAGGCGAAAAACGAGGCAAAGCAATGGAGTCTCAATGAGACGAGGCAGTCATCTCAAGGCGATCGAGGTGACCGTCTCAATTTCAAATGGAAAAAAATATATATATAAAAGGTAAAAAAATTTCCTAGCTCACAAAATCCTCCATAACAATGAAAAAGATAGTGAAAACCAATGTTAAAAACATGAGAATCAAACAAAATAGAACAAATTCAACAAAAATATCCAAACATGTAAAACCGTAAGTTAGATTAATATGACAAAAAAATTTAAAACAATTAAAAAGTGTAATTATATGATATATGAGAGGCTATTTAGTAAAAGTGATAGTATAACATTAAAAATATTAATAAAATAAAAAATTATATAACCACTTGAACACCACAATCGATGACTCTCAATCTCTCCACTCTCAACCTCTCCTTCAACTCTCAGTCTCTCCTCCGAGTCTCTCCCGATCAACTCCACCATCTCCTTTGACAACATGCTCTTCTCTATCTCCTCCACCTCCACTCTTTCTCTTTGCCATTTTCTTCATATTTTCCCTCACCAGAACCCCGAAACACCTGCTAGATCTTCACAACCGACTTCAACCGGATCTCCTTCCTCTCCAACCCAACGAACTACACCAGATCTTCGCAGTCACATTCCGACAACAAGACAGGAAGTTAGTGCATCGGAATCTCTCTAACTTTTTATCCCTCTCTCCCCTCTCTTTGGACCACCTCTGGACCGCCTCAGGTCACCTCATATATATTATTATATGTTAGTATATAAGAACTGTCTCCAGTGTACCTAGGGCCTAATAAGTCTAGATGTCCGTGTGTAGACATATTAGTACATATGGGAGAACTCATTGATAATCATAACAAAGGTCTAGCTCTTACCTTTGAACATGAATTTTTTTTTAAAAAAAAATAAATAAATAAATAATCCTCACTTGCACTTGCCTTATAATCATTAGTTGCAAAGGGTGACTTTGGCTCCATATGTGTTATGTTTGAAGGGAACCTAGAATACTTAATTTGATATTTGTTAAGTTTATGATTTGGCGTAATTTGAATATGAATTCAAAACTCATAGTTTCCATATTTGTGAAATGTACATATGTTTTATATATGTTTACATTGAGAAATTTATGTTGTCTAGTACATTTACTGAGTTTCCAGACCTACTTAATATATTATGATTCCAGATGATTGAGGTTTTGTCATTTAATATATTCTGATTGCAAATGAATAAGATTTCTTATCGCACATAGGATAGATTGACATTTCAACAGTGTTCTTAGTTCCTTAAGCAACAAGACTATATCATTTGAATTTTCTTCAAAATGTATTTCTTTTGAATAAGAACTTCGATGGCTATATTTATTTCTAAATACTTTTTGGGATTCTTTATAAGCTATTCAAAGTTAGTTCAGATCCTGACCGTAGTTTTGGGGTGTGACACCCTTTCTACGATCAAATCTGACCATTGAGGAAAAAAAAAAAAATGGGGTTGACAAAACCCTAATTACCGGGTTGACCAACATGTAATCATATTAATCAACAAAACCCAATTCATAACCAGAACATAACAAAATCCAAATTACAGCATTGAATATATTATAAATACAAACAAACAAACAAACAAACAGAGAAACAACTCACAGTCTCAGAGTCGAGTTTAACAGAAGAACCGATTGGGCTTTCGCCGGATATGAGCTGCCTCAGCCTCGCCGGCAAAGTTGATCTTGCGGTCGTCATCTCATTTCAACTCTGAACTTGTATCTGCTTTCAACAACAACGACGACTACTACAACACACAGCACCAAAATCAGAATACACAAAACCTGAAAAAATCATTTAAAAAAAAAAAAAACTAAACCTAGTCAGATAAACCAACAACGCGAAACAAACAGATTGAAAATAAGAACAAGAAAAAACGTAGGTAGATCAGATACACAAATACACGCCTACATACGTAGAAAGAGAAAGAAAGAGAGCCAGAGAGAGAGAGAGAGAGAAAGGAAAGGGTGGACCTGAGAGGCATCAAAGTGTGTCTAAATTCAGTGAGAATTTTTGAGAGATTTTTAGAGAGAGAGAGAGAGAGTTAAGAGAGAGAAGCGAAACCCCAAAGCAAAGAGGAGAGGATTGATGGAGAAGGGCTGAACTGAGGTGGGGTTGTTTGTTTGGCTCGTTTGTTGGTTTTTTTTTTTTTTAAAGGGCCAAAAAAAGGGATAATATCTTAAACAACCCCAACTTTTAATAGATTATCAATTTTACCCTATATAATTTTATTTTTATTCAAAATACACATAAATTTAACTTAAACGTTCAAAATCTCCCCTAAAAGCCTATAAAAAAAACAATATTACCTTTAACAATAATAGATTCCGTTACATTGTCATAATTGACTGTTTGACTCTATATGTAAAAAAATAAAATTAAATGAAAATATTAATAAAAATATAAAAATAAAATAAATAACATTAAAAAAAATGTTTTTATTTAAAAATAAAAAATATATAAAAGAATATTTTCACTTTTTCTCTCAATTCCTCTCTCTTTGGCTCGCTCTCTCTTCCTCTCCCTCTCTCTTCTTTTTTCCTCTTTCTCTCTCCCTTTTTTATTAGATTTGTCGACAACGATATGGTGGAGACCTTGGTTCTGAGTTTCCACTATTGGAGGGTTGATTCAAGTTTCCAATCGTGAAGACCCAGAATTAGGGTCCTCACGATAGAGACTCGATTTGGATCTCTGATTGTGGAGGTCGAGATGGATCTCCATCGGTAAAGACCCTTTTAGGGGTCTCCGATCATGGAGACCTACTGAAGACCCAGAAGGGTCTCCAGACGGTATCCACGGTGAAGACCAATTTGGGTCTTCACAATTGAGACCCATAATGACCTCCACCGTTGGAGACTCAGGTCCAACAGCGAAGACCAGTTGGTTTTTTTTTTTTTTTTTTGTTATATTGTCTTTTGGAACAAGTATAAAAATAACACATAATATTAATGACTCAACATTTATGTCATTTTCAAAAAATGTAACAATTGAGTCCTAAATTATATGTAAAAATATCAAAATATTCTTATAATAAATGTAATAATTGAGTCATTTTTTAAAAAATATAGCTCTCTCACCAGTTTTATTAAGGGTATTTGTGTCAAAAAAAATAAGGCTTGAGATTCAATTGTAAACTTTATTAAAATAGGATAAGTTTGTCAATCCAATATTTAAAAGTGTCATCTGATGATATTTTGTATTTTTTTTTTTTTTAATGTTTGTTGATAATTATGGGAGATTGATGTTTGATGATTACAAGAGATTGATAATTTTGAGAGGTTGATGATGATAAATATGGATTTTTAGAAAATTCAAAAATGGGGAGAGAGAAGAAAAAGGGAGAAAGGTGATCCAAAAATGTGGGAGAATAAAGTTGAGATAAAGTTTATGACGGTGGAGGTCTAAATTGGATTTTCATCATCCATCCAATTATCCAATCTGGATCTCATTGTTTCATCTTTTTTAAGTTTTTAATTTAGTTTGTTTTTATATTTTAAAATATCATAAAGATAGTTTGGTCTTTTTACTTTCTATACATATCAGTTTTATTTTCTATCATCAAAGTGATAGAATGGTATTTTTTTGGATAAAAATGAAATTATATGAGAGAAAATGGGTAGTCCAGCATAGGTAGATGATTTTTTAGGATTTTCCTAAAAAAATTTAAAAAATGTTGAAGCAAATAAGAAATACGTATACCTCTTTCTGAAGAAATAAAGAAAAGATGAAGGTGCGCTGAGAGGAAAACTGACATACGCACACAACCAGCGACTAATTTTGTTTTTTTTTGAGAGACACAAACAGCGACTTTGCTACTAAACGTCTAAACTGGTTTACGGAGAGGGAGATACGGTTTCGTATTTCACGACGCCACTTCTAGTTTCCTCAATCTATTTTTTTTAAAAAAAAAAAAAAAATTCTGTGAAATTAAATTATGTGATGTTTTGTGAAAGAAAATATGGATGAGAAGTTACATTGAAATTGAATTTTATTTAAAAAAATATGTATATTTAACTTATATATATGATCATAGAAGATACAATTTATTTATAGTTATTATTATTTTTACTGTTATTGAAATTTTATCACCATTGCTTCTTTTTTTTTTGAAAAATGGAACTAGTGTTTTATTTTTATAAGATAATTATTATTTTTAATTGACTCTAACGGAGGGGGAGGAGTTGAGTCCATTGTGTATAATTATAATTAAATTAATTCAATACTGGTTTTTTTGAACTCTAATAGATTAATCCGGAAGAAAGTATGATTTAAATGTGTATAATGTATTTACCTTTTTGGCTTGTTTTGTGAATCTATGCAATTTTTTATATAAATAATGGATTACACAACACTTTCTTGATATTTGCCTAAAAACAAGCGAAAATATATTTATCTTTTTATAACACCAAAACCCTCACGCTATCAGATGACTTTAGTTAACTTTAATGATTGGCCAAAATGCTTATTCAATTGACTATTTTGCCCATAAATAAGATAAAAAAATTAAAATTGTTAAATATAAAATAAAAATTAAAAATGAATTAAATAATTTTTAAAACTTTCTTAAAAATAAAAACAATAGTTCTCTGTTTACCTTAGAGATGAATGATGGTGATCAAAAGAATTAGAAAAAAATTAAAAAGAAACTTGAAATAAAAGGAAAAAAAAAAAACAGTTCATCTTCCATCGTCTTCATCAAACCGACATCAACTTTAGAACTCATTCATCATCAGACAATCATGTCACTGCCTCACATCATCTATCATTATCAAACCATCATACCAACATTAGCCATTATTAGCAATCCTCTTCATCATCTTTATTTTTTTTTCTAAATATATTTTATCCTTCGTCTATTCATCGACCTAGATGAAGAATTTACTTTCTTTAAAAAAAAAATAAATTGAAGTGTTTGGGTTTGTTCGTCTTCTTCGAAGGAATATAAGTGATGAAAAAACCCAAAGCCAAGACGGAGAGAGGAAAGAGAGGCATCAAGAGAAAAAGGGAGAGAGAGAAAAAAAAAAAAGAGACAGAGAGCATTGCACTGGTAGTTGTAGTTGGGGCTTGGGTCACCAGCAAAGGTTTAAGTTGGGGTTGTTGTTAATAATTTGGTGAATCTAGTAAAGTTGGGATTGTTGTTGCAAATTTGCTAATTTGTTGTTGAATTTGGTTTTGATGTTAGGGTTGGTTGATTCTAGTAGAAGAAGATTTGGATCAAAACCCAAATCTTCTAGTTGAAGATTTGGGTTTCGAACCCAGATCTTTACCCAAATCTTTAAGTTAAAAATCTGGATTTCCAACTTAGATTTTCAATCAGAATTTAATTTAATTTTTTTTTGTTTTCACTAATTTTTTTTCCTTTTTTCTTTTAGATTTGTTTTTATCACCACTATCCATCCTTGCGATAGATGGTGGAGACGGCTTTTTTTCGTTAAATATGGTTTTTAATATATTTATTATTTATTATTTTAATTTTATTTATAAAAAGGTATTTTGATCATTCTAATTAAAATAGTTAATCAGTAGTTAATTTTAACAGTTTTAACAACGGGGTAGTGATTTGGTGTAATAAAAAAGTAAATGTATTTCTGTCTTATTTTAGATATATCTCAGGGGATTCGTGTAATTCATTATTATATAAATCGGTTGGATGGATGCATGTGTTCCCAGCAAGAAAATTAACATTTATAAAATCTACCATAAATTCATGACACCTTTTTTGTTGAAATGACAAGTTTTAATAAAACCTTCCAACCATTTTATAACATTTCGTTTAACTACATAAAAAGTGTGATGAGAACTAATGAACAGGGTAGAATTCTAGACCTCTGTTTTTCTTTGAAAATTGAAGTCCGATTTTATCCTCACTATTGTAATAATATAAGATGGATGGATGTGGTAATGGATGATGGATGGTGCATGATGAGCATGCATGGGAAGCAAATCTTAAAAATAATCAAAGAGAAAATTGGCCTAAAATGGATAATGTATCACAACCATCGAAACCAATCACCAACTCATCCATCAAAACTAAACTGCACCATCACCTGTACAATCACGTTGCACCATTCCTTCACTCACCTATCAAAACTATACTGCATCATCACCATCTAATACAACTACACACATAATTAACTCTAAATCCACAACTTTAAAGATCCACAAATAAACAATCCTTCAAGCACACCAAGTATGCATCAATCCTCTTGAAACCAAATATCTACCATACCTTCCACTTCTCTTTTCTTTTCCCAACTCATAACAACCAATACAGATTCTTTACTTTCATCAAATTTATAGACTTTATAGCATTCATCCATTAAAGAGAATCAAACAACAAATCAAAAACGATACACAACAATCCAATTTTCAAAAATTCAACTGAAATCAGGTTTTGCTACAAAAGACAATTGATTTCAATCTCATATGCACCAAACTATTCCAGCCACAACCCCAAACAAGTTTTTTTTTTTTTTTTTTCTTTTTTCAAATCTTCAAGCCATAACCCTTAACAACAAAAACCCCACATTTCAACTCAAAAACCAAGCTTATAAAAAATACATATATACTACCAATAGATCAGACAAAAGCTAGAAAAGTAAAGTGACATATCTTAACTAAGAAATTACAAGACTCGCTTCACTACAAGATTGAAACAAAACTCATTTGAGGAAAAATAACCAAAACCTCCCCAAAACAAACTCGACTGACACAATCACAAACAGAGAAAGAGAGAGAGAGGGAAGGAGAAAGGAAGAGAGAGCACCGATAAGGCAAGAATTAGACCACTGTAAGAGTGAAATGGTGGATAGAAAATAGAGATAAAATGAACTGGAGGGGTAAATAAGAGAGGAAGTGAAATAGTAAGTGAAGATTGTTTGACTTTGTGTTTTAATAATGATAATAGATGATGTCATATGTCATGATAAAATCCATTCATTGATATTACTTTTTTTAGCAGCTTTTGATTGGTGTTTAACATTAAATTAAATTGAAACTTAATTATTGACAATTTTCTTGAGAGAGGGCGTGAAGTGAGAGAATGTGAGAAAATGAGAGAGAATTTATTTATAATTTATCATAATTTATTGTTAAATCATTATTTTATGTATTGATTTTAATATTTTATTATTTAATTTTAAAATATCTTTAGATATAAAGATGAATTTAAGAACTTTTAGAGGTAAATGACTCTTTTGGACAATCCCACTATTGTCCATGAGTACTTACATCTTTACCAATTATAGTTGTTCAAGTTTGTGTAATTAATTTTTATCATACTTATTCAATTATAATAAAATTAAATAAAAATATAGTCATTTTAAATGTGTTTGATAATAGTATCCAAACATCCTTAAAGTATTGTAAATCCATCTATTCTGTCTCTCTTACCATAATTGTAATGGTAAAGTTTAACAAAAAAAAAAAGAAAAGCAAAAAAAACCATTTTACCACTTATAAATCTATGAAATACCTTATCATCCTCATGAAATAGAATGAGATGAAAATGCCCCTAATTTAATTTATAATTTTAATTTTATTAAAAAAACTATTTATTTTAAAATAAAATTAAACTCAAAAGATAAAAAGAAAAAAAAAATGTCAAATTAAACTTAATAGAAAAATCAAAAAATTGTTCGAGACCATTTTTGGACAAATATGTTTGGTGACTATGCAAATACTTTAAAGTATTATAAATCCATCAATTTCGTCTCTCTAACAATCATTTTAACGGTCAAAATTAACCCAAAAAAAAAAAAAGTAGAAAAACTATTTTATTATGAACCTATAAAATTCCTCTATTGTCCTCTTGGATTAGAATATGATAAAAATGTCCCTAATTTAATTTATGCTTTTAATTTATGAAAGAAAAAAAAATTGTTTTGAAATAAAATTAGACTTAAAAGAGAAGGAAAAAAAAATTGTTAATCCAGTAGTTAAATCTAAATATTTACTCAATATAAATTATAAATAATAATGTTTAATTGTTTTAAATTAAAACTTATTTGATATACAAATATAAATTTAAGCACGTGTCTTGCATATGTAACAAAGCCTAGTGTTATTTAAGGTTCAAGTCAATAATAAGATGGGATTTTATTTATTTCTTTAAAAAAAAAAATCAACCATCTTATACCATGTGATAATTAAGGTTCAACACGCAGATAAGATGTGATGGATTAATAATTAAACAAAAAAAAAAAGAAATTTAAAGAGTAGTTTTTTTTTTGTTTGGTTAATGCTTTAGGAAACCTTGAAGCTCGCAAATTTACAAGCAAGGAAGTTAACAATAATTTATGTAAATTTTAAGCATTAATTATGTGTTTATTTCATGAATGGAGAAATGAGAATGAGGAATAAAATTAATTGATAGTATTTACTTGCTCAAAATTCATTATGTAATGAGAATGAAAGTGTAAACTCCACATCAATTTGAGATTATAGAATGAGAATCATATTCTCTCCAACCAATTTAGGAATCACATTATCATTTCTTTTGTCAAGATAAAAAGTCTTTTATACCCTTATTTAAAAAATAAAGAAAAACTTGTTTTATTTTATATTTAAAAAAAACTGCATATTATAATAAAAAAGTACACATTATTGGTTTTTCATCGTCAATTTTTTAATTATCATAGTTGACTACTAAGATAATATGTAATTTTATTTTATTATTATAATATGCAGTTTTTTATTCGATATCAAATAAAAAATTACTTATTATAATAAAAAACTACACCCAAGTTAATGGATTATTAAAATAATATATAGTTTTTTAATTATAATATTCAATTTTTTATTTGATATTAAAAAAAATGTATACTATTATAAATTTGTAATTAATCAATAATTTTAATTAAGGGTATTTTTATAATTTATAATTAATCTATTCCGATTTCAATGTAAAGTAAACATCTTAATTAGAATATTGCTGATTCTGATTCTAATTTAGATTTTTTTAATTGAAATAAATAACTTATTCTGATTCTGATACTTTATTCTAATTTCAAGTTATTTTGATTTCAGATCATTCCGATTCCTCTAAGTGAAGTAAATATACTATAAAAGAATTATAAATTTTGAAAATATTATCAAAGAATTGAAATTTCCTTTTGAACACCACAGTTAAGTCTTCGTGAATAATAGTTTGTTTGCAAACTATAATTTATGAATATTGGTGCTTCTAAAGAAATTTATTTTGGTTATTTGATGGAATTTTCAAAACATTTTTTTTTGTTTGAAATTAAAAAAAAAATCTCTTAAAATATATTGGAATAATATATCCTAAAAAAAAAATGAACAGTATATAAATATGGAAAAAGTTAGGGCAAATATTAAGACTGAAAAAAAAAATAAAGAAGTTATATTTATTTTTTATATAAAGAAATTGTGTATGTAAGCAATGAAATAATAAATATAATAAGACACATGTTAACATTATTTTATAAATATTATGCATTTTAATTATTTTTTACAATAAATTTATCTCCTTTTATTAATTGAAAGTTGATAACAAATGAATTAAAAAGGATAAATTGCACAAACCCCTGAGGTTTGACGAAATTGCACAAAAATGATGAAATTTGGATAACTTATACTAACATTCCTTAAGATTTCAAAAACTTAGCACCAGTCTCCCATGCTATTAGTCAACCATAAGTCAATCTTCGTTAAGTCAAAATTGTTAAGGGCAAACTGGTCATACACACCTTATAAAAATTTTAATTTGATATATATTAAATTAATAAATAAATAAATAATATTTTTAATTATCTTCCACCTTCATCTTCTACCTCCCAACTTCATCTTCCACCTCTTCATCATCATCATCTTATTCCACCCAAATAAATCATCATCATCTTTATCATCATCATCATCTTCCACCCAAATAACTCATCATCATCAAACCAAACATAAAAAAAAAAAAAAAAAATCACCCTCTAGAGACCAGATCCAGTTTCCGGTCGTCGGAGACCAGATCTAATATCCTCGTCACCACCTGGAGACCAATGGTCTCCGTAATGGAGACCACTGGTCTCTAGGCGCGTCTCCAGTGATGGAGACGTGCGACGGAGCCGTCTCCAGCGATCTCCATCGTTAGAGACAATTTCCATCGCTGAAGCCAGTGATGAAGATCTCTATCGCTGGAGCCAACGATAGAGATCTCCATCGTCGGAGACCGTCTCCAACGATGGAGAGTCTCTATCATTGAAGACGGAGGCGATGGAGAGATCTTCATCGCTGGAGACCATCTCCAGCGATGGTCATTGGGTCGGTTTCCAACGATGGAGCATCGTTGGATGGAGATACTGGAGACCTTTGGTCTCAAGTGTTTTTTTTTTTAATTATTTTTTAAGTTTTTAATTAATTAAATTTAAAATATATAATATTAATTTTAAATTTATAAAAAATAAAAAATTTGACTTTAAATTGGACTTTGAGGGTGTTTTAGTCTTTTTGTGTATTTAACCATGGATTGTGTGAATTCAATCGGGATTGACTAACAGTAAGGGAGATTGGTGCTGAGTTTTTGAAATCTTACAGGAGGTCAGTGTGAGTTACCCAAATTTCGTCATTTTTGTGTAATTTTACCAAATTTCAGGGGAGGTTTCTGTAATTTTCCCAATTAAAAATTGGTAAGGACTTAGCTCGGAACAATCACAATTTTGCGGTTTAATATCCGTTAATCACTAAGCATGCACAGACCACCTATTAGAAGGTAATATACTATTTTTATAGGTTCACCAATGAGACCAACTTTAGTACTAAACAAGAAAGTGTTTTTTCTCCACTAGTCCTTCAATAATAAATTTGAAATTACATTTATGGGAACGTTATTTTCTAAAAACAAAAAATTATATGTCCATAAAAAGAGTAATGCTATTAAATATAATACAAGAATGATATTGAAATATTTTATTTACAAAAATATTTTTATATATAATTATAATGTAATTTAAAACCACTGACATTGATAGTTATAAGTTTGTTGTTGCATACAGACATAACTTTATACATACGGTCTATAAACTTTTTCCTATAAGGAAAGAAATCTACAATAACGAAAAGAATCCACGTGCTTGCTGGAATATATTTTGATGTAATTATATAAATACCTTTCATTGGTTTGAAAAATACAATTAAAATCAATTAAAAACATTGTTCTTTTTCTTTTATATTGATTTCCAAAAAGAGAAACTTCTATTTATCTTATTCTTATAAAAGTTAAATACCCAAAACCCCTCCAGGATTTATTTTAAGATAGACGCCTAAATATTTAGATTTTTATAACACCATGACTCTCAACTAAAAGTTAACCAGTGTTAAAATAGATGGTTAATCCAAAATTTTCATGCAATAATGAAAATACCCTCAATTTTTATTTTTTAATGAATTTAATTTTTAATTATAATAAAATATTAAAAAAATTAAAAAAAGAAATAATTAAAAATTAAAAAATTTTGAAAAAAAATATTAAAAAAATCTTTAATATCTGTTATCCGCCTCTACGATGGACAATAGAGAATAATTTCAAATAATTTTTCAAAAAATTATTACAATGGAAAAAAAAAAAATTAATCGTCGTCAAGTCCATCTATCTTCATATTTCACATTGTTCATCGACAATTTAAAATCATCATTCATACAATATCATCAACATAATCAACCCACATTATCTAAAAAATATGAAAATAAAAAATAAAAAGTTGTTTGAAGATCTGGGTTTCAGAACTAGAACTTCGAAAAAAAAAAACTATTTTCCTTCACTCCCAACTCAACTAATCGTCTGCAAAACACACTTCCAACTTTTCAAACGTCAAATCTCCAAATGCATTTTCCTTCACTTTCCTCCATTTTCTCAGTATCCAAACTTTATTCTGAACCCAAAAAAAAAACTCAATGAATCATCAAAGATCTAAATCGAACACCCAATTGAATGCCCAACTCAAAAAAAAAAAAAATGTTCAAAAACATTTACTCGAACCTTGAACAATCGATAACCAGATGGACCTCGAACAATCGACGACCATATGAATCTCCACTTTTGGGTAGAGATGAACCTCCATCTTTGCTAGAAAACTGTCTCTCTTTAGAAAAGAAAAATGAGAGACCAACGGTTCACGAACCCAGAAGACCTTCATCTATACCATAAGATTTGCAAAGATGGAGGATTTGTTTTTGGTTGAAGATAGAGGAAGAGGGAGGGGAAGGTTGAAGAAGAGGGAGGGAACCGGTTGATGATCAAGATGGGCTGATGGGTGGCCGATAATTTTTTCAGTTTGTTTTTTGTTTAGGTTTAAAGCCATCAAGATGGGTAGCTGATGAATAATAGCTGGGTTCGAATATCATCGCTCATAAATACTTTAATAGTTCATAAGCGTAAGTAGTTTTTTACAAAATTCAACTAGTACGTAAATAATTTTTTTATTTAATGTGGGTTGATTTCTCTCATTTATTAAGAAACAACGATTTGGATTATAGTTTAAAAGCCTATATGACATGTTCCTGATGATTGTATAATGTACCTATAATATCAATATATATATAAAGCTAATATTCACTAACATATATCGTATTATTAAGTAAATATTTTGGCTGACGAAGCTTCGGCCAATGAAGCATAGCCCAACTTGCTAGGAGCCATCTATCCAATCAATTTAGTAGACATGTGATTCTTTTTGGGTAAAATGTTAAAATTTAAACAATTTTATTTTTAATAACTATGTGCAGTGCACCCATCTTTTCTATCAATTCAACAGTCGTGTGAATTACGGAAAAAATTATAAAATTATTATTTTAATAACCGGGTGGTGGCAGAGGAGTGATTATTTTTGCACTTGTAAAAGTCGACGTTTAAAATACGTTGTTTGATTTAGATAGATGAAAAAAGAAAAGTAGCCATATAAAGGGAATTGTTTTTAATTTTTAAAAGTTAAAGCCGAGTAAATAAGAAGTTGGCCCGTATCTATTAAAATTAATAACTATCTAAACTATCCGATAACCTATTTTCATAATAAAGAGAAAACTATTTTTATAATCAGAGGAAAAAATTATCTATATAAGTTTATATAATATATTTGGTAAGAATAGAGCTCTTATCACTTTAAGGTAAGAGAGACATACAATCGTTTATATTGAAAGGGATGACTGGGGAAAAAAATAGTTTTTTTTTTTTTTTTTTGGGGAGAAAAACGAACGAATTAGTTGGGTCTTACCATCAAATACCAATTTTCCCTAAACGGCAGAGTACTGCCCCATCTTCTGGCATGACTCAATCAGACAATCAAATTTTGCTAAAATTAGCACAACAGAGTCCTCACATGCCAATAATTCTGGCCCGGCCCAATTAGGCCTAACATATATTTCTTGTCTGCCAATTTTACAGGGGGACAAATACAACTTTTGAGACAGCCAAACACGGCGGATTAAATTAAATAAATTTGTAGTGAGACTGGAGTATAAGATAAGGATCCAGAAGGTATAGAAGGAATGCAAACAATGGATTAATGGAATATACCATGTTGCTGCACCTTTCAGTTGAACACCCAAAGAACAACCCTTTTTCTTTTTTCCTTTCTAATTATTTTTGCATTGGATTTATTGGTTGAATTGTTTTATTCTTTGGGTCCACTAACTCAAAGTGTGTAAAAGAAAAAGTCTTCTAACCTAAAGTTTCAATTACCTATATTGCATAGAAAATGCAACAAAAAGTCTTCTAGAGTAGAGAAATAATATACATGAAACGGACTGCCTTGGTCCACTAAGCAACTTCTGTGACTCGACATTGATTTGGTTGTCTAGTGTGTTTATCTGACCTTTCCAATTATCAGTTTTTGGCAATATCACTTTTATAGAGTTTTATCAAAATACTCTATATTGTTTTACTCTTTATTTTTTCACTTTTTGTTCTTTTTGCTAAAACCAATAAGGGTATTTTCGTAATTAAACGTTTTATAATTTTTAACTATGAACGGGGTTATAACAGTCTTTTATCTGTTTTAATTGAGCCCATAAGTCTTTTCATGTTTTCCGTTAGGTTTGACAGTCAGTTAACTAATAGGAAAAACTAACTTAATATTTTTTTGAAAAGTTATGATTGATTTGCTATGTTTTTAAAACATATTTAAAATATGATATTTTCTCAAAATCTAGGAACAAAAATGATTTTCATTTAATTAATAATTTTAAATCAGTAGATTGTTTGGTAATATATATCTATAGAAGAAATTTGACAATGACGATATATGAATAAAGAATAAATTTGAGCTTATAACGAAAGCCCGTGGATGTAAGCTACTATGAAAATATATGAAACAATTTGATTATATTAAAAAGAAAGTACCAAAAGAGTATCTTTGCGCTTGGTGGTATGGTTCAGTGGTAACCACCACACATCCATGCCTTGTTTCTAAGGTTATGGATTCAAAATGTACATCTTCTCATTAATAATATGTGGACAATTTTTAAATTGTTTCTTTCTTCCATTTGGATGCTTTTGTCTCTCTCATTTTTGGGAACTTTACTTTTCGGTCACGCCTTAGTACTCCAATCAAGAGAATCCGACAGGTAATTATTGTGCTTGTAATATGTCAAAAAAAAAAGGTATCTTGATCTTCCCCAAGTCCCCAATAGTCATAAAATAATTATTTTTTTAATAGTACAAAAACTCTTTTTGAATTTATGTCAAACAACTAATTTCCTTTTTTTTTTTTTTTAATTCAAAAAATTATTGATATTGCTTTAAGAAAAATTATGGATATTAAAATGAAAAAATATGGTTTTTATGAGAAGACATACTAAGCACACTTCTAGATTAGTACGAAAATAAGAAAATTAAAAATTGCGTACAAGAAACCATTTTCCTTTCAAAAGTTTCAAGTGATAAAATTTTAAAAAAAAATTCTCCAAAAAAACTAAAATAAAATTTTAAATAAATATAATCATACTTAGCACACTAAACCTTAATAGGAATGGTTGAACACTTATTTTGATCATAAGAGAGTTAAAGGTTCAAGTTTTACCTTTATCCTAAAATACAAGATATGGTGGATAGTTTTATCTGAATATAATCTTCCCTCCCCCACAATTAAAAAGCATACTTACTATATAAAAAATACACGTAAAAATCTCAAACTATGTTGTTACTTTCCATTTCTGTCATCGTCAATCATCATCAAAAGCTCAAGGAAAAGCAATAATGGTTTAAAAATTCCTAGTTGGACCATGAATAGTTTATTTGACAAGTAATGTTTGTGATTGGACACACACTTAGGTTCATTTGTATGAATAGCTGTTGTTGATTTTGGAAGGTAACGAGTGCATCCTGGCTCCAAAGTATAGATAACTAGATTTGTGGCCTGGCCTGAACCACATATATGACTCCATCTTTTACTGCTCCTTCAATATCCTGGGGAGAACCATAGAGGCTTTCTATAATTTTTCCAACCTCAGCAATTCTGGAAAACAGTGAGACTTCGAAAGCTTTATCGATAATCGTTCTGTCGCTGGAGTAGTCCAGCACAATTCTCTCCTCTTCATCCATTACTACACTGCAGCAATTAAGGAGACATATTAGATAGTAATCACATCCTTGGAAGAATAATTAATGAAGCAGATAAGCTTGTGTAGCCCAAGGAAACATGCCTAGGACAAATATAAATTTGCCATTTTCATTTGAATCACTACTATAATGAGAATAAGTGATTGCCAGGGGCTGATTGCTGACAGTCATGGGCTCCAGTGTATTCACTAGCTGTGATGACTCATTGGCATGGCAATGTTTACTTTTGACGCTTTCCACCTTAAAGATATTCTATGTCCAATAAAACTGAAGATCCTAACTGTGACATGTACTTTTATGTTCAATTGCCTAGTCGCTTGTAGCTCTTGTACTGAAGGAAGAGGTTTGGCATCAATCCACCAGAAAAGGGCGTTAATGTTTGTAGTTGAATGTGCGGTGTGGTGGGGCAGGCATATGTACAGAAAAAAGTACTTCTCCGCTCTCCCCAAAAAAATGCAATATACAGGCAGAAGACCTATAGTTTCTAGAGCTAATTTTCTCAGTCCATGACTTAAAATGTTAACTATTTATGATGTTTACACTTCAGACAAAAATCAGTATCGAACTTTTGTAACAGTCCTGACATAAAGCCCAGCACCTGCATATTTTTCAAGGTCCTCTCCATTATGGCCTGCTATATAAACCAATAAGCTTGCTTGGATAACCAGTAACCTGAACGTGAAATTCATATCGTTTAGTTGGTACATGATGCGTATCTAGTGGAAAATATGGAAGGGAAAGAAAGCTAACTTGAGATTGATATGGCATATTTGTTTAGGTAATAAACACACGAGAAAATAAAAATAATTTGGAGAAATTGGCCTTACCTTAGGAGATTTTAGATTGTTCTTTTTGGTAATGAAGCTCATAGCTCGTCCGGGATAAGCATCCACCAAAGTCTCTCCCCAGCCCTTCACAATCTAACAGGGGAGACCAAGCCGGATAGAATCACAAGAAGGAACAATGGTAAGCTTGTAGAAAAGGTGGGCGGAATTGTCAACGGGAACAAGAAGTCGGAAGGAATCAAGAGGGGAGTAAGTTTTGCGGAATGTGTTGTGTATGGTGAATGGACAAGAGCTGTGGTCTGTACCAAGGCAGACGGATGGGTTGATTGGAGTAGTATTCAGAAGGCTTTGTCAAATTTCTTAGGTTTCATGGTAGAGTTGAAACCTTTCCATGATGATAAAGCTGTTTTCTTCTGCATTGACGCTGGAGAAGCTGATAGAATCGGCAAGCTGGGTGAATGTCAGTTACAAGGATCGGTCTCTGTGTCTTTAAAGCGATGGAGCCCTGAAAGTAACTGTGCCAAGGAGAGAATGTCTTTTGGTGGAGGATGGATAGCCATTGAAGGGCTTCCATTCCATCTATGGAACAAGAATTCTTTTGTAAAAATTGCAGAGTTCTGTGGGGGACTCATTCAGATAGATAAAAGAACAGAGGCTCTTCAATCTTTACGGGAGGCAAGAATTAAAGTAGGGAAAGCTGAATCTGGGTTTATTCCGGCTGTAATAGCAATCAAGGATGGAGACAGTACCATTGACATTAAAATCAGACCCTTGTCAAAATTCCTTGCTCAGTTTAAAGGCTTTTCCAGCTCTGTGCTCAGGCGCAAGGTTGAAGAAGATATACGTGGCAGTAGAAGAGAATGGGGAAATTCAAATTTTCAAAATGGGCATTTTTTCAGGAAGAAAACAAAAGGGATTTGGAGGGTGAAAAGAGACAACAGCTGTAAGGAGAAATCAGGGGGAGCAGATGGTTTCCGAGAAGAGGATGGAATTCAGCTAGCCTTGAATCAGAAGCAAGATGTTGACCAGGAAATAAGCCATTTTAAGAAGACAGGAGCTGTCGGGAGTGACTGTAGAGTTTCTCATGAGCTGGGGACTATAGGGGAGAACATGCAGATTTTGCAGGCGGCTGAAAGGGAAAGAGTCAGATTTCACAGGAGACTGACGATGTCGGTCGGTCCTTAAAAGAGAAAGCCAGTGATAATGGTATATCTATAAAGGAGAAAAGCAAAGTTATGGGTGGGCTGAGGGCATTAGAAGATTTAAGTAAAAGGGCCCATTTTATCGAAAATGGGAAGGAGCCTTTTAGTGATCCTGGGCCTAGGTGTGGGCTATGGGCTTCAGTTAGCAGGAAGTCGAATCAAGTGGGGCTTCCATGTAAAGAGCAGAATGGGCTTTCACCTCCTTTCGTTTGGGGCCGGTCTCACTCAAATGGATCCCTTGGGAATATTAATGAGGTTCAACGGGCTCAATCAGATTTGGAGGGATGGGCTAAGCCCAGAGTCGGACGTTTTAGCCCGAAACCTTTAAATCGGTTCCTATTCAACAGACCTAGGTCGGGTTGCTCCATCGATATTCATCTGGATCGCGTTGTTGGGCGAGCATCGGTCCTGCAGGCGGAAGACACAGATTCAGAAGAAGGAAAATCTAGAGGCGACGACGGTTCGGGAGATGAGATCTCGGACGATGATGAGAAGGAATCCTTTCGACCGAATCTCAACAGGTGCTTCTGTTCGAACTGCTTGAGAATGGGGGTAGAAGACGGAATAGCCGTTCAAGAGACTGGGCCGGAAACTCCTCTCGATCTCGATCTTGCAGAAGCTGCATGTAAGGAGTCGGACTGGAATCAAGGGAATTTTGTTGATGAGACAGAGTCGGAAGGTGAGTCGGGAGGAAACCGAGTAGAGGAGGATGTTTTTTCTCAGCAGGAAGATAACGGGGAAGATGAGCTGAATCTGTCCTTATTGTTTGAAGAACAGAACCTGGGTTCAGCTATTGGTGACAACCCCAGATCTGTGGAAGAAAAGGGCAGGGATGGAGTCCTTTGGCAATATCAGAGGAGGAAGAAGGCAACGATTAAAGAGGTAAATCAGGAAAGCTTGACTGTTCAGGAGATGAGTTGTAATGATGTAAAAGGGTTCTTAAGTTCTGAGGACGGACAAAAGTGTATGGTGTTACTAAACAAGATGAACTTAACTCTTTCTCATCCTGATAAAGTGGATAAAAACTCTTATAGTGTAAAGTCGGGTATTAAGGAAAAAAGTAATAGGGAGGTTCAGAATCTTCAGTGGGGTTTAAATTATGAGAGAGGAGGAGGCAGAGGTAGGAAGGGTACTCAGAAGTTATCATGAAGATTTTGAGTTGGAATGTGAGGGGGTTGGGGTGCTGGAAAAAAAGGAGGATGATTAAAGAAACAATTAAAAAGGCTAATCCAGATGTGGTTATTTTAATTGAGTCTAAAAAACAAGTAGTGGATCATAGTATTATCAGAAGTATTTGGGGAGCAAGGTTTAAGGAGTGGGTTTATTTACCTTCTGAAGGTAGGTCAGGTGGACTCGTAGTCATTTGGAACACCAAGATTGTCAAGGTTTTAGACTCTGTGGTGGGAGAATTTTCGGTTTCTATTAATATCTTAGGAGTAGATGGTAGAGATTGGTGGCTTTCTGGGGTTTATGGGCCGAATAAGAAAAAAGAGAGGGGGGAATTTTGGGAAGAATTGTCAGGTTTGTTTGGGTTATGTTCTCCGAGATGGTGTATTGGAGGGGATTTTAATGTTGTTAGGTTTCCTTCCGAAAAATCCTCAGGGGGTAGAGAGACTAGAAGCATGAAGGACTTTAATAGTTTCATTCGAGAAACGAATCTAATTGACCCTGTCTTGAATTATTCAGATTTTACTTGGTCTAATTTTAGGCAGAATGCAGTTTGTTGTAGGCTTGACAGATTTTTGTTCTTGAGCGATTGGGAAGAATTAGTTGGGGGGAAAGGTTAGACAGAATGCATTAGTGAGATCTATTTCTGATCATTGCCCTATTCTGTTGGATTCTTCTCACAAGAATTGGGGTCCTACTCCTTTTAGATTTGAGAACATTTGGTTGGAACATCCATCGTTTTTTAGAAATATAGCAAATTGGTGGAGTGAAGTGGATCAGCAGGGGTGGAAGGGGTATAGGTTTATGAAAAAGCTGGATTGGGTCAAAAAGAATCTGAGAGAGTGGAACAAGGAAGTATTTGGAGACATCTTCAAGGAAAAGAATGAGATTGAGACTAAAATCTCTGATTTGGATAAAACAGAAGCTGAAGGTTTACTATGTGAGTCTTTGAGATCGGAAAGATCGCATTTGAAGTTGAAGCTGGAGAAGGTGGTGATCAAGGAGGAAATGTTATGGAGGCAAAAGGCTAAAGTGAAATGGGTTAAGGAAGGAGATTGCAACTCTAAATTTTTTCATAAAGTTGTTAATGGAAGAATGAGAAGAAATGGCATTGATAAGATTGAGTTAAGTGATGGGTCAATAATCGAAGAGGAGGGAGCCATTGAACATGAGATCTTACGCTTCTTTAAGGAACTGTATTCTAAAGAAGACGTGGTCAGACCAACAATTCAAGGTTTAAATTGGAAATGTATCAGTAGAGACAAAGCTGTGTGGTTGGAAAGACCTTTTGAAGAAGAAGAAATTAAGAGGGCAGTGGCGGATTGTAGTAAAGAAAAGGCTCCTGGGCCAGATGGTTTCAATTTCGAATTCTTTCATGCATGCTGGGAAATTATTAAAGATGACTTAAGTGAGGTGTTTTTGGAATTTTTTGAGAATGGGATAGTCAATAGAATCACCAATGCAACTTATATTTGTCTCATTCCAAAAAAATCTTGCTCCTTAAAGATTGGAGATTTTAGACCAATTAGCTTGGTATCTAGTTTGTACAAAATCATTGCGAAGGTCCTTTCCTTTAGACTAAAAGATGTTTTGGATAGTACTATCTCTAATTGTCAGTCTGCTTTTGTTAAAGGCAGACAAATTTTGGATGCCGTTTTGGTGGCTAATGAGGTGGTGGAGGAATACAGATCAAAGAAAAGAGAAGGTATTGTTTTCAAGATTGATTTTGAAAAAGCTTATGATCATGTTGATTGGGATTTTCTGGACTTCGTCTTGGAAGCAAAAGGGTTTGGGAAAAAGTGGAGAAGTTGGATCATGGGTTGCTTAAAATCGGCAAACTTCTCTATTATGATCAATGGAAGACCCAGGGGAAAGTTCTTTGCTACTAGAGGGCTTAGACAAGGTGATCCTCTTTCCCCTTTTTTGTTTATCCTTGTGGCGGATTGTTTGGGAAGGTTGGTTGATAGAGCAAAGGAATATCATTTGGTGGAAGGATTTTGTGTTGGTAAAGAGAATATTAACGTTTCTCACCTGCAATTTGCTGATGATACTGTTTTCTTTTCCTCCGGTAATGAAGAGAAATTTGATTCTTTGGTGTCGGTGATTCGTTTGTTTTGCTGGTTGTCTGGGGTAAAAATAAATTTAGTCAAAAGTGTAGTGGCAGGCATTAATTGTGATGATAGGAAGATAGTTAGCTTGGCCAATGCTTTTGGATGTGAGGTAGGGAGATGGCCGTTGAAATATTTAGGACTTCCGTTGGGTGGTAATCCGAGATCCTTCGAGTTTTGGGCTCCGATGGTGGAGAAAGTTGAGAGGAGATTAGAGGGATGGAAAAATGCTTTCCTATCTAGGGGTGGAAGATTGGTCCTGATTCAAGCTGTGTTACATAGCATTCCCACTTATTATTTATCTTTGTTTAGAGTTCCTATTGGGGTGGCAAAAAGAGTGGAGAAGATTATGCGAAACTTCTTGTGGGAAGGCATTGGCGTAGGAAAAAAGATTCATCTAGTAAGATGGAATGTTGTTTCTCGGCCTCAGCATAAAGGTGGGTTAGGGATTGGGAATATTGTGAGGAAGAATGTGGCTTTGCTTGGCAAATGGCTGTGGAGGTTTCCTTTGGAAGACAACTCTTTGTGGTATAAGGTGATTAAAAGTAAGTATGGCCTCCAAGGAAATGGATGGGATTCGAATATGATTTTGAAAGGTTTTAATAGGTGCCCTTGGAAAGCTATTATGCACAGTTTCAATGCTTTTTCGAGTAATTTAAGGGTTGTAGCAGAAAATGGTGCGCGAATTCGGTTTTGGGAGGATAGTTGGTTGGACTCCCAACCTTTTTGCTTAAAGTTTCCAAGATTGTACAAGCTCTCTTCTTCTCAAAATGTCACAGTTTTAGGTAGAATGGATGCTTCTTCTACCCATAAAGGATGGCACTTTGATTTTAGAAGAAACTTGAATGATAGAGAGATTGAAGAATTTTCGTCGCTTACTTCGGTGCTGGAGGATGTTTCTTTAAACCCTGATTCGAATGATTATAGAACGTGGAGGTTAAGTTCCAATGGCACTTTCTCCTGCAAGTCTTTTTTTGGAAAGTTGGTCCAAGATGATTCTATTCCTAGTTTTGAGTACGATAATCTTATATGGAAGTCAAAGGCTCCGATCAAGATCAAGTTTTTAGTATGGCTTCTGACTCACGGGAAACTAAGTACATGTGATATCATCCAAAAAAGATTTCCTAGTATCTGTCTTTCTCCCTTTCGATGCGTCATGTGTAAGAGATGGGGGGAAAATTTGGATCATCTTTTTCTTCATTGTCCCATGGCTAGCTCGGTATGGAATAATTTATTTTCTTTAGCTGGCGTGAAATGGTCAGTCCCTAAACATTTATGCACATTTCTATTGGAAGAGTGTGCAGCATTTGGAGGAGGTAAGAAGGCAAGGATCCTATGGAACTGTGGTGTTTTCGCGATTTTATGGGTCATTTGGGAGGAAAGAAACAGAAGAATTTTCGAAGAAAGCGAAGAGGAGAACAACTTTTTATGGGACAAAGCGTTTTATTTGGCTTCTTTATGGGCGTCTTCTACTGAAGAATTTAAAGATTTATCATTATCTCTTATTTTGCTAGATTGGAGGGCTGCCGTTTGTTGACAATTTTAGTTTAATTGTGACACTAGGTTTAGTGTTTATCTGTTTGCATTTTAGTGGACTTCTGGTTCACAGATGTATTCTCATATTTTCATTAATAAAGTTTTTGTTTCCTATCAAAAAAAAAAAAAAAAAAAAATCCGACACATCCACTGATAAGGGATTTTTTGTGTGAATGACAAAAGCATAATCCGCACAAATAATTTCTTGGATCAGTACAGCCATGCAAAGATTGTTATGATTTAAGCTAGCTTTCCTGCAACTAATATACCCTCTTTCATTCCATTTTGAAGCCCAAACCTGCCAAGAGTGGAGAAGATATAATGACTTTACAAAATGGCATTGGTTGATCTGAATGAAATTGTATCATTTTCACCACGAACAGTATGCACTGTGATAGACTTCAACAGATGCATTCTTACTTAAAAGGACTTGATAGAATTTGTGTATTTAATAACATGCAAGCTGATTTCAACTGTCAAAGCACCTTGTGATTCTTGTTACCAAGAGAAGTTGCAGCCCATGATAACTAATGGCAAAGCTCTATGCAAATTTATAATAAAACTCTACCTAATGCTCAAAAATGGTAGATTATGCTGGCTTTGGCAAAATTGCAAAAATATCCTAAATTCTCAAATTACCAAATAAAAGGACTAAGAATTGAAATTTCCATTTGTGGTTGAGGGCACCAGATACTCATTGCTGAATCTACTTTTCTGTGTCTGGCTATTGCCACTACATTCTAGTTTTCAAGCGGCTCTCACTTTCTCTTAAAAACCACATGTACCTTTTCTCCAGTGCCAAGAATAACTTGTCATCTCTACACATTTTTGTCTTTTGAAGGAAAATAAATATGCTAAATCCTATGCTCAACCTATACTTTAATGCCACAATACCATTTCTTTCAGTCACAGTAAAAATAATAATAATAATAATAAAAATAAATAAATAAAGGTAGTTATTAACAAATGGATACTAGATAAAATCTAAAATAATAATTGAATCAATAATGACACATGACTTATTATAGGATCATGAAATCAATAAACCAAGTGGTCAGCCAGTAAACAAGAGTAAACAAGCCTTTATCTTCTCAAAATGGATTTTTTTCTTGCAAGTCTTTTTTGGAATGGTTGATTCATGATGAATCTCATTCAAAGTTTAACTTTGCTAATCTAATTTGGAAGTCAAAGGCTCCAAACAAGATCAAGTTTTTGGTTTGGTTAATTGCTCATGGGAAAATAAATACTTGTGATGTTCTCCAAAAAGATATCCTCATTCTTGTCTTTCTCCCTCTTGGTGTGTCATGTGCAAGAGTCATGAAAAAAATTTTGACTAATCTTTTTCTTCAGTGGCCGGTGGTTGGTAATATTTAGAGTAAATTGTTTTCATTAGTTGGGTGGTTGAAGTGAGCTGTTCCTGAGGCTTCATTTTCTTTCTTTTTGGAAGATTTTAAAGTTCTTGGAGGAGAAAAGAAAACCAGTATTATTTGGAATTGTGGAGTCTTTGTCATCTTATGGGTGAGTTATTTGGAAAGAAAGAAACAAAAGGATTTTTGGTGGAGTTGAAGAGTAGAGTTTCTCAGGGGATAAACCTCATTATTTGACTTCTTTATGAGCTTCTACTATTGAAATATTTAAAGACTCTTCGTTATTTCTTATTATGTTTGATTGAAAAGCTATTTGTTGATTAAATTCTTCCTATCTTGCATTTTGCTCTTGTTTTGTTTTGTTTTGATGGACCGTTGGTTCACTTTTGTAATACATTTCTTTACTATTAAATAAATTCTTTGTTTCCTATTAAAAATTAAAAAAAAAAAAAAAAAAAACTTGTACTTTACAATACTGCCACAAAGCCTTGCCTGTAGGATATCATAAAATCAATAAACCAAGTGGTCAGTCACTAAACAAGAGTAAACAAGCCTTTACCCTCTCAACATGGCAAGGAGGAAGTGTTGAACATAAAATTTGCAAATCTGAAGTTATCTAAACCAATTGTTCTATTAGAAGTTAATGGATTTTCGTTTTTTAAAGGATGAAAAGCTTCCTGGATAAGTGCAGAGCATACAATTGATTTTTGGTCAGTCAAAGTATGTATGAGTTTTTCCAAACAAAAGTACCTTCTTTATAGCTCGCCAAGCAAGATTCCATCTCTCTTCACCTTGATCACCAGGCCATGGCATGCCTGAACTTCTCATTTTGCTCTTAGGCTCATAGATCTATCAAAAGATCAGGAATAACAAACATGTGAGAATATAGCACATAAGATGCAGTTAACGTATGGCTGACGACATAAGATGCGGTTAACTTATGACTGATAACTGATTTAAGGATGTGTTGCAAAAACTAACATGGGAAGCACTGACAAGAAGGGAAAAATCAACATGTTCTTTCTCTTAAATTTTTTCTGAAACATAAGTACTTACCATATGATGGTAGGGAGGCAGGTTTAGTGAGTTAATGATACCATAGTTTTCAACACAAACAAAAAAAAATTTATTCATGAAAGAAGAAACACCTACAAAAAGTGGACAAGCCGTCCAGAAAACATAATAAGACTACATAAGCAAAAACAAAATCAGATTAAATTAAATGATCAAAACTTACCAAAGACGATGGAGCACTCATTTGTAGAACAGCTTCTTTTATTGCTTGGAGTTTTGAAAGGTCACCACTTTGCACAAGTTTGTAAGAATGAGAAATTTTGTTGGCTATGTCCAGCACAGTCATACGAAGTTGTATAAGATAGTGCAAAATTACGGAGAGCAATTAGCTCCCTGGAATAGTGAACATACCGTATTAACAGCTTCTGATATAAGAGCCTCAAAGGCTCCAAATGGTATTGCTACAGACACAGGAATCTAAATCCATGATGGAACTCTTCCTCTTAAAAATTTAATATTGCAAGATTTTGCACCAACCTATGTGATAGAAGATGATTAGAATCTCATACAGTTTCATAATCAAGGTTTTCTCTAAGAACTAATGGTTTCTACATACTGCATAAATAACTTGTTGATTGACCAACATTCATTTCTGATTTTAACTTAGAACAAGATACGTGCATTTCACATGCAACAATATTACCAAAACAAATTAAAGTCGAAGAGCCAAGAGCAGACTAATGCCCTGCTTTCACCTTCAATTACTTTCTACAAGATTTTTAGCAATAAATTGACTATGTCAGTTAATTTTAGAAGACATTTACTATGAGATGACAGCACTTACAACTTTGATTTAAGATAAAACCAGTTGCAAAGCATATGATAATTAATCACAGATAGAACTTAAAAGTGAAGCCTTATTCATAAGCATTATATAAATAACATAAATGCCTGAAATTGTTTTAAGTTTTCCTGTCTCTACAAGCATTCATACTATAATATGACAAGTACGTTGACAAATATCTAAGCCATATGGGCAACTTATAAAGTAAATGGTAATAAGCTTACCATCTCAGCGGTGAAATCCTCAACTGAAACAGCATATTTACCACAGAATGTCTTCCTTTTAAAAGTAACACCTAGAGGAATGGATGAAGGAATAAAGGAATTACGAGATAGGCCAGAGCTACTTATGTCACTGCAAATGAATAAAAAACACCGAATTTGAATAGGCATAGTGGGTTGATAATAGAACAGTAATTTAACTGGCCTACCTGATGATCAAATTTGTGGACTTTAGTTGCATTGATATAGCTTTTCTTTCCTTCAACTTAAGATTTCTGAGAATATTCTGATCAAAGCATGTGGCGAAGCATACCTGCAGTGTACAACTCTGTCAAGCATCATGGGTTGGTTTTCTTATGCTACTTATGCTGGCTTTCAAGTCTCATGTATGGTGAAAGCATTCACAGTTTAAATAAACGCAAATCAGGAATAGGAAGTGCAAAAAGTGAGGCAAAGAAACATACCTTAGCATTTCTTGCTCTGATAGAGATGGAGATAGAACATCGGTGTTGGAAACAAGGATATGACAAATCTCTTGATTGTAGGGAGGAGAGTTTTTAGGGATTAATTTCCTAATAAATATTTCCATACTTAGAAGATTGTAATTAGCCTACAAGTTAGCTGGTAGTTGTATATTTAAACAAGGATGTAGACATTATAAAGAATAACACACTGATTCTGAAATTCTTCATGGTATCAGAGCCTGGTTACAACTCTGAAACCTAGGCGTGTTTGTTTCTTCTCTTCTCTTCTCTTCTTTGTGCTTCCAACAATGGCTAGTAGTGACAACCCCTCAAATCTGTCAGAAAACCACACTGTCAGGATCTCAACAATAAAATTTAATGGAGAAAATTTCCACCGCTGGTCGTTATCAGTGCGTATGTATATACGAGGGCGTGGGAAGATTGGATACTTGACTGGAACCAAGAAAGAACCAAACGCAAAGGATGCTCAATTTGCAACGTGGGATGCTGAAAACTCCATGGTTATGACATGGCTCACTAACTTGATGGAAGAAGACATAAGCCTGAACTATTTGGGGTATTCTACAGCCAAGGATATGTGGGACAGCCTTACTGAAATGTACTCTAATCTGGGTAATCAATCCCAGATCTATGAGTTACAACTGAAAATTGGGGAGTTGAAACAGGGAACAGAGACTATCACAAAATACTTCTCTGCCCTGAAAAGATAGTGGCAAGAACTGGACCTATATCGTGACTATACATGGAAGGACCCGACAGATGGAGCACATTATCAAAAGGAGATTGAGAACACAAGGGTGTTTCACTTCTTAGCAGGTCTGAATATAGAATTTGATGATGTAAGAGGACGAATCATAGGAAGATAGCCTCTTCCACCTCTTAATGAGGTATTTGCGGAAGTAAGAAGGGAGGAAAGCCGGAGAGTAGTCATGCTGGGAAAGAAAGAAACAGTGGTCAGTACAGTGGAGAATTCAGCACTGATCTCTCAGGACAATGCTACATATAAGGCCATTACTCGTAGAGCTGATGAAAAGAAAAAGGCTTGGTGCGACCACTGTCATCGGCCCTGTCATACCAGAGAAACATGCTGGAAGTTGCATGGCAGACCTGACAACTGGAAACAAAAAGACCCGAAACCTCCAGTGAGTGCACATTCTGCTGAACAGGTTACTCTCACCAAAGAACAGATTGATCAACTGTTGAAATTGGTTAATCCCTCTTCATCCATATCCAACTGTTCTCTTGCTCACACAGGTAATCTCTCCACTAGTTTTTTAAGTCAGCAAAATCCTACACCTTGGGTCATTGATTCAGGTGCTTCTGATCACATGACAAGTGTAGCATCTATGTTTCAAAATTACAGTCCTTGTCCTGGAAACCAGAAAGTCCGAATAGCAGATGGGAGTCTCTTTCCCATTGCTGGCAAAGGGTCTATAAAAATCTCAGACAATATAACTCTAGAGTCTGTTTTACATGTTCCCCATCTATCTTGCAACTTGTTATCTGTGAGTAAGCTGTCTAAGGACTCTAATTGCTCTGTTATTTTCACTTCAAAAAATTGTGTTTTTCAGGACAGGAGCTTGGGGAAGGTGATTGGCAATGCTAGAGAAGACAATGGCCTCTATTATTTTGAAGATAGTTTAAATAAGCAGTCTAGTGGATTGTCATGTGATGTAAGGTCCCTCTCGGTTAGAGAACAAATAATGATTTGGCACTATAGGTTAGGACATCCTAGTTTTCCGTATTTGAGACATCTATTTCCTGATTTGTTTAAAACAGTATCAACTTATCAATTTCAATGTGATATCTGTTCTTTTTCGAAAAGTACTCGACAGCAGTATGTCTCTAAGCCTTATAGGGCCTCAAAACCCTTCTATCTAATTCATAGTGATGTGTGGGGGCCTTGTAAAACTGCAACCTTATCTGGAAAAACCTGGTTTGTAACATTCATTGATGACCATACTCGACTGTGTTGGGTGTACTTGATGGAAAAAAAATCTGAAGTTCAAAACCTGTTTAAAATTTTTTATAACTTGGTTGAAACACAATTCCAAACAAAAATCAGTATATTACGTACTGATAATGGAAAAAAATTTTTCAATCAACATTTAGGCAATTTTTTGAATGAAAAGGGCATCCAACATCAGTCCACTTGTCGCAATACACCCCAACAAAATGGAGTTGCGGAGAGAAAAAACAGACATCTCCTTGAGGTTAGTAGGGCCCTAATGTTAGCTATGAACGTACCCTTATATCTATGGGGAGATGCAGTGTTAACTGCTGCATATCTCATTAATAGAGTCCCATCGAGAGTGTTGCACCATAAAACTCCATTACACTGCCTAAAAAATCTGTTTCCAGAAAATAGATTAGCATCTGATCTACCCCTTAAAGTGTTTGGGTGCGCAGCCTTTATACATATTCCTGAAATGTTTAGATCAAAACTTGCCCCTAGAGCTGAAAAGGGTGTATTTATTGGCTATGCTAGTAACTAAAAAGGGAACAAGATTTTTAATCCTACAACCAAGAAGGTCCAGGTCAGTATGGATGTCATGTTCCATGAACAAACACCTTTTTTTCAATCTCATCTTCAGGGGGAGAAAAAATATGAAGATGAGCTCACTGTCTGTAGAAAAAAACCTGAGACTAGAAATGTTGTCCCAGATTTTTTGTTTCCTAGCAGGACGGGAAATGAACTGGAATCAGTACCTACTGCATCAGATCAGACTATAACCATTTCAGAGGGAGAACCAATATCACAGGATCAGCACACAACAGAGCTACAGGTTTACACAAGAAGAAAACTTCAAAATAATAAAGTTCACTCGTCTACTACAAGTCAATCAACTGACCCTATTGCTGCTGTTCCAGATCAGCCTCTGTCAGGTGACACTTCTATGAACCCAGTCTCTATCTTATCAATTCCTGCCCAGTCCAGTTCTAATCCACCTCCTATAGAGTTGAATACTCCTCATGACCTGGAACCTAACACCAGAATCAATGTTTCAGACCTTGACATTCCCATTGCACTTAGGAAAGGTATCAGATCTTGCACCAATCATCCCATAGCCAAATATCTATCCTATCATAGGTTATCTAGTGACTACAAAGCTTTTACCTCAAACATCTCCCACCTTCAAATTCCTAGAATCATACAAGAAGCTCTGGCCTGTCCTAACTGGAGAACTGCTGTCATGGATGAAATGGATGCACTAATTAAAAACAGAACTTGGGACAGTATTAAGTTACCTAGAGGAAAAAAAACAGTAGGATGTAAATGGGTGTTTACCATAAAATGCAAAGCTGATGGGTCAGTAGAAAGGTATAAAGCCCGTTTAGTAGCTAAGGGTTTTACACAAACTCTTGGTCTTGATTACCAAGAAACATTTGCACCAGTAGCTAAAGTTAATTCTATTCGAATTCTTCTCTCATTGGCTGCAAACCTTGGATGGCCTCTACATCAACTAGACGTAAAAAATGCATTCTTGAATGGTTACCTAGATGAAGAGGTGTTTACGGAACCACCTCCTGGTTTTGAGCAATTAGTGGGTAAAGAGAAGGTCTGCAAGTTGATTAAGTCTATATATGGGCTCAAACAGTCACCTAGGGCCTGGTTTGAGAGGTTTGGAGAGGCAGTGAAGAAGTTGGGTTTTAACCAAAGTCAAGGGGATCACACATTGTTTACTAAACACTCTAAGGAAGGAAGAAGAGCAGTACTGATTGTTTATGTGGATGATATCATTTTAACAGGGGATGACTGTCATGAAATTGAAAAAGTGAAGAAACAGTTGGCTCGGGAATTTGAAGTTAAAGACCTAGGAGAAGCTAAATATTTCCTAGGAATGGAGCTAGCAAGATCTAAACAAGGAATTTTTGTGTGTCAAAGAAAATATGTTCTAGATCTTCTAGGGGAAAGAGGTATGATTGGGTGTAGAATTGCCGAGACACCCATGGAATCTAATCTGAAACTAGAGGCATTCAATCCAGAAAAACAAGTGGACAAGGAGAAGTACCAGAGGCTAGTGGGGAAACTTATCTACCTAGCTCACACTCGACCAGACATCAATTTTGCTGTTGGTGTAGTCAGTCAATTCATGCATGCACCAAGTCAGGAACATTATGAGGCAGTACTAAGGATCCTAAGGTATCTAAAAGGGACTCCAGGGAAAGGTCTACTCTTTGCTAATAATGGACATTTTCAGGTTGAAATCTACACGGATGCAGATTGGGTAGGAAGCGTCACAGACAAGAGATCAACATCTGGGTACTGTTCTTTTGTGTGTGGAAATTTAGTGACATGGCGCAGCAAAAAACAGAGTGTGGTGGCTAGAAGTAGTGCTGAGGCAGAATACAGAGCAGCAGCTCTAGGAATCAGTGAAGGTCTATGGATTAAGAGGATACTTGAAGACTTGAAGATTCCAACTTCATCTCCAATAAAACTATACTGTGACAATAAATCTGCCATAGCTATTGCCCATAACCCGGTTCTCCATGACAGAACTAAGCATGTGGAGATTGACAAACATTTCATCAAAGAAAAAATAGATAGTGGACAGATTTGCATGCCTTACCTACCTACCTACCTCGGAACAGTTAGCAGACATCCTAACAAAAAGTCTACCTCGAAGGCAATTTGATAGTTCAGTGTCCAAGCTGGCCATGAAGGATATCTTTGAACCAGCTTGAGGGGGAGTGTTGGAAACAAGGATATGACAAATCTCTTGATTGTAGGGAGGAGAGTTTTTAGGGATTAATTTCCTAATAAATATTTCCATACTTAGAAGATTGTAATTAGCCTAATTTTGTGTAATTAGCCTACAAGTTAGCTGGTAGTTGTATATTTAAACAAGGATGTAGTCATTATAAAGAATAACACACTGATTCTGAAATTCTTCAATCGGGCATGTCAGATGTAAGCACAGCCACAACCCCATAATGACAGTTGGTTTTCTGTAAACTTTGTTTTGACAAGTGATTAACTCATTGACAGAAGTTGTAAAACCACACACTTCCACCGGGCTGATAACCTGCCAACTGCAAATTTAGCACATTGTTGAACTTTAATACCTAATAAGAGAAGAAAAAAGGTAAAAATTGTAACCCAGAAGCTACTAATATGACATTTTACCATGCTGAAATTGATCCAATTATCTCAAATTTGATATAAAGCATTTTGTAACTTCTCTTAAGTCAAGTCCACGGGTTATTGGACGACCACTCAGTGACTTCAGAAATTACCAGCCCAAGTTTGCAACTTTCCGAAGAACTGGTTCAAAACGGTTAATGAGCTTAGACAAAACAGCTACAGAACCTGCCCTGACTAACTCCTCCGTAAAATTGTCAATCTGGTAACAAACCAAAAAATTATTAAAACTTATTGTTTAATATAATTGCTTTCAACAAACTTGAAGTGGCAACCTTACTATTAGTGGGTTTATTTATGCTCTATAGTTGTCAAAGTTTCATAATTACATACCCCATATTTCTCAACACCAAGCAACTTACCAAGATATTGCGCACTAGGCTGAATCTTTTTCTGGTAGTCCTGAGACCTTTCACCAAGTACAAGCCGCAATCGATCAAGAATAGCCTTTGTTTGTAATGCCCACTGACCATCACTGGTTTTGTATGATTCATAGACACGGTACCAATCCTTAAATGCAGCAAAATAAAGCAAAACCGGAAAATCCATTGGACATTATGTCAAGAGATGAAGGAACTTGAAAATGGATAGACAGACAAAAAGGGGAGATTACAATGGCCAGAACTTGTAGCTACATCATATAAACTATAAAAGGCTAGAAGTTCTGAGGCTCCAAGAAACTATACCTTTGTGCAGTAAATGAGGTCTTCATTACTGACCATTGACAGGCACAAATTTTCAAGCACCAAGGTAACGAGAACATGATTTCCTGTTTCAGAATCACAACAAGAATAAGAACAAATGATTTTTCAAATAAACATTTTCAAACTTGATTCATCCAGATATATTCATTGCCCATAGGAACTATTTAAAAAAAAATCAATTACCGGTGGGTATGAGAAGTTGTGATCTTTGAGCCTCCTCTCCACTGTTGTTCTAATAGCTGAGGCCAAAGCAAGATCAAGGAAGAGTAAGTCTTTTGCTCTTACATGACCTGTGCACAGAACAGGGTGAAGCTCAATTCGAGATTCCAATAAACTCTGCAGAAGTAATTTCAAACAATATAAATGTACTGCCCATAATTTGAACACAATGAAATCCAAAAATTTCTCCACAGAATATAACCTCCATCAGTGGATCAATATTTTCATCATGAATGTGTGCTTTGACGAACTTCAGGCATTCCTATCATATGAAAATGGGATAAATACATTATTCCTTATTCACATGCCTCTGTATGTATAAAATCATTGGAGAGATTCTTGGGTGCAAATGGATTGGTGCCACATGGCAATATTGCTACAGATGATGCACCATACATCTATTGCATCCAAGGTTTTTTTCCAATCATTGATATAACCCCAAGGACAAATAATAATACAAATAAAATTTCTACACACAAATAGAGTTAAAAGGAAAGACATGGGTAATTACCTGTAATTTTAGTGATAAACCACCACCATAATCCATTGCCAGTGAGTCGTAACCCTGAAATATGAATAGAAGCGAGGTGATTTTAATTGTTATCAACTTAAAATAGACTGGTGGCAAAGAAAATGAATGCTGGACAATCGAAAAATTGCCTTGATTAACATTAGAGTGATTACCCTGAAGGAGGAGCTCAAACAAGTTTCAGTGGTGGATTCCAGGTCAGCACCTAAGTGAACAGCCTGAGGTATAGCGATGAAGTAAAAGATAGATTTGCAAAGAAATTTCCAACTTAGTGTATGACATTAAGATAAAAATACAAGAACGGTTCAAATGAAACACTAAAACAAAATCCCATATAAGCCAGTATCAGCAAATTGCAGTTGAAATATGGGGAAAATTTTCACAAAAGAATTGGTGACATGTCTACATTGTATTGAATACCTTTAATGTCTTCAAGTACATTGCAAGGTCACGGACGAGACCCTCTTTAGCATGAGTCCTGAAATAAGGCTCTGACACAATTGGACGGTCATAACTTGCAAGCTTTTGTTTTGTGAGACCATGAGTATTTATTGTGTGCCAATAAGCATCGATTTTGAAACCACATCTCACATAATTTAAAAGGGCCTGTTACCAATAATAATAATAATAAATTAAAAAAAAAAAAAGATAATTGTACTTGAATAATGCTACGTATTTAATTATGAGACCTGCACCTTTCTAGCCAGCTAAATGCAAGCATATGTCCTGGTTTCTTGATAGTTTTGTCAAGCTCAGACTGTTCATTGTCGAGTTGTGGACAACATGCTTAATTTCATTTTACATATTAGTGCTTAATTGACTCAATGTGAACATGAAATAACAAACAGCTTAATAAAGCTAAATTATCGGCACCCGATTACAGTTGACTGTCACAAGACTAGCCTTACAATGCTCCAATAAAAAAATAACTAACAATTATTTTTAAAGCTGTGCGGTTTTCAAATTGACCTAGTTCATGTATATTATATATACATTTTCAATCCAACTAGAGACCACTTGATCTCATGACTGGGTTGATGTCCAATCTAGAGGTCAATTGTTGTCTTGGATGTTGGTGAGTAAATGATTCTGGTTCAAATGCTGTTACATGTGTGTTGTATAACAAATTCCATTCATCATTATACCTCACAAATGATCACATCATCTGGGCTGGGCTAGTGTTATTGTGCAACTTTTGGTGCCACTCCTCCATCATGCCAGTCTTGCAGTCATGATTTCTCTGATGGTGAAAAATTAGAAACAAATTAATTTTGCAAGGTTACAACGAAAAACTAATTTTGCAAGATATGAACATAAAATACCTGTAGCACAAGTATTCCATGACGAAATCTCTGCCCAACATCTCCTTGACCTCCACGACCAACAGATGCCATCATTAGTCTCACAATTTCTTGATCATTTGGTTGGCTCAAAAATATTTTTTGCAGTAAATTGGTAAATTTATCTTGAGCTTCATTGATTTCACTTAAGTAACAGTACAAATACAAACTGAATCAACATATTACCGTACAGTGTCTATATCAACTCTCTAGTCAAAGATAATGGACATGCCTAACCCTACCTTAGGGTGTCAAAGACAAATAAGAAGCAAAACATTGTCAAGAATAACATAAGGCTGTAGATAACAGAAATTATTTGACTTAATAAAGCCCATAATATGGCTAACAGTCTCATACTCTTATCTTAGAAAATGATGCTTAAAAGTTGCATAATTGACTACCTTTACTAGTGTATGAATATTTTCCAACATTCCTAGCAATTCTTTCCGCTCAACTTGCATGCCACATGAATTTGACCATGTATATTATTGTATTTCTCTGAAGAAAATAAAAGATTTGACAGATGAGTTAGGTGCAAAATGTCTCCAGAACAATTAATATTTTTTGGACAACTCCCAATAGGAAAGCAAACGCTATTCACCGATATCTACAATTAACTTAAATTCAAGAAAAAATCTGCATGTAAACAAGCATCTGACCAGTTGTTGGGGGGCGAAAGTCCCTTTTGTGAGTATATAATGGAGAGAGATGCATAATATCAGATCATGCTTCTATATAAGAGAACCTTGAGACAAGGAATACAGGGATCAATCCTAATTAGTTCAATGAATTTACCAAATAAAACTAATATGCCAATCATGTTACGTTGTTTATATAGAATGAATCAGAAGTCTTAAAAAGTCAGTATGTATTTACAGAGAGTTATTGATTAAACTTGACCAAAATGTAACTTTTACTGAGGTTTCACATTATAATTCTTGTTCCAACTGAGATGCCCGCATGCCATGAACCGCAACCTTACCAATATATCAATAAGTCCCAGTTCCCCTTCACCTTTACAACGTTCTGTCAACTCTCTGGCGATGTTGAACCTGCATCAGTTAAGCAAACAAGGAAGAATATATCTTGATTAAACCATCTTGATGGAGGCAAGATGCGTACATTATTTCAGTTTTTGTGCCCACATATATAGAATCACAAAGATGCTAACATATGATCCACAGTAAACTTACTTCGACAAATAAAAATCAATAAATGTATTAAAGAAGTCATTAGTTTCTAACTCTAAACTCGCCTTTGCATCAATGACCTCTCAGCCTCTTTTTCTCTTCGAAATATTTCGTCAAGTAACCATTTGACAATTCCTTTTGCATCCCCATTAACCTGCATAAAATGTTCTTCAATTCTAATAATCAACATTGCTATAATAAATACCTACAATGCCACAGTACAAGTTCTTCAGCAAATATTAGAGCGCTATTATATTAGTCAGATACAACATGAAAAAGTCAATTTAACTAAATACTGGAAGAAATCAGGAACAAAGCTACAGTATGCTTTAGCTTCATACATTGAATCAGATAATCAGAAGGACAAGAACAAACGTTTTTTATCCAAGAGAAAAGTTAATCTTGGATCAAGTTTGCTTTGTCACTTCTAGAGTAATCAAAAGGAAGAAAATACACCTCTTTTAACATTACTCCATAAGTCATGGACAAATGATTGAAAAGTTCCACGTATGTTCCACCCTGTCACTAAAATCAGTAACTTCTGGACTATTACATCATTAAATTAGAAAATAGGCTTGAGATGATAGATCAATGCCTCCATCCTACATAGATAGTCTTCCTGGTAATCATTTATTTCTTCAAGTTCATGCTTATTTAGAAAAAAGAGAAAAAGAAAAAGAAAACGTTTGTTGTAGTTATGCAACAATTGATGAACGCACTGAAACCATATTTACTATATACTTTAAAGTACACAATCTTAGAACCTAAGAGGTTACCACAGAATGAAAAACGTAGTCATTTTCATGAAGCGCCAGACGAAGGTACTTCTTCACTGGGGATGATCCTACATCTTTACTGACACAAATTTTTGGAGTCTTATTTGTCAAATGATTGTTGTTTTAGTGGTCAAGTAGTCTAATTTGAAGAGCTTTTGAGGACCATCTTTAGGTGCAATGCATGTGAGATTTCAAATACTATTGTTGGCCTTTTCTTGTAATTTTAAGCTTTTCAAACTAATGGTTGTTTAACAAAGTGCCAAAGCTCTTTTAATTACAAGTTCTCTATTTGGATCCTAAAACTAATTAGATTGAAGCATAGAGGAACTATAACCTCTGCACTTGGATTCATGGAAAACCTACAGATGAAAAGAGGCTAAGCACTTATGGTGATATTGGCTTAAACTTTTCAAGTAATGATTAATCAAAAAGACAGGGGCATACAATTTATACCCTTCAGGAATGGAACTAATGCAAGTTTCATCCATCATAAATAAGCTTTCTTAGAGTATGGTTATCATAATCACAAAGTTAAAAAAAAAAAAAAGAAAAAAGTCTATCCCATTTGATTAGTTTTATGGCACAAAAACAACAGTGAAGAGTAGTAACGGATTGTGAAAATATATCTCTATATGAATAGAGATAAACAAAGAAGGTCATCAATATGAGTCGATCCATAAATTATATGGTATAAGTAAAAAGGGGGAAAAAGAAGTTTCTGAACTTTATAGGTAGATTGTAATTTCATGCATCTGTGCATAAGCAAATGGAATCATGTAAAATTACTTCAATTTCGTAAGTGCATAGTAAGTAGTGACTAAAGAAGAGTGAATGACAATTACCTTTTCGTTTGGATTTGTTGTGTTCAGGCCTACAAAGAAGTTTGCCCCACAGTTTTTTATCCAAGAACCGCCCCACCAAATCACAAATTGAACACCCATAAAACTTCTCTACTGCAAATTAATATCTACCACCTTTTTTTTTTGGGTGTTTGTAAGTGTTGAAGAAATTGTAATAATAGATATTCAGAAAAAGAAAAATGTAAAAGAATATAAACAGGACCATTCATTTACAGCTCATTTTGCATAAATTTACCTGAAAGGATCCTTTTCCATCTATTACATCTGTAAAATAAGTATGACATGCTCCAGCAACCATGTTTGAATTTTGGGGTAAAATATCAGGCGGAGGGGCCTGCAATGAGTAAACAAAAATAAGTATGAGGTAAGCTTGCATTTGTACTCCGACAATGGCCATATAAGTTTTGACAGTTAATTCAATCTGTTTGTCATGATGCATATCTAACAAGATTAGGGAAACAAAAAACTCACCAACCATTCCTCAGGTGACAACTTTGATACACCCCAGTGAAGAACTGCAGCCCCTTTCATGTTCACAGCAACCAATATGTGATAGTTGCTGTTAATGATGTTTGAGAGGACCTACAGATATTAAAGATTCAATAGCTGTCAATGAGTAGAGAGGACTAATGTTTTTTAATGCCGATAAAAGCTATCAACTGGCCTGTGTAGGTCTGTAGTAAATTGCATTTGAAAACAGTGGGCAAATCAGAATCCCGTTCTATGGAAAATTGGACATTTCCATCACATTGTCACAGAGTTCATACCTCTCTCTAGACAACCTACACTGTAAAACTGATGATTTCTCAACAAAGAGGAAGCACAAAAAAAAACATACCACAAGCCTTATTTCTTCAACATAATGTTGTATAATGGCAGCAATAATGATGTAGGATAAGTTATAATTCCTCGTTGGTTTAGGATTATTAATTCTTTTAGTTTAGATTTAATCTTTAAGTTAGGATTTCTATTTCTATAAGAGTTAGAATTAGAATTATTATAAATAGGCTTATGTTGTTTACGTTTTGTAAGTTGTTCAACATTGTTTTTAGTAATAAGATTTGTGAGTTTTCTATTGTTATATGAGTTTATTCGTTTTGTTTCGAAAAAAATCTTCCGTTGTACCAAAATTGGTATCAGAGTGTGGTCTGCGCTCAATTGATGATTGAAATTGGTTCAAGTGGATAATAAATCCTCGACAACGAACGATGGTTCACGATTGTCGAGCAATGACTCAACAAAATTAAAGAAACACTTTGAAGTCTTTAGCATACCCTTGCTGCGTTAACTCTCCAAGGAAGACGAGTTATCGGCGAGCATCAACCTGACTTAACAGGTGGTAGGATAGTGACCACCGGCGGCAACACCAAAGATGATCGCAGATGGCAGGGGGGTCAAAATCTGGTGACCCGGATATGCTTTCGGGACCTGCGCGCGAACCAGGCCCGTTAAGAGACCTTGCATCATCCGTTTTCCACCCTAACCCGTAACTTTACTGCCCATGCGCCGTTGCATCGACGTCCCACCAAACTAGCGAGGTCCTCCCAACGATTCCCTTGCAGATTCCAACCTTTACGATTCCAATCCATACGCCAATGACCCTAGACGTCAAGATCCATGAGACCTGACCCAAATCACGCCAGGACAAGGCTGGAACGGGGACGATTGAGGCCGGCAACCACATATTGATGGTTACAAAGGCCGGAATGACGACAGAAGAGGAAGAATTAAGGAGATCCCACCATTCCCATGCCGACCCCACCCGACTCGGTTCATGTGTACCAACGGGGTAGGATGACACAACACCCAAGAAGACAGTCAAGCAGTCCACAGACGTGGTGAGAGGGAATTTGCACCTGTTGGAGGCTTTGATGATTCTTCGAAATACGAGGATAATGCCAATTTAGCCAACAACACTTATGGGAATGCTCGATATCACCAAGAATGACAAGATTACAAGATGAAGATGGATTTACCCACTTTTGATGGTCGATTACACATTGAAGATTTTCTTAATTGAATGTATAATGTTAAGCAATTTATTGATTATTCAAAAATTTCGAAAGTGCGATAAGTTAAGACAACGACGTATATGTTAAAAGGAGGAGCTGCAACTTGGTGGGAACAATTGCAGTTCAATAGTTAAAGAGAAGGAAAACAATGTACTCAAACATGGGCGAAGATGAAGTGATTGTTTAAACAATGATTTCTTCCTTCTGACTATAAGCAATTCTTATATCAGCAATTTCAGAATTGTCGATAGTTGAACAGAAAATTACAAAATACACTAAAAAGTTCCATCGACTAAATGCTAGGTGTAATTTGCTAGAGATTGTGGATCAGCAAGTTGCCAGATATATTGGAGGCTTGAGTTTTACTATTCAAGATAAGTTGGCTCTCCATAGCATCTGGACATTATCTAACGCAATTAATTTGGTTATAAAGGTTGACGCTAAAATGAATAGACCATTGAATCGAAATCCAAACAATTTTCGAAGGTTTGCCCCGGATGCTTCATCCAATCGAAGAATGACTGGCAACAGTGAAAACAACTTTAAATCTATTCCTGCAACCCCAACTCTAGAACATGGGCAAAATATCAGCATTGCTCCTAGCAAAACCGCTGCACCGTGTCAACAGTAAAATTGGACTAATTCAAACTCACATGCTCGACCGAATTTGGGAAAATGTTTCAAATGTAATCAACCTGGTCATCTCTCAAACAATTGTCCTAATCAAAAAACTGTTAATTTTACCGAAGAGGATGAGATAGTGGATGGTGGCATGGAGGATCCAGAAGTTGATAATGATACTTATGAAGGTGCCAAATATATTGAAGGGGATAAAGAGGAAGTAGTTGTTTGTATGCTCCAACGACTCTTATTAGCATCCAAAGGATTGATGAGTCACATCACCATAGAATCTTTTGGACTTGATATACTATCAATAATAAAGTTTGCAATATTATTATTGATAGTGGAAGTAATGACAATGTGGTGTTCAGGGCGTTAGTTAAAGCATCGAACCTAAAAACTGAGAAGCATCCTTACCCTTACTAGATTATATGGATCAAAAGGGGTCCTGAAGTCCAGGTTACAAAAGTTTGTAAAGTTCTCCTATCCATTGGAAAATATTACAAAGATGAAATTGTATGTGACGTGATAAAAGGAAGATCTTAGCATTTTCATGTTGATGCTATATACAAAAGTCGTGACAACACAATTATATTTTGGTGGTATGGTAGAAAAATCGCACGGTTGCCACAACAACCATAACTAGAACCTCAAGGTGTTAGTAACACTGTTGGATATTTATTTACATCGATTCTAGGATCCAATTTTTTAGAGCAAGTTAAAACTCAAAATTCTCTCGTAGCTTTAGTTGTCAAGGGTTTAATTACAGCTGAGGTGGATATTCACCCAACAGTGCGTCCACTTCTTGAAGAGTTTAAGGACCTATCATCTACTAAGTTACTAAATGAGTTGCTATCTCTGAGGAATATTAAGGACCATATTGATTTGGTACCCAGTGCTACTTTACCTAATCTACCACATCATCGCATGAATCCAACAGAGCATGAAGAACTACAGCGACAGGTTAATGAGTTGTTAGACAAAGGTTTAATTCGGGAAAGTATGAGTCTTTATGCAGTTCCTGCTTTACTTACTCCAAATAAGGATGGAAGTTGGCGAATGTTTATAAACAGTCACCCAATCAACAAAATTACTATCAAGTACCAATTTCCCATTCTACGACTTACTGATATGCTTGACAGGTTGGCAGGAGCTGTGGTGTTTTCTAAACTTGATTTACGTAGTGGCTATCATTAGATTCGTAAACGACCTGGCGATGAGTGAAAAACAGCGTTCAAAACTAAAGATGGTCTTTATGAGTGGATGGTGACACCATTTGGATTGTCTAATGTACCTAATAATTTTATGCGATTGATGAATCAAGTTTTTCGACCATTTATTGGAAAGTTTGTGGTGGTTTATTTTGATGATATCCTTATCTATAGCCAGGACGAGAAGGAACATCTGGTGCATCTCAAAGAAGTTCTTCAAGTTCTGAGAGAAAACAAGTTGTATATCACTTTTAAGAAATGTAATTTCTTAACTAATCGACTCTTGTTCCTTGGTTTTATAGTAGGAAAGAATGGTGTTCAAGTTAATGAAGATAAGGTTAAAGCCATTCGAGATTAGCCAATCCCTAAACCGTTCAAGAAGTGCAAAGTTTTCATGGTTTAGCTATCTTTTACAAGCGCTTTATTCGAGGTTTTAGTACAATTATGTATCCCTCGTTCTTCGTTGCATGAACTTTTGATTAGAGAGTTACTTGCTAGAGGTTTATATGGACATGTTGGACGTGACAAAACAATTAGTTTAGTAGATGAGAAATTCTATTGGCCATAACTTAAGAGTGATATAAGGCATTTTGTTTAATGATATCCTATCTACCAAAGAGCTAAGAGACAAGCTCAGAATACAGGTCTTTATAATCCTTTGCCTATTCCAGAGACAATTTGACAAGATTTAATAATGGATTTCATGCTTGGGCTTCCTTGTACTCAAAGGGATGTTGATTCAATTTTTGTAGTAGTTGATAGTTTTTCCAAGATGGTTCACTTTGTACCGTGCAAGAAGACTTCAGATGCATCTAATGTGGCTCATCTGTTCTTTTGTGAAATTGTTCACTTGCATGGCATATCCCGTTCAATTACTTCAGATCGTGATGTCGAGTTCTTAAGCCATTTTTTACGAACATTGTGAAAAATGTTTGACACTACATTAAAGCGCAATAGTACTAGTCATCCGTAGACATATGGACAAAGTTGCTAAGTAAACACTTGGAAACATGATTTGATCCGTTCGTGGAGAAAAGCCTAAATAGTGGGATATAACACTTCCTCAAATAGAATTTGTCTTTAACAGTATGCCTAATCATTCTACTAAAAACATACCTTTTAAAGTTGTCTACATAAGGATTCCACGACATACTGTGGATTTGGTTCGTCTACCTCCTACTTCTGATGTTAATTCTAATGTTATGAAGTTAGCTAAACAAATTCATAAGATTCATTAAGAAGTCAAAAAAAGTCTTGAAGCAGTTAATTTACACTACAAGACTGATGTCGATCAATATAAGCGTTTCAAGGAGTTCAATGTAGGCGACTTAGTGATGGTTTATCTTCGAAAGAATCGTTTTCCTATAGGCATATACAACAAACTACAAGACAAGAAGATTGGCCCTTTCAGGATGCTAGAGAAGATTGGCAACAATGCTTATAAATTTGATCTCCCTAGCAACATGAATATTTCCAATATTTTCAATATTACTGATATCTTCGAGTATTTTCCTTCATATGAGTTTACTTTACAATTACAAAACTCGAGGGTGAATTTTTTCAAGCGGAGGGGATTTGATGTAGGACAAATTTATAATTTCTCATTAGTTTAGGATTATTAAGTCTTTTAGCTTAGATTTAATCTTTAAGTTAGAATTTTTATTGTTATAAGGTTAGGAATAGAATTATTATAAATAGGCTTATGTTGTTTATATTTTGTAAGTTGTTCAGTATTGTTTTCAGTAATAAGATTTGTGAGTTTTCTATCTTTATCTGAGTTTATTCATTTCATTTCAAAACAAATCTTCCGTTACATCAGATAATATGATAAGATCAGAACTAGAACTACTATAAATAAACCTTGAAAATAAGTCTTCACTTTAATCCTTTTTTTTTTTGATAGGAAACACAAAAGTTATATTATATTAACAAAAGAAGTGAACAAGTTATCCACAACCTATTGTAAAAGAGTTATGAAGACCAAAACTCTTTACAAACACCTATACAAACAAAAATAGTGCTCCCAACCAACACCAACCTCCAAACAATTGCCCCACAAGACCAAAAAAGGCCCATTGTAACAACCACTCTCAAAAGAACAACAATTACGTCACAGCTCCCTCCTAGCTAAGTTGAATAAAAAAGAGAGAATTATTACAAAATTCCTTTGTATCTGAAGCTTCACTTTAATCCATAAATAATTATAACTCAAAAAAGATATGATTGCCAGCATATAATCACATCACATTCCTGCAAATATAATAGAATTCACACCATGATGTGCTATGCTGAAAAGCATACTTACATTTCACACAAATTCGATAAAGTTACATATGACACAAGATGAAGCCATTTATATTGAATATTTAGGCTTTTTTTGATGTAGTTGTATGAAGAACAGGCAAAGTAGTTAGAAAAAAGTTGACAGTTATTTGGTCATCCATTATACGAGAAATGAATGTCAAAATAAGTTTGAAATCTGAGGTTCTCCTATTAGATATAAATAAGCTTCCAAAGAATTACAAGCACTTTTTGAGGAGATTCTAGCTTTGAAAGCTATTTTGACCACTTCAGAAACCATAAAAAAGACATACTTAATCTCTTTCAACATACCACAAATTTCTAATCAGAAAAATACTAACCACTATTTCATGGTTGCCAATATGATAACTTTGCCATGAAATCACATTGTCTCCTCCCATAGAATTCTCCACAGGATCAACCAAAGTTGATGACGGCAGTGTGGTGCTATTGCTACGTGCCTTAGAGTACTTTTGTAACCACCTTTGAACATTATGTCTCCCGCAATTAAAGGATGGTACTCCGTAATGACATTGCTCCCTATTGTTGGCCACCAATGTCGTATTTGCAGTTCTATGATTACTTTGTAACTCTTTCAGGGAAATCCCCTTTGACAGCTGACTTTGGAGCTCTCTCAAAGCATCATTATAATCTTGCTGCACAAAAACACCAGGAAGAAAAATCACCAAATTAACCAATATTTTTCTAAGAATGTATCCAGCTCAGATTGGTCTCCTTCTAATGAGAATCTTTGATTGATCCCTTGACTCAATGTACAATTCATAATAAGGTTGATAGCTGTATAAGAACATATAATTATCCACAAGACAACGGTTTCCTTACTAGCATGGAAATTAACATTGACAATATCACCAACACATGCATTGCCAGGCCACTGCATTCTGTCAAGCATCAGCTTCCTAAGTAAACACAAATGCCTGTTCAAAATAATAGCCGAGATTCCTTTGAGAGCATATAGAAGACGATGGGTGAATGTGGAGGTCAACAAGAACCATTTACATAGAATGAATCCCTTCATAAAGCAACTACTCTGGAAATATCCAAAGTTAAAGACATATCTTTAATGGAATGACTGCCCAAAAGTATTTGAGAATTCAACTTCATATGCACCGTATGCTCCAACAAACACTGTAAGGAGCAGATATTCTACATTATCATAGAATACACATATCCCATACAGTAGTCTTATATCTAGAAGCTAAGCTATAGAAACGTATAGTCAATGCAATGAACATAACCACATAAACACCTGTTGTTGCTGTGGCGAGCTTTGTGGCCTGCCCCTGCTTTCCCACATTAGATATGCCTTGCGTTCTATTAAATCCTTTGGTATGGATGGATGACAGGTATCCGTGTCAGTCTCAGGTATTTCAATTCGAAAATTCCCATGGTTCAACTTTAACCTAAAAAGCAAGGAAAATATATTTATGAAGATTGAAAAGTTCCTTAATCGCACAATGCAATGGAAAATAGCCAAACGTTTATCAGGAAAAGACAATCTCAACACCATCTGCCATGATTGCCATCCTTCAAAACAAATTCAATGACATGTATCTTGGGGTCTCGCAGCTCAACAATGATTTCATTTGTTTCTCTCCTCTTCAATTAAAAAAAGCTTTTAATTAATCAAAATTACTTACAAATTTTTATAAAGTTACACTGAGAAAATCAGTAACACCCAATTACGCTTAAAAAAAAAAAAAAATAGAAGTGAATTGAAGAAAAACCTTCGTAAATGGTGTCTGCAACGCACCTTGCTTCGGATGTTCAGCAAGAATGAACCAATTCCTATATAAGAACATATTAAAGCTCAAAAAATTTCTTGTTATAACAAATCAATGATACAAATAAAAATAAAAAAATAAAAAAAAATGTAGTCAGCAGCCTTAGTTTACACATTTCCACGGTAAAGAAAACCCCAGTGAAGAATCCAAGTCCGCGCACAATTCTTAAGTTGAAATTCGACCCTCACATCACGTCCACTCGAAGATCCAGAGACATTAATCTAACAACACCAATAACACATCAACAACAAAATAAACAACCAGTGAAGTCATCAAGAGTAACTGACAAGGACCAAAAACAACCACAAATCCTGCACGAAATCAAAGCTAGTACCTCAAGTTTCATCCCCTCCACAAGCTCGAAATGGTGGACTCGAAGTACCTGCTCGTCTTTAGAGGTTGCCATTCTAACTGTTTTTCAAACACAAAGAGCCAAAAAGAGGCACACTATTTCTAAGTTTCAAAGGCTCATCAAGAAACAGCTCTATATATACGATTCCATCAATTCATGTAATTCAAGGGTATGTAACTTCCCATATAAACCACGTTTTGGAATGGTGTGGTTTGTATTTGAAATGTATAGTTATACAATTATAAAAATGGTCCACATGTTACTAGAATATATGCTAAATTTATTTATTTTGTTAAGTGTTCAAGAAAATTATAGTGGAAGTGAATGTGACTTTAAAATCGTAATCGAAAAGAAATTTCATGCGAATTTTACTATAAAATGTAAAATAAAACTAAGAAAGGTTACTAAAGAAAAAAGAACTAGGGTTTCTTATTGGAAATGCGATTGGAAAATGGATTTTAGGAAAAGATAAAGAGGAATTCGATTCCCTGTAGATATTGGACCAAGAAAATTGCATTCTTGAGAGTGGATTCTCACGGAGAAAAAGTGCCAAATCTGGAACCACCATCGACGGTAAGAATCTCTGAGAACAAAAAATTGTCTATAAAAAAATTGTCTATAAATTTAGATGCATCTGCTTTTTTTTATATACCGGTGAATTGACACGTTTTTATTCTTACACGGAAGTGACAAGATAAACAGTACCGTTTCGATGTTTTGGAAAAATCAATGTGATGGTTGCATGTACTCACTGGAGACGAGTAATGACTCTCACCTTAAACTCATAATTGGTTAAAGGTGATATCGTGTTATAAATGTCACCCAAGATTGGGAACAAGAATAAAAGAAAGAATTGGGTACAAGAATTTTTTTTTTTTTTTTTCATAGAACTTATGATGTGACCATTCCGATATAGGTTATTATCATTTGGATTAAAACTCTCAGTCATAATGTTATTTCAAAAATAATATTAGATGAAATATTTTTACATAAAGCTCAAAATTATTTCTATCAAAAATAGTATCAGATGAAATATTTACACAGTATTATCACTTCTAAACTGGCCTAATAAAATTACCACGAGCATCCCATCATGTTTCGGTGAAATCGTATATGATGGGAGCAGACACGCTACCAACAACGTAAACTGGGACTTCACCCAGCAGCACATCCATCGGCACAACAGTACAGCCACCAGAGAATCAGAGATGTTGATAAGGCATCAAAACTTTGACTTTAGCGACCGTAAGTACTACCACGAGATAAGCTAGTGAAACCAAAAATTATTTCTAGACCAAATGTGAAATAATTTTTAACAATGGATATTTCTAGACCAAATTTTAAACTTGCAAGGCATTAAACTGTTGACAACGGATATAACATATCTATTTTTCGGGACTGCACCCTGCTCTACTTCAAGGAATAAGGTCAAATGCCAACATTTCACTACTCGGCATTCAAACACAGGCAACATTTAATGCTGTCATTGCTTGTAAATACGAAAGATATCATAAATTCATAGGATTCCATGATTTTAGCAATTCTCCATCATCTTACTCGGGAATTTAAGAAGGACCATTTAAAACCATCTAATATGCATGTAGCAGCCTCAATGCATCATCAAATAACTTTAGTTGTACATGTTGAAGGCTTTTATATGTAAAATATTTCCATAATTTACCAACTCCTCAAGTAAACAAGACTAATCCCCAGATTCTTCCCTGTCACTACTAAAGCAGACTGTCCCCGTGACAAGACGCACCAATCTCCTACATTTTATTGTGAGAGCAGCTTTGAGTCGCATGCCACTATTTTCACCCGACTCACATTCTCCTGACACTCCTCACTCTTAAATATGGCATCTTGCAAGATGAATGTCCAAACATTGTCGCAGAACCTGTAGGTATGTAGATGGCCCTGTATGATACAGAAAATATATAAAATTTAAATAGCCCAGCCTTTGCCCACGGTAAGATATGGATACAATATTAATAATCTTCCCGCCAAAGAACCCAATCTCAGTGGATCAAACTGGAAGAAAATAGCAGCAGAGACCTATTTTTCATTACTTAAACTACATACACACATATGCATGCATATATATACACATTTGCACACACACTATTGGCTGAGCACCAGTAAATACAATCTACAAGGGAGCATCTGACAAAGTTCTCAATCTGCTGATTCGTATATAAAAAATAAATGACTAGAAAAGGGTTTCTATTTCATAAATGCTCAAATTATAGGAACTTTTTATTAATATATATAGTGTGCATATATAACAGAAAAACTCCAAGATATAGAAAATTTTACGATAAAAAGCATAAGTGAATTAGATAGCATGGAAAAACTGCTCTTTCCTATCTAAGCAGGATGGAACTTTGACAGTCACGGAAATTATGAATATTTGTGACTAAGCATTCCAATAAAAAATTTTGACCGAGTAAATGAACATCAAAATAAGTAAATACGACAGACATAATTGGAAGCAACAGCAGGTAGGGAAATTTCACAACTAAGAAAAGAAACATGCGGCAGATGCAATTTAAAATTTTAAGATTTATTGCAATTCTATTGCATAAATCATATACCTAATTAGGTCATGACTTATTCATAAACTGGAAGGTTAAATGCTTGTTGAATCGGTGAAGGAAGGATTGAAAAGAAAATAGTACAGAAATGTACATATAATGAACCACTTTTGTCCTTTTACAAACAAATCAAAATCTAGAGAAATATGCCATAAATCCCATGTCTATAATTGAGTCAACACTACATATAATGGAATTACACAAATGTTTCACACTAATATTCTATAATCAGAAATCAACAGCAGTAATTTGGCATATGTCGCATATCATTCTACCAACACTAATGCGCCTCAGCCTTTCCAAGCATTTATCCATGATAACTGCTATATTCCCCAACAAGCCCACAAGAAAGTAAATATTGGTTTCAGTAACAATATCACAGGTCTAAATTTCTGAAAATATCACTGACATTCACAAAATATCAGGAATATACAACGAATCAACAGTATTTTTTATATCAAACACCTCAAAATATGGAAATTATCGGGCAGGACAATATCAATATCGACTTCCTTGCATGATGCCCAGCTATCTTCTAGACTAACTTAATCGACAATCAACTGGACAACTCACATCACTGTCTCTGTCTAGCTAGTTAAGATAAACATAAACGATTCACAAGATATTTTCACAAGCATGAACAGAAATTATAACATAACTGCAAGTTAACTCTTCTAGGTGTTCCATTTATTTACCAACTAACCATAGGGAAAGTAAAAAATAGTACACGGAGTCTTAGAACTGCCCTGTCCAACCACAATCATCTAATTCTAACAAATTCTTATGCTGATTACTTTCCTCGTGACTTTTAAAAATCAAAAGTGGGTCTTTAATCACAAAAGAATTTAACGCCAAAAAAAAAAAAGAAAAAAGGAAAAACCAAGTGTGTATAAAGGCAAAAGCTAACAACAACATAAGAGCCCAAACTGATGGACATTTAACTCGAAACTAAAAATTAACAAGTGTTTAACGTAATTCAGAATCGAATCACTATAAAAGGATAAGGGCTTATACACAGGCCAGGTCACAATATCAGCGCACATGCAGAACCCTAGTAAACACTAATATAGTTGAGTCAGTACATACTATCACACTTATTTTATGATCTACATCTATCGAATTTCAACAAAACGAAAATAAAATTTTGAGAACTCCACAAGACAAAACATAGAACACAACTTACACAACCCAAACAAATAAAAAAAAAAAATGAAACGACCTAAACAGCATATTATATATATACCTTAATGGATACTTTGCTCTTCACTTGAGTCTCCAGTGCTTCAGTCATGGACTATAAAAACAAAAAGAACCACAAAATAATTCAAAAAAGAAAAAAAAAACAAAAACAAAAACAAAACACTCACACACACACACACACACACACACACAAACAGAGAACTATTAATAGATAATTGTATAATTGTACCTTATCGAACTGGACAAGAACCTGGATGGCGAGATCCGGAGAAAGCGTACCGTTTTGGACCATCTCGTCGAGAGTATCGGTCAGGCACATGCCGATCGTGGACCTCCTGTAGAGCTCAAACGTCGCCATTTGTCACTTGATCTGCCAATACAATTCCCATACACATATTTTGTCAGTCATGGAAAACTGAATCGCATATCATATAGATTCTGAATCGTACAAACAAATTACGATACTACGATAGATAAAAAGTTGGGGAAAGTAAAAAATTTAATGAAAAATTGACAGAAAACCGGATGGAGAAATTGAAGGTACGATTAGAGGCGACGTGCAATCGAATTGTTGTTGTGGTGATGAAGGAAATTGTGAGTGTTGCTTTAACGTTTGCTGTGAAGAAATTTTTGGGCGGAGAGAATTTGGGGCTTTTTATACCCTAGTGTTTGTAGACGCGTGAATATATAGTCGCGACAGATTTGGGGCTCTCTCCACAATGACTATTATGCCCTCCAGTCCCGCTGTTGCGAAAGAGAGAAGTTGTATACGGTGTTAGAAGCTTGTTGGTAAGTCCGTATAAAACTTTTATTGTTATTTTAATGTTAGAATTTTTTATTTTTTTTTTGTTTTGGCATCAAAAAATTGTTTTTTTTTTTAATATATATGAGGAGAATATTAAATTTTGAATTTTAAATTTCTCCAGTAATTTCATTTTATATTTTTTTAGGCATAAATTGTTTTAAATATATTTATTATAACTGTAAATTTTTTAAAAACACTTTAATTATAAAAGACTATTTATTTTTCAAACAAGATTTTGTAATTTCTTAAATTATTTATTATTTTAAAAATACACAACCAAATTATATTAAACTTTTTGTTAGAAATTTTATTTTGTAAACGATATCTACTACTGAAATCTATATTTGAAAGGTTATTTAAACCAAGTACCTTTAATCCATTACGAATAAAAGAATTGGCCCATTTTTTTGGACAATATTGCCTTTACAATGTTAAAATATTATGACGCCTCGTAAAAATTTGTTGATATACATGTACTAATTCCATATCAATTCTAGCATCATCTTTTGCATCCAATTTCCATATCAACTGCATGGATTGAATCCTTCAGATTTAGAAGACACTACCTCTTACTATAGGTGATTTATGTACCTCCTCAACCTCCAAATATTGGAGGTTTAATTCACACCAAACACATTTTACAATTTGTGTTGATACTTTTACTATGTTATTGTGAGAGTAATTTTCTCATATTTAAGGAAATATATATAGCTGGTTCAGATAATGTTTGATTTCAATTGAAGTTGTCTTCTATAATGAGAGTAAAGATCAAGGTGGCACAAATTTTTTGACTTCTCACTTAGCTTTTAAGTCATATATTACTAATAAACAATATTTTACTAAAATAATTACATTACTAAAATAATTTGATTAATACTAGATTTTTTTAAAATTTTATTAAAATGATGTAGCGCGTGAATTGTCAAAATTTTATCAATTATTACGTTATCTTATGATATATAAGATTTTGATAACTCACATGTCATATAATTTAAGTATGGATTTTAATAAAATTTTATAGAAACTTAGCATTACTCACTAACTTTATGAGATTATGTTTTTACCAAAAATGTCCTATTAAAAAAAAAAAAAAAAACTCAATTTCATCAAATTTAATCTGTAGCCTAAACCCAAATGCCAAAACGACAAAGCAAATGAGAGGCGGTGACGGCAGTGCCATCTATTTGGGTTACCAAAGGGTAGGGCTGGCTGCCTCTTCAAATTTAATAGGCCTCCTCCCGATTAATTGGGAGGAGGCATATTACTTTTAATTAGAAGAGGCCGTTGACCTTTTTTTATCATGGTTGCTGTGAGATGGGGCTTTTGTCAAGCAGCAAGTGCATCTCCTTCATTTAAAAAAAAAAAAAAAAATTATTATTATTTTTATTTATATTAAAATTCCGCTAATTACAAATAAAAATAAATATCTTTTAAAAATAAATAAAAACATATAATTAAGATGAGTGCTATAATCTTGTCTCCAAATATAGCGATCATTGGTCATTATAGAGATAATTGATCCATGTGGGTTTAATCTTGTCTCCAAAAGAGTGTGAGAGACGTTCGTCCTCTTTAAATCATAGCTTTAGGATGAAATAGAACAAAGTATAGAGTAGAATGTGGTGACGACATATCTTTATTGAACCATAAATAAATGAGTAAGGTGACGTTTTTAGGATTCAAGGAGGGTCAACCATATTCCTCCGGGGAGTAAGACTAAAGACCTCTCGTAGATAAATGGTTACCGTGGTGATCAGTAGTCACTATAACAAAATCAGATAATATTTAAGTTAAAGATCCCAATATATATATATGTTCTCAACTATTTAGTCCTATTAGTTGTTTACTTAAAATAGGAACTTGCAAGATTTAAAAAAAAAAGAAGAAGAAGAAGAAGAAGAAGAAGAAGAGAGAATTAACACAATTGAAGTCATATTTTGTTCTAACTTTCAAAATCTTAATTTAAGATGAGTAATTAAATTATTGAAACAGTGACAATGCTTTTGGAGCGCTGTATCAATGCTTGCGTTGTTGCATTGGACTCAACCACTGTACTATTGTGGGGATTAGTTACAGCCAATTCCAATAGTGTCTGCATAGCACATAATTGTGGATTACGTTGTAAGCCTGTAACCCATTTTGAAGATGGGTTCCGGGCTGACGTGTGGGAGGGGTAACCAACCTAGACCATTACTTTGGATGTCCAAATTTTTTTAGATGTTTACATTTTTTTTTTAAGAGTATCGATATTTACACCCGTCAAATAGACTAAAACCATATATACACTCTTTTAATAAGTTTACCATATTAAAACTTTTTAGAAAATCTTAATTTACATAAAAAAAAAAACAATTGATAACATTTATTTATAAATGTAAATGCAAATAAAAATCAAGAAATAATATATATAAATTTATAAATGTATAATGCAATTTATCTTAGTGGTATTTAAGTTTACAATTAAAACATCTATAAAGTTATTGGTTTAAATCTTAGAGATACTACTACCTTGCAAACTTGTGGTTAAGAAGGATATAATAGCATCTCGCATCTGTCACACTTTGCTTGTGATTCAAAAAGAACATGATAGCTCCCCGTCTCTATTATACCCCTCCGGGGGCAAAGTCGAAACTCACATGAACAAATGTTTATCGTAGTAACTAATGGTAACTACATTAACAATAATGAATTTTTCAATTTATTAAATAAAATTGAAACAGTTTCACCAATGTAAACAAAAAGATATGACTCAATATATAGGAGTTCATAAAACACTCAGAATTAAGATAAATCCATATATGATTATCTAATCGATGAATATAAATTTCTTTATTTAACGGATATTAATAAGAAATTTATTTTATCGTGGTCTAGTCCTATATAATCTCTATTATATAAAGTATCTCTATTTTCATGTCGTCACATGAACGATCTTGAATAAGATCATCGTATCAAATACAAAATGGACCGTAACTATAGATTTACTACAAACAAAATACCCAGCTTTGTTTGCTTTCTACGGAATCTTTAGATTACTGATCTCAAACTAAATCTCTTGTATATAACACTTATATATTTAATTTGAGATTATATAAGTAATCATGAATGTTACTTGATGTTTGTATGAAGTAAATATTTCATAAATATACATAAATAAAATAAAATAAACCTATTTTATTTATTATTTGTTGTAAGTATTTTCAGTACTGCCTATGAGGCCTAATAAAAGCCCAACCGATTGGCCCATCGGGGCTAGGCCCAAGATCAGCTTGTTCATCAACAGAGATTAGTCAAGTTTTGCACAAGGCCCGCGGCGTGCTTTAACATCTACAGCGAAGTGAAACCCCAATGAAGTGGGATTCACAGCTGTATTGAGATCTCACCTAGCGTTGTGCGGAGTCCGAATTGCTCACCCCGCAGAGCTAAGTCTGCTCGACGTCAATCTAGACCCCTATATGAGGAGCTGAGATCGCCGTTCAGCCCTCCCCATTTATCGATACTCCATTCCACCTGGAGTCCTCACTTCGCTTACAACTATATCAGACCGTGCCAGATCATCACTTAACTTGTCTTGCACGACAAGATTGTCAGAGATTACTGTTCAAATTACAGATCACCACACCTAATCCGCGTGTGTTAGTAATGTAGATCTTCCACCAGTCCCTTGCATTTAATGTAATCCGGCTGCATTAATTGGGAGGCAGGTTCATTAACTACTGTAATCATTCTAGTTTAACGCATTGAACATCGCTGTAGCACTTCTCCCTCTATAAATAGGAGAAGCTTTTCTCTGTAACACAAGAGTGAAACACTTAGTGAAAAACTGGCTGTTACTCTGTCCAAATACCTAGTGAACAAACAGTGGACGTAGGCTAAGTTGGCCAAACCACTTCAACACCTTCTTGTCTTGTATTCTGCCTTTACCATATCTACTCTTGCTATTCATATTACCTGTTATTACTTGTTTCAATTCCTGTTTATGCAGTGTTGAGCCTGAAAGAATTTGGTTGGCTAATTTCATACGTCAACATTATTTAATTTAAATATTTACAAATTACAAGTTTTTAGGACACATATCCCTGACAATACACTTGTTGCACATTTTGGATTTGCTCCTGTTATAAAGGTGAATGATATGGAAGTGAGCCTCTGAGGCGTGCACGGGGACACGGTTTCTACCAAAAACCTATGTTGCTTGGGGAATTTTAGGATGCATTCTTGAAGTACAGTAGATTTGACTTTTTTTTTTTTTTTTTTTCATGAAAGATTTTGCATTTTCTTGCTTCTCATAATAGAATTTCTTCAATTCAAAAAAATTTTGTGCATACAAGTATAAGGTAGAAGTAATTAAGCTGTAATATTTTACTTAAATTTTACAGTTGGAATTAGGAGAGGGGGGCCTTCATTATTATGTACATTGTACTAAACAATTTGGTAGAAACATTTTGGCCCCTACTTCAAACCGCCCCTATCAATAGATGTTGAGACTTTTTAATTACAACTCCATTGATAGTTGTGCTTGGCAGCCGGTGCCATTGGTTTAGACGGTAGCCGTCCCTTACCAATGGCAAGGTTTGACATCTGGAGTAAGTTAATAAATTTATTCTTTTATCTTATGTATGGTTACTCTCAACTTTCATGTGAGTGAATCTCTTTCATTTGAGAGTAGTTTTTCGGATCGCATCACCAGTATTTCTATCCCGATAGATCCTAGTAGTCCAATCTTAAAAAAAAAAAAAAAAAAAGAAGAAAACCCTCTATTGATAGTTTTCTTATGTTTGCTGGACAAGAACTAACTTGCAGAATGGCTAACATAGAGTTTGTTGATGCATTTGGAATCCAGATCTGGAACATAGAATTCTGCGGTATAGAATTCTGTAGCAGAAAAATTAGGGATACGTCTCTTTCCCACAATGTCGGGCCATCTCTTGGAGGGTCAAAGACCCAAGTTAATGTCACGACCAGCATTTTCAATTCCAGTCACCTATTAGTTTATTTTACAGTCTGAGAATTTGAGAGTTCATGAAATATTGGGAAAACAAGACCTTCAGTTATGTTAATGACACAGAATCCTTGCGGTGATCGCCAATGAAACCAGGGATCCATGCATAAAGATTTTAGTCACCAGCACGTATATCATTGATGGATAAGTAACCGATGGCGTCGATTTTTGTCCAAAATTGATAGCCCAGGGCAGAATCAGAAAATAAAATTATGCATGTATTAGTATGAACTCTTCGACAAGAATAAAATTTAGTTGTGTTCTTATGTTTAGTATGTTAATGAAAATAAGCATTAGAAATCACCTTGCATTCATTTTGCCACGATCCTGGCTCTCCTTGGGGAGCTAATCCAACATAAGCACAATTTGCTGACATATTTTCATCACTAACATGGCTAGGAAAGCGTATTGTTCAAACATTGATCAAAATTTTACATAATTATGTTAGAAAACAATCAATAAAAGACAAAACAGTACAAGTGTAATATTTCAAAGAGCAAATTACTCTGCTCGGATAATAACATAGGCGTGACAGCAGAAACAAAAAGAAACATCCTTTTGTTTTCTTTAGGTAGAAAAAGAAGCATCCTTATGCCTTTGTATACGGTGCAGTACTGTTCACTAATATTATATTATTATTACTGATGTAATGGAGCATGATACAATTGAAAAGTATAAAATGACACATTAAAGCATTTTCTAATAGGTTTTTTTTTTTTTTTTTAAGCGCTTTTACTAGTAATAAAAGAAATGGTTTATTTCACAACCAATAAATTTGAGTAAGTTATATATATATAAAATATTTTTATAATGTGTATCTCTTAACTTTAAAAAATTACGATGAATTAATTAAATTTATCCATTGTATTCTCTATCCTAAAACAATTTTTTTTTATTTAATTTAAATGTAATAGATGAATTTCATTAGTTTGTTCTAACTTTTTAAAGTTAGCAGGTACTAATTATAAAAACATTATATATATATCAAAATTTGATTTTTAATAGTTTATTTTTATAAATATCTAATCACAAATTATAAATTAAGTTTCATTTTCTTTCCAATAATCTCGATTAGTAAATGAGCTCCATATGTTGATTGGCTAGAGAGGCTTTATTTGTTGATTGGCAAACCCAATCTTATTAAATGATTAAAATGGTTTGTGTAAAGGGAGAAAATAAGACAGAACTCAACAAGACTTTGAATTGAGTTGTATTGGCTAAACTAGGGCTCACATCATACTTTTTATTTTTGATAGCCGGTACAAGTCTAGAGAACAAACCAGGATCAGATATGATAGGATGATAGTGGAGCTGTTCAGGGAACGACTCCCATATCGATGGGAATAAACTCACATTTGGATGAAGGAGCAATTCATGTAAAGGTGAAGGATAAACCTACAATTTTAAGCGAGGGAGTAGCACTTTAGGTTGTAGAACTTGTAACTTGGCCAAAGTCACGGGGTGAGCAGCCTTTGTCAACGAGGATCACATCATATTTCACCTTTTATGTTATTTACTAATGTCACTAGTTAATCATACACCCCGCATGATTAGAAAGCAAGCCTACGGCTGTAAGGCGTGCACGGGCCACAACTTTTTCTAAAGAATTTGAATCCAATGCTAACCTGATTTTATTGATGTTTTGAAGATTCATTGACATATGACTAACTTTACAAATAAATAGATAAAATTAATTTATTTTTTATTTTTTCTCTCTCCTACTTTTAAATACAATATGAGTGAATTGCACAACACTCCCCCAAGGTTTGTCTAAAAACAGATAAAAATATAGTTATTAATTTATTACATAAAACTCTCATGCTTAATGTTGATTTTTTTTTTTTTTTTTAGATCTGGACATATCTTCAAATTGAAGATTTGGAATCCAGATCTTCAAGTTACAATGTTGAGGATATTATAAGTATTAGTATAAAATCTTGGTCAAACTGTTAAATTTGACGGAAGTCAACCAATGACATGGGGGTTTGGTGTAATAAAAGGGTAAATATGTTTTCATCTGTTTTTTGACAAACCTCATAATGGTTTCGTGCAATTGCTTCAATACAATATATATAATTTTCTTCTTTCACATCAAGACATCAGCAAAAATCATATAGGCACTCGATCCAACTCTCTTTTCTAAAAAGGACTGTTTTTTGGAGAATTTTATGTCTCACAGCCCTGAAGTACAATAGAATTCACATATTCTTGCTTCTCATAATAGAATTTCTTCATTTCAAATATGTGCATATGTACAAGAAACTAGATATCGAAATGATGTCCACTATATTTATGATATTTTCCTTATTTTGAGTGATCAATATTGAAAATATTTTCAACATTTTCAGAATATTTCTGATATTTTTGATAGTTTTTATTGTTATTTCTATAAATTTAAAATATTAATATTTTCACATATATTGATATTCAATTCCTTACATGCATCTATAAAGGTGACAGTAATTCTACTGTAACATTTTAGCAGATATTACAGTTTGAATTAGAAGATGGGGGGCCTTCTAAGCGAATATAGTCGTACATAATTCCCTGAAAAACACTGGAACTCATTGCTTGCGTCAAGAAAATAATATTATCACCAGCCACTAGACGAGCCCCTGCCACTTCAACACTGTATAGCCTGTACAGCCCGTGAATTCCATGTCTTGCAATCGTGTTATCATGCCCTGTTACTCCAGTTGTATATAGAGGAGGATTTGCTTTTGGATCATTTACCCGAACCTTCAAGAAAAAAAAAAAAAAATCAAATCAACTTATAAATAAATAATCCACTTGCTTATTGAAAAGAAGTGGCAAGAATTGGAAAAAGCTATTGATCAAATCGGGCGTCCTCACTTGCAATTCCGAAACATTGGCAGTTGCTAGTGCTAATCGCAGTTTATAGCTTCCAGTCTGGTCCACATGATCAAGTTTGAACTTGATTTGCCATGTTGTTGGCTTGTATGTGTTATCATCTATTTTCCTGAATCAAAATAAAATTTTGTAAATGAGGCTGTATTTAGGAATGCTTTGGTACTATCAAAAGTTTATTCAAATAATAATAAAAAATGTTTTTCTATATTAAAAAACCTTGTCACATGAGCGAAGAACCAATCTTTGCTGTAGTCACTAACACCTACGGTGTAAACTAAGTCTTCTTCAGGATACAATTCTGCGTATCTTTCCCATAATCCGTATTGCCTAAATCTGGTTCCAAGTAGAGAAAGAGAATAAGTTCAATAAATGTTGATATTTCTGAATCATATCTATAGACTGCATAGATAGTTTTGAAGTTTGCAAGAACGAGGACTAACTTCTCAGGATGGTTGATATAGAGTTTGTTGATGTATTTCGGATCAGGATCTGGAATATAGAATTCCAGAGCAGAACGATCAGGGATGCCTATTTCCCACAATGTCGGGCCATCTCTTGGGGGGTCAAAGACAAGATCACCCAGGTAAATGTCACAACCTGCCTTTTCAAATCCAGTCATCCATTAGTTTATTTTACAATTTGAGAATTTGGGAGTTTATGAAATATTGGGAAAACAAGACCTTCAGTTATGGTAATGAGAGGGTCATTTCGGTAATCGCCAATGAAACCAGGGACCCATGCATAGAGATTATAGTCACCAACACGTATGTCATTGATGGAAAAGTAACCCTTGGTGTCCGTCTTCGTCCAAAACTGATAGCCCTGAGCAGAATCGGAAAATAAAATCATGCATGTATTAGTATGAACTATGCAACAAGAAATAAAAATTTGATTGTGTTCTTATGTTTAGTGTGAGATAGTGAAGATAAGGATTAGAAATCACCTTGCATTCTGTTTGCCACGATCCTGGCTCTCCTTGGGGAGCTAATCCAACATAAGCACAATTTGCTGACATATTTTCATCATTAACATATCTATGAAAGTGTAATAGTTCAAACATTGATCAAAATTTCACATTAATTATGTAATCAAAATCAATGAAAGATGAAAACAATACAAGTCAGATATATCAAAACCAGAAAAATAATGTTATCTAGCAAATAGTACAACCTGTCACGGACTTGTAATCTACCGGAGACACTACCCCGTTGATTTTGTTTTGGAAAATCTTCAGAAGCCGGGAAATTGTAGGGCCAACTTTGGACTTCAACCAGCATCTAAAAGTTCCATTTACTTAAAATTCAGTCTTATGTCCATAAAAAGTCCAAAAAAGATACAAAAATGTGGTTTTGATGTAGTATTAGACCTGTTCTTTTGCATCCTGCCATAGCCAGAGAGGATCAGTGCCATCTAACAGAGAGTTGAGGTAGATGTAAACAGGGCCAAACACTTTCTTCCATGGCTCGCCTTGTTTCAGCCTCAGTACCAGATCCTCTCCTGCGTAATGAGCGCTCAAGAACATCTGATTGTAACATTTTGTTTTCATCAAAATAATCTTTGATTAATTGAAGATTGTAAGTGTATCTAGCATCCTTCTGGAGTAATTTAGTTACTTACTGCAAGAGTAATTGGACCAACATGTGATGATAATTGCTGTTTGAGTGGTCCGCCTGATCGAAACTCATAACTGGGAGTTATTTGCCAAAATCCCACTGCAGGATCATTACATATCCATCCATGGACCTGGAGATCTTTATTCTCACATGAATACTGGTATTTGTCATCCACCTACATATAACATATATAACTCATTACAATGTTGGTAATGTACACATCCTGGAAAACATAAAAAGTATGCTTCACATATCATAGGTTTTTGAAAGAAATTACTTCTCCTTTGAACTCTGGTTCCACCGGTTTGATCAGAAGCACAGCTTCTGGGGTAGCCAGCTCTTTGCATCTTTTTGGCAACCGGTCGTCCGGCAGTGGCATGTGTCTCTGCCTATTATCTGCTACCACCATGTACTGAAACCTGTTTATTAAAGTGCAGGCCTAGAACTTTTTATTCATACTTCAAGTTGCTACACATTATACATCGCAAAAGCAGTATGTATTTAATATACGATTTGGTGTATTCAACCAAAATAGCTAGCTATATTAAGTAAAGGAACTTGTTCTACTTATATACTATGCCCTGTAAAATGTCTATTTTAGCTTTAAAATACAACATAAAGAAATATTTGATTAAACAGGAAGAAGTTGGTGCACTTGTCTTTTCGAAGCTTGAAAACGATCCTGGTTTGGGGGAGGTTGAAACCAGGCCATTCTTCCAAGTGCTCGTAGATGGCATACGAGTAGAAGCCCGATGAGTTGCGAAGCATTATGTATCTGAAACTCCGTTAACATCATCAGTGTTACACATGGGTCCAATAATCGAACCTCATTTGTCTACATATGTAGAAGCTTTTACTGGTACCGTTTGTCTATGTTAAGAGGAGCAAGCTTCCCCTGGAGCGAGACATCCCACAGTCTTGTGAATGATATCTCCACCTGGTCCTCATTTTCCACTATCACATTGAAACTACGTCCTTCGATCCTGCATAGTAAAATGTGTTTTCTATTCAGAAATTATTATAAATATGAACAGAACTGAATTTAATAAAATAAAATGTTTTGAATTACAGTAGAGAGAAGCTTTCGTTGGAGCTGCCGTACAATGTAACATTGTGTATCTAATTATATATAATTCTCATACTATCTGATGTAATTTTAGTGGTACAACATACAGTAAACAATAGTCTAAGGTTTGTTATCATAACAAGTAGAGTTACAAGTAGGAGAAAGTCAGTCAGTATGTGCAGCCATTAAAGATTTGATATGTTGCAACTGTCACGTGTCAAGATCAGATCTTAAATATTATAGTTAGATTATTTTCTATCAGTTTAAATTTTTGGATCTGATGATAATTAACATGATATTAGAGCTGGGAGGTTTCTAATTCAAACTCTCTCTCCCTCCTTTATCTCGAATTTAGCTTAAGCAACAAGTGTACATGTGACACTCTGAATTAGCCACACTGAAAAAGTTTTAGATATGATGATAATTAACAGCAACAATTATACGTGTGGCACTCTGATTTAGCCACACATCACATTTTCGGTGGATTGAAAATTTTCTCCACTAATAGACGCATCTATTGCATTGAATCAGGTTTTCATCGGGCCTAAGCTCACTTAGAAATGTCTCGCTTGGTTTGAGTCCAATGCAGGATTGGTGGGTTTGTTTGATGATTCAGTCTGAATTGGGCTCAAAATATGCCCAAGTCGAGGCCACTTAGGCCTGTTTCACAGAAAATGAGAATCAACGAATTCAATTGACATACCGTTCAAAGGTTCCAGTGGTTCCAGGACTCCCTGCTTCGCTCCAGACAACGTCCCAGTACCTGTGTTCATATTAAAATTGTGGAAAAATTGATTATATAATATCACCTTAAAAATAACAGAAACAAAGTTAGAAATTTGTTTGGTAAATTAACAGTTCAAAGAACATGTACCCTCTGTTATTTTCCTTGTTACGAACTTCAAGCATATTGTCAATACCATAAGCCTGAATTCCAGTGACATGTCCATCTGTTTTTGATATCGTGACTTGTGCTATGCCGTTCTCCATCACCACCTGCACATTACTTGCTATTAAATCCCCTCTCTAAGCCAAATACGCCAAAATAATATTTACATGCATGATACTTTATATATATATATGAGTACAGAAAGGCATTGTACAGAGTTAATTTACATGATGATCATAAACATGCAATTGCACCGCGGTAGCTGACATCGTTCAGTTGCCCGGAACTTCTTCGACACAATGATGGATCTGAGTACTGGCCAGTAGTGAATTTTTGTATGTACTTAGCTGGAAGAAACCATATGAGAGTTTGATCGAGATATATAAGAAAAAAATGATTTGCTGCCGTTTTCTTGGACTAGAAATGAAGCCTTCTTTCTGGAGCTTTATATTTGTAAATCCTTTACTCAGTCGCCACCAGTAACGTATGGTGCTGATTTATGGGATAGCCGTGCAAGGACCATATGAGAGTTTGATCGAGATGTATAAGAAAAAAATTATTTGCTGCTGTTTTCTTGGACTAGAAACGAAGCCTTCTTTCTGGAGCTTTATATTTGTAAATCCTTTACTCAGTCGCCACCAGTAATGTATGGTGTGCTGATTTATGGGATAGCCGTGCAAGGATCGCCATGTCAATTAAGAGCGCATACACGTATCACCTTCAAATCATCGACTTTGTGTGCAAGTGCCTTTTGCTACGTCATGATCACTAGAATTTTTTTTTTTTAGAGTTACTTGAACTCTTTCTAAAAACAACTAAGATTACGTTGATAGGGTATTGATTGGTCTAGATAATTGGTTCTCATATGACAACCACCTATATCTAGGTCGGAGACAATCTATATACATAGAAAAAAATTTTTATTATTTTATTAATAAATGTGAGGTGTGTAGATTTGCTCCTATGGCTAGTCATGGAAAAGGGTACAACCTCTACTACTCAAGTGAACCTCTCTGCGCGATTGCTAGAATATTTGACCCTCAGGAAATCCAAAAGAAAAAAGTCAATAGACTTTGCTTAAACTTTAAATAATTTATTATTATTAATATTATTATGTCTACCTGCAATTTCAAAACTCTAGATCCATCGTTTAGAAAAAAGTCAAGAGACTTTGCTTAAACTTTAAATAATGTCTTATTATTAATATTATTATGTCTACCCGCAATTTCAAAACTCTAGGTCCATCGTTTAATGAGAGTGTATTGGGTTTAAATCATTTTTGTTTGTTTTGATAAGTGGTTAAATAATTTAAAATTATTGAAAAAAAAAAAACTTATGGATGCTTAGAAATTCTAACTTATCACTTAACACCTACTCATTACAATATTTTCTTCTATAACTATCATTCTAAAAACTATATATTTCTATTTATCTTCATTAATATCAAACAATTTTTTTTTTCATATATTACTAGCAATTGAAATCTTTGTGTTTGTATAAGCAATTTTAACGTCATATATTTTATAACTGTATAAACGGATAAGGTACATAATCTTAATTTTTACAACTTGAAAATAATATATTTAGTTTTCATTTTTTTTGTCCTATCTATCATTAAATAATTTTATTTCATCTTTTAACTCTTTTAGATTCTCTTTCCTAAATCTATTTATATCTAAATCAATTCTTTCTCTCTCACACACCTTAATTCCCTGTTGCTTATATGTTTTCTCCTCTCTAAAACGATACAACAATTTTCTCTCTTAATTTATTCCACCATTAACATGACGCAAATTTGCTTTAAGAGAAAAAACGAAAAAAAGTTAACGTGAAGCTTTAAAAACTAACTACATATAAATATAAGTTTTAATGGAGCTAGCTTTGGTGATGAATGTATGTCATGATATTTATTGAATCATGTGTGTATATATATGTATGTATATATATATTTGAAATGGAATAAGATGTTTTCTTTGTAATCAGTTTTTAAAGCATAATGTTGATGCTTTTTATATTTCAAAAAAAAAATAAATTAGAAAATATTTCTGTACCAGTACATGGAGGAGAAAAATATGAAGAAGACCAAACTAAGGCATGAGAGAGAAAGAAATAAATTAGATTTAATTATACTTAGGAAAGAGAATCTAAGAGAGAGGAAAGAGGGAATAAAATTAATTAATGATAAAAAAAATGGAAAAAATGAATAATAAACTTATTAAATCCAAGCCATCCAAACCTCATAAATCCAAGAGCTATTAAATTGTGTCAAAAATTGTGTCCTGCAATCCCTCCCATTAAAGTGGGGATAATATGTATTTATTATTTTCACTAAAAAAATTAATTTATATAAAGTTAAAAATATATAAATAAATTTGGTTAGAATTTAATAAATGATTTCTTTTTACTGCAAATATATTTTAAAATAAAAGTATATAAAAGGATATAAACCTAAAATATTTTTTTTTCAGATGTTTTTCTCTTAAAAGCATAAATAATCAATATATATATTTTTAGATATTAGAAGGGAAAAAACCATGTCATCTAGTAATATTCATGACTATTCAATCTTCATGTAAAAAAAAAAAAAAACAATCCCTCAATATAATTTAATTTCAAAAGATGGTTTTGTTGGATAGAGTTTCTTGTAGTAGAGCCAGATACTTGGAGATAAAACCACATTATCCACCTCACACCACCTGTGTAGATCAAAAAGAAATCAACATAACATAGAATTCAAATCCCTAGTGATTCGATTATTTAATTAATTTAAGGAAGAATTCAAATCCCAAGGGATTTGATTATTCCAATATTATTAATAACAGCATATATCTTCAACAAATTGCATTTCCAAATTGTTTTGGCATTATTTATGACATCTCTCATCTTCTACAAGACTTCAACAAATCAAATCAACCGTGATTTCCTTCTGTGATGTTCAAGTTTTGGGGCCTTCCAAACGAATATAGTCGTACATTAACCCCGCAAAAGGGGCACCAATAATTCTTGGTAGTGTGAGAAAAATACTATTATTCCCTTGGACAAGTAATGATCCAGGCAAGTCAACATTGTACAGCCTATACAGCCCTTTAATTCCATGTCTTGCAATTGCATTCTCGTCCCCAATCAGTCCAGTTGAAAATAGATAACGTATCGCCATAGGATCATTTACTCGAACTTGCAATTCAGCAACAGTTGCCGTAGCCAGTGCCAATCTCAGTTTATATTTTGCAATTTTATTTACTTTGTCCACCTTGAATTTTATTTCCCAGGTGGTTCCTACATATTTGTTATTTTTCTTCCTGCAATAATGAAACAAAAACATGTGAAATCGTTCAGGAATTTTTTTCTTCATTTCTATTTTTTTCCCCCTCTTCATTGCACCCTAATCCCACTACATGGAAATATAAATTAAACTCTTAGTTTGATATTCAAAACTCAAAATTTCTTTTAATTACATAAGTACCAGAGATGTTACTGGCTAAATTAGCTAGCGTGTACATTAAGCCTATCATATTGTTTGTTGATAAAGAAAACGAAAAGAAACAAACCTGGTACTTTGGCAAAAATACCAATCTTTTCGATAATTACTTGTACCAATTGTAAAGACTAAATCTCTAGTAGGATAAATCTGTGTGTATCTGTCCCATAGTCCATATTGTCGAAAGCTGACAATAAAAGGAGATGATCAATATCTGATACTGGAACACATCAATAAAGCCTATAGATCACAATAACGAGAGCTAACCTTTCAAAGTGATTAATGTATAGTCTGTTGATATACGTAGGATTAGGATCAGGAATATAAAATTCTATGGCAGATCGATCAGGGATGCCTATTTCCCACAATGTGGGACCATCTCTTGGGGGCTTAAATACAAATGTGCCAATCTTAATTGCAGAACCTGCTCTATCAATTATATTGTTATTATAAGCTGCAGAGACTAAAATTTTTGTAAGAAGAGAAAAAAGATAACAGAACCTGGGGTTATGACAATGGCAACATCATGCTTGAAATCTCCAATAAAACCAGGGACGAATGCATATAGAATATATCTGCCTGTGCGTACATTGTTAATGGAGAAATAACCAAGTGCATTTGTTGTTGTCCAGAACTGGTAACCCTGATAAGAAGAACCAGCAGCTGGTCTGTTATATACACAATAGAAATAATTATATAACATGAAGAAAGAAAGAGAAAATTCCAGTAAACATATAAATATTGATGCGAGTAGCATTGGATTCTAAGACTTTAAATAGATGATCTAGAAACTATTTCCATATTATTATTCTAATATGGTTCTTTCTTTTTTTCCCTTTTAATTTTGATATTGTTTGGTTTGTATCCCACCCAACACAATCAAATATGAACCAAACCTCCAAAAATCAATTTGGGTAGGAGTTGAAGCCGAAACTTTTGCGCAACTATAAAGGATTTGCTACCAATCCTTTGTAGTTGCCCTCAACACTGTAAAAACACTAATGGAAAATATTTACTGTTACCTTGGGTTCGGTCTGCCAAGATCCATCATATCCCGGGGCTGCCAATCCCACATAAGCACCTTTAGCAGATATGTATGTACGACTGACATACCTATACATGTTCAAGAATTAATCACCCCGTTATAATATGTGATGATGGAAAAGCAGGTAATCAAGAAATTATAACAAGTACTAGTAAGAATTTTCAAGTAAGAAACCTGTCCAGGACTACTAATCTACCGCTGATACTTCCCCGTTGATGTGATGGGGGAAAGTCTTTTGAAGCAATGAAATTGTAAGGCCAGCTTTGAACTTCGGTTTTCAACTTCCAGAGTATCAAAATAAGTATTGTGTTAGTCATTGTCCATCACTAGCAATAATATCAATGTGCTTTTCAGAGGATAAAGTTGTGCATGGTTATTCAATGTGAAACCTGTGTTTTGGCATCCTCCCATAGACTGCGCTTTTGGCCTGCACTTGGTAAAGAATTGACATAAACGAAAAAGGGACCGTACACTTTCTTCCACGCCTCATCCTTTTCAATTTGCATTCCAAAACGCCGTCCCTCATAATGCGCGCTGTGAAATGTCTGATCATACCAACATATATATCACATTAACTCAATGGACACTAAAGGCATTCTAATAATTACACATTTTCAAATAATTTTTCCTTTTTCTGTCCAAAAGAAATAAATAAAGGTTTTATCATATTGACTATTGGGAAATAAATTATAAATACATATAAAAAGCCATTTATAATTTTATAAAACTAGGTATATGATAACATATATAGGATATGAAATAGCATAAATACTGATAGTGTAATCCATGTAAACTAGTACATAAGAACTGAGGACTTGTTTCACTAATATAAAAAAAAAAGTAATTTCATTAATGCCTTATGAGTCTTTTACTCTCTTTAATCTCAATAACAATCTCTTCTATATTAACTACAATCCTTTGCATCTCAATTATCTTGTATACTTTCTTGCATCTCACCAACATTTTTTTTTAGATATCGAAAGTGATTTCCTATTGATTTCATTTCTCTTCGAGATAAAAGTTACAAGTGGTTCACTCCAAAGTTTGGGATAAAAATCATTAAAGAACTCTAGTAGTTCGCAAAATGAATGTCTATAGTGTAACTAAAATAATTTTTTTTTGGCTAACTAAGGGATATGTTTGCTAACTATTTAGGTGTTCGTTAACTAAGTAAAAGATATGTTCATTATCTATTCATGTGTTCGCTTACTAATCATGATTCACTATCTATTCATATCTTCATTTTCTATTCATGTGTTCGCAAACTATTGCGAGTATTTAAAATAAAACCAGTTACGAAATCAAAGACACTTTGTCATTTTAAAAAATGAAAAGTGCTTTAGTGCTATTAAAACTCACCTTATTCTTTAGCATTATATATATATAAAAAAATTATGAATTGTCATTTAATAATTCTTTACCGTCATGCTGGTGGGGCCAACGTGAGATGTTAGGAATTGTTTGAAGGGTCCAAATGATTTGGACTCACTGCTGGGTGTGATTTGCCAAAATCCAACAGCCGCTGGGTCATTGGAAATCCATCCATGGACCAAAATATCTTTGGCCTCCATGGAGTATTGATACTTGTCGTCCACCTGCATTTTTCATCAAATATTGCTTTTAAATTTCTTTATCTCCAATTCAATTCGACAAATGGTTTCTTTATAACACATGCAAAGGCTATAAAGACTACGGAGGACATACTTCTCCTTTAAACTCGGCCTCTTTGGGATTGACAAGTAAAACTGCCTCTGGAAAGGCCAGCACTTGGCCTCTTTCCCTGTCCCTTACTGATGGCATATATCTTCGCTTATCATCTGCTATGGCCATGTAATGAAACCTGCACAATTTAAATAATATATTATTGAGTAGTTCACAGTTTTTTTCATTTATCTGTTTTGGGGTTTGTTGATGCACACCTTGATGTGCATAACTGTTGACATTTTATTGGTGTTAAGGCAGCTTATTCTGAACAACAAAATTCATCGACTGCAGTTATATCATAACATCAGGATTGAATGCATGTTGTAACATCAGAATACAACTGATGTTACAACACTCTTTGGTTGATATTGCTCAGATCAGAAGCTCAGGATCAGTTTTCAAATAATTTTTTTTTGACAGTTTTTTCTCTTATATCTATCATTAACATTTTTTATGAGATATTTCATGAGATTATCTTTTGCTTTTTAGAGTTAAATTTCCAAAAAGAGAAATGTGGTTATCTTTGATTTTATTCTTTTATCTCTTAGAAAACTTACCGTGATTATTTCAGATTTTTTCAAAGTTAATTAAGTGTTTTGTCAGGAAAGGATGCTTCTAGTCAGATAAGGATTCGCAGAAAAGTTAGATAATAATTTTCTTACTAAATATTAGGATTTTATCTATTTTTTGGATAATTATCTTCTCACTTCTTTTGGCATTTATTTTTGGATTTACTTCCGATTTCTTTGATTGATTTAATCTTGTTTTATCTCACATTTTTTAATGAACATGAAGTTACTATAAATATAGGATTGAATCATGCTAAAGAAAGCAAGCAAACAACATTGAGTTTAGTGAGAGATATATACAGTGCTTGTGCAAACCTTAGAGTGAGAGATATATAGAGTGCTTTGGGATTTCAAGGAATATAAGTTCTTTCTCGGAGGAAGAATGTTTTCGTAGTTAAGAGGAGGCAGCTTACAAAGTCTTGGAGGGAGTTCAAACAACAAATATTCTAACAAGTGTTCTTTGGAAGGAAGAATTGATTAGTTTTCGAGAAAATACAGGTTTGCAACTATTGAAAGGAGTTCAAGGAGCTGGCAAACGTTGAAGGCAAAAGGAGCTTGGTGCAACTTCAATGATGAACTTGGACTTGCCTCAATACTAGGAGGGAGTCTTAGCTTGAATAAGACAAGTATAGGTTGTATCATTGTTTGTTTATTAATGAGTTGATATCTCTAGGTATGGCCTCATGGATTTAGGGTAAAATCAAACACGTTAAAAACATGTTTGTGTACTTTGTTACTTTACTATCTTTATTTTTTAGTATTGCTTCTTTCTATTTTAACTAGTGCTATAACATTTGAATTATTAATGTTACAACATTTAGTTTCGGGTTATGTTATAACATCCATATTTTTTTGTGTTACAGCTTCCACAAAAAAATTTGGTACAAGCCTTTTCAGGGTTCACTAAATATTGTCTTGAACAATATGATTGACACATATCTTACACATATGGAGGAGTTGAATAAATCTGCAATGGCATGAGCATATTTTTATATACCTCATTCGCGTCATTCCAATAAAATTCTACTACATAATTAATCATTGAGCTTTATAGGTATGGGATTCCAAATAAAATTAGGTTACAGATAATGATTCGCTACCGTTAGAGAACATGTATTCTAAATTTTCTAACATTATAATCAAGACTACACATCTAACATTAAAAAAGTAATTGTCTTATGTTGTATAGAATCGTTGTCCTTGTCCTATACATTACTATATACAAGTTCCAATCTAAGAAAATTATAGTTTATCGCATACTATTCCTAAGAAATACATATACGTATACTGTTAATAACCATATAACAAATATATATGACAAACAATAGTGAGTAATCAATAAATCTAAAAATTTAAGTTAATAAATTAAAACGCAACTGCAGTATTTCAGCATTTTAACACATACCACTTATGTATGTTGTTTGTGGGGGATCTATTTGACTAAAGATTTTCTAGTCAAAAATAGGTTAATGCTTGACTTGTGTAATAAATAGATCTTTCCAAATACATGTGGAATATTTAATTGGAGATTTCCAAAAAGCTCCCTATGATTACCATTTATTTTTTTAACATATTCAAATGAATTAAAACTTCCCTCAATTTCATGTTTGTATATGTTTACAAACACTCTGGACTGAAAATCTAGGGAACTATATTAATCCGAATGCTCCAGAGGCGTCATCATTTGTCAAAGAACTTGTTGACAGTGGGAAGTAAATTGAATCCATTGAAGAAGCAGTCAACTAATCATGGAGACCCAGATTCGGGTCCTCATTGCTGGTGGATTTGGGTCTCCATCAACCATGGGATGGAGACTTAGATTTTAGGTTTCCATCCAACAATGGATCTTCATTCTGGCGGGATCCATCCACCGAAATCTTCATATGCAAAGGTCACCTCCATCTTTGGAGAATGGTGGAGATTCGATCTAATGAATGGTGGAGATATCTCTACCTTTTTTTTTTTTTGGCGAGAAATTTTAATTTAGTCTTTAACGGTTAGCAAAATATTATTTTTTTTTACTAACGTTTGTATTTCGAATTTCCGTCATCCCTAACGTTTTGAAAATGTATCAATTTAGTTATTCTAATAAAAAAAATAACAGTCAAACGTGACAGACATGGCAAAAAGACAGATTTACTCTTGATAAAATTTAAAATAATTAAAGTGACGTAATTACCCTTTTAAAAAGTTATAAATGTAAAATAACCATCTTTATTATTACAAAATTATCATTGACCAACTTCCAATTAAATCGTGACACATCATTTAATCAATTTTTTAAATTCAATTTACTGTTTAATAAATATTTTAATTAAAAAATAATATTTTTAAAATAAAATAAAAAAAAATTCTCCTTCATCTTCACCCCCTCATTATCTTCCTCATCTCCAATTTTATCTTCTACATTCATCAAAATCATCATCTTTATCATTTTTATCAAACTAACATCATCCAAATTAAACATCAACATCAAACAAAACATCTCTCATATCTAAAAAAAATGTTTTTGTAAATTTAAAACATAATGTTTATGTAAATTAAAAAAAAAATATTGGAGATGGTAGCCATCTCCAATCGATCTCCACTGTCTAGACTAGATTTGGTCTTTGACGGTTGAGACACTATGGTCTCCATTGCCGAAGATCAAATCTGGTCGTCGACGATGGAGACCAATGTTGGTCTCCTCGCTGGAGACTTGATCTCTAGTTGGAGACCTCTCCAGACACTAGAGACCAGGTTTCCAACGATGGAGACCAATTGGTCTCTATCGTCGAAGATGCAATGGAGACCTCTCCAAATGCTCCATCGCGTCTCCGACGATGGAGACCAGTTGATCTCTATTGTTGGAGACCTAGTCTTCACTCCAGCGATGGAGACCAGTTTTCTAGTCTTCCTCACCGGAAGAAGAATGGTTTTCATGGGAGACCAGTTTTCTGGTCTCCAAAACTGGTCTCTCATGGAGATTTTTTTTTTTTAACTTAAAAATATATTTATAAATTAATATAAAAATGTATATTATATTAAATATATATTAAAAATATATAAATATATTCAAGTTAAAATGAGCAAACTAACTCTCTTCCTATTAATGTTGACTAATATTTGATTAACAGAAGAACTAAATTGATATATTTACGAAACGTTAGGGATGACGAGAATTCGAAATGCAAACATTAGTAAAAAAAAATAATAACTTGCCAACTGTTAGGAACTAAATTAAAAATTTTCTTTTTTTTTTTTTTTAAAAAAAAGGTGAAAATTGTATTTTCAAAGGATTTGTTAGATTTTCTATTAGAATTAACATTTTTGGGATATTTTTAGTCCTTATGGAAATATTAGTGAGGTTTTTGGGTCATTTGAAAACTACAAAAAACATATCTGGAAAAAAAATTACAAAAATAATACGAGTGCCTTTGGAATCGTTTTTAAATTGGTGTATTTGAAAACTATTTTTAAAAATGAAAAATATGTTTTAAAAATGATGTTTTTGAAAATATAATGTGTTTGGTAGGATTTCTTAAAATTATTTTTAAAAACAGAAAATGATATAAATATGTTCGGTAAAATTTTGAAAATAAGTAAAATAATTATTTAGAGGGAAAAGTAATGATTTATTTTGAAAATGGTGAAAAACACAAAAAAATTGTTTTTCACTTTTTAGTTATCATTTTTAAAAATATGTTTTTCATTTTCAAAAACACATTTTTAAAAACATGTTATCAAACATTTTTCTCTCATTTTTCGTTTTTGAAAATAAAAACTATTTTTAAAAATGCATCCAAACACCACCTAAATCGTATATCTTAAAATCATAAAGAAATATTTGGAATTTCGCCCTATTTTGGATCATAATTTCAAATTAGTAAATTCTTGAAAGCGAGAAGTGTAATATGATAATGAATAACATACTAATATGATAAAAACTTTTCATACTTGTCTGCAGAGAGCTTGAACACCATCCTGACATTACTAATATTTAATCCGGGCCATCCTTTGAAGTGCTCGTGAATCGCATAACAGTAAAAGCCGGAGGAACCATGAAGCATCACAAACCTGGAAGATCAATTTATGACAATCGATTCATGAATATATAATGATCATTTCAATATTATCAACTAACAAAATCACATTAAAATACCATAACAAGAATTTTGATGATCAAATACATACCTCTTGTCGATATTCAAAGGGATGCCTGCATTTTTAGGGGTGGGATACCACTTCCTGGTGAATGAGAGCTCTACCTGCTGTTCATTTTGCACTATTACACTAAAATTTGTCGATATAACTCTGCATACATGCCAACCAATTTGTGATTCCAACTTTAGCCTCTAGTTATACAATATAAAGCAAAATTGATTATGGTGACAAACCGATAAAAAAGGAAATATTTTTGTAACTTCAAAAAAATTTATGAAGATGCTAATTCTAAACACATACATGTCATTACCTCTGCGCCGGCTTTCTGCGTTACCCCAGTCATGATCCCAATAACTGCATTTTGAAAGTACAAAGGGAAAAAAAAAATCTACAGTAAGGCTTAATCAATATTTTTAACAAATTTGAATTTATATGAGCATAAATTCAGATTCTAACCGGTATTTTATTTTAAAACAGCATTAAATACGTATGCTGTACTTCTCATTAAAAAAAAAAAAAAATCGCATATGGTATATGTGTAATCTCTCTGTTCAAAAAATTCTATACGCAACCATGAGAAAGAGAAGCTTCCTTGCGTCTTTGTATAATGTGCACCTTTCACTCGTATTATATTATACTTTGTATGGTTAAAAATGATTTATCAAATAACTTGATATGAGTGGAAAACGCAATAAAACACATTAAAGTTTATTCTAAAACAAATGGTTTTGAATTACCCTCCGTCGTCGTTGTGACCATCGAATTTGAGTAAGTTATCAATTCCCTTGTATTGTACTCCAATAACATTGCCCCCTGGATTTGATAGAGTGACTTGGATTATACCATTGTACATCACCACCTAACATCAGATTACATTATCGATTAATAATCATATATATATATGCATATATATATATATATATATATATATATAAAATTCAAAGTCATGTTTGAACTCCAGAACCATAATAAGTCATTCTAATAAATACATTTTTTTTTTATTTAAAACAAATTGTCGTTGATAAGGAACGTAAATATAAACACCAAAAGTTTTTCCCTGTCAAGTGAGATAGGTGTGAATTACAATAATAAAACATATTAATCATACATCTAAAAGAAACGAAGGATAAACTTTACATGATCAGTTTGAACACGCAAATGGACGCCTGGAGATGAGATGGAGATCTGACACAGACCCAAGCATTGGACCAGAAAAAAGAGAAGAAGAAAAGAAGACATCTATGATGATGGGCAGGTTGATGTTGTCTCTGTCTCTGGGAACTTCAATTATGTGAGATGGAGGGTTAAGTAAGCTGAGAGAGAAAACCTTGAGAGATTGATACATATATATCATTACATAATTAATCATTTTTCATAAAAGTATTGCCAAATTAGTTAAGATTCTTAAATAGTTATGTTTTCTCACATGAATTCATATATGTAAAACGCATTGAACAAATGAGGTATCCATATATTTGAACCCAAAAAAAAAAGTGATTGCATTTCAAAATTACTGATTATATATTTAACTATAATCAGACAAGTTTAGTTGTAACAAGTATGATATAGATATAATAAATTACAATCAGTAATATTAAAATACAATCATTTATTTTTTTTTCCAAGTTAAATTCAAAAATTATTATTAATGGGTAACATTAGTCAGTTAGTAAGGTAGCTAAACCAATATATATATAGAAAGGTCTATTTAAGGTTTATGTAGAAATCAATGTCATATTTGGTATACTGTAGCCAGAAGTTAAAAGTTTATTTAAAGTGAGAATTATGGCATATGAAAGGTAATACAATCCAAACTTAATTAATTAAGAATCTTCACTAATTTGGCAATGCATATATGAAATATGATTATGTAATGTTACAGATTTGTAACCTTTGAAAGTTACGATTTGTTTGTCTGTTTAAAATTTTGGTTTAGAAAGTAAATTTTTAAACATTTAATGTGATATCTCAGAAGATGTGTTTTTTTCTTTTTCTTTCTTTTTTTGACATACGAGGAGATCTAATTAATATCTTAGAAATTGCTCTCACCATTATTATTTATATAATATTGAAAATTTGACATTCATTTTTCCCCCCTTTTATATAGTGCATGTGGTGGGATTAATTTGAACAAATAATTTTAGGTTCATTAACCCTGATGTGTGGAAATTATAAAAAATGACAACTCAAGAAAAGAAAAATTCGTTTTTACTCACCTCTCAAAAAAATTAGTTAAAAAGCGTAATACTATATAACTTGTTTTTATCATATTATCATATAAATTATATGGTACAAATAACTTGTCATTCAAAAATTAGCCCAAGTATCAACCCAAATAATGATTTGGCTTAACCAAATAAATTATGGGATATTGTGGTGAATTACATGGGAAAACAAATCACTTATCATATTGTTTGGGTTAACTTTAATTTAGATTGAAAGGGTGTATTCAATATAAAATTAATTGTAATTTAAAATATTTTAAAAGTTTGAGTATATTTAATCCAGATTTGAATATATTGCATTCAAATCTAGGTATTCAATCCAAATTTATATGAAATCCTGAGGTATATTTAATTTAGATTTGCATGCAATCTAATGAAATTTAGTGTATTCGAAAAGTTTTTAACTCCACAAATTTTATTAAGGTGATGGATTTGGATGCATTTTAAAGGGATATGTATATATGCACAAATATATAAAACAAATCTTAGGGGTCGTTTGTTTTTTTATCTGAAGACTGAACAGTGCTGCTGAAAACTGAAAGCTGAATAGTGACTGAAATCTGAAATCTGATTGACATGTTTGTTTTTTTTTTTCTTACCTCTGAATGTATAATAATCTTATTTGTTTTTTAAAGTTAAAATTATCTGATTACTAGTAATTTGACATTTATATCCTTTTACTATTAGTTATTATGTAATTTTATTTAATATGATACAAACAATTGTAATAAATTATTTAATAAATATTAAAACACTTATATATATAATATTTTTATTTATAATTAAAATAAGATTAATTATTATAGTAGAATCAATTAAGTTTATATGTTCAAATAAAAATAAATAAAACAATTTTAAATTGAATTACTATTATAACAAAAGTTGAAATTGTAACATATATATATAGTATTTTTATTCATAATTAAAATAAGATTAATTAAAATAGTAGAGTCAATTAAATTTATATATTCAAATAAAATAAATAAAATGGTTTAAATTGAATTACTATTACAACAAAAATTGAAATTGTAAAGTAATATATATTTTCTGATATAATTAAACAAGAATAATCAAATACTTAAACAAATTGATTTGTAATTTGGTCTTTGAGTTGTTGCATAAACATTTTATCAATAAAGAATCTTACCAGAATTTAATTAGAGAAATATAGTAATCCCGCTATAAAAAAAATTTGATGTTGAGATGTTTAGAGTTTTTATTTTTCAATATTGTTTATTAAAGTATTAATTTTTTTTTATAATATAAAACTAGAACAAACTTGGAAACATATTATTTTAGGAAGGATAAACTTGGAATAATATATTTATAAATCATTAAGTGATTTTGTATTAAGTGAAAAGTAAAAAAATGTTACTTTTTTTTTCAGTGGTTTTTGGGTGATTTTAAGTGGTTTGACCACTTAAAAAAATAAACAAAAATATCTTAATTAGTCAAATTAAGTACCATTAAGTGTTAAGTGCCAAAAACAAACAACCCCAGGGGTCGTTTGTTTTTTTATCTGAAGACTGAACAGTGCTACTGAAGACTGAAAGTTGAATAGTGACTGAAATTTGAAATCTGATTGACATGTTTGTTTTTTCTTTTCTTACATTTGAATGTATAATAATCTTGTTTGTTTTTTAAAGTTAAAATTATCTGATTACTAGTAATTTGACATTTATATCCTTTTACTATTAGTTGTTGTGTGATTTTATTTAATATGATACAAACAATTGTAATAAATTATTTAACAAATATTAAAACATTTATATAAATAATATTTTTATTTATAATTAAAATAAGATTAATTATTATAGTAGAATCAATTAAGTTTATATGTTCAAATAAAAATAAACAAAATAATCTTAAATTGAATTACTATTATAACAAAAGTTAAAATTATAACTTATATATATAGTATTTTTATTCATAATTAAAATAAGATTAATTAAAATAGTAGAGTCAATTAAATTTATATATTCAAATAAAAATAAATAAAATGGTTTTAAATTAAATTACTATTACAACGAAAATTGAAATTGTAAAGTAATATATATTTTCTGATATAATTAAATAAGAATAATCAAATATTTAAACAAATTGATTTGTAATTTGGTCTCTGAGTTGTTGCATAAACATTTTATCAATAAAGATTTTTACCAGAATTTAATTAGAGAAATATAGTAATCTAGTTATAAAAAAAAAATTTGATGTTGAGATGTTTAGGGTTTTTATTTTTCAATGTTGTTTGTTAAAGTATTAAAAGAAATTTTTATAATATAAAACTAAAACAAACTTGGAAACATATTATTTTAGGAAGGATAAACTTGGAATAATATATTTATAAATCATTAAGTGATTTTGTATTAAGTGAAAAGTAAAAAAATGTTACTTTTTTTTTTTTAAGTGATTTTTGGGTGGTTTTAAGTGGTTTGACCACTTAAAAAAACAAACAAAAATCTCTTAAGTAGCCAAATTTAGCACCATTAAGTGTTAAGTGAAAAAAACAAACAACCCCTTAGTCTTTAACAGCACTATTCAGTCTTCAGACAAAAAAACAAACGACCCCTAAATATGACTTATATAGAAATTAAAACTTCTACTATTATAAGTTTTGTATGTTATAAATATGATGTTCAAAATTTCTACATTTGCAAGTTTTGTATGTTATTAATTATCATAAGTATTTAGATTAAATAGGGGTTATATAGGGATTAAAATTCCTACTGTTATAAGTTTTATGTGCTACAAATAAGGTTACTACATTAGAGTAGGAAAAAATATACGCTCTATTCTTGAGGTTTAAAGGATCAAAAGATTTTAAGTTATTTTTTTATATATTTACATACACGATTTAGATTATCTTCCTTTAGATTAGAACTTTAATTTTATTTTAAGAATGATGAATATGATGATGCACGTAGTTTTCTTCTGAATTAGTTGAGTTTTGATTTAAAAAATTAAGCATGAATGGTGTTAAGAGATTGATTTAGAATATTATGAAAGGGATTAAATTATGTAAATGTTAACATATTTAATTTTCAAAATTAAGGGACAAAATAAGTCAAATTTGAAAAATTACTTAGATTAGTTATATTGAGCAAAAAATTACAAAATTTAATATTTAAATAGATTAATAACTCTTCTATCAACAAAAAAGATTTCGTGATTTTTAGATGATTATAGAATTTATTAAAATTCCTAATGTGTGCCATGGTTAAAGTTAATTTTTTTGGACATTCAAAAGGTTGAAACAAATAAATTTTTACCCAGTCCGGCAGTTCCCGTTTGATTTAAAATTTTACCAATGTGTCTGAAATATATGTGTAAAATTTTAGATTGATCGGAGATTTGGAGAATTAATAGCAAATACCGAAAATAACTCTTTGGAGAGGGTCACGTTAAAAACTAATCTTATTTTGAAATCCTTGCAAAATTGATTTTTCATGGACAAAAATACCCAAGATCACACATCTAAAATAAAACCCGCCCGAAGCGCTATTTTCTCACATCCCACAGCTCACTATCTTCTCACTTTCCACACATAACTCTCTTCTGACTTCCTACCCCCCTCCTCTCTTCTCACTTCCCACACCCAACAAAAGAAGGAGTAAGAAGGAGTCAGTCATCTTGTTCCCAACCTCTCTCATTTTTGTTGACCGTGGAAGGACAGCAACCACCCACATGTCATTCTTTTCTTTTCTCCGGCTGGTAAGTTTATTTGGCTAGCTACAATTGATTTGGGCATCTGAATATGCTACTGTGTAGTGAGTTTGAAAGTGGGTTATGGGTGTTGGTCTTTTTTGTGTGTGGTTTTGTGGGTATGAATAGAACGTGAATGTGTTTGTATTGGTTGAATGTGTTTAGAATGTGAATATAACAGCCTTCTATTATGTAGTTGAGATGTTATGTGGGTTTGTGCTATGTAAATATAACAGGAACATCAACCTGGTGTTATGAGATAATTTTTCTTGTGTCATATGGCAGAGCTTGTTAACAGAGTAGAATGCAGAAAAAGAACAGAGGAGGAATACGAAGAAGAGAGAGAACGAGTAGAGCAAAATATTTCCTATCCTTCATTTCCACAATCCTGACTAATTTAAAGTCACAAATCAACAATTGACACAACTTACACAAGAACATAAAATCCATTAACATTAACTGAAAATAACAAGGCTGCATGACAGCACTAACAACATATTTTAAGAAACCTACTAAGCCCCACTAACTTACTTGATCACTAATGACTAACCCTGATTTCTTGGAACAACATATTGTGCATTGCTAGCATGGCCTCACTTGAACATACGTATCATTTCCCTCCCTTCTTCGAAAAAATCTTTGCCCTCAAGGATGAAGTCCGGGTAAGACTTGGAAAACGGCCATTGGTTCTCCCATGTGGCGTCCTCTACTGGAGCTCCCTTCCATTTAACCAATATTTCAGTCTTAGGTCTGAAATTGCCTTTGCGCACCACCAGCCTATCAATGATTTCTTCCGGTTGTGATCGCATATCTGGTGTGGAAGAAATTGGACCTGGTTGTGATAAGATGGAAGGAATCGGCCCATATTATTTCCGCAACAAACTAGCATGGAAAACATTGTGTATTTGAGAACCAATAGCTCGTGTCAACTTATAAGCAACTGATCCAATTTTCTCAATAATTTCATATGGACCAAAAAATCGAGCAGCTAGTTTTTGCGCCACATGAGAGACCACTGAGACTTGGCGATACGGCTGCAGCTTCAAATACACATATTCTCCCACATGGTAATTAACTTCCCTTCTATGCCAATCCGCTTGACACTTCATTCGGTTGCGGGCCTGAGAAAGATTAGAGCATAGGTCTCTCAAAATCAACTCCCTGTCATGAACTCATCTACTGCTTGAACTCATGTAGTTCCAGGAACATATGACTATAGGTAGGAGGGGGTATGCCGTAAATAGCTTCAAAGCGTGACATTTTAGTTTTAAGAATGGATTGAAGTGTTGTAGCTAAACTCTGCGCAAGGTATCCATTCTAACCATCGCTTAGGTTGACTCCTCGTAAATCATCGCAAATATTGTTCCTAAGTGCGGTTAACCATTTCGGTTTGGCCATCGGACTGTGGGTGGCAGCTTAAGCTCATACAAAGTTTAGTTCCATGTAACTGAAATAAAGTTTGTCAAAAAGAACTAGTGAAGACCTTATCTCGATCACTTACAATTAAGGTAGGAACCCCATGAAGCCATACTATGTGGGTGACAAAGGCTTTTGCAATTGACAGTGCTGTCTAGGGATGCTTTAATGGCACAAAATGTGCATATTTAATCAAGCGATCAACAACCACCATTATCACTGAATACCCATTATAAAGTGGTAAACCTTCCACGAAACCCATTGAGACATCGGACCACATCCTCTCTGGAATTTGTAATGGCTGTAGTAGGCCGGCTGGACTCATGGAATCCGCTTTGTGTTGTTGGCAAACATCACATTCGTAAAAAAAATCCTTGACCAATTTCTGCATATCGAACCAAGTAAAACTTTGCTTAATCCGGGCAAGAGTTGGATGGTATCCATAATGCCTACCAACGGGCGCTGAGTGACAATTAGATAATATCAAAGGAATTAAAGTAGATGTAGGACTCAAATATACCTTTCCCCCCTTAAACCCGATTCCATCCCTCTTGAGTAGTTGTTGTTGCTTTTGGGTGGGACTCTTCGTCAATTAAAGTGTCATAAAATGAGTCCTGTTGTACCTTTTGTTGCAAGACCGACCACCAATCTACATGTGGAAGAGATATTGCCAAGAAATTGAGTTCGACCACTCGAGATAATGAGTCTGCTCCCTGGTTGTCAGGCCCCTTTTTGTACTCAATCTCATAGTCGTATCCCATGATTTTAGGTAACCATCTGGTTTGTTCCAGAGTGGTAATCCTTTGCTCCAATAAATATTTGAGGCTTTTGTGATCAGTCCTCATAGTGAACTGCTTCCCAAGTCAGTATGGTCGCTATTTTCGTGTAGGCTTAATGATGGCAAGCATTTTTTTTCTCATAGTTGGACATGTTCAATGTAGACCCTTTTAAAGCTTCGTTGAAATAAGCTATTGGCTGTCATCCTGGGATAAAATGGCTTCAATTTCGGTTCCGCTAGCATCACATTCAATCACAAACTGTTTAGAAAAATCTGGTAAACACAAAATAGGTGGTGAAGTCAATGCCTTTTTGAGTCGATTGAAGGCCAACTCTGCTTCCAAACTCCATTAGAATCCTTCCTTTTTTAAAAGATGATTTAATGGTGCAGCAATATTGGCAAACCCTCGGATGAATTTTTGGTAATAACCAGCCAGCCCAAGCAACCCTCTGACCCCTTTTATTGATGTTGGAATTGGCCAATCCATGAGTGCTTTTATTTTGGCCAGATCGACTGCCACACCCTCTTCTGTGATATGTCCAAGGTAGTTGGCTTGTGTGACACCAAATTGGCATTTGGATTCTTTAATAAACAAACTATTAACTGATAAAATTTCCAATACAATCTGTAAATGGATCAAATGATCTTCCCAAGTTTTTGAGTACACTAATATATCATCAAAGAAAACTAAAATAAATTTTCGAAGATAAGATCGGAAAATGTCATTCATGAGACTCTGAAAAGTAGCAGGCGCATTGGTGAGCCCAAAGGTCATAACCACAAACTCATAATGCCCTTCATGAGTTTGAAAAGCGGTCTTCGATATATCTTCCTCTTTCAATTGGATCGGATGATACCCTACCCGTAAATCAAGTTTAGAGTAATACCTGGCCCCATGAAGTTCATCCCAGAGTTCATCAATGACTGGGATAGGATACTTATCCTTCATGATAATGTTGTTGAGAGATCGGCAACCCATGCAGAATCGCCAAGTTCCATCAGCTTTCTTCACTAATAAGACCGGCGACGAGAAAGTTGTTGCTTGGTCGAATCAATCCCAATTGCAAGAGTTCCCTCACCATTTTTTCGATCTCAGCCTTTTGATAATAGGGATATCGATATGGACACATACTTATGGGTCTGGCTTCTAGTGGTAAAGGAATTTGATGATCATGAAGCCATTTTGGAGGTAGGCCATTGAGTGGTTCAAAAACATGTTTGAATTTGGCGTGGAGGGAGTCTTGGGTGGTAGTGGGTAGAATATGGAGGAACAAATCAGTGCCACATAAACTGCAGCATTCCTTGTCATTCAAAGCTTCAAGTCCTGCTCCTCTCATTCCCTGAAAAATGTGGTTGACCAATCCATCTTTAAAAGACATAGTTAATTTCTTATTATCTGTCTCAATCGGTCCAAGTGTTTCAAGCCATTTTACTCCCAACACTATTTGACAGGCAGCAGTGGGTAAGATGTAATAGTCAGTTTTCACTGGGTAGCCTTGAATGGTTATAGTGAGTGCTTGACATTGTCCCACGCATTCGATTCTATCTCGATTGGCCACCATCACTTGAATTTTGTTGTCCTTGGCTACGATTAATCCATACTTGGTAACTATGGATTAGTTGACAAAATTGTGGGTGCTGCCTCCGTCAATTAAGACTGTTACATCTTTATTTTTTAACTTCCCTTGCACTCGGATGGTCCGCGGATACTCAGTACCTGCAATAGCATGAAAAGAAATTTCGGGTATGATTTCCACTTCTTCAAGTTCATCCAGGTCTTTACTCGCATCCACCACATCCTGGGAAGGAGAATCTTCAATCGTGAATAATTGTGGTTGTTCACAGCGATGACCCGAAATATATCTTTTATCGCAATAATAACATATCCCATTTTGGCGGCGTTCTCGGGCCTCCTGGTTGGTAATTTGACAAAAAGGAACAGGTGGTTGATTAGAGCATCGAGATGATTTGTGTGTTGGTGGAGGTCCTAGTATGCCAGCCGTAGGATTAGGTGTTGTTCTTTGAGTAGTTACTGGTGTCTGCAGTCGAGGTGATGGGTATGTCTTTTTTTGTAATTGGTTCCTCTCCTCAATCAGTCTTGTCACCCCTATAGCATCAGCTAACGATCTAGGTTGCTTCACCTTCACATCCAAGCGTGTTTCATCTCGAAGACCTACTACAAAATAACCAACTAGAAAACTCTCGGGTAAGCCATCTACTCTATAGGAAAGCTTCTCAAATTCTTCTTGATATGCTGACACAGTGGTGGCTTGCTTTAGAAGAGTTAAGGCTTCAGATGAGTCTTCATAATCGGTTGGTCCAAATCTCAACTAAATTTAGTCCAAGTGAGGGGACCTCGAAATTTTGTGCGGGCCATCGATGCCATTGGAGAGATATTCCTTCTAAATGGAAGGAGGTTAGCTGAACTTGTTGGTCTGAAGCTATATTTTTTAAATCGAAGTATTGTTCGGCTTTATAGACCCAACCGGTGGGATTCTCTTCATTGAATTTTGGAAAGGCAAGTTTTAGAGGGTGATTGTTATGGTCAGTGGGTGTTTGGAAGTTGGAAGTGCGGATTTGGTTTGGTGAGTGAGATTATTCTCCTAGTGCAAGAGTGTTGGTCTCAGGATTATTCAAGCTTGGGCCTTGGGTTACTCGAAGGGACTGAAGTTCCGTCGATACAGTTTGTAGGTGGCATTAACCTGATTGAAACTCGACTCATGTTTAGCCAAGATTTCCCACGCGTATCCATGCTCTGATACCAAAGTTGTTATGAGATAATTTTCGTGTGTCATATGGCAGAGCTTGTTAACAGAGTAGAATGTAGAAAAAGAACAGAGGAGGAATACGAAGAAGAGAGACAAGGAGTAGAACAAAATATTTCCTATCCTTCATTTCCACAATCCTGACTAATTTAAAGTCACAAATCACCAATTGACACAACTTACAAAAGAACATAAAATCCACTAACATTAACTGAAAGTAATAAGGCTGCATGACAGCACAACACTAACAACATATTTTAAGAAACCCACTAAGCCCACTAACTTACTTGATCACTAATAACTACCGTGACTTCTTGGAACAACATATTGTGCATGGCTAGCATGGCCTCACTTGAGCATATGTATCACCTGGTTTTGAGAAACAGTTCCAGGTGGTGAAAACTGTTTTACCAAATGTATAAAGTTTATTTGTTTGGACAACACAATTGAATTATCTTTGTTAGTTAGCATCATCAAGTTTCAAAGGGATAAATTTTTGAATTGTTAATTTCAAGTCTCGTGGAACCGTTACTGCCATATCTTGGTTAACCTTTTCTTTTGCAGTGGCTGCTGATGAAAATGAACCTGGTTCAGATTAAGCTGCATAAATCTTTGAGACTTCCTAATTTGATTAGTTCAAAGAGGCTCTATTATAGTTGGGGCTTGTTTCAAGTAAGGCTGATCAATCATTGTTCTATAAGTTTACAGCTTAACAAAGTATCTATATCTTGGTATATGTAGATGATATTCTAATCATAGGTTTTAATTCACAAGATATAGATTACTTGGTCAAGCAATTGGATCATTCTTTTACTTTGAAAGACTTGAGTTTTTTACAATATTTCTTCGGGATTGAAGTGCATCAAACAAATACAGGGCTGCATCTCTCACAATAGAAATACATATAAGATCTTTTAAAGAAAAATAAAATGCTGACAGCAAAACTTTTTCCTTTTCCAATGGTGGCAAGTATAGGGAGTCAATTATCAACCTACAAAGGCAGTCCTATTGAAAATTTATCGGAATATAAATCGGTGGTTAGCGCTTTGCAATATGCAACAAAAACTAGGCCAGACATAATATATTCTACCGACAAAATGTGTCAATTCATGTAGACACCACTTGATGAACATTGGAAGGCAGTCAAGAGAATACTAAGATATCTCAAAGGTTCCACCTCTCACGAACTGTTCTTCACTAGGCCTGAAACACCCATAACAGTTTATGACTTGGTTGGGTTTTCAAACACTGATTGGCATCAAATCCAGATCACATGAAGTCGACATCAAGTTTTTGTGTGTATCTAGGGCCAAACTTAGTCTCACGGAGTGCAAAGAAACAACACACAATATCATGGTCATCAACTGAAGCAGAATAGAGGAATTAAGCTTCTATTGTTGCCAGAATTACTTAGTTGAAGTCTTTGTTACAAGAACTAAGGATACCACAGGCTAAGGTACCAATAATATGGTTTGATAATCAAAGCACCATTGCCATGTCTAGTGATTCAGTTGTATATGAACACATTGAATAAGATCTCTACTTTGTTCGAGACAAAGTAGTTAAAAAACAAGTCATGGTCAATCATGTGTCTTCCGTGGATTAGATAGTTGACATGTTTACTAAAGAATTACCTGCAACTAAGTTTTAATACATACTCAATGTGTTAGACTCCACACTAAATTTGAGAGAAGGTGTTAATGATAAGGTTCAAACATGATGCTATGAAGATTAAGTGGGGGGAGCAAGTGAAGGTCCTGAACTACTGAGTTGGTTAACTAAGGAACAGAGCTATTTATGATATGTTAACAACAGGAATTCAGTCAGGTAAGTCCAGTACTATTGACAGGAAAGCTTGTTAGGGAGTTAAGCCTAGTCAGCTGAAGTCTGGTGACTTTGGTGGGAAAAAATATTAGGAGGTTGGACCAGGTTAGCAGTATTCGGATCAGCAGCTTCAACAACCAATCAGATTGTTACTGTATTAGTTCTCACCATTATTGCTCATTATTGCGACATAATTAGTTTCCATACATAGATCATATGATTTTAGTTGACTTGTATAGATTATTCACTTGTCTCTTTTGTTTTTCTTTTGGCCTATAAATAGGTCCTAATATGTACATTATAATTTACAGTGAAATATATATTATTCATCTATAATTTATCATGGTATCAGAGGTTGGACGACTTTAATTCAAACCATTTCTCTGTTCTTTATCTGAAAATTTTCTTATTACATATGTTATATGATAGGGGGCATTTAGTATGTATCTGTCATCTACTATCTATTTACATCAGTGGCGGACCCATAAATTTTATTTAGAGGAGACACATGAATAAAGTAATATAAGCATCAATATTCATACTAAATATATAATTTGTTTTTTTTTTAAGTAAAGTTCGATAACATAATATAGTTTAAATAAAATAAAATATATATAATATTAAATCAAAGTAAATATAAATCATAACGAAATCATTAAAATAAATAAAAATAAAAACAACATAAACTACGTAAGTTTGTTATTTACTCAAAAAATCATTAATTTAAATAAGTAATTTTAGTAAAATATATAAAAATGTGAATGTGTAAAGGAAGAGCTGAAAAGTAAATGTGTATAAAATGTAAAAAGAAAATGTGCAGAAGAGGGATTGAAAAGTACATGTGTATAAAAAAGGTTAGGGGTTGAAAAGCAAATGTCATAAAAAGGGTGAAAACGTCACTATGTTTATAGGGATTTGGACCAGGAACTGGTTGAGAAATGTGCGCACCTCCAACCATCAGTACATTTCCATATTTTGTGAATGTACTCATACCATATAACTTAATAAATTTTTTTTAGAATTTCAGGGCTGGCAAGTGCCCCAACTAGCCTTGCACTGGGTCCGCTACTAATTTACATTATATGTGAGAGGACATATTAACACATCATAACCTTAAATCTTAAATACTATAATTGGATTATTTTCTATCAGTTTAAATTTGTGGATTATACTGAAGAGGTACATATAAAACCACCTCCAAGGTATCCTCCTTCATACAAGGTTTGTCGTCTCTCAAGCACTATATGGGTTAAAACAGGCTCTTAGATCTTGGTTTGCTAAATTCTCCTCCATCGTCATGCAATTTGGTTTTGCCTCTAGCTCTTATGATTCGGCACTTGCAAGACCAATTGTAGTAAAGTCTTCTTGTTACTTTATGTGGATGACATAATTATTACAGGTGATGATGTTGTTGACATCTTTAAACTTAAAAATGTTCTCTAACAACATTTTAAGATGAAAGATCTTGACTTTTTCAGTTATTTTATTGGTCTTGAGATCTCATATGAGTATAATGATTATTATCTCTCACAAGTTAAATGTATTTAAGATATTCTTGCTTGCATTGGCTTAACTGATAATAAAATCAGTACTAGTTCTTTGTAAGATAATGTTAAGCTAACGTCTTTCGAAGACACACCACTTAATGATTCTACTATTTATCAATAGCTTATTGGTTATCTTATTTGTCTGATCATGACTCGGCCTAATATTATATATGTTGTGCATATTGTCAGTTTATGTTTGCTCCACATTCCACTAAATTTGTTGTTATTCTTTATCTTCTACGATATCGTAAGAAAATGGTATTTTATGGCCTTCCCTTTTCTGTGCAATCTTTCTTAAAGTTATGTGCCTATTCAGATTCTGATTGAGATGGTGATTCTATTGATCGATGATCTACCATTGGTTTATGCTTATTTCTTAGTGATTCACTCATCTCATGGCGAAGTAAGAAACACATTGTTATAACATTATCCAATACTGAGCCTAAATATTGGACCCTCATTGATACTACTCAAAAACTTATTTAGCTATATTAGCTATTTACAGACATGGGAATTCATTATAGCACAACTACTCCTCTTTGTTGTGACAATCATAGTGTTATTTAAATTACCTACAATGATGTCTTTCATGAATGTATCAAACACATTAAAATTTATTGTCATTTTATTCGGCAATATGTTCATCAGGGTACTATTAAATTTCGCTTGATCTCTTTTGGTGATCAACCCACTAATATTGTCACAAAAGCTCATCATCCTAGACGTTTTCGTGAATTGATCTCCAAACTCAAACTTGCATCCATCTGGTCATCTTGAGTTTGCGGGGGAATTGCTGCTCATTATTGTGACATATTTAGTTTCTATGTATAGATTATATGATTCTAGTTGACTTATATAGATTATTCACTTGCCTCTTTTGTTTTCCTCTTTGACCTATACATTGGTCCTAGTATATACATTGTAATTTACAGTGAAATACATATCATCCATTTAAAATTTATCACAAAAGGTGACAGATTAGAGTTCCAAACTTGATAGGAATTCTAGTCAGCGATGAAGCTTCTTGAAAATATTTAGCTATAAAAGAGCAGTGTTTTAATTTAACCTGAGATTGCAAAGTTTTGTTCATTGAAAAGTTTCAATAGTTTTCTCTCATTGCTTGCGTTTTCTTCACATAAATTCGTAGATATTCAAAAAAATCAGACTGGCTACACAGCAGAAGCCTATATATTTGCGAGTGCAAATTTGTGTCAAGCTTATTAATTGATAAAGGGCAGCGTATTTTTTATTTTAACATCTATATTAATATTGAGGTTTCTATGGGAACACACAAAAAGAAAAGAAAAAAAGAAAAAAGAAGAAAGAAAGAAACTGAAGTTTCTTTTCTGGATCTTGAAGATGGAGGACCTTCTAAACGGATATAGTCATACATAATTCCTTCGAAAGGGCTTAAATTTTCCGTTTGTGTGAGAAAAATGATATTATCCCCTTCCACAAGCAAGCTTCCTTGCACTTCCACATTGAAGAACCTGTATAGCCCGTGAATTCCGTGTCTAGCAATTGTATTGTCATGCCCAATTAACCCGGTTGAAAAGAGAGGAGGTGCTTGTGAAGGATCATTAACCCGTACCTTTATAAGAAAAATTAAAGTTTAGTGTATGTACCAAATGTAAATGTGACTGAAACAAGAATTAAATGTATCTTTATATTTTGATGCTTTGAAAAGCTTGTTTTGTCTCAAATTTAACTGAAGGATATAATGAAACATAAGGATCTACATACCTCCAATTGAGCTCCATTTGCAGTAGCCAGCGCCAATCTTAGTTTATATATTCCACTCTTATTTATCTTATCAAGTTTGAACTTAACTTGCCATGTGGTCCCCTGATATGTGCTATTAGCTTTCTTCCTGAAATATGCAGCATTTCTCTTATTAGCAGTATGTCTAAAGATCCAGTTGGGATAATTAATAACAGAGAAATTGAAAAAAAGCTATCAGCATATGAACATGACTAACAACAACTGATTACAAAGCCAGTTTTGGAATGAATGAACCTGGTAACTTGCATGAAAAACCAATCTTTTCGATAGTCACTAACACCAGCTGTGTAAACCAGGTCCCCTTTAGGATATAGGTCTGCATATCTTTCCCATAATCCGTACTGCCTAAACCTGTCAATAGAAGCAAAACATTGGTATTTGATGCCATAAATCACATTATATGGCAATGATCTTAGGGAGAAAATCATGTTCTCAGTTTTCAAAGTGAGCTTATTGATTATTGCATTTTCTGCCCTATCATCTTCAATAAAATCTCTTGCAACATGTTAGGAAATCAAGAGAATTGATTTGTACCATTCGTTTTCATGACTTCAAATGTCAAGCTATAAAGATACCGGAAATTCTGTAATGAGCACTAACTTGTCAGGATGATTGACATATAATTTGTTGATATACTTTGGATTAGGATCAGGAACATAAAATTCGGCAGCTGAACGATCAGGGATGCCTATTTCCCATATAGTGAGACCATCCCTCAGGGGTTTATACACAAGATTGTCCATGTTAGCATGTGAACCTGCTTTGCATATTTCTTAGAAAAACATTAAAATGCTACTGGCACTGAAGAATTACGTTAAATTTTCATTAGAAAAGAAGTGAGAAAATAAAACCTGAAGCAATGCTAATGTCACCATCATATTTGTAATCACCAATAAAACCAGGGACCCAAGCATAAAGATTATAGTTGCCAGTTCTTATATTCTTGATGTAGAAGGAACCATCTGCATTGGCCGTGGTCCAGAATTGATAACCCTTTAAAAAAAAAAAAAAAAAAAAGCTAGTTAGCGGTTACTAGTTAGACACATGATAACTCCATGACAAAAATCCATTATCATGTCGTCTTGGACTGGACTAATTTGCATCTCATATATGTTTCGGCCCTAAATGTGGTGAAAAGGTATTACAAAAAAATCAACAGACAATTTGTTTGGTTGTGAAAACACATAATAAAAAATAAATGTCTTTAGTTTAAAAATAAATAAATAAATAAATGTCTCTGTTTGGAAATTAGTTTTAAAGATGAAAACTAGTCACTAATATCTATAATATCATATCCAGAAAGTATGTCAAAATTTCAAATGCCATTCCAAAATTTGAAAAATTATCATCCAATAACAGACCAAACATCCAGTAGGATTACCTTGCATTCTGTTTGCCACGATCCAACATCTCCTGGAGGTGCCAACCCAACATAAGCACCTTTTGCAGGAATTTTCTCATCTCTAAAATACAAAGGACAAGCATGATTATCAATACTAAAACCTTGGTTTGAAAACATCCAGAACACTAGGATATGAAAACAAAAACAAGAATTTATTAAGCAATTTAAAGTTACCCATCCTGAAGCATTAGTTTGCCACTGATACTACCCCGTTGATCCGACGGTGGAAAGTCTTTTGAAGCTACAAAATTGTATGGCCAGCTCTCAACTTCCTTCATCATCTAATTGGAAAAAAAATAAATAAATAAATAAAGGATTGTTGTGTTTTTTTCTTCGCATTAATTGAAACTATTTGAAAAGAAAATTTCTATTATCATCATTATCTATCAAAAATTGAAACCTGTTCGTTAGCGTCCTCCCAGAGCTTTTTCTTTGGATCATTACCTCCATCTGACAGAGAATTGACGTAAACAAAAACTGGGCCAAAAAGTTTCTTCCAGGGCTCTCCAGCCTCAAATTTCATTGTCAACTCCGCTCCCGCATAGTGAGTACTGTGCATTACCTGTTGTATACCATTGTAACCACATTCATGTTTTGATAGAGAAATATAATTTAGGGAAAAATCTAAAAATATCTTTGAAATGAAAATATAATCTCAATTTACTTCAATTTTACAAAATATTAGCCAAAAAATTCACTGTCAGCAACCAAAAGCAGTTTCTATCTAGATTTTTAGTGGTTTTGTGATAAAAATAGTAAAAGATTAAAATATTCTTATTATATTGAAAAATTAAAAATAAAAAACAAAAATTTGTTCAATTACCAAACTACCATTTCATAACCAAAAAAAAAAATTAAAAAAATTAGAATTTACAATTAAATTTATATAAAAATAAATAAATAAATTGTAATTTTAAATAATTAAAATATCAATTATTAATATATACAAATTAAATAAAAAAAGTTCACCACATCTTTACTGTCAATTTAAAGATCGACGGTGGACATTAATTTGAAAAAAAATTAAATTTTTTTTTTTAAAAAAAGACAAATTAAAAAGCAAAAATATATATATATTTTTAAACTGGGTTCGTTTCAAAGAACATGAGCCCAGTTGCTAGGGTTCATTCGAAGAAGCCTTATGATGCAACTTTCAATCAAAGCACTAAGAGAAGCCTCATGATACTTGGCGGCTTTGATTTCTTTTCTTGATGATATGGAAACATCTTTTGAAGTTACAAACACTATCCTCGCATTGTCACCAAGCCTACATCCCTATTCATCAGGAAAAACAGTAGATATTCTAGATCCACCTAAAAACCCTAAAATAGCCCCAACCATCATCTTTCATCATCAATCAATCTTCCAACATCATCAATCGAAAACCAACATCATTGGAGTCATCAATCAAATGAAGTCAATTAACGAACTCAATCGACGATGAACAAACCTAAGTGTTCAAAGATGAACAAAGAGATTGGGTTTGATTTGCATACACTATCCACAAAGAGCAAACATTATCCATAGGATTAAAGAAACTGGGTTCGAATTAAACCCAGGCATTTGGGTTTGTTGAAGAACGAACCTAAGCACCTGGGTTTATTGAAGATCAATATCAAGAACCTGAGTCTTCAACAAAGATTGAACCCAGACACTTGGGTTTGTTGAAGAACGAACCCAAGCTCTTTCGTATCCAATCCATCTTCATTTTGCAGAGCAAGTGGAGCAAATAGAGACAACAACAATAGAGGCAGAGTAAAGAGAGCATATGGAAAAGATGAAGAAAGAAGATTTTATATATATTTTTTAATTTTCTGATTTATATTTGGATTTTTTTTTTAACCTATGCATGTGACATATTTTGAGTGATTGTTATTTTTTCTTCCCTTTTTTATTTGATTAAAATTTTAACAAATAGTATTCAATTTTCCTCTATGCCTATCATCAAAGCCAAATGATACTTTTACACTCAAAACTAACAGATCCATTACTTTATTAATGAATTCATTATTTTTTTTAATGGATGGGCTGTTTTAGTTATTACTTCTAAAATCATAATATTATTTTCAATTTTAAGGATAAAATAATAATAATTCTATAATTTATAAGTTTATTTAAATACAAAAGCAGCTTACAGTGAGAGAAGTGGGGCCGACATGGGAGGTCAAGTACTGTTTATTGGGTCCAGCAGATCGAAACTCATTACTCGGTGTGATTTGCCACATTCCTGTAGGTGGGTTAGAGGAGATCCAGCCGTGGACCCTAGCATCTTTGGACTCACAATTGTACTGGTACTTGTCATCAACCTCTCCTTTGAACTGGGGTTCGACAGGATTGACAAGTAAAACAGCTTCTGGGTACGCCAGGGCTTGGCTCCTGTTGCTAAGCCTGTCATCAGGTAGTGGCATCTCTCTTTTCCTGTTCTCTGCTATTGCCATATAGTGAAACCTGTCCAATATTGGTATTTCATATGTTAATCATATTAGTTTTCTCATTTTTTTTTTGGACTTTTTACTCAATTTTACCTCGTCATTTTCAAATTTTTTCATAAAAAAAGAAAACGACCGGCATGATTTCAACGATGTTGTGCTTACTTACTAGACCAAATTATGTACAAACATTAATTTTTTTCATTATAAAGATGTCACAAATGATTAGTTTTGTTTCAAAAAAGAAAAAAAAAAAATCAAGAACGATAAAGTAGGAAGATGTCATTATGGAATCCACAAGACTTGGAATTGATGTTATTAAGAGTATGAAGCAAAATAAGTTGTAAAGACTATTGGATTGCATTTTATTGTATGAAACATATTCTAATGATTAATCACTATTGGATCCTTTGTTATACTAATTATATATATACGTGTGTGCGCGCGTGTGTGTGGGTGTATTGCCATGTATTGTCTATGGTTGAGAATTATTTTTTTAATTTTTTTCCTACCTTGATTGTTGTATATTATTATTTAGTGTTTTACGTGAATCTTATTCCTTAATTTACTTGTTATATCCTAAGTTCACTATCATATTGTTACAAACAAAAAAAGAATCATACGAGCATACAAAAAAATTAAAATTTTGGGGAAGTTGTTGTACTTGTCTTTGTTGAGCTTGAAGGCAAGCCTGATATTAATAATATCGATAGCCGGCCACCCCTCTAAGCGCTCATAAATAGTATATGTGTAGAAGCCTGATGAACCATTTCGCATTATAAACCTTAAAAAACACATTACAGATAGTAATTAGGAAAACTATATAACACAATATTAATTCAGGAAATTCAAGAATTAAAATAAAACCTTTTGTCCAACTTCAAGGGAACTACTTTTCCTTCCAGGGAGGAATCCCAGATCCTGGTGAATGATAGCTCCAGTTGCTTTTCGTTTTGAGTAATTACAGTCATATTTGTCGTTTTAGTCCTTCAAATTCACCAAATAAGAACACCAACATGATTTTCTCCATGTCAGTATTAGCAAATAGTTTGTTTGATGAGAACGATGATCTCAACCATTGAAAATCATCATAATCGACTTGTGATCAAGTCATTTAAAAGAAGAAGAAAGAAGATAAAACAGAGAAAAACGGTGGGAGTATATATTTACCTCTCAAATAAACCCTTTTTCCTTTTAATTCCTTTCCCTGCCCATACCAGGTCCCAGTAACTTCAACATTTCACAAATGAAGAGCATCATTTTACAGTGGAAAAAGAAATAAATTCAAGAATATATATACATACATTTATATCTATATATATATATATTTATATATATAAAAGTGTTCTTGGTATTGCTTAAAGAACATTACATATATAACGAAAAATATTTTATATAAGTTCGAGTATTCTATGAAACATTTTTTTTTTTTCACATTTCAAAAATTATTACTTTCAAGTATTTTATGCTGCAAACTATTATCACCAAAATAATGTGTCTACTCGAATACGATCCTACAAAAAAAGATCTGTGATCAGTAGAATAATATTATATACCCTCTATCGGATTCTTCATTACGAACTTCAAGCAAGTTATTAATGCCATTAAATCGTATTCCAGTGACCATGCCTTGTGGATTTGATATCGTGACCTCAACTATGTCATTCTCCATGACCACCTGCATTAGTTTTCATTTATTAAGAACTAGAACAAACAAGAAATTAACAGAAACAAATCATAAATTTGAATGCAAGTAATCTTTACATGCTTATCTTGAACGCGCAGGTGCAAACCTAGTACTGACATGGGCAGAAGAAGCCACCGGAGAGACAGAAAAAGTAAATGAACAAGAATCAGAGAAGACATGGTCAGGCTCTCTGTCTTTCAATCTTCAATGGAATCTTGGATTCTTGGTGTTTTTTTTTTTTTTTTTTTTTTTTTTTTTTTTTTTGTGATGGGTAATCAAGAAAATATATATATAATTATTTCTATAATGAAATAACAATAAATTAAAATAGATTATTTTCATGATGAAAAAATAACAAACAAGGAAACAAGAATTATATCTTTACCTTGTTTGTTATTTTTTAAACAGAAATAGCTTATTTTGTTGTTATTTTGTTATAGAAAAAATTCTCTCAATATATATATAGAAATAATTATATATATATATATATAAGGTCCATTTAAGGTTTATGTAGAAATCAAGGTCCCATTTGGTATACTGTGTCTAGAAGTTACAAGTTTATTTAAAATTATGGCATGTGAAAGGAAAGGTAATACTCTCCGAACATAATTAATTAAGAATCTTAACTAATTTGGCAATACCTTTATGAAATATGATATGTTATAGATTTGTAACCGTTTGAAAGTTACAATTTGTTTGTCTGTTTCTTTCAAAAAAAAGAAAAAAAAGGTTTGCCTGTTTAAAATTTTGGTTTAGAAGGTAAATTTTAAAGCATTTAAAGTGACATCTGAGGAGATTTTTTTTTCCCTTTTTTTTTGACATGTGAGGAGATCTGATTAATATCTTAGAAATTGCTCTCACCATTATTATTTATTTAATATTGACAATCTTACTTTTTTTTTTTTTCCTTTTATATACTGAATGCGGTGGAGATAATATGGACAAATGTTTTTAGGTTATTTAATGCATGAACCCTAATGTTTAAAAAAAGTGATAAAATTAGTTATAAACTATATGGTACTTATAACTTATCGTTCAAAAAAGTAGCCCAAATATCAACCCAAATAATGATTCGGCTTTACCAATAAATTATGAATGTGATATTGTGGTGAATTACATGGAAAAACGAATCACTTATTATATTATTTGGGTTAAATTTAGATCAAGGAAGTGTATTCAATTTAGAATTTATTAAAATTTAAAATATTTTAAAATCTAGATTTGAATATATTCCAATAAAATTTAGGTGTATTTAACACAGATTTATATGGAATCTTAAGGTGTATTCAATTTAGATTTATATGCAATCCAATAAAATTTATGTATTCAAAAAATTATTAACTTCTTAGATTTTATTTAAATGATAAAATTAGATAGAATTTAAAGTGATTTTTATAGAAAAAAATTATAACAAATCTTATAATTTCATTGAATTTCTTAAAGAATTATAATAAAATCAACGTGGAATCCATAGAATCCATGAATTCCACTAACATCTATCATTATAATAAAAAAAAAAAAAAAACCATCAAACTCAAATAAACTTTAAATTTAATACACTATTCTATATTTTTTCTACGTCAAGTATTTTATTTTTACGATAATAATTCATAAATTCCACTAACATCTATCACTAAAAATTTTTTTAAAAAAAAAACTCCATAAACTCTGAATTAAATACACCCCTCTATTTTTTTCCTACGTCAAGTATTTTATCTTTACAATGATTATTATTATTATTATTATTATTATTATTATATTTTAAGATAATGCACTTAATTCAGGGTTTAAGGGAGAGGGGACATCACTCAAAACCGCAACCTTACGGTGTAGGTGTTTAGGGTCATACTACTAGTGTTTCAAAAACCGAAAAATATTGATGCTTAAGTCCCTATTTTTAGGTGATCGATTGGCCACCGTGCCGATAACCCCTAATAAGGTGAACATAATTTGGGTTTGTCCCAAATGATCCACGGTCATTATCAACGAAAAAGGGGAAAAAAAAAGAAATAAAAAAGAACAAAAATTAGATAAAATGAGAGGGAAGAAATGAGATGAGAATGAGATATAAGAACTTTTTTTTTTTTTTTGGGTGTTATTTTTTTTATTTAATATTGTTATTAATTAATAATTGGATTACTATTATTTTATCTTTGGAATGGAAAATAATATCAAATCACACGTGACATTGAAAAGAATAATTAAAAGGACACAGTCATTAAATGATATCGTAATTCAGTTAATAAGCAAACGAATCTGTTAATTTGGCGGGTAGAAATATCATTTCAAGTTGACCCCATAAATTCTGTCCACATTATATTTTTGAATATTAAATAAATTAAAATAATGATTCAACAAATAAAAAGGGACACGTGTAACCTTAAAAAACTAAACCAACGACCAAAACATCATCCGTCACCCTCTTGCCACCGGCTCTCTCTATCATCTCACCCAACTGCCATCTCTCCCTATTATCTCTCCCCAATATCATCGCCGCCTACTGTGTCTGCCATGCCTGGAACATCGTCGCCTGCGACAATGACCTCCCCATCGCAGCCTTCAAGGCCCCTAGAAGCGTGGACAGGCCCATCAACAAGTCCTTCTGGAGAGACGGCCGCATCTCCCAGTTCGCTGTATGCCACCGTATCGCTCATGGCGATATCGTCTAGAACGTCGCCGTCAAATACTCCGTTCAGGTAGGTGTTGTGGACAAATTCTTCGATTTGTAGATAAAGTTTGCTTCTTTTTTGTGTTAAAGTTTTTATTTTTATGTCATGCTTCTTTTTTGTGTTAAAGTTTTCATTTTTTTTTTTTATTTTTTTGTTGCTTTTAGTTGGAAATGTAAAAGTTTGTGGTTTTTTTTTTTTTAGTGTGTTTTTATTTGTTCTAATTTTGAGTTTGTTTCAAATAATGTGTGACAATATGTGGTTCTAAGTTGGTTGGTCTTGTGAAGTTGTACAGGTTGATATAGAAGCGGGGATTTATGAGAAAAAATCCGCAATGATACGAGAAATGTGTTGGTTTCGTTGGATTTGAGATTTGTTGTTAGTGTTAGAAGGATTACTTTTGTTATGTAAAGGAGAAATGTGTGTGTGAAAGTGGAAGCTAGAAATATGTCAGCTATAGTGGTTTATGGTAAGGGAGAACTTTATTTTAGTCCCTATATTTTTAAAAAACTTATTATTTTTAAATATGAATTCATTTATAATTTTTATGGTCTCTTATATTTTAAAAACTTATTAAATTAGTCATTCTCGTATAATTTTTAAAGGTCAACGTCAATTAAAAATGATAAAAGATTGTTTTGTCCTCAACTTTATATACACACATTAAAATGACATGTTTACCCTCCTAAAAATTTTAAAATTACAATTTGACTTGAATTTTTACGAGAAAAATACCCTTCATATATAAATGTAAAACCTTAAAATCATATTTTATTATGATAGTGCCATTATTAATAAGTTGAGTTATTTTACCATTTTAACCCTAAGTATAAATTAATTAATTGACAGTGGATGGATCTATATGACAATTGAATAGGTGAAATTACTATCTTGCCATTCAACTTATATAAATTATTTTATTTTTGGTTAAAAAGACTTTTTTACCATTGTGCAACGGTAATTTTTTTTTTTTTGGTTGATAAATACTTGTTGCTGCAGTTCGCACACTTTCACACTTCCAACATTGGTAATATATATATATATATATATATATATGCTGTAATATGTTAGTATGCTAATATTGAGCATGCACACTTTGTTTTTTTAGGCAAATTATGCACACTTGTTGTTACTTGTTGCTGCAGGTTTTTTTTTTTTTTTTTTCTCTCTCTCTCTCTTTTTTTTTTCTAATACAATATTGATAAGCACACTTCCAAACAAAAGTGAATAAAATATACAGTGTGCAGTAATATATATGGATTGTATCCACTAAACTATGATACCTGATAATGTAGCAACAGAAAAATAACATTAATTAACAACAAAAAGCTTATGGAGAAGGGGACCACTTCAAATATTGAATTCTATGCCAATGTTTTAAGCAAAAACAGTTAATCAACATGTTCATGTCACTACCCATAACATACAGGTCAAATGTTGTCAAAAAAAAAAAAAAAAATAGCAGTTGTTCCCATGACATGCATAACAGCCTAAATGTGAGCAAAATAAACATCACATATTGCCATGACATGCAAAGCAAACTATAAGTCCCCAAAATAAACTTCAAAATTAAAATCAAGACCTGTATATCATACCTGCATAAAAGTGTGCAAAATAAACACAGTAAATACCACTAGCCCATTAATTCTTTATAATGGTGAGTTAGAACTCATCTGCAAGTAGCGTTTAGGCATTTGTGATAGGGGAGGCCTGCTTGATGTTTCATTGGAAGGGATCCCTCCACCTGAGTTGAAGCTGCAAATATTAAAAACATTAAACAATTTGTTAGTGCATATCTTCATGCAAATGAGTAAGAAAAAGAAAGTAGACAAAAACATGCATACAAAATGTTTAAAGTTTAAAAATCCTACAATCAAATTAAATCTATTTCTAGTAGTTTGTTGACGAGTTTGAACAGAGCTAGTGTGCTTAATATTATTCATGCTTGTTGATCCTTGATAGCAATGCTGAACCGATGATTCATACTGGCTCTTGCTAGATGCTATATTGGAAGAAGTGGCTTGATAGGCTCCATGGGTTTGCATACTAGAAGAAATATAAGTCAGCCTTAAGAATTAGTAACTTGCACCTTAATTATAACTTTTATACAACTTGAAAACTTAACATAAGTTTTCATACTGCAGTCCCCAGGTTCTAATAGTATAAGATCAAACATTTCGTCATAATCTTAACAAATACTTCAAACGAGAGCATTTTATCTAACAAAATAAGCAGACCCAAACATCAGTTAACCATATTTGCAATTTTAAAAACCACATTTTAAGAGTAGAAAATAGAAAAACAATGTAACAATTTTAAAGACTAGAAAATTGAAACCATAGTGCTTAAAACCGCATTTTAAAACCATAAAAAAATATCAATTTGCTTTTCACTCTCTTTCTTAACTTTAACAGGACATGTAAACCAAAACACTATATAAAGAAAGTGAACCCCACCAAAGAAATCGAAACAAATTTCAATAATATAAATACAAACACAAAACACTAAAACCACATTCATTGAATAACTTGTAACACTGTAACAAGTAAAGCGAAAGCATCTCAGTAATAAAAATCATCACAACAACCAATAAAATGAAATTGACTTCCATTATCATTACATCAACCAAACCTATAACACTGTCATGCAAACCCAAAACTAACAGTTCAACAAACAACCATTTTCATTATCAATGGATTTTAGAGATGAAAGGACTAAAACCCTAAAATTGTAAAATACAAAACAACAACTAAATGATGTAATATTTTTTTTTTTTTGAAAAAAAAATGACAATCACTTTCAAAACATAGTCATGCCCCAACCCCAACCGCTCCCCGCCCCCCGCCCCCACCCCCCGACAAAAAAAAAAAAAAACAAAAACCTTACTTTTTCATACCCAACGAATTTCAAAATCATCAAACAGTTGAAACCAAAACAGCACAAGTCAAAATCAGAGTTAAAACAAACTTTTTTTCAACCAAAACACTTCATTCATACCATTAAAACACACATACAAAAAACCATAAAAAATCTTAACCATAAACAATTTTTACAGAAGAATAAAACATCAAACTTCAAACACACGAACAACTAACCTTCAAAATACCTCATCTCTTCCTCACCATCCTTGGAAGTGTGTCGCCAGAGTCAGTTGTGGTAAGGTTTAGGGTTGGTAATGAGGGAATGTCGTCGTAAGGCCTGGTGTAGTCTAAGAAAAAGTGCATGGTTAGTAGGGACCAAACACTATATCAAATATTTGGTTCACGGGGACAAAATGTTTGAACCAAAGTATAGGACAATAATCTAGTCATTTTAGGTAATACTTTTAATTATTGTTTTTATTTAATTTTTTCAATTTTTTTTCCTACTGACACATGTCCTCATGTTACTAACTTATGTTAAAAGACGAAACTACCCTCATGTCACTATTGTTTGACCACATGTTGACTGATGGTAAGAGCTAATTTGATGAATTTTTGAAACGTAAATGACTTTAAAAGCTATAAATGAATCCGCATTTAAAAATAATAAGTTTTTCAAAAATATAGGGACCAAAATGAAGTGCTCCATTTTGTTAAAAATGAAGTTACTTTTGGGTTAGTTGAAAGTGTTGTGATCATTTTATATAAATTTAAGAGCAAATTGCACAAACCTTCACTAAGGTTTGGCATGATTACGCAAAAATGACGATGTTTGAGAAACTCGCATTAATTTTCACTGAGGTTATAAAAACTTAGCATAAACATTCTCTATCGTCAATCAACTGCTGTTAAATCAAAATTATAAAGCATAAAATGGTCAATTTATAGCTAATAAATATTTTAATTAAAAATTATATTTTTAATTAATAAAATAATAATATAATATTTAAACCGTAAAAGAAAAAATCTTCATCTTCTACCTCCATCAACATCTTCCCCATCTCCATTTCATCATCTTCATCATTCATCTTTTGGTTTCATCAAAATCATCATCTCTATCATTTTCATCAAACCAACATCACCTAAATCAATCATCATTCTTATCAAACCAAACATCATCCAAATCAAAGTTGATGAAAATTAAGAAATCTATTTGAAAAGAGAAACAAAAAATTCCAAATTCACAATCCATTATTTAAAAAATTCACAATCCAAATACAATTCCAACTAAATAAACAACAAAAAGAATTGCTAAAACAACAATAACAAAGGGTACCTCATCTTGAAACCACCATCTTCATCTCTTCACATTATCATCACCAGAAACCGTGACACACCATTTCCTGAATCATAACCAATGATTGAAAGATCTAATCTTTATGAAGAAAAACAATCCAAATTCAAATACCCAAAAACCCATAGCAAAGAAAATCAAAAGTAAGCTTTATTCAAACAAAACCTGAGTTTCAAACTAGTCTTTATCGTCAAAGACTAGTCTCCGACATTGGAGACCCTTTGGTTTTCATCACTAGAGACCAGATTTGGTCTCCAACGGTGGAGGGGTTTTTTTTTTTTTTTTTTTTTTTTTGTCACCATGGGATCTAGTCTCCAATGAAGGCTAGGGTTTTTTAAAAAAATTAAATTAAAAAATATATAGTATATTAATTTTAATTCATTGAAGTATATTTTAGCTTTTTATATTTTTGACCACTGACCGTGCGAATTTAACAATTATCATTTGACGGTAAAAGAGGTTTGTACTGAGTTTTTGAAACTTTGAGAGAGGTTAGTACGAGTTTCTCAAACATCGTCATTTTTATACAATTATGCCAAACATTATGTGAGGTTTGTGCTATTTACCTTAAATTTAATAACAAAATTGTAATTTTTATTTAAATTAATTTTTTAATTTGGTTATGAAATGGTAGTTTGGTAATTGACTAATTTATTGTTTCTTATTTTTTAATTTTTCAATGTAGTAAGGGTATTTAATATTTGTCATAAAACCATTAAAATTTTGGATGAAAACGGTTTTTGGCTGATGGTAAGGTGGTTGGGCTAATATTTTGAAAAGTTTAGATAAACTGAGATTATTTACCATTTTAAGAGAATTTTTAGATTTTTCCTTTAATAATTTAGAGGACATTTCTATCATTACAAAAGTTTAAAGGGTTTGATAGGAATTTTACAGAATCTTGATAACGGTATCTTGGTCATTTTATGATTTTAGATAGAAAATGTTAACTTTTTTTATGGCAACTTAATGATTGGGTCGGTTCATCTAATAAAAAATATCGGGCAACCCAATTAGTTTACTTTCTAAGGGATTTTTCATGATATCCCTATTTTTTTTGTAACTAATTAAGCCAAAATGGTGTCCTTTTGGGTTCTCCAAGACAACATTGTTTTGGTTTTTCTTTTAGTTTTCAAATAAACCAAAATGGTGCTGTTTTGGAGAACCCAAAATGCCGTTGTTTGACATTTATTATAAACCCAAAACAATTTCTTCAATTGTTCAACCTCAGTTCTTTTTCTTAACACCTAACAAACCCCAAAACAAAGCACTAATCAGTCACCACCACCACTAAGTAGAGCATTGGTCACCATCATCAGTTACCACCAATAGGTGAACTTTAGTCTTCAAGCCTTCAACCTTCATCTTTAGTTCTTCTTTTTCAAATTTGATTAGGTTTGACTTATGGTTTGTTGACCACTGATCAAACCACATAAGCTATGCTAGTCTAGGCACTAGGTTGTTTACCGGTTGATGCCTAGCACTTTTTGAAATATTGCATACTACTTAGTCAACTTCATTTTGTTATCATTATCATCATCATCATGATTTTAGATAGAAATTTTGATAATGGTATCATGGTTATTTCATGTTTTAGATAGAAAATATTAACTTTTTTATGGAAACTTAATGGTAAAATGGTTCATCTAACAAAAAGAAAAAAAAAAGCTGGGGGTTAGTTTACTTTCCAACGGGGTTTTTCATAATATTCCTATTTTTTTTAATTAATTAAAGTCAAGATGGTGTCCTTTTAGGTTTTCCAAAACAATTCCGTTTTGGTTTTCCTTTTACTTTTTAGATGAAACAAAACAGCGCTGTTTTGGAGAACCCAAAATGCCATTATTTGGCATTTATTATAAAGAAAACCAAAACGGTTTCTTCAATCGTTCAAACTCAGTTCTTTTTCTTCACACATAACAAACCCCAAAACCAATCAATAGTCAATCACCACCACCACTATGTAGAGCATCGGTCACCATCATCAGTCACCACCAATAGGTGAAATTGAGTCATCAAGCCTTCAACCTTCATCTTTAGTTCTTCTTCTTCAAATTTGATTAGGTTTGACTGATGGTCCGTAGACCACCGATCAAACCACCTAAGTTGTGCCGGTCGAGGCACTAGGTGCCAGACTATCGACTGCTAGATGCCTAGCACTTTTTGAAATATTGCATATTACTTTATCAACCTCATTTTGTCATCATCATCATCATTATTTGAACTACTACAAATTTAGGAGTTTGGATAGGGGGATATGGCTGGCACCACCAATTTCATTAGAGATAATTGCAGAGATAACCCTTTTTTGAGGTTGAAGTTGAAAAATAATTTATTTTTTTTTAAAATTCCTTACTTTTGTCAATTGTATTTTTGTCCAAATAGATTTTATTGCAAGATTTTTTTTTTTTTTATAAAAAGTTACTGTTCTACTTGAACTTACAAAAAGGGTCATTTATTAAAAAAGAAAAACATTTCATTGGTATAGGTGTACTCTAAATGTTTATTAGTATTTTTTTTTTTAGAAATAAATGGTTATTAATAATTACACACTAATTATTAGTTGAGTTAATTATGTAATAGTGTTAGAACGAAATGAGTCTCAATAAAACCTTAGGTTAGTCCTAAAAATTATCTATTTATTTTATTTTATCTTTTTGAGATTAAACATATAATATTTATTCATTTGAATTGAGCGAAAGAAAAGACTAACATGCTTATAAAAAGTAAGGTTAGGCAATAAAACATGACTCGACTCGAACCAAGTTTTGGGTGCTCAATTCGAGTCTTGTGAGGAAAAAAGGGGTGTTCGATTCAACACATGCAAAATCGATAAAGCTTTGGTTCTGTTCAAGTTTGCTGTCCAGACTCGAACCGAATTTGAAACCAAAATCGAGACAATAATTATATATATTTTAATGCCAAGTTACAAATGTGCCCTTTAGGGTCACATGTGTAATTTCGCACCTTTAACCCTAAATCACCCCTTGATCAGCTTAATACCCCTTCCATTTTCCTCTCTCTCTCTCTCTCTTTTTTTCCCCTTTGCAGATGTCAATACCCTTTCCAGTTTCATCTTTTTATCTTCTTCACAAAGACATCGACCCTTATTTTCTGCCTTTTTAATTTGCTTCTATGTCACCCTTCGACAGTGACTCCTAACCTCTCTTTTGATTATTTCCTACTAGCTATCAGCTATTTTACTTTTCTATTTTTGTTTGTGACTTTGTGTTATTTGTTTTTGATGAATTGATTTTTATTTTGGATTTGTGTCTGTGTTATCTATGACGATGATTACCATTCCATTTTTCGCTGAACCTACCAACTTCTTCTAGTTTTTGTCGTCGAACCAAACTTCCATTCTAGGCCTAGAACCGATAAGGGCTTAACCAACTATGTTCGGTTCAAGCTAATTTCAATCCTTAACCTTTGCATGTTCAGTTCTCAAAATTGAGAATCGAAAAGAACTTGGTTCAGTTCGGTTCCAATAGGAACGGAATCGAACATAGAGTTGCCCAACTCTAATAAAAAGTAGTTTATTCAATAAGAAAAAAACAATACACAACATATATTCAAATCCTAAATCTTCAACACTCTTGAACTACACTATATATATAATATAATATTCTAGGATTAATTACACAAAAATATCCTAACATTTGTCGAAACTTCAATCATAATGTCGATTTATCGATTATTACACATTAGTAGCCTTGATCAAGTTTGACTAACACCAACCTTACGGTAAACTTAACTTTCAGGGGTAGGATGGTATTTTTTTCATGTTAAAATTACGTGGCTCGATCACAAGCTGCCACATCTAACATTCTTATATTTAAAAATAATTTAAATAATATTGATATTTAAATTAAGAATCTGAAAGAGGGTTAAAAAGAAAAAAGAAAAATCCAAGGCATCAAAGGTGGTTTCATTACGGTGAAGATTCAATACTCTTCTCAAGCGCAAAGAAGATCGTCAATGTCCTCCATATTTGGGAGGAGATTGGTTGATCTCCTCCTCTTAGGATGAGATCCACGTGATCCCCCACCGTTGGTGAAGATCCACCGAGTCTCCTCGTCGGATCTTCATCTGCTGATGGCTTCATTTTCTTTCATTTTTAAAAAGAAAAATTATATTTTTAATTAAATATTAATAATATTAATATTATTTAAATTATATTTAAATATAAGTATGATGATGTGGCAGTTTGTGATTGGGTCAAGTAATTTTAAAATGGAAAAGACCATGCTATCCTTAAAAAGTTAAGTTTGCTATTCCGTTGGTGTTAGTCAAACCCAGTCAAAGGTATTAATGTGTAATAATTGATAAATTGGCACTGTGGTTAGAGTTTCAACAAATGTTAGGGTACTTCTGTGTATTTAACCCAATCTTTTAAATCCTATTCTTAAAAAATTGACTTTTGTTATGAGATGTTACGAATGTTATAGAATCTTTTAAAGTGTACATCCCATCAAATAGCACTTAAGAATTGAAGACATCTCGCTAGCACTCAAAAACTTATTTGAATTTTACTAATATCTCCTTAATTAAAAAGTCAATATTGCCTTTCGTTAAGTGGCCAATATCTTTCCAACATTCCAAGGACAACCATTCTTAAAGTGCTACGTAGATGAAATTTCACAGCCAATATCTTTCCTTGCATAATCCGTGCTATAGTCACTAACTTCGAAGTCAAGGACCCCAACAAAAAACAACTCCTGAGTACACCCATTCGTCGGAGTTCGTGAGCAGCACCACACCCATAAGGAACCGTCGAAGTTCGCGAAGGCTAACTAATAGTTAGCAAATGCATTCACTAACTATTAGTTAGCGAATAGCGAAAGCGTTCGCTAACTAATTAGTTTGTGAACGTGTTCGTAATCTGAGTAAGTCCACCTTCAGGAACTGAGTTTCTTTGTTTTTATGGTGGTTGTTTCTTTGATTTTATGGTGGTTGTTACAGAGGCGTTGGTGGTGGTGACTGGTAGATGGGTTGATGATGATAGTGAGTTCTTTGTTTGATCATGCTCTATTTTTGTTCAACAAAAATGCTATGTTTTTGTTCATAAAGCTTGAGCTAAAACAGAGCAATGTTCGTAAAACGATCGCAAACTGAATAGTTCGCGATCAATAAAAAAGCAAAGCTGTTCTCTGTTAATTTGCTTCTCTGCTTGCTTGTTGTCCTTGCTTCCCTGTGTTTTGCTTGGTTTTCAAGTTGAGATTGGTTTTCTTGTTCCACTGCTGCTGTTTGTTTCTCTTCCCTTTGCTGCGACACTGTTTTACCTAGAAAAACAGAGCAGCACGCCGGTCTTTGTTTAGTTTCCCTGTTTTGTTTTACACAGAGCAGCTGGTCTCTCTCTCTATATATATAGCTATATATAGCTTCAATGGCTCGTTTATCTTAACTTTGAGTAAGGGAGAAACAAGATAGGGAAACAACAACTGCTATAGTTAATAGCTCCAAACTTAAAAAAATTAGGATGAATCAATTAAATTCATTTATTATATTTTTTTTCTTAAAACAAATTCTCTCTCCTATTCAATTTACATGTAATTGATGAATTTAATTGTTTCATTCTAATTTTTTAAAATTAAAAGATATTGACTAAAGAAATTATAGATATATATATATATTATCCTTGTTTTAACAATCTTTCAAAGATATAAATCCTAGTTTCGCCGTTTCATTGACCAACAGTAGTTGTAGGATAGACTACAAGAATAATGTAACATTATTAAATTTGATGATAAATAAATAAATCATGATGACAGTAATAATTGGCACTAATTATTTCTTAAGAAAAGGACAAAATAAATTATCCTTGCTAGAATCACAAGCAGGGGGACCTTCTAAACGTATATAGTCATACATGATCCCTTGGAAAGGGCTAACGCTCAATGTTTGTGTAAGATATATAGTATTATTCCCCTCTAAAAACAAAGTTCCTGGCACATCCACATTGAACAACCAATACAGTCCATAGATTCCGTGCCTTGCAATTGTATTCTCCTCTCCAATCTTACCAGTAGTGAACAGAGGAAGTTTCATCAGAGGATCGTTAATCCGGACCTTTGAGAGAAATAAGTGAAGCCAAATATAAACTTTGATGCAAAGTAAAGAAATGAGAGCTCATTTGAAGTGAAAGTCATTATAGTTCAATGAAATTTTGTTACATACTTGCAGTTCAGAAGCATGTGCGGTAGCTAGGGCCAGTCGCAGTTTATATATAGCACTCTCATTTACATTGTTGAGTTCAAACTTGATTTGCCATGTAGTCCCTGCGTATGTTTTATTTTCTTTTTTCCTGCAATGAAAACACAAACAGAGGCTTAATTTTAGCACATTGTCTGAAATGTTGTCCCTGAGAATTGGCTGTGTGAATTGTCTAATATAGGAAGTATATTAGTGCCAAACATCTTGTATACATAGTAGTACAGCGGTGTCGGTGATCAAGAGAGAAATTGCAAGAATCAGACCTTGTAACCTGTGCAAAAAACCAATCTTTAGTATAGTTATCATGGTTGATTGTATAGACCAAATCTTCTTCAGGGTATAGCTCTGCATATCTTTCCCATAATCCATATTGCCTATACCTGCCAACAAAGACGATAGAGATTTAAAGTTGGATTACAATAAAGCTCATGATCTTGGAGGAAATATCAGATCATATGAACAAAGGAAGCTTTGTAAATTACAGTAATGAGACACAACCTGTCAGAATGATTGACATATAATTTATTGATATATTGTGGATTAGGGTCGGGAACATAAAATTCTGCAGCAGAACGATCAGGAATACCGATTTCCCACAATGTCGGACCATGTCTTGGGGGCTCATACACAAGATCACCCACATCAATATCACAACTTTCGGTTATGATTATATTAAAATCATACCTATAGTCTCCAATAAAACCAGGAACCCAAGCATGAAGACTATAATTGCCAGTCCGTATGCTAGTAATGGAGAAATAGCCATCTGCATCCGCTCTAGTCCAGAATTGATAACCCTGGTTAGAAACGTTACACAACAATTTGAAGTAATTATGTAACAGTACAACCAATGCCATAGCCTAACATGTTAAAAACAGCAAAGAAATCAAACTACCTTGCATTCTCTCTGCCAGGATCCTACATCTCCTGGGGGCGCCAAGCCCACATAAGCTCCATTTGCAGATATGTACTGACCATTACTAATGTTCCTAGACAAGTGTAATTTATTAATCAAAACCATACTCAAATGTTTAACACTCTTGAATAATCACCAGAATAGTTAAATTTACAGTACCTATCTTGTACTAGCAATCTACCACTGACAGAACCCCGTTGATCCAACGATGGAAAATCGTCTGAAGCAGGGAAATCATAGGGCCAGCTTTCAACTTCCATCATCATCTAATAGTAGATATATAAAAAGTTACTAGTTTATGTTGCAAAAATTTGGAAAAACCTTTTGGTATTTCTATGTCTAACCTGCTGTTTAGCGTCCTCCCAAAGCAAAAGTGGGTCATCTCCATCCAACAGAGAGTTAATGTAAATAAAAATGGGGCCAAAAACTTTCTTCCATGGTTCACCTTGTTGAAATCTTAGAATCAGACCGGCTCCTGAATAATGAACACTGTGAAAAAGCTGATGAAACCATTTTAATCAAAATTAACATAATAGAGTCTGACAAATCACAACCAGAAGACACATATTGGCCTTCTCTTCTCTATAAACTTGTACAGAACAACAAAAGACAAGAGAAGAGTTACCGCGAGAGTTGTGGGGCCAACATGGGAGGTTAGATACTGTTTAAGTGGTCCGGCTGATCGAAACTCAATACTAGGCGTGATTTGCCAGAACCCCACCGGAGGGTCAGTGCATATCCACCCATGGACCCGAATGTCATGGCTCTTACATGAGTACTGGTACTTGTCATCCACCTACATTTTTAAAAGCCTTCTTGTTGAGGTTACATAGCTCAACTACAAGAATATTAAACTAGTTTGATAAATGTCCATCCTATTCAATTTCCATGAATATTTTTCATTTCATTTTAATTTGTGTTAGTATTTGATCAGGTAACCAATAATTGAGACTATGGAAATGTAAGTACCTCTCCTTTAAACTCTGGTTCAACAGGATTGACAAGCAAAACTGCCTCTGGATAGGCCAGGACTTGGCCTCTTCCTTGTAACCGATCATCTGGTAGTGGCATAAATCTTTGCCTGTCATCAGCTATCGCCATGTAATGAAACCTGTGCATTCAATTAAAATTTGCTATTGTTAGAATCTTATCTTCACTCTTTAATTAATCCTATAATAAAATAATGTGACAGAAGTCTTATGTACTTGTCTTTATTGAGCTTGAAAGCCATCCTGATGTTGTCAATATTGAAAGCAGGCCATTCAGCTAAGTGTTCGAAAATGGCATACGTGTAGAATCCTGAGGAACCTCTCAGCATTATAAACCTGGAAAATGCAAATGCTTCCCTACCATTATCTTTTATTTCTTGACACATAAGTTGGTTTCAACATATATAAGTTAAAAATTCAACCTTTTGTCAATATTTAAAGGAACCTGCTTGCCTTCCAAGGTGGCATTCCAGAGCCTGGTAAATGAGATCTCCACCTTCTCCTCATTCTCCTCTACCACTGTAAAATTTGTGGCTTCAATTCTGCATAATTCAGGCTCTAACTTAAATCATATAGGATTGCTATGAGTTAATAAAAAAAAAAAAAGGCACATTTCACATAGCTGTATAAAAAGAAATAAATGTGTTAAAGCAATGTAAAAAAATTACATTTTTCCAATTCAAATTTACTTGATAATTCCTATCAAGTGGAAACTAAGAAAAGTACCTGTCAAGTGTGCCCTTTGTACCTGATTTTCCTGGCTTACTCCACACCAGGTCCCAGTAACTACACAATTATTGTAAGCACAAAGCAAGAAAAAAAAAAAACCTAAATTAGTGTCCATTTATTAATTATATAACCTATAATTATTGCTTCTGAGTTTAACATCAAAATCAAAGATCATTATGTCTTCAAAGTGGTAAAAAGAAATGCGTCCAATGGTTCACACGCAACCAACTGTTTGTCAATTGTCATTAGATTGATCACCTAAAAAGTTGCTGCATCACTTTGTTAATGTCCTTTCCAAAAAATAGTCACATCAGGGTGTTTTATAATCTATAGAAAACTAAAATATATGAATTGGCGCAGAATAGTTTATTAAAACGGGTCCATCCATCACTTACCTTCAAGCTATGAATTTGACTCACTAAATCTCATTTAGTGTGGACAATTTTCTCACTTTTTCGTGGATAGGTCTCTCCCATTTTATGAAAGTAAAGATTTGGACCCTAAGTCGTGCTTTAAAGTCTTACCTCAATTGATCCTGGTAATAATCTACCTTGACTTGAGTAAGTTTTTTTAAAAAAAAAAGAACATAGAAAAAAAGGAGAAAAAGACCGACATAAAGACACACAACAGAACAAACAAAAGAAAATAACCAAAAGGACAGAAAAACCAGCCTCTGGTTATTATAAAGCCAAAGCATTCCGGGTGTACACCAACAAGGTTGTATGACCAAATTACCCTCTGTTAGATTCGTCATTACGAACTTCAAGCAAGTTATCAATGTCGTGAGAACGTATTCCGGTGACAATGCCCTCTGGATTCGATAAAGTGACCTGCAGCAGCCCATTTTCCATCACCACCTGCACTCATTTTGTCTCGTTATGTCACGTGGCTGCAGCAAGCTATGCAAAACTATGATTCCAATGTCCAAACACATACTAATTTTTCAAAACTAAAATTGAACAAAAACATTAACATAAATAAAATATATATATTAAAGCTAAATTAACTTACATATTTATCTTGAATTTGCAATTGCACATCAAGCGATGATGACAACCCAAAAAAAAAAAAAGAAGAATAGAAGAGAAGGCTCATTGCTATATATCTTGAGAAACTTGTACGGCAATGTTTTTCTGGGAATCAAAGAGAAAACATGTGTCACTATGAGCTGAATTTTTAAAGAAGGGAAAAAGAGTGGAAACTTTGTTCACGATGTCTTACGTATATTCGCAACGAAGACAGCTTGAGATCGAGACGTGAACTTGTGGAGAATGTTTAGGCACGCAAAGTAAGAGAGCATGTGAAGCAGTGAAAGCTTTATAAGGATGTTGATTCTTGGAGTTGGGTTTGGATTTCTTGAAGCAGAGAGAAAGCATATATCCCTTTTATCGCCTTTTTGATACTCTCGTGATCTCTTACTTTGTTTTGTCGCCACTACTGTTTGGTGCATGAGTGAGGAGGTCATCACCTAATCTCTTAATCAACAGCTCTATCCCTTTCTTCATATGACTTTCTGGGCCAAGATAGTCTAATTGAAGAAAATGAATACTTTTGTGAAGGAATTTTCAGCACAACTGGCTTGAATAAACCGATGTTGATAGGTAGAAAAAGTTCCCATTTTGTGGCAAAAAATTCAAATCAAATTGGTGGCTCAAGTTATGTGAGTTAGGAAGTATAAGGTTGTCTTGTCTGTTACCTACAATTTAGTGCTATGTGAGTGGCACGTGGGTCTGTTCCTGTTGAGTTTCAGGTGTTTAAGCCTCGTTTATGCAAAATCTTGTTGTAATTTTGAGTTCTGAGATATTAAGATAATATTCTTTTGCTTTCAAATTTGAAAGGTAGAAATGATGAAGGCAGTTTTCTGAAAAGTTGAAAGCGCCGCAAGTTACTAAATAAAATTAGCAACAAAGAACAAAAGTTTAGGTGTTTCCTTCGATGGGTTGAGAGGATGAAATAACAAGAAAACACATATTCAATTATTGTCACTTTCCAAAAACTTACCCAATTATTTGATGATGCTTCATCATAAAATAATGTATTGATAATATATAGAAATTATAAGCTAACTTACCAATAATAAATTTTGAGTAAATTTTTTTATGATACAACAATACTCCATCTTTGTTGATTTTATGTATAAAAAATTTAGTTGTCATGCTTTTATTATTTTTCTTTGATGATATTTGGAAAGTTAAAGCATGATGTTTAAGAAAGAAAAAAGTTGGGAGTATAAAATAAAAATTATATTAATTAGGTAATTTGTGTGAATGAAAAGGATTGGTGCTTGTGGGTTATCTGCCAAACTTGGTTAGAAATTAAAAGCAATCTGCTTTGATGATGACATCCAGCTAAAGCCTACCCAAGATATAAATTCTTATAATAAGCCAATGAAAAAGTTCCGTAGTTTTATGGACTATCGCAACAAACCCTTGTCCAACTTTATGTTTGTCATTGGTTAGGTGCGTGGTGGTTTGATAATTCCTTTGACGACAAATAGATGATTATTTCTTTTTTAACTTCTTGTTCAAGGTAACAAAATGGATGACCTCCAAGTAGATTCAAAGCTGAAATCATTTAACTAGATTCCGTTAAACTCAAACGACTCCATTTTTCAATCTTGAGAATGCCAATTGGGTGGTTTAGGTTTGGAATTTGATTTGACGTGGGGTCGCAAGACTAAAAATTAACATAGAATAAACAAAAAAAATAAAAAATAAAAGCATAATATTTTATTGGGAATTTAACAAAAATGCCCTAAAAACATATCAAAATTACGTAATTACCCTTTCAAGTTATTAAATTGCAAAATTATCCCTAATTTACTAAAATGCCCTTAGGACATCAAGTCCTTTTCATTCTCTCAATCAAAAAATATATATCACAAAACATTAATTACTCAAAATACCCCTAATAAATTAAAACCAACTCATTAATACAAAATATTAATTACTTACCTACCTAATGAAAACAATAAAATAAACAAAATACACCATCAAATAAATAACATTAACCTATTAAATCATTTCTCAATCACAATTTTTCTTCAACAACAATAATCATTTTTTTTTTTTAACTTTAGTTTTGAGTGGAAGATAATGCGAAGAAAAGTTGAAGAATTTTGGATATTAATAAAGGTTAGTATTTATGTTTGAGTTTAGAATTTATTTGATATGTTTGAAAAAAATAATGAAATTACTGCTACGGGTCAGAGGGTGACTCGAACTAGGGCCTACCCGAATTCGGGTCGCCCTTTGACCCGAAAAGTTAAGAATTATCTCTTCGGATTATAGGGCGACCCGAATTCGGGTCGACCAAAATGCAAGTCACCCTTTGACCCGAATACAAGTCATCATCTGACCCGAAGCTATAATTTCATTTATTTTCTTTTTTTTTTCTAATTATATCAAATAAATTCTAAACTCAAACATAAATACTAGCATTTATCAATATTCAAATTTTCTCAACTTTTCTTCACATTATCTTCCACTAAAAACTAAAGTTAAAAAAAAAAAGTTATTATTGTTGGAGAAAAATTATGATGGAGGAATGATTTAATGGGTTAATGTTATTTATTTGATGATGTGTTTTGTTTATTTTATTGTTTTAATTAGGTAGGTAAGTAATTAATGTTTTGTATTAATGAATTGATTTTAATTTATTAGGGGTATTTTGAGTAATTAATGTTTTGTGATTTTTTTTTTTAATTGAGAGAATGAAAAGGACTTGATGTCCTAAGGGCATTTTAGTAAATTAGGGTTAATTTTGCAATTAAATAGCTTGAAAGGGTAATTACGTAATTTTGATGTGTTTTTAGGGTATTTTTGTTAAATTTCCATATATATATATGTGTGTGTGTGTATAGACAGTTTACTAAAAGACATAATAACTTATTTCCTTTATAATTGTTGAATTACCAACTTATTAAAAATTGATTTTGCATAAAAATAAAACGCGAATATATGCACAAGGACAACAAAGTAGGACTGTAAGAAAAGAGTACAGCTTTTGTTTTAACCACACCAATCGATCACTAACTACACAGCCGAGCCCTATATATTTTTGGATGCAAATTTGTGTAAATCATTTTTTTTTTTTTATAATTTTTTAGTGAGAGTGAAGAAATTAAATTCTTTAAAAACTACTTACATCTTATGTTTTATGACAACAATGAAACTTCAACTACAGTCTTTTTAGAATCAAAGAAAACACTCAACTCCTACTAAAAAATTGTATGAAAAATGATAATCAATTTTTATTAATTGATAAAGGGCAGCATATTTTCTATTTCAACATCAATATTGAGGTTTCTACGGAAACAAAAACAAAAACAAAAAAAAAAAAAAACCCAAAATTTCTTTTCAGGATATTGAAGATGGAGGACCTTCTAAACGTATATAGTCATACATAATTCCTTGGAAAGGGCTTAAACTTTCTGTTTGTGTGAGGAAAATGACATTATCCCCTTCCACAAGCAAGCTGCCTTGCACATCCACATTGAAGAGCCTGTATAGCCCATGAATTCCGTGTCTGGCAATTGTATTGTCGTGCCCAATTATCCCGGTTGAAAAGAGAGGAGATGTTTGTGAAGGATCATTAACCCGAACCTTTACGAGAAAAATTAAAGTTGAGTGCATATACCAAATGTAAATGTGACTGAAATAAGGAATTCAAAGTATTTTTACAGTTTGATGCTATAAAAAGCTTTGTCTCAAATTTAACTGAAGGATATAATTAATGAAATATAAGGATCTATATGTACCTCCAATTGAGCGTTATTTGCAGTAGCCACCGCCAATCTTAGTGTATATATTCCATTCTTATTTATCTTATCAAGTTTGAACTTAACTTGCCATGTGGTCCCTTGGTACGTGTTATTAGCTTTCTTCCTGCAACATGAAACACGTCTCTTATTAGCAGTAGGTCTAAAGGTCCAATTGGGAAAATTAATGACAGAGAAATTGAAACAATGCTATCAGCATATGAACATGACTAACAACAACTGATTACAAAGCCAGTTTTGGAATGATTGAACCTGGTAACTTGCATGAAAAACCAATCTTTTCGACAGTCACTAACACCAGCTGTGTAAACCAGGTCCCCCTTAGGATATAGGTCTGCATATCTTTCCCATAATCCGTACTGCCTAAACCTGCCAATAGAAGCAAAACATCGGTATTTGATGCCATAAATCGCATTATATGGCAGTGATCTTCCAGAGAACATTTTGGTTCTCGGTTTTCAAAGTGAGCTTATTGATTATTGCATTTTCTGCCCTATCATCTTCAATAAAATCTCTTGCAACATGTTAGGTAATCAAGTTAATTAATTTCCACCATTCTTTTTCATGACTTAAAATGTCAAGTTATAAAGATACCAGAATTTCTGTGATGAGCACTAACTTGTCAGGATGATTAACATATAATTTGTTGATATACTTTGGATTAGGACCAGGAACATAAAATTCTGCAGCTGAACGATCAGGGATGCCTATTTCCCATACTGTGACACCGTCCCTTGGGGGTTTGTACACAAGATTGTCCATGTTAGCATGTGAACCTGATTTTCATGTTTGTTCGAACAACATTAAAATGCTACTGGCACTGAAGAACTACGTTAAATTTTCATTGGAAAGAAGCTAGAAAATAAAACCTGAGGCAATGCCAATGTCACCATCATATTTGTAATCCCCAATAAAACCAGGGACCCAAGCATAAAGATTATAGTTGCCAGTTCTTATATTGTTGATGGAGAAGGAACCATCTGCATTTGCGGTGGTCCAGAATTGATAACTCTAACAAAACAATAAAAAACAGAGTAGTTACTAGTTAGACACAGATAACTATAAAACAAAAATCCATTATCACCTAGTCTTGGACTGAACTAGTTTACATCTCATGCATGTTTTGGCCCTAAATGTTATGAAAGACATTCAAAAAATCAACAGACAATTTGTGTGGTTTTGAAAACTCATGATATGGAAAAATGTCTTTGGTTGGAGACAATGCTGAAATTAGTTTAAAGATGAATACTTGTCACTAATTTTTATAATATCATATCTAGAGAATATGTCAAAATTCTAAATGCTATTCCAAAATTTGAAAAATTATCATCCAATAACAGACCAAACATCCAGTGGAATTACCTTGCATTCTGTTTGCCACGATCCAACATCTCCTGGAGGTGCCAACCCAACATAAGCACCTTTGGCAGGAATTTTCTCATCTCTAAAATACAAAGGACAAGCATGATTATCAATACTAAAACCTTGGTTTGAAAACATCCAGAACACTAGGATATGAAAACAAAAACAAGAATTTATTAAGCAATTTAAAGTTACCCATCCTGAAGCATTAGTTTGCCACTGATACTACCCCGTTGCTCCGACGGTGGAAAGTCTTTTGAAGCTACAAAATTGTATGGCCAGCTCTCAACTTCCTTCATCATCTAATTGGAAAAAAAAAAGAATTGTTGTGTTTTTTTCTTCGCATTAATTGAAACTAGTTGAAAAGAAATTTTCTATTATCATCATTATCTATCAAAAATTGAAACCTGTTCGTTAGCGTCCTCCCAGAGATTCTTCTTTGGATCATTACCTCCATTTGACAGAGAATTAACGTAAACAAAAACTGGGCCAAAAAGTTTCTTCCAGGGCTCGCCAGCCTCAAATTTCATTATCAACTCCGCTCCCGCATAGTGAGTGCTATGCATTATCTGTTGTATACCATTGTAAAGAACCCACATTCATGTTTTAATAGAGAAATATAATATACGTACACAATAAATATAAGTTTATGTATTTAAATACAAAAGCAGCTTACAGTGAGAGAAGTGGGGCCGACATGGGAGGTCGTGTACTGTTTAGTGGGTCCAGCAGATCGAAACTCATTACTCGGTGTGATTTGCCACATTCCTGTAGGTGGGTCAGAGGAGATCCAGCCGTGGACCCTAGCATCTTTGGACTCACAAGTGTACTGGTACTTGTCATCAACCTCTCCTTTGAACTGGGGTTCGAGAGGATTGACAAGTAAAACAGCTTCTGGGTACGCCAGGGCTTGGCTTCTGTTGCGAAGCCTGTCTTCAGGTAGTGGCATCTCTCTTTTCCTGTTCTCTGCTATTGCCATATAGTGAAACCTGTCCGATATTGGTATTTCTTATGTTAATTATATCAGTTTTCTCATATATTTTTTTCCGACATTTTACTGAATTTTACCTCTTCATTTTCAAATTTTTTTACCAAAAAAACAAAAACTGGCATCATTTCATAATTAACGATATGTTGTACTTACTTAGTAGACCAAATTATGTACAAGCATTATTTTTTTTCATTATAAAGATGTCACTGATTATTAGTTTTGTTTCAAAAATAGAAAAAAAAAAATTCAAGAATCGTAAAATAGGAAGATGTCATTACCTAATCTACACGACTTAGAACTGATGTTATTAAAGTACGAAGCAAAATAAGTTGTAAAGACTATTGGATTGCATTTTATTGTATGAAACATAATGTAATGATTAACCACTATTTCACTAACATATTACATATTGAATCTGGATCCTTTATTACACTGATTATATATATATATATATAGTGCGATGTATAGTCTATGGTTGAGAACTATTTTTTTAATTTTTTTCCTACTTTGATTATGGTATATTATTGTTGAGAAAAAATCTGAAAAATTCCCTATAATAAAAATAATATCACTGAACTCCATTTTTCAAAAAAAAAAAAAAAATGGTTGCGCATTATTTTCATATTCTAAGATATTTTGGTAATATCCCTTATTATTGGGTGTTTTAGGTAAAAAGAAAAAAAAATCTTATTCCACTATATGTCATATCCTAAGTTCACTACCATATTGTTACCAAAAAAGAAAAAGAAAAAAATACAATCATATGAAAAAATAAAAAAGTTGGGGAAGTTGTTGTACTTGTCTTTGTTGAGCTTGAAGGCAAGCCTGATATTAGCAATATCGATAGCAGGCCACCCCTCTAAGCGCTCATAAATAGCATATGTGTAGAAGCCTGATGAGCCATTGCGCATTATAAACCTTAAGAACACATGATTACATCTATTAATTAGGAAAACCTTATAACACATTAATTCAGGAAATTCAAGAATTGAAATAAAACCTTTTATCCAACTTCAAGGGAACTACTTTTCCTTCCAGAGAGGAATCCCACATCCTGGTGAATGAGAGCTCCAGCTGCTTTTCATTTTGAGTAATTACAGTCATATTTGTCGTTTCAGTCCTTCAAATTGACCAAATAAGAACACCAACATGATTTTTTCCATGTCAGTATTAGCAAATAGTTTGTTCGATGAGATCAATGATCTCAACCGTTGAAAATCATAATCAACTTGTGATCAAGTCATTTAAAAGAGGGACAAGAAGAGAAGAACAGAGAAAAACAGTGGGAGTTTATATTTACCTGTCCAATAAACCTTTTTTCCTTTTAATTCCATTCCCTCCCCATACCAGGTCCCAGTAACTATAACATTTCACAAATGAAGAGCATCATTTCGCAGTAAAAAAAGAAATGATACTAAGAATATGTGTATGAGTGTGTGTGTGTATATATATTTATGTATTTCAAAGTGTTCTTTGTATTGCTTTAAGAACATTACATATGTAACGAAAAATATTTGATATAAGTTCGCGTGTTCTATTAAGGATTTGTGAGTTTTTTTTTTTTTTTTTTTACACATTCCAAAAACTATTACCTTCAAGTATTTTATGCAGCAAACTATAATTACCAAAATAATGTGTCTACCAGAATACAATCCTACTAAAAAAGATCTGTGATCAGTAGAATAATATTATATACCCTCGATTGGATTCTTCATTACGAACTTCAAGCAAGTTATTAATGCCATTAAATCGTATTCCAGTGACCATGCCTTGTGGATTTGATATCGTAACCTCAACTATGCCGTTCTTCATGACCACCTGCATTAATTTTCATATTATTAAGAATTGAACGAACAAGAAATTAAAAGAAACAAATCATAAATTTGCATGCAAGTAATCTTTACATGCTTATCTTGAACGCGCAGGTGCAACCCTAGTATTGACATGGGTAGAAGAAGCCATTGCAGAGACAGAAAAAGTAAAAGAAAAAGAATCCGAGAAGACATGGTCAGGCTCTTTGTCTTTTAATCTTCAATGGAATCTTGGACTCTTGATTTTTTGTGATGGGTAATCAAGAAAATGAGACAATGAAAAGCCTTGGCTGACTGAAGAGTCTATACATATATATATATATATATATATTTTTTTTATTTTACTATCTAACTTTAAAATATTAAAACAAATCAATTAAATTTATTTATTATATTTAAATTAAATAGGAGAGAACTTGTTTTAGGAGAAATAATAAAATGAATTAATTTGATTGGTTTGTCCTAACTTTAGAAGTATTAATAGTAAAATTATTCTATATATATAAGTAATGCTGGATTTTTCAAAAAATATTCTTAAATTAATGTTCAAATAATGTGATATGTGTGTAGTTAAGATCTTATAAATCAATAAATAATATGATAATTAATAGGATATTGACAATTCACATGCCACATCATTTGGATATAGATTTGAACAATATTTTTAGAAAGTCTAACATTACTCATTTATATATAAATATATATATATATATATTACATGAATTGGTAGCCTTTGGATTAATCTAATTTGAATGGTTTATATATAAGTTACAAAATTGATAAAAATTAATGGAACCACACAATTGTCGTTTTCATTGGTTTTCTGATCTGCTCTCTCCTATGCACCTCTTCCTTTAACTTTTCTCTACTCTCTTTAAATGTTACAATCTTGAATATCAACAAATCTTTTATTTTGCCTAATCAAAATGTATATAAGATATGTAAGAAATGAAGTTTCAGTCAACAAATATTCTAAACAAAAGATTTGGTGTTTTGGGATCTTTCCCTTTTTAAGTCAATGCTTCTCACTGTAATAGGTTTAAAGAACATTTAAGAAATAATATCCTATAACACAGACTTTTTGGACGAATAAATCCAATGTATCAATATTAAGTTTCTTTTTTGTTTTTATTTTAGTTTGTATTAGTTCATCGTCCATAATTCATTGAAAATATGAATTGAACATGAAAGATGGATCACATCTCATAACTTTAAAATATATTCTAATCTTTAAAACATTAAATGTAATCAAGTTAATTTTGTGTCGGACTTTAAGTGTTTACAATAACAAATAAAGTAATGTTAGACTTCCTAAATATTTTATCGAAATTCATATTCAAACGATATGACATGTAAGTTGTTAAGATCCTATATATATATATGATCCTGACAACTCATATGTCACATCATTTGAACATAAATTTTGACTGTATATTTATGTATATATATATATATATAATTTTTGATCTCTAATCTTTAGATAATTGAATGGTTAGAATCAAGTGATAAATTTGGGAAGAGACATGCTATGCACTGTAACTCTCTCTCTCTCTCTCTCTCTCTCTCTCTCTCTCTCTCTCTCTCTCTCTCTCTCTCTCTCTCTCTCTCTCTCTCTCTCTTCCTCTTCTCCTTATACTTATCTCTCCTTTCAATCCCTACATTTATTTTTTAGAGTAATATTAGGTTTTCCAAATATTTTGTACAAATTCATGCTCAAATATTGTAATATGTAAATTATTAAAATCTTGTAAATCATAAGATAATGTAATAATTAATAAAATTTTGACAACTCAATATCACATCATTTAAGCATAAATTTAAGTAAAATATTGGAAAACCTAATATATATATATTCTCTTTTTAGTTATACATGGGCATTTAATATGATTACTACTATCAAACAAATGTAGCTTATAAATTCTCTTTTCAATTTTCAATTTCATACATACATATATGTATAGATATATATAAAGTTTTAATTAAAATTAAAGGGATATATTCAATTTAGAATTCATTGAAATTTAAAATATTTTAAAAGTTTAGGTACATTCAACCAAGATTTGAATGCATTTTATTGAAATCTATTGAATCTATATTTATTCAAAACAAATTTGTATGAAATTTATTACAATCCAGGTTCAATTTAGATTTACATAGAATCTAATAAAATTTAGATATATTCAATTTAGATTTATATGAAATTCAATAAAATTTACATGTTTTAAATAATCATTACTTTCACATATCTCATTTAAGTGATGTATTTTGATGGATTTATAAATGATTTGTATGAATATGTGTACATATATATATATATATATATATATATATAACAAATTTTACAATGCTTCTTAAGATTTCATTAGATTCTTTAAAGAATTTTAACAAAATTAATATGAAGTTTATGGTATTTGTGAATTCCACAAACTATCACTGAAAATGAATTTATCAAAATTTAATAAACTCTTAATTGAATACACCTTTAGTTTTATTATATTTTTCATTTAGTCTGTACATTTATGATCTAATGTATTATTATTTTTTTAAAACGTATTTTTTTCTTAGTGATGTGAAAAATTGGAGAATGATGAAGCTAGCTTTGGTGGTTAACTTATGGTGTGTTATTAATTAGAGTTAGGCATTATAAGTAATCAGTTTGCAAAAGTTGATGCTTTTTCTTTTTTTTTAAAAAAAACAAAAAATCATTATCGCATTAATAGTGGAAACAAAATAAGAGAGAAAAGGTTGTTGTATTAGTACATACAAGAGAAACGTATAAAGAAAAGGAAATTAAGGTGTGAGGGTCAAAGAAATAGATAACAATTCTCTGTCATCATTTTTTTTTTTTGCTAAGCTTTTAATAATCTAACGACACATCGACACAAAAAATAGTAAATGACCAAAATTATTAGAATTTTTTATCTCTCAAAACATCTCCAATATTTTTATAGATTATAGTTTATAAAAAATTGACATATCATCAATATCACAGGATTTGTTTCCTACATGACATAGGTAACATTTGATAGACATTCAAATAGAAAAATTATTTTCTAATACTTCCATGTATTTTTTGTTAATGTCTCCATGTATTTCCATTTAATGCTTCCATTTTTTTTTTTTTACTTTCACTTTTAATTAGATTTAAAAATTAGAATTAATTAATTATTAATGTGTTGACAATGTTGTCTAACATACCCTTTACAAATAGATGATCATGTTGATAATGTCTATTTTTTTTTTTTTTTATTGTACCACCTCAGCTTAACATTGATGAGTGATAATTGTATTAAAGAAAATTATTTTAACTCAATGTCTATTCATCCTATATGACATATAATTTTTTTACAATCTATAAGAGTATTGGAGATACTCTCATATATCACTCAAACCTAAACTCCTTTCATAAAAAATTTAGAACTATTAAATTATTAACAGAGAATCCTTATTCGGAAAAAAATAAATTAGACTTAATTATATTTAGGAAAGAGAATCTAGGAGAGAGGAAAGAATGAGTGAAGTTAAATTAATTAATTTTTTATATTAAAATTTTAAAAACTTTAAAAAAGAATAAAAACAATTTGTGTTGATAGAGTTCTATTGTATCTAGGTTCATTCGAACCTCTAGATATTTAACATTTGGGTTCAAACGAGGCTAGATTTTCAATATCTGGGTTCGTCGAACCCAAATGTTTATCTTTTTCTAAGTTCGTTTGAACCCAAATAAAAATCATTATTATCTAGATTCGTTGAACCCAAATGAACATCTCTTCATCTAGGTTATATTCATCTAGATTCGACGAACTTAGATGCTAATAATCTTCATTAATTGGGTTCAACAAGCTTACATGAAGATGTTGTTTCTTTACCTAAGTTTGTCTAACTCAATTGAACCATCTTCATAATCTAGGTTCGTCAACCCAGATAAATATCATCATCAGTTGGGTTAATCGAACCTATATATTCAACATCTGGGTTCGAAATGAACTCAAATGTTGAATTATCTCTGCTATTTAACCATCCAACCACAAAATTCATCTCTTAGGGCTAAAAAGCAACAACAAAGTAGAGATGGAAACTGGTCTCCATCTCTGCTTTCACCAACAACTATAAGGAGGCTCGTGCAATCTTCCCCTTCACAGATCCTTTCGAATTAGAAAGGATCTATGATGTTTTTATTTATGTTTTTTTTTTAATTATTTTGTTTTTTATTTTTATTTTAATATTTATTTATTATATTCTAATTTTTCTATTGCTTACTCTTTGATTAATTTTTTTCTTTTTGAGTTGGTAAATTAATTATTTTATTTTTTCTTTTTAATTATTTTAATATTTATTTATAATTTTCTAATTAACCAAGAAATTATTTATTTTAAGATAATTTTGACTATTTGACTAAGGGTCACCCTTTTATCTTTTCGTTATGTTTGACTGTTAAAAAAAAAAAAAAAATTGGTCAAATGGACCTACTTGTTGTATCTTCTGATGTTTTAGGGACCATACATCAAGTTTCATGATTCATAGGTGAACAATTACCAATTTTTCAAATTTTAGGGACCTAGATGAAATTTTTTGTCAAATTTATTAAATTCAAGCCATTGAAATCTTATGGGTCCAAATGTTATAAAATCTTGTCAAAAATTAACCCTTAAATTTTAGAGTAAGCAAATAATGTTAGAATTCAATAGGTCTCGACAGATCTCTGACTCATTTAATGTTAACTTAAAAAAAAAAAAAATGACCTTAAATTTCAGAACTATTGATTTCCATCACTTTAGGATTACTGATTTTCATCCTTCATTTTTAGTAGATCACACCATAATGATGAAACCCTAAAAAAATGAATAGTAACAATTAGCAGTCCAAAAAAAAATTAATAAAAAAATAAAAATAAAAACAATCCTTAAGAGAGAATAACGCTTAATTAAAAACCTCTAAAGTAACAACAAAAGATTTTTCGGTTGTTATAGCTGGTGCCTACAAATTAAAAACTTAAATCGTCGGCTGTGAGAATCGATTCTCAACAGGAACCCCAACAATCAAACAAAAAACAAATTACATGTTGTTTTGTGCAATGTAATAGATATAATATTCACTCGAGAATAAAAGATATAGTACACAAAGGTATACGTGAATTCGAATTGCCCTCGAATAAATTTTCACTAATTGCATTTCCACTACAACTCAAAAGTTAATCAATGTCCTTTTTAAGAAGTAGATTAAGAGGGAGGACCTTCAAAACGAATATAATCATACATGATCCCTTGGAAAGGGCTGGTGCTTCGTGGCTGCGTCAAAAAGATAGTGTTATCGCCTGCAACAAGGCGAGAGCCAGGTACATCAACATTGAACAGCCAGTAAAGTCCATGAATTCCATGCCTTGCTATTGAATTGTCTCTCCCTATCAATCCACTTGAAAAAAGAGGTCGATTTGCTTTTGGATCATTAATCCGAACCTTTAAAAAAATAAAAATACAACGTTTGTTTAGTTTAGTGGATAGTGAATAATGTGTATTCGAAATGGATTGTATTTAATATTCATATGGAAATTTAGTATTTAATCAATATTGAAGTTTAATGTATAGACACCTGTAATTCAGAAAAAGTTGCAGATGCAATTGCCACTCGCAGTTTATAGGCACTGCTTTGATCCACATTGTCAAGTTTAAATTTGATTTGCCAAGTGGTCCCTTGATATGTGTTATCTTTCTTCCTGAAATGTGGAGTTTATATAGAGGGATTATGCTAGGATTAGTAACTTTTCTAAATTGTTATATACAATATTTTAAAAGATCGAATTAAAAATATGTATATAGGGACAGAAATCAAAAGTGTGTACATGTATATATATATATATATAAAATTTCAGCAAATACTACTAAAAAAACACAAGTTTTAAAAATAATGTTGAAAAACTTAATTAAGTTTTGTAACACTTCCACAGGCTATTGTTAGTTTGTGAAAATAATTCACTCAACCTACTTAAATTATATAATTCGCGAAAGTGCTAAAAAAATTCAATTCAATTTTTTAATACTATTTTCTAAAATAATGCTTTATTTTTTTAATCTCAAAAAAAAAATTCCCTTAATCATACTGTTATATATATGCTCACTATTATTAGTCAATAGATGTTTCTTAATATAGAATAGCAATTGTTTAGAGAAATCAATGATTCATAGTTAAAAAAATGGAAATCATAAAATTGTAGGCTCTATAGAAAAAACATCATACCTTAAAAAAATGGAAATCAGAAAAATAAAATTGTAGGCCCTATGAAAAAAATCACATATATACATACAATCAATGATTAAAAATAAAAAACCCTTCAAGGAATCTAGTTTGAATTTGAAGTGATCATAATCGAAGATAACTGCTTTAGTATCATTGGCGCATGGAATGATTGTGAAACAGTTTAATCAATTGATTCTATAGGTAAATAAAAAGCTATTGAGTATTGACTACTTGATCAAGCAAAACAAATCCTGAAAAATTTGACGCACCTGGTAACCTGAGCAAAGAACCAATCTTTAGTATAGTCACTACTGCCAACTGTGTAAACTAAGTCTCCATCAGGATATAAATCTGTATACCTTTCCCACAATCCGTACTGCCTAAACCTGCCATTAAAAACTTAATCAAGAATATGTGTTGAATCATGACCCCAAAAGACATATGGAAGGATGGTTTGCAATTGTAATTAATTTAGCTCTGATTTTTTAAAGAGAAACCTATCAGGATGATTGATATAAAGTTTATTGATATATTTTGGATTAGGATCAGGAATATAGAATTCTCCAGCTGAACGATCTGGAACACCAATTTCCCACAATGTGGGTCCATTTCTTGGGGGCTCATAAACAATGTCACCCATGTCAATGTCACAACCTGTATCACATTTATAATTTTATATGTCTGTTACATGTATATAATGTTTAGAAAGGAACAAAAATCTTGTTCTACTTGTACAAAATTGAGAAAGTACCTGGGGTTATGTTAACTACAGCATCGTATCTAAAATCTCCTATAAAACCAGAAACCCATGCGAAAAGGTTGTAATCACCACTGCGTATGTCATTTATGGAAAAATAGCCATTTTGGTCTGCTCTACTCCAGAATTGGTAGTCCTATTAAAATTTAACATGCAATTTAATAATGTGATATTTTATAATATGATCATATATATCTAAATACAATCCTGATCAAGTTAAATCTAAATTGATGCATGTATGATCAAGATACATTGAAATTAAGCACATGCTACGATGGATTATTTTTGCCAAAAGAAAAAAAAAAAAAAAAAAGGTAAAGATGAGAACATTAAAAAGAAGAGGAGATAAATATAAGTTAAATGAAATGACCTTGCATTCTCTTTGCCATGATCCAGCATCTCCCTGAGGAGCTAACCCAACATAAGCTCCTTTTGCTGATATATTATCATCACTGACGTACCTACACTTAGATCATACGTATAAAACTTAACGAAGGTCTTGGTTTAATTAAGTCGAATTTAATTAGAGTGTTTTCATGTGGTTTATTAAAGTTTTTGTAGTTGAACATGTGGTATTTGATTAATAAAAGGAACACTTTCAAGTAAATAGATAAATCACAAATGGATTGGTTTTTGATAAAACCTCTGTTAGGTCTTATGGAAAATTTTTCAAGTACTTATACAAAAGCCACTTCTATTTAAAAGCACTTTCTTTCATACCAAGTAAACATTCTAATATTAAAACTATCATGTCTATGCAGCCACAAAAACAAAAATAAAAAATTATCGGTAACAAAGCGTTATTTGCATGCTTACTTGTCTCGTATGAATAATCTGCCACTAACACTACCCCGTTGGTCCGACTTTGGAAAATCCTCCGAAGCTGGGAAAGAGTAAGGCCAACTTTCTACTTCAATAGTCATCTGAAACACTAAATTGCATTAGCTCTTCTCTTTCTTGTTCATCTACTCTATATTTATATTAAATGTAAAAACAAATTTTTGTATTAATCAATTGTATTTATTATTCAATTATCTGAATCAACGGAAATGAACCTGCTGTTTAGCATCGTCCCAAAGCAAAAGCGGGTCATCTCCAACAAATGAACAATTACAGTACATGAACACGGGGCCAAAAACTTTCTTCCATTGCTCCCCTGCATTGAATTTGGGCACCAGATCTTCTCCTGAATAGTGGGCACTTAGAAACACCTGATGATCATAATACACGCTTTTATTTTTTTTTTTAATGTAATAATATAAAATAACACTTAAGGACTGAGAACTTGTTTAGCACTAAGGAATTGAGTTGAATTTTAATAGTACTTACCCAAGTGAAAAGCCAATACTACGTACCCTTTATTAAATAAATTATGAGTCTTCTGCTCTCTTGCATCTTAACTATGCTCTCTTCTATCTTAACTACTCCCCTTTACATTTCAGCTATCTTGTACACACTCTTATATCTCACCAACAACTTTTTCAGACATCAAAATTGATTTAATCTCAATTTCGTTCCTCTTAGAAGTAAAGAAAGTTGTTTTACCATTACTTCTTTCAGACACTAAAAATGATTTTTTTCCTCAATTTCATTCATCTTAAAAGTGAAAGTTGTTGAAGCAATCACTCCAAAGTTTAAGAGATAATAGTTGGGTTAAATATAATCAAGATTTACACATTCAAATGTGTATATTGGTAAAGAAAATGTGTTTTGATTTGGGTTTGGGTTTTACATAAGAAAACATGTTTGAGAACTCTAATAGTTTGTGAAACGAATATCTATAATGTTATTAAAATATTTTTTCGCTAAGAGACATGTTCGTTAGCTAATTATGTGTTCACAAACTATTCATGTATTCATTAACTAACTAAGGAACATATCCGCTAACCAATGCATTCGTTATCTATTCATATATTCGCTAACTAATAATGTGTTCACAAATCATAATGTATTCATGCGTTTGCTAGCTAATGTGAACTAATGATTCAAAACAAAAACAATTACAAAATCAATGACATTTTTGTCATTAAAAGAAATGAACGGTAGCTATTAAAATTCACTTCGGTTCTTTTGTGCTAATGAATTATATACCCAGGTTTTAGTGTTATAAAAAAATAATCATCATTAAACTAAAGAAGTATTTCCTAATATTTCTACCTTTCTTTTTTCATAAAGTAGCAGTTAACGTTTAAATTAGGATATTTTTAGGCTGAAGGAGATAATATTTTTATTTTCTTTATCATACGATTTATATATCATCTAATTAACATTGAGTAGAAACATATTTCCAAAAAAAAAAATTAAGTAAAAACAAAAATGACTTACAGAAAGGGTGGTAGGGCCCACATGAGAAGTGAGGTTCTGTTTCTGGGGTCCACCTGATTTGAATTCATCACTGGGTGTGATTAACCAGAACCCAACACCCGGGTCGGTGCATATCCACCCATGGACCCGAATATCTTTATTGTCACACGAGTATTGATATTTGTCATCCACCTACACGCCCAATGGATCATCACAAAGTATAAAATTATTCAAATTTAATTTTATCACGTGAATGTGCTGCACAATTGAATGAGTACGTAAGAGTGAAAAAATACTTCTCCTTGGAGTTGAGGCTCGACTGGATTGACAAGAAGGACAGCTTCTGGATAAGCCAAGGGTTGGCCTCTTGGAGGCAACCTGTCATCGGGCAGTGGCATGTATCGTTGCCTGTTATCTGCTATGGCCATGTAATGAAACCTATCCACCCCACAATATTAACGCCCCTTTTATTAGTTTAAATCTTAATTTTACTAGCCATTTGACAACAGAATTATACTCCACTCCACAATATTAACGCCCCTTTTATTAGTTTAAATCTTAATTTTACTAGCCATTTGGCAACAGAATTATACTATGTACTACATTTGATTTGACCATAGAATTCATGCTGTAACAAGAAGAACAATTACTATATGAATGAAAAGAAAACAATTGAATGGGAGCAATATAGCAAGGTAATCTTACTAGATGATTGTTTTATATTGTTTGATGAATCCTGTAACTATAAATGTATACACTTGTTTGTATAAAACTAAAGACTTTATTGTTAACATTATATGGTTACTCTTAATTTATGGATATAGTCACAGTGTTACCTTGAGATAATTTCGTGGTATGTTAAATTATTTTAATATTGGCATAATTTTTAAATGATGGTGGTGAAAACTCAAATCTAAATGGTAACATATAAACATTGATTGTACAAAAGTACCAAGAAAAAGTCGAGAGAATTGGTATACTTGTCTTTTCGGAGTTTGAATGCTATTCTTGTTTCAGCGAGATTGAAAGCAGGCCATTCCTTTAAATGCTCATAAATGGCATACGAGTAGAAACCTGAAGAACCACGTAGCATAACAAACCTAACCAATTTATCAACATTTTAGTACTCTTCATTATCTAAACGTTTAATAGCTTGCATATGTAGTAAGTATAGAAGATTCAATGAGATCGACAAACGAACCGTTTGTCAATATTTAAAGGAACAAGCTTGCCCTCCTGTGAGGAATCCCAAGTTCTTGTGAATGAGACTTCTACTTGATCATCAGTTTCCTTTATAACATTAAAACTTGTTCCTTTTATTCTGCATATATAGTGAGAAACACAATTCAACTAAATAAGAAAATTTCGCTTAATGAGGACTTTTTTGTTTTTTCAATCATATAAAAGATTTTTCACAAGAAATTTATCTGGGGGGTCTTACACATCAAATGTTCCAGTTGTTCCTGGCGCGCTCCAAACAAGGTCCCAGTACCTTCATATTGAAATTATTTTTAGGTAAGAACTAGTTATGCTAGCTCGTTTATCAAATATTAAACAAGAAATTAATTTTAATATTTTGAAAATTTGAAAATGTGTCTGATAGCGACCATTACAAATTATTCTAAAAAAGTATATATTAAGTAATAATAATTAATATTCTCAAAAAAAAAAAAAAAAAAAACAAAGGAGCTTAGGGATGAAAAATATGTTATATAAAATGGAGTTAAAATGATAGTTATTATAATATATTATTGTAAATCTAAAAAATATCCATGATTTGAATTTTAATTTCTGTAGAATTTTATTTTCTTAATGTACGAACACTTCCCAAGTTGCTTTCGAGGTTTTAGAAACTTTACACTAAAGGATTTTGCTGTTAATGTTACAGTTAGGTATAGCTAGGGCAGTTATAATGATTGAATATTAAACTATTATTTTATTTTTTTTAAGAAAAACTATTTTTGGAATTAATTCGGTTAACTTCAATTGTCTTATAACAATACTGAACCAAACATAAACACTTTTATAAACCAAACATGTACAGAATTATCATCACAATCCAATATTATTTGTGACTAAAAGTGTTCATTCAATTTGATAATGTCCTAAGTTTGACTCCCCCACCATATGTATTATCTAGAAAAAATATACACTATTACCATATTTTTGTGATACATTGTTTGCTTATTTTTCCATGTAAATAGTATATGTAATCGAATTGCATTGTCAGGTCATATATTTTATCCCATATGTAGAAGAAAGAAATCTCTACGAACAAGTAGAAAGGAAAATCAAGAAAGTGTAAAAGCAAACCTCACAATAAAAGAATATGCATGTAAAAGCATAAACAAAGCTATACCCTCTATTAGATTCATCGTTTAAAACTTCAAGCAAGTTGTTGATGTCATTAAACCGGATTCCAGTCACGATTCCTTCTGGATTCGATAATGTTACTTGGAGTATGCCGTTGTCCATCATCACCTGCACAGCAGAAGCAGATAATGGATGAACTTTTTCACGTACTGGGTGGTGGTTCATGTCAGAGGCCATGCAATTTTCCACAACAAATACTTGTATACACAGAATAAAGATGATAACAACAGATTATCAGTGAAGAAAATTCAATTACATGAGTATCTTGAACATGCAATTGCACTCCTATAGGTGACATATTGGTGAGGCCCTCGCAAATTTTTGTGGAAATGATTAGAACAATGAATTTTCTTTCTAAGGAAAATTTATGAGAAAAAAAAATATAGTATTGGTTTTTATAAGGAGAAAAGCCGTGGACAGGTTGATATATAAAAGCATTACTTAACCTTTCTGCAACATCTACCAATTAAAAGATTTGGGAAAGTGGAGGCTTATTGGTATTTGTATGGTCTAGTTTCCTTAGCTTGAACTAGAGATGAAGCATTCAGAATTTCCACTTTGTATCTTTTATATTAGTCTCTTTACTTTGTCGCCAACACAGTTTGGTGCAATATTGGATAAAAGCGTGCAAGAGTCGCTATTTGGAGCACCCTAATTAATCCATACCTCCATTCGTCAACTATCCTTGGCGCAGTTCAGATTATATATAATACTGTATAATATTTCTTTATTTTTAATTTTGAATATCTCTTGAAGGGACTTGAAAAAGACCTTTATAATCAAATGCATGGTTGGTATTTAAAGCTTTGGGTTAGAACAAAAAGAGTATATCATATTGACATCAAATGGCAAGATAAAATAAAGTTGAAAGCAAATAAAGTCTAAAAGGATGTGTAAAACTATCATTTCAGACCAGGCTTAGTTGCAGTGTTGGCATATTTGGTACTTATCATTTCTAAAAAAAAATTTTACATATATCATAAGCAAAATTCAGTTCCAACATCATCAGTAGAAAATATTGATGAGATTGGAATAGAATTCTGCTGACGACGAATGCAAAAGTTTTTGTTAAGAAAAACAATAATAATAATAATAATAATCACATTCACAGGTGAGCGGCTCAATATACCACAGGCTGACCGGTGCTGCTAATTTTGAGGGCGGAAGGCTGAATCCGTTGATATAAACAACCATTATCTATTCGCAGCATTCTAGAGAGAAGGATTGTGCTACAAACTGAAAACAAGAACTTGTCAACTAACATGAGCTAAATTCCTAAGTTTTTGGGGCTATTATATAAACAAGATAACAAGAAAGAACAATGCTTAATTAAGCAAAACTTTTGACTTAAAATAACTAAATTTCTAATTTTTCAAGGAACTTTGGCGAGCCAGCAAATGCGTCCCTCTAGTGTATATAGCATGCATTATTGGATGCGCAATGTTACCTAGCAAAAAAGACGAAGAAAAGTAATACTGCATTTATATATAGTGTTTCCATTTATATTTATTTATATCCAAATACATGTACAGGTTTTTTTTTTTTTTTTTGGCTTTTATGGAACAGATGTTTTTATTATTACAAGTGACAAACAGCAATGTAATCTATGCAATACAAATAAACATTTCAAGATGCTGTAATTTGTACTTAATTTCTGTTAAGATGAACATAAGCCTTCCGGGGGACCTTCTAAACGAATGTAGTCATACATAAAGCCCTGGAATGGGCTCGTGCATCTTGGCTGTTTCAGGAAGATGGTATTCTCCCCTTCAATAAGCCGAGTACCTGGTATGTTCACGTGGTATAGCCGGTAGAGCCCATGAATTCCATGTCTAGCAATTGCGTTGTCCCGCCCTATTAGTCCAGTAGTAAACAGAGGATGATTTGCATGTGGATCATTAACCCGGATCTAAAACAAGGGAAAATATCAATAACTGCATACATAATGTATTCTACATCAAAAATGTGGTCAATATTATTTTCTAAAGAAAGATGAAAAATGATAGATCAACCATGAGATTCTTCACCTGCAACTCAGCAAGGGTTGCAGAAGCAATAGCAACTCGTAATTTGTAGGTACTGCTCTTATCCACTATGTCAAGTTTAAATTTAATATGCCAAGTGGTTCCTTGATATGTTGCACCATCTATCTTCCTGAAACATAACAAAAATTTGTAAATTCAAGCGTATATTTCTAGTCAAGATGCCTAATCAACCAGAAGGACCATTCACAAACAATATGACGCTCATAATTAATAAAAGAAGACTAACATTATATCCATTATCATGTTTAAAATGGTAGAGATCTTGTGTAATCTTTATATCTCATCACAGATTTTTTGATGCATTTACTAGATTGATTCACACAATTTTTAAGATCCAAAAGGAAATGCTAGTGCAATGCTTACCAGCACCAAGGAAAAACTCAAATCAATCTATCGCATCCAACTTCATCAAGTAAACCACTGTTAGAAAACTTTACCTGACAACATGAGCAAAGAACCAATCTTTGCTGTAGTCACTAACACCAATGGTGTAAACCAGGTCTTCATGAGGATACATTTCTGCATATCTACTCCACAATCCATACTGCCTAAATCTGCAGCTAGAAGGCAGTTATCAACTATACAAGTCTAACTTGTGTGGTCAACCCTAAATATCATGAGGAACAATAGTTATAGGTCCTTGAACACTTAAAACTGAGCACATGACTTAGACAACTAACAGTGTGAAAAAATATATATATATATATATATATGGAGGACATTGACTCAATAATAAATTAATAGAGCATACTGAATAATAACGTGGACTCTCCATACAAAAAAAGTCACTAAGAATATTAAAATTCTAAGTAATGACATGTAGAAGAGTGATTCAGATCACCCGAAGCTTGATGTGCAGAGATAGTTAAGTTCCTAATATCGTGGAAGAGGGAGCTTGCCTGTCAGGATGATTGACCAAAAGTTTATTGACATACATTGGATCTGGATCAGGAACATAGAACTCTGCAGCTGAACGATCAGGAATTCCTATTTCCCACAATGTTGGTCCATCTCTTGGAGGCTCGTATACTAGATCACCCATTTCAATGTCCAAACCTGTACAACATATTATTCGAATCAATTAGCTTTAGTTATATAATAAAAACTTGACAAGTGGCAGAGTTGAAGGAATAATACCTGAATATATGGTAACAATAGCATCATATCGATAATCTCCAATAAAACCGGGAACCCATGCATAAAGATTATAATTGCCAGTACGGATTTGTTTGATGGAGAAATAGCCATCTTCATCTGCTGTGGTCCAGAATTGGTATTCCTAGCCAAGTAACAAGTAAAATCACTGTCAGGGATTCGGATGTAAGTATGACCTAAGGGACAAAACATACCATTAAGGCTTATAAGTGGTGAAATGACCACTTAGTATGCTTTGACAGCTTGCTGAAAACTATATAGTTCATCATGATTTCAACTCTTTTCTCTTGTTTTATTTATTTTTCATTTTTCAGCTTTAGCTCCAGACTTGCTAAAGTTTCAAGAAATTATCATGCAATTGATAATCACCTAATCAAGCGCATGTTGAATTACCAGATGTCACAGATGTGAGTTTCATTTCCAAAAGAAAGGCCAGAAAAAGAAAATAAGAAGATAACTGAATCACCAATTTGATTTTTGTTATTTCTATGTATATAACAAAGGTAAACTTCACAATTTTCTCTAACAAATATATGTAGCCTATTCATGCAAACTGCTAAACGATTGGATCCGAAATACCTCTACTTTGATCCTGCAATGAAGGACCAACAGTTGGCAATAACCCTTAATCTATATGTCTATATTTTACAATAAAGCATTGAAGAAAAATGATATCTAGAAGTAAAACATAACAGCAGAGCCATTCATAATGGCAACTGAACACATAATTGAAGTTCATTGCTAGGCCTCTCAATTGCCATGTCTATCCTCTCAACAAACCAAAACACAGTATAACTAGTTAGTAAAACAACCAGAACCTTATTTCAAAAAGGAAAAAGATAAAATAAACCAACAGCTAGCTATATTATTCTGTGCAAGTTACAAGCATGCAAAGTTACACATGTTGCAGAAAATAAACAAAGAAAAAAGAAAAAACCAAGCTATGAGTTATCACAGTGCTTTCTACATGGTAGTAGAATAAAGACAGAAATCGAATTACCTTCCACTCTGTTTGCCATGATCCTACATCTCCAGGTGGTGCCAACCCAACATAAGCACCACTTGCTGATACATGGTCATTGCTGACATACCTAATCATATCAATCACAAAAAAATTTGATTACATTACCTATATACCATGACATCAACCATGAACGACCACCATGGGGTCAAAAATTTCAGTTCTTGGCAGTTGAGTTGGTTCAGATTGATTGATCATTCATTTGTGTATATATAACAAAATATGCTTCACAAAACAAAAAAGAAAAATGCTACATAAAATTTTATAGATATTAAACTCAAAGCAAGAGAAAACAGAAAAAGAAAACTTAAGCCATTTACTAAATACTACATTGACAACTATTATAAATATTATGACAATCAATACAAATAAATCCCATAGAATTTCTCCTATACTATTTTCTTTAAACTATGTATGTTGTACATATATCATTCATATTTAGGTTTGGCCCTTCGCACTTACAGTAAATTCCTTAATTACTATACAATATTAGTTTCCTAATACACTACATGTATCCTGCATTCCTACCTGTCTCGGACCAGCAGTCTTCCACTAACTCTACCCCGGTGTTCTGACTTCTGGAAATCCTCAGAGGCAGGAAAACTGTAAGGCCAGCTTTGAACTTCAGACGTCATCTGCAGATCGACTTGGTTATGGTTTGCCCATCAAAGGTCCTAACAACTACAAGAGCTATGATACAAGAAACTGAAAAAAATAAATAAATAAAAGGGAGAATGGACCATTTATGATGTAAAACCTGTATTTTAGCATCCTCCCATAGCCAAAGTGGATCATTGCCATTAGTGGCAGAATTCAGATAGATAAACACAGGGCCAAAGACTTTCTTCCATGGCTCATTGGGTCCAAAAGATGTCTTTATATCTTTTCCTGCATAGTGACTGCCTAGAAACACCTGATAGAACCATTTCATGAAATTGATGCAATTAAAGGCCAAAACTAGTCATTAGTACCAGTCTACCAGATGTGGTAACATAACAACATGCATGCTACCCACAAAGCAAATTATTTGTACAAACAATGAAGGAAGATCAGTCACTTACAGCAAGCGTGGTGGGGCCAACATGTGAAGTAAGGTTCTGCTTGACAGGTCCACAAGATCGAAACTCATCACTAGGTATGATTAGCCAGAACCCTACTGGGGGTCCGTAACATATCCACCCATGGACCTTAAGATCTTTATTCTCACATGTATATTGGTATTTGTCATCCACCTGCGAATCAAATAATAAAAACAGGATAGTTGTTCATATATACCTACTGATGTACTTAAGGAAACCCTCTATACCATGTGTTGGGTTCAGAATGTATGTTTAATAAGGTTGTTTGCCACATCAACTTAAAACCAAAAAAAATAATAATAATAAAATCGTAACTACTTCATGCTGCTGGAGAAATGGCATACCAAAGGAAATTCAAAGAAGGATATGGGTGTGTAGAGTACCTCTCCTTTGATTGCAGAATCTTTGGGATTGACAAGGAGAACAGCTTCTGGGTAGGCCAGGGGTTGCCCTCTTCCTGTTGACCTGTCCTCAGGAAGAGGCATGTGTCTTTGCCTGTTGTCTGCCACAGCCATGTAGCGAAACCTATCAATCCAATAGTTCCCAATATTTATATGTTGAGCAACTTACCCAAGAAAAAAATCTGTGCTCATAGTACATCAAGAACTACATTTTCCTCTGGTCAATTGTAAGAAATCTGATCCCTGAAATACTAGGTTCCACAGGTGTTTTCTGTCTCCATTACCAAGTGAGCCTAACTCTTGCAGTTAGCATAAACTTACAAGTAAAGTTCTAATTTTAATTAAAGGAAAATTTTGTTTTGTACGTTTGATGGCATCATCTTGCAACCTTTATCTTCATAGACAGAAGTTTCACTACGACAATTTCTTGCTATATATAGGTAGCTAGATAGTGCCTAGATGTCACCAGGGTTCCACCATCCCCTAACATCAAAGTGAGCTAACTCTTCTATTACACAAGCAATTGTTATTTCATTTGCTTAAAGCAAAGAAGAGAAGAAAACCTAAAGCTCTCTCATATCTTCAAAGAAATGACCGCTCATCAACTTGAGTTATGACAATCGTCTAACAGGAAATAAGTCACAAGACCTCACCTTCATCTACCACATACATTTAACCATGAACCGACAAGTTAAATTAGTTTGTTATTGTTCTTGAATAAATCATCAAACCAAGAGATTTCTAATTCTCAACTAACATTCATCAATTCCTTAAAAGATAGTTTCTACTAATTGAAGGAAAAAGCAATCTGTCTGATAACAAAGAAGATGTTTAAGATTTGTTTACATGTCTTTTCTAAGCTTAAAAGTAAATCTGGTTTGTCCAAGAGAAAACTCAGGCCATTCCTGTAAGTGCTCGTAAATGGCATAGGAGTAAAACCCCGACGATCCACGAAGCATTATAAACCTACAAGTAAACACTCAATATCATTTTATTTCTTCAAACGGTCTTATGATAGTAGATAGATGTGAAAGCTGAGCAAGGACCTTTTATCTATGTTTAAGGGAATGTACTTTCCCTCGAGTGAGAGATCCCACGTCCTTATGAATGAGAGCTCGACCTGTTCCTCATTTTCAACTACAACCCTAAAACTCATTCCTTTAATCCTGCATAGCAGTCATTATTGCTTCACAAATTAGAATAACTATAATTACTGCTTTGAAAAGAATAAAATTAAAATTACTACTGATTGTATTAACAATATCATTACTTTGAAAACAAGCAACCAATAGTAAAAGATCATAAGGAAAAGTAAAAAATGCCTTTCGATGATGAAAACTCAGCGTCTTCCTGTAAAGAAGCACAATATGTATTGATATGTATACAACTTGAAAGAAGTAGAAAGCTTACACATCAAACATTTCATGGCCTCCTGGTGGAGTCCAATTAAGGTCCCAATAACTACACAATAGTGTAAAAAACTGGAATCAAAATTCTCTAACAAACCCTTTAAAGTATATTTTGTACTGTAATAGATATATTCTCACCAAGTAACAAAAAATAGAGAAAAGAAACAAAAGCAACTGTAACTCCCTGTACCCTCTATTATCTTCCTTGTTGCAAAATTCAAGTAAATTGTCTATTCCATCATATCGTATCCCAGTAACAATTCCACCTGGCTTCGATAACGTGATTTGGACTATGCCATTATCCAAGACCACCTGATCATGATCATTCAAGTTAAAACCAAAACATGACACGCAAACTCAGCCTCAAAATTTTCATTAAACTTACAAGATCCCATTCAAAAGGGCACATCTAATTCTTCTAAGCTATATTAAATGCATTAAAAAGAAAGACATAAAAAACAAAAGAATGGTATAAAATAAATTACATGACGATCTTGAATATGCAATCGAACAGCTTGAGGTGGCATGGCGGGGCACGTATAATTTTGCAAAATTTGTTGACCACAATGAGTATCTGCATCCATTTTCAGGATAATTGTCAACACACAGGTAAGAAGTAGGATCACCAGACTAAAGATATTGCAAAAACTCATACAAATTTTAAAACCACTGTTTGGTAACTTAGAGACAGAGAGCAATCCTATTCTACTTTCTAGTTTTTTTATTAAAATATATATATATATATATACACGAAAAAAGCAATACATAACAAGTAAAGAAAACAGAGAATTAAAGATGCTGGGAAAAAAAAAAAAAAAAAAAAGTCCTTGTTTGATAAAAAAATTAAAGAACTCAATTTTAACGTGTGATCAAATATTGCAGTGAATCCTGATCAGTTCAATTTTAATGAAAGAGAACATCTGGGAAATAAAAACATGCCTCGGGGTTTCAGACAATCGGTGACATCATGGGCACACGTGGCGCATCCACAACTACCCAAACAACCGGCGATTCTCTGGAATGTCCTCCGCATAGGCTTTCAGTGGAGGAGGACAGTAAAGAGTGAGAGTGATGGCGGAGGTGGTGGATCGGAGTGGCGGCAACGAATAACCGTTTAGAGTTAGTTTTAAAAATGGTTGCATTTGTTTTGTTTATTATCGGAGTGACGAGTTTGAGGGCCATCTTCATATACCGTTTCTGTCATACACCCCAACTTAAAACAGTCAAGACAATATAGGAGAACACGTGTCCTTCTCGTACGCTTGCAGAAAACTTGCTCCTCCTTGTTTTCTGAAAGGGGTGTTATTTTCTCTTTTTTAAATATTTTTTTAGTTGGTATCACCTATGAAAATTAATCACTTAAAAAAAAAAAACCTTTTCAAGTTTTTTTAATTACTTAATTACTACTGCTTTTGAATAAATAAAAAAATATTATGCCTATAAAAACAATCAAATTTTGAACTTCTAGATTTTTTTTAGCTGTTTTGAAACTGTTAAAATACCAAAAGTATTTTTGTGATATTTTATTAATTACACGATATTTTTTAAATAATAATAAAAACCTTTATAAATCTGTAATTCTGATACATCTGTTTTTTTAATATAATTCTCATGTGTTTTTTAAGAATTTAATTATATAATAGCTCTTTCAAACTTAAACTACTAAATAATCAATAATTTAAAAAAAAAAAAAAGTTTTATTCATAAAAGTTTTATTTCTAATAGATTTATTACTAAAAACTTTACTTGGAAAAGTTCTCCGAAGCATAACCTTAATGTACCTCTCTTTCATTAGGCTATGAGTCCCACTTTTATCTGTAAATTCACTAAGTGTGTGCTTAAATAGTTTTTTGTATTTGAATAATAATTTTTTTATAAATTCACAAAATAGTGAAAATTACTTTTCAAACCATATTTGTATTCGTTGATCTAAGTTCATTTTCAAACCATACAACGACTTCATCGGGTTTAAGTGAATCCTAGTCAAACCAATATCAAACTTCATAAAAATAAATAAAATTGTAATTTGCTTGAAAATAATACTTCTTTTTCATAAATAAACTCCCTTCCTCTAATTCTAGGGAGTTCATGCGCTTAACGCTCGGAAAAACTAAATCAAAAGAAAATCTTTGGTAGTGAATTGGGTGAATCATCTCAGCACAGCATCTGTTATTGGTGGCATCGCCCACTTCAGATTCTCACTCTAAACATAATTTTTGGGAAAATTGTACAAACATCCCTCAATATTTGATGAATTGCACCAATATTGTAACTTGGACCATTATAACAGCATCTTCCCTCAAACTTTCAAAAGTGAAAGCTATTAAGAAGCCGCCATTATGTTGATAATTTCAAGGGTAAAATGGTCAATTTAGGAATAATAAATGTTTTAATAATAAATTTTATAATTAATATATTATTTATTTTAAAAAATCAATTAAAAATTAAAAAAAAAAATATCTATTCATCATTTCAAATTCAATTAAAATCATTCATCACCATCACCATCTTTAATCACATTCTCTCCATCACCATTAGTTAATCTTTTTTTCTTTTTTTTTTTTAAATCATATTCATCAATTTCATCAATCCAACCAAAATTCCAAAATCATATCATCAATCCAATCCAAAACTCCAAAAATAACAACCAAACAATCATTTTTAATTCACTAAAATGGAAAAAAAAAAAAAAGTTTTAAAAACAATTGTAGATCTCCTCCGGAACTGTCAATTTTTTTTAAGATGAAGATAATATAGGTCCTAATGTATAGTCAAATAAACCTACAAATATAAATAATCATTAACTTTTTAAATGAAAATAATGACTTTTAATTTAATACATGTAATTAAAGAGTATTTTGATCCTTTAACACACCTTTGACCATTACCATTTGTTACTTGACGACAGTTGACTTATGTCGAGGGACGATTGTGTTCCACTTTTGAAAATTCAGGAAAAGTTGTTATAGCCAAACTTACCATAATTGTGCAATTTCACCTAACATAGGGGGCGTTTGCACTATTTTCCCTTACCCCTTTTTAAAGGTGCTGCAATTGTCCAATCAACTAATTGAATTAGTATGAATTACTACAGTAGATGCACTGAAAAATAAAATCGCTCTCTAAAATGAATATATGTCTAATAAATCAAATTTAAGGGAGAATAATAATTTAAACTCACAATTTCAAAGATAGGAATATAAAAAATATACAACCGAATCGCCCTCGTCTCACCACCCACATCACTTGAAAGTGGTAAAAAAAATTAACCAACGACCTATAATTGAATGGTAAACATCAGCATCAACAAGAATAATTATTTAAGATTATCGATCAATTGACAGCTAGCAAAATGTCATCCTAGTGCTACGTGGCGGGAGAAATTAAAGATTAAGAAACAAGAAGTGCTACGTGGCAGGAAAACTTCACGATTAAGAAACAAGAAATTTAAGAGCAACCGAAACGACCGACGTTTGACAACTACACCAAACTACCCAAATCAACTTGCCATTAATTACCTGCACAAAGCTCAAAAATGCAATCACCAACGGGCAAAGCTCTCCTTGTCATTCATAATGTCAGCCACACATAGAAGATGAGACAATGAAGCACCGTTGCACACCTAATCATTACTAAAAGAAATACTAAATACCACTAATATAATTCATACATAATCTATTTTTAACATGAGAAGTTAACCCTGAAAACGTAAGAAGTTCCCTGCTGTGGAGAGATCTTAACGGCCATACATGCAAATATAACTGTACTCATCGTAAAGCAGGAAACAAATATTGCATAGCCATTCGACATATCATCACCATCCCAATGAGTTCGATACAGTCATTGTAAAGTATATATCTGACAATTTAGTTACTGATAAATGGAATACATTACTTTTAAAGCTGATTTACATACTCCCGACGTGTATCCTCTACTCTCCTAATGCACTTGAGCACTCTCTGTCTTTCTCTGGAGAAAAAGAGATCCTAATAGAACTGCAATGCCTGTTATCGCAATAGTAAAGAGAAGCCGTTTCCGTGAAAACTCATTGGGTGGCCTTCTTTGAGCGCCTTGGTCTCTTTCAACTGGCCTCACATCCCTTCAGATAAAATTGAAAAGAAAAAAATTACATCCATGACAAACAGAAAAACAAACAAATTGCTTTGTCTATACCATCATTCAGAATTTTAGATCAACATTGGTGATGGATTCTTTCCATAAAATGCAAATATCTTAATTGCATAAAAAAGCAAAGAGCATTGGTGCGGAGGAAAATACTTTGTTCCTAATCTTTCATATCGCTGATTACATATATTATTAAGTCTACAGGTCTATTCTCCATTTCTCCTAATAAAGTAGCATTCTAATGACATGGAAGGGGATATATATGATCATGACCCCATCATTTCCCAAGTTATGATCACATGCAGAAACCAACTAGAATCAAACAGATATACGCAAGTGTATTAATGCCCATTCCAAATTGTACAACCAAGGCCTGAGAATCAATGAGGGATTACTAAGCTTTTGAGGAAAAGGGGGAAAGAAAATTTTTAATGATTTAATGACTGGTAAAACAAGAACGTAGTCGAGGTGATGCAACCAAATGAAAATTTGTTCTTTAAGATAGAAATCTAGGGAATAAAAAAAAAGAATAGTTAACATCTAGATCAATGTCTTCATTTAAGTGTTTCATCATTTCAATCAAACATATATTTATATATATATATATTATTTTTCAAAAAAAAAAAAAAAAAGACATACTCACAGAATAGGTTAGTCAAAAAAAATTAGTTTATGTTTTGTTTATTTTGCCACAAAATATGAACATCTTCGATTTAGTTCTAAAAAGTACTGACAAGATGAGACATAGCTTAAGACTACTGACAGCTACAGACTAAAATAAAGAAAAATTTGCATGCCAGTTCTAAATCATGATAAGTGACAATAACCAATCCATTCAGACTGCACATTGATAAGCAATAGCATGAGTACCTGGAAGACCCTTCAGTGTTATCTGGGACACCTGTGCACCTAGTTTCATGGTTATATCTTTCTCGCAATCTGATATATTTGTTACACAGATGACAAAGTTCTGTACGATTCCCACAGACTTCCTACAATCACAAAATAAAATAGGATTACACTCAAGTTACAAAAGGCACAGTATTATTATACACCACCTTTTCAACTTAAGAGTTATTGACAATTACTACCTGATGCTCAGCCAAATCTATGGCAGGCAATGGAAACTCGCAGAACTCACATGTGACAATCCTTTGAGGGCAATTTTCACCTTTATGGGTAGCTAAATTTTCACGTTCCATAGTCTCACTGCATTGCGAACAAGCCACCTGCTCAAATATGCAAGTTCAATAGCCAAATGAGCATTCACATTATATACCTGCTTTTAACAACCTTAGAGAAACAAGATCAGTCTGGCTGCAACCATCAATATTGCCAATCAGTATGAGCCTATTCATGAACAAGAGGACCTACCTAATAAATGCTTCTAAAAATTTTGATAATCATGTAGTGCAGTTTCTCTAAATATATAACCATCTGTAACCTTTTAGTACAATCTGAAGCCGTACTATCCATTGTCATAACTGCTTAATAGCTCTAAGCACCCAAGCTATGGCACATGAACTAAGGGAAGAGATGACCAGCATTTTAAGTATGTTCACCACAGGGCACACCATGGATGGGGTTTCAAAAGAGACTTTATAGTTCATTCCTATAGAAAACAGCAAGAGAGAGAAAAAGAGAAAGAAAGAGTTTACTATTCATTGACAATAAGCCCCACCATAGCCAAAAGTTCACTCAGTGAGTTAAAAGTTGTAGCTTGGTAGTCCGAAAAAGCTGGATAACACAGATCATCACAAACTCAAAGGAGCCGACCATTTTTTCTTAGCACAGGTTCCACGATATTACCTTCACCATCATAAAATCACGCAATCCCTTCCTAGAAAATTCAACTTCGCTTATTATAGACTCATGTACATGCAAATAGACTATGTAATTCATCGTTCAGGGCACAAGAATGACTCTAAGCATTCCACCATTTCCCAACTCAGATTCCCTCCTCTCAACTGCCCTACTCTAAGGTCCAGACAAGGCATCAATAGAATTCCCTGGTGCCTTGTTGAAGCCTCCTTCAGAAGAAAATTCAGTGGCAAGCAGTTTCGGTATTTTAGTTCACCATATACATTTGTGCATGATCATACAGTTTTTCTAGCTCAAATACTAGTTAAAGTTTTCGATGAGAAAAGAAAAAGAAACGGCCTAAATTCACATACCAGAGCATGGGTGTTTAAGAAATGCTCCTCGGCATATTTCTTTGGAACCATATCACCACATACTTTACATCTTTCTAGATTCCGAGAGCAATGTGCATAATGCAAATCAATGTTTGATGACGGGATGTCTCTGCCACTAAAAAATAAAAATAAAGAAGCAACGATTATTTGCCAGGAAACTCTTGAACTAGATCAGTAAAACTGTTGGCAACTGGAACATAGCATCAGAACATTTTAACCAAACATGGGCTAATGGTAACATGAGAAATATATATTGCCAAATAATTCGGACAGACTACCACATTTTCAACAAAAGATGCAGTCTTGCAGAATAGGGCGAACATTAATAGCTCACAACAGATGCAAGAAAAAGTGGGCCAAGAAGCATGGCTCAGAAACAAGCATCAGAACAAGATAGAAAAGAACAAAGTCGCTTCTGATAAATCCCACAACTTCAAATGAACCTCACCTCTCAAAACCAAGAATAGCCCTCCAATTATGACTCTAGATCATGTAATTTAACAACAACAATCCTCCAATATCCACAAGAAACAAAAGTCAAAGAGAAAAAACACATGAAACTGAGCAGGTCAAGCTTTATTGAGTTGACTTCAAATACTAGTTTGAGTTGACTTCAAATACTAGTAATCCTTCCAAAAACAAAATCACACAACATCTAAGCCATATCAATACAAATGATACCACAAAAACAAATATAAATCACGTAAATCCCCAATTTCATCAGATATCATAAGCCGAAAAATATCACAATTACGCTAAACAAACAAGTGCGATCAAGGAAAAAGAAAATCAATTAGCTCAACAAACATAATAAAATCCAAAACAGAATTAACAAATTTAAAAAGGTGCAAAAGATTACCAGTGACTGCATGTTTTGGTGGTTTCATCAGATGCAATTGCGGCCATCGCGATAAAGAGGAATCCACAAGACGACGTCGCTCTTCGATCAGGAAGCAAAACAACTGTGGAAAAAAGAAAAGAAATGAATTTGATGATGCCAGATTGAGATTAACTAGTGGAAAAGTGAGGAATTATTACCTTGTGTTTTGACAAGTGGTTGAATTTGGGTTTTGGATTTGTGATAAAATTAAGGGCAAACAGAAAAAATAAAAAAAGTTGAATGAAAAATGAAAAAATAAATAAATAGACAAAATTAATAGAGAGTCGAGGAGGTGTTAAAAGCTTTGGTGCAACAACTTTAGGCGAATGACTTTAGGAGTTAGGACCCTTTAGAGTCCACAATCCGCATTTATGTTATTGTGTATTATCCCACGCGCTTTCCCTGCAGTGCCTTGCACCGCGCCTCTCTGTCAATTAATACCTTTATTTATTTTATTTTAAATTTTGTTTTTTTTTTCTATAATACATCATTAATAATCGATTAATTAATTATTTTTATACTATAATAAACTTTTCGATTCCCACTTGGTTGAAGGGATAAATTAATAATTTTGATAAAATGAAATTTTAATAATTTTAAAATAATCCACGTATAAATTCGTATTCTTATGCATATCATAAATTAATAATTTGTTACATATCACCCTTTATTATGAATAGTTTAAATTTATCTCTTGTTTTAAAATACAATGTTTCAAATTCTATCATTGTCTTCAAACATAAAGTGCGAGTAATTTTCTCATAATTTAATACTCCTCCTCTATCATCAAATAATAATAATTTGTTAAAGGTTACGAATCAAATTTACTATAATACTAATAATAATAATAATAGTTTGTTAAAGATTACAAACAAAATTTACTATAATGTTCTTGAAATATAACTCTGTTGATGCTTGTCTTTTCTTTTCTTTTTTTTTAATAAAAAAATCAAATCTAAATGAACATAATCTCTATTGTTTTTTAAAATTTACTATAGTATTTTCCTAAAATATAAGTATATTGTTGCTCATTTTTCTTTAGATTTAAATCTAATTGAATCCCATCGCTAATGTCTCTTAATGCACCTAGAAATTTAAAGTTTGACATAATGTTTCTTAAAGCGCATACAGAATTTATATATATGTGTGTATATATATATATATTGGGTTGTTTTGAGATAAATGAAAATCCCATCAAATTCAAGATTCACTTTAATATGTTATGTTACCATTATAGCGATATAAACTTTTGTTTATCTTGTATTTTTATCATTATAACGATTTAAACTTTTGTTTATCTTGTACTTTTATCAAATATTTCAACTCTTTGAAGCTTTAAAAGTTTAATACAAATAGTAAGCTTTTATTTATATCTACTTTTCTTAATATGTTGCTGATTTATCTCTAAAAGGGCAACACTTTTGAATCATTTTTCTTAAAGTTCTGTGTTTTTCAACTTGATATGGAACACATTATAGGTTTGTTAGAACTTAGTTTAATCACTACTTATGCAACCAAATATCTACTTACATAAAGGAGAAAATACTAGTCTCATAATAGGAAAAAAAAAAAACTAAATTGATCTCACAAAACCTACAAAATAGACATGGTGGAATTCAAATCCTCGTCATTGAGATGAATTATTATAATAGTAAATTATGATTCAAGCCTAAGAATGAAGCCCAAACCCAAAAACCATTTTTTAACGTCCATTAGTCGAAAATTACAGTCCAACCTATCTGACATAACTAAATGTCTCCTTGACTTGGTCTACATGACCAAGTTACTTTACTCATTTAAAGCCAAAATGCAAAGGATCTCGATAATGAGACACTTCCTCGAATCACCTCAAATGGCTAGCTACTTGAGTATAAATACTTTTATACTCAAGCATAGCCATTGGAAAGGGGAGCATGTGCTCTTTACTCTAAGTAGCATACTACTCAATTTGCTATATACACCGTTTGACATTCATCAAGAAGTTATTACTACTCACTCCGTTTAAGCACTTCAGATAGTACATCTTGCTTCATCCCTATAATCCTCCTTAAGCTCAGTCAATTCACTTTTGGAGTTCAACATATCAAGAAATATTTCTAACTTGTCATTTATTCATTTTACGTCAGTTAATTTAAGTGTCTGATTGTCTTTGACCGATACCACTCTAGTGTTAAACATTTTACCTCATTCTTGGTTTTTCTTGTAGGTTTTTAGTGATCCAACAAAAAATGAAGTAGAATCAACAATCTACCTCAACAACTATAGTAGATCATCCTCTATAATGATAAGACGCACAATCATTGGGATAAGACACAATTTGCTTTTCTTAAATTATTGTTAAAATGTGTTTTCAATGAAAAATCATGATCGACCCATTTAATATCATTTAGAAAGAAATATATATTATAAAGTCAAAAATAGTTTGACTTTAAGCAAGGTCAATGTTTATCAACGTTAACAATATCGGATATCTTGAAATCCTAGGATATGTGCTGCTCTTTTCGAAAGAGGGGGAAAAAAATTCCCAGAACATGGCATGGACAGGCCCAAACCACGCCCATCTATTGATAGCGGGCTGATACCAACTGGGCTCTGCCTGACTAAACAACATCCCATAACAGAATCACCGACAGAATCGGCAGATATAATGATATACTTATATACCAATGCCATATAATACTATATATTCTAATTGATTATAACGTTTTGCGTGTCTGATTTAATGTGGAACTGGTCCCCATCTAAATATATTCAACGTACATCCTTTTTCCTTCTGATATTTGTTTTCTCTCCTTGATCTTCTCATTATATATATTTTTTATTTTCTTTTCTTGTATGAAGAGTACTAGAAAAGCCATTTTTTCATGTACAAAATACTATAAACTAGAAGTGTTTGCTAATTATGTAGAAAATTTAAGTAGACATTCAGGGAGGTCGTATCTAAATCTACCTAACATTGCCGATTTGCTTTTTGATTGGTGAGCTTTGTTTATTAGATTACCTAATTATAGTAGAGATAAACTAATGTGTTCAACACTTTCAAGAAAAACATATTAATGTGTTCAACAATCATGGGTGCCCTTTTCCTGGTAATGAGATATTAAAAGGGTTATTATCAGTTTAAACCCTGAAATTAAAAATAATATCAAAACAACTGTAGATATTGAAAATAATAACTAAAACGATCCAACTGTTAAATCAAATAGTAAATCTATCAATAAACTAATGAATCCATTATTTTTTAGGGTAAAAATGTAATTGAGGCTTGATGACAAAGATGAATTCTAGTTGGATTGGAAAATATAATTTGTTAATTAAAAAAAAAAAGAAAATAAATAAAATCCACTTAAATCATTCAAAATATATAAACATGTGGGAAATTTGATGAACACACCACTCAACACACCATCACCATTCACACCACTCAATAGCCTATCACCGGTCAACACACCATCACCATGAAAAAAACCCATCCCACTCGACCATTGTCACCAATCAACCAATATCTTCTTCTCTTCCTCCCCCATTGATTTCGATTTCGATTCTGAAGCTGTATCCTCATCCATTGGTCATATCTGGCTGGTTAGACGTCGTTTTCGATGTAGGGGAGTTGGGTGAACCAAAGGTCATCTCCGTCGCATAGACTATCTGGTGGTGGGTTTATCGATGCTAATGGTGGGATAAGTTCACCGTTAATTCATGGATGATTCTGGGTTGGTTGTTAGTGGTGGATGGGTTTAAGGTTGTTGTTATTCTTCATCTGGGTTAGTTGATGGTGATGTCTTTGTTGGGCATTGTGCTTTATATACGTACCCAAAAATGAGACTTAGATAGGAAGTGAAGAAAATATTCAATGAAATGCCAGAGAGAAATATAGCAATATTTAGCAGGCATCCCAAAGGTGCAATTCCTGGTTCGTAGAGTTTCAAGGGGTCAGTAAGGAGCCGAATTTGATCACATTTTTTTGCATTTTTAAATGCATATGTTGATGGTTTGTGATTGGAGTTAGGGAGGCAGTTACATAGGTTTGCGATTAGATGGAAATGTGTCTGTGTGTGATGGATTTGTTAATTTTTATGGCAAGTGTAAAGAGGTTGGTTGCATTGATAGGTAGGTTTCCTCACCATGGAAACGTATCTATGTGTGATGGATTTCTTCGAATGAACCTAGGCACTAGGTTCATTTGAACCCTTTTTTTTCTTTTATTTTTCAATTTTTATTTAATTTTTTATTTTTTTTAATGTGGAGATCTTATATTTTTTTTTAAAATTTAATTGATTTACTTTTTATTTAAATTTAATTTCCTTAATTTTATAATTTTTTTCAAATTAATCTTTATCGTCTATCTTAAGATGAGCATTGGAGATCTAATGAAATATTTTTAATTAATTTATTTTAATTTTAATTTTTTCAAATTAATCTCCACATATAACAGGGTCGGGAGCTCCACACCATCTCAAAACCCCTTTACAATAAAACCTTTTTTCCCATAGAATGATCTTTCAACCCAATACGACCTAAAAGAGATAGTGGGGTCACTATAAAAACTTAAAGATGGATGGAAATCGTAGTCATGGACCTGAGTATCCTTTCTAATGTGTAGGATCCTCAAAGACACAAATCTTTTCTTCCATGGAGGGTAAAGATGATTTTGATTGCTCCAAAATAGAGATGAGAATATCCTTTTGATCCACTGGTCTGTCATTTGTTGGGGGATTTCTATTTCAATATACTGTTTAGATGTAAAAGAAGAAACAAAACAATTATCTAGAGCAGATGCTTGGATGTACTCTTTGGTGAGTGGAGGTTGGTAGAAATTAGGACTTGAATTTTCTTGGTAAAAGATCTTTCATTTTTGAAGACGTTATATGGATTTAAAAGAGGAAGGTTAGTTTCTGAAATCTGAAATTTTTCGATAAGATAAGTAAACTCTACAAGGTTTTGGATTTTAAGGAACAGATTCTTTTTACAGTAGGAGGAAAAGTCATAGAAGAAGAAAGACGTTGAGAAGTAATAATATAATTTGTAGAAGATGAGGAAACAGTATTACTAGACAAAGTCATGGTTTGTAGTATCCCTTCTCTAATATTCTTGCACTTATCAAAATCAAACAGTCTTATTCCGAGAGTACTGGACTCTAATTCTCAGAGAATGCTTAAGCCATTAAATATGTGGCATTGCTAAACCAATTCTACAGTAAATAATTTTGCTCTTTGCACCAGTAATGCACAAGAACGAGTATTTTAGCCTATATCCCTTGTTAGAATGGCTCAGATACCAAAACGGGACTGAAAGCCCCACACCGTCTAAAAACCCTTTCATAGTAAAACTTTTTCCCCCATAGAGCGGCATTTCAATCCAATACGGCCTAAAAGGGTATGGAGTCACCATGAAAACATAAAGATAGATGCGGATCGTAGTTATGGATCCGAGCATCCTTTCTAATGTGCAGGATCCTCAAAGAGATAAGCATAGAGTATACTTGGATCAATCGCAGACTGTTATTGATTTTCAAAGAGAAGAATACTAGATTTGGCAAGAAATATTTAGCAAGCCATGAAAGTTTTCTAAACACTTTAATTTTTTATTGCTAAAGTAGTTCTGCCTTTCAAATGAGAGGCTGCACATATTTATAGGAGAGAAGATCTCCCTTACACATGTGAAAAATATTACAATAAACATATGGACCTATAATAAAGACTTATGATGCAGGTAGACCTGCAATAATTACATGCATGATATAGGTGGACATAATTATTGTACAGGAAAGACCCACACAATTTTAATAATTCTACCGACACACAAAAGTATACAACTTTAATAATTAAAAATGATTAATAGGTCAATAATGGGAGACAGCTATCATGGCGAGTTGGTCAAATTACAGTTTATGTGATCCTCGTCATCTAAGTTAAGGCTCCACAAATCCTGTATGGCTAGGTGTCAATATTCACTGAATCTTGATAATCGAGTGGATAAGCATCCTGAAAAGGATGTTGACTCAATGAGCTATTTTTGGGGACACCTGAGATGATGATTAATTCATTAGTGTTGACATGGTTGACATCACAGAGAAAATTGAGCATTACAAGCCTAAATGTGGGGCAAAGTTCATCATAATCAAATGTAATGTCTCATTCATAACTAATATTAGTTATCCATATTAGCCTAGTATGAGGATTATGGTGACAAGGCTCGTGTAGAGTTCTCATACATGTGACTTTGGATGCAATGTTAGGTTCTAGCTTTCAAAGGTTGAGCTATCCCATAAGTTTAGTAAGTTCTCTTATCCAGAAATGGAGAGGATTAAACCACTGCAGAAATGTCCAAATGAGTAATTGTTGATGAAGAGACTTATGAAGATGAGCACATAGTACCTGTAAAGGAAAAACAATAACATAATTATGCAATATTAACAAACACCATAAGTACCACAGGACTGCAGGGTGAAACTGAAAAATGAGTATATGTGAAAATGCTCTAAGAAAGGTCTAGTGGGATTGGTGAGTCTGTGTAGATGACCTTAAGTTTGGATTCGTGAGAGAAAAACTATCAAGTGATTTTTTACAAAATTTTTATCTAAATGATAGATGGAGTTTGTTCTAGGAATAGACTCTGGAGAAGTTCTAGAGGGTAGGTCATGATTATGGTAATAGAAAGGTTGTCTTCACTAGATGAGCTATCAATATTAGTAGTATAGGTTTGTGAGAGGTAAAAAGTTACATATGTGAAGGTTTAGAGAGCATATGTGCTATTATATTATCATTGTCTTTCATATGTCAAATAGTAAAATTGTACCTGGAAAAACAATCTTTCAATGTCAATAATATTGGATTAGGAGGAATCTTATTTTTGAAATCCAATAATTTAGGAAATGATGAATTATCCATCTGGACAATAAAGTTTTTGATGCTCAGATAAAAATCAAACTTTTGGATGTTGTATTTGATAGCAATAATATCTTTATATATAGTATGTTAGTATTTTTGAGAGTCCTTAAACTATCCACTATCATGTCCACAGTAGGTAGGAGTACTGTGGGTTTCTTTAATGAGTATGGCTCCCAAGTAATCATCATTGGCATTTGTTTCAAGGATTAGTTGTCCATGAGAAGGAATAGTGAGAGGAGGAGGATTCTGGTTTATCTTCTTGAGTTCATGTATAGCAATTGTATGAGCTGGGCTCCATGAAAGCGGATTGTTCTTGAACAGGGCCAACAATAATGATATGTGCTGAGTGACACATGGAATAAAGTTTCTGACATAATTAATAATACCAAGAAATTACTGTAACTATTTTTGTGAAAAGTGTAATAATTGCTCTGTGAGGTGGGTACCAGGTTTAGACATGACCACGGTTCGGTTCGAACCGCACCGTTACTATAGAACCGGAACCAGAACATAAAGTTCTGATTCCGGTTTGGAACTGAATCGGAACCGTCACTGTAGCGGTTTCGATTCCGATTCTAACCTTAAAGGAACCGGAACCGTTGATTCAAGAACCGGTGGAACCGAAACCGCCTTGAACCAGCGGTTTCGGTTCTTAAATAAATTAAAAAAAAAAAAAGGAAAAATCAAGTGGTCTGCAGTCTGCAGACTGCAGACCTGACTACTTGACAGCAGATGGCGTCTGGGAAATCCAGATCGGATTTCCAGACACCAGTTTGGGCGCCGAACTGGATCTGGAAACCCAGACGTCGATCTGGGTTTTCAGAACCCAGATCGGCATAGTCTGGGTTTCCAGCTGGAAACCTAAACATCGTCTGGGTTTCCATCTGGAAACCCAGACGGCGTCTAGGTTTCCCCTAGACGGCGTCTGGGTTTCCATGGAAACCCAGATCGGCTACCCAGACGCCGATCTAGGTTCGGATGGTGAAGAAAACAAAAAATACAAAGAGAAAGAGAAGAAGAAGAAGAAAAAGAGAGAAAGAGAAGAAAACAGAGAAATAGAAAAGAAGAAGAAGAGGTAGAATAGGAGAAGAAAAAGACGAGTCACAGAGAGAGAGACAGAGAGAGAAGAGTGAGTTAGTGAGGGGAGGGTAAATGGGTAATCGGCAATGGATTTTATTTGGTTTGTGTATAAATTTATTTTTTAATTTTAAAATATAATTTAATATTAATTTTTAAATTTCAAATTGTTATTTAAGAAAAAGGTTCCAGAACCGGAATCGAAACTGTTATAGAACCGTAACCGGAATCGGAACCTGAATCGTTACAAAACCGACGGTTTCAGAACCGAATCGGAACCGTGTTATTTCGGTTAAGGTTCCGGTTCTAACTTTTTTAAAACCGGAACCGTCGGTTCAAAACCGAAACTGAAACCAAACCGAACCGTGATCATGTCTAATCAGGTTGATAATGCCCATGTGAGATTTTTATTCCCAAAAAATCAATTTCGTGGTATCCAATCATTTTTTTTTTTCAGAAAGCATTATATCATGTTTGTTGGCAAGTTCATGGAATTTAGTAAGAACAGCCAGATGCTCTTATGAGTCTTTTGACAAAAGCAAGACGCCATCAATGTAAAGAGTGAAGGATAGAATATCCTAATCATTGCTTTTTGAAATAGGAAATGAGCAGTTTTGAGCCCAAAAGGCATAACTATCCATTGGTATTGAGCATTAAGGATGAAGAAAATAATTTTGTATCTTTCTATAAGATCGATACCTAATTGCCAAAAGACTCCCTTAAGATCAAATTTGGAAAAGACTCAAGTTTTTGATAATTGAGAAAATAATGTATCAGTTCTAGGAATTAGGAATTTGTCAACTTGCAAGAAAGTGTTTAGTGGTTTGTAATCAATGACAAGTTTCATTTTTTCCCTAAGTTGTTCAAGCTGTTTCTTAGTATAGAACGCTTGACAAGCCCAAGGAGAATTGGTAAGTTCAATAAAGCCTTATTGTAAAAGTTGTTGACACTTCATTCTTACCATATGGAGATTAGAATGGGTCATGTCAGAGTGTGCAGTCTTTGAGGGTTAACATCTTCATTAAGTTTAAAATGTAGTTTAATAAAGAGGTCAAGATTTTTCTACAAAAGGTTTGGATGGTTAAATTTATCATGACTCTTTACACAGAGAAGTAAGAGTTTGTCCTGTATTAATTGATATTCTGAAGGGACAGAGGATAGAGGATAAATTTTATCAATTAGAGAGAAAGGTTTGAACTCTCTCTTGTATTTGAGTCCTTGTGGCAAAATCTTAAGGTTTTTGGACTAAAAGTAGGTATCTCATCCAAGAAGGATGTCTTTGTTAGGTAAAGTCATGCCAATAACATAGGTCCAGATGATGCAAGATGAGAAAAGTTTGATACCAACCTTTTTCTTGGTAATGAGATTGGTAGTGAAAATTAGACCATCAACTGTCCTAAAGTGACGGGTGTGATTTTTCCAATGATTAGAAGAGAGAAACTTGGGATTCATCGTAGTGTTATGAGACCCTATATCTATAAAAGCTATAACACTGATTGGTTTGGCATATTTGGTAGGAAGAATATGAATCTATAAATGAGGACTGATAGGATGGATTGGAGGAGTGGATCTTACTGTAGAGATAGACTATATTTTGTATGCTTCTGACGTCTTGTCTTCTATTGTTATGCTGTATGAATCATCATTAGATGTATTAATACGTATCAATTACTCCATAATAAAAGCAATGTCACTGTTCATAGATTCCTGTTCGGAGAACTATAATTCAATATTTACATCAGAAGGGATAGGATCTCTTGAAACCTGAGCCAGTTGGAGTGCCATTTTTGCTGACTTTACTTTATTGTTACGGCATCTTTTTGCAAAATGACAATTTTGACCACAAATAAAACATTTTTTAGATTTATTTCAAGCATGAGTTGCTTTCTTTTTGTAATACCAACATTTTTTATTTTTTTGGTGCCGGAAGGAACGTTGAAAATGCTTTTTCTTCTTTGGTTTACAAGTGCATTGATCGGTTACCTTGCACTTGCTCGGGAGATTGGGTTGTTTACATTGTTTGTCATATCTTTTGTCTTCTTTTAGCATTCTGGAGAATAACTTCTGCGTAACACAAAGTTTATCCAAACATTGTAATGATAGCATATGGATTTCACTAAGAGTGATATCTCTGATGTTCTGTTGGTGGATTTAATTCTCCAGTGAAGCTTACCTTGTAATTCTATGGGTAGAGAATTGATGTAAACTTATCTTCGTCTTTCATCATTAAGTCCACCAAGAGCATGGTATTTGGCAGGACATTCGATTGTAGTGGTGTTCGAGATCCATTTTCTTAAGAGAACAACATCTCATTTCAAAGAATTCATGTCTTATTTGTTTACAAAATTGGTCTGCATCATCAAAAAATTCTTTAAAGATGACTTTCATTGCTAATACAACTGAAGTGGATCGGATAAATTGAAGTTGATGATATTCATTTAGATTTTGATACCAGTCTCTGAGAGTGCCAATAAATCTAAAAACAAATTCTCTTAATATACTTTTGAGATTTTATTCTAATTTACTAACTTATAGAATAAGTCATGCACTCATTTCTGAGATTTTATTTCTCTAGTTTTAAAGGAGGTCTATCAAGGTTAAATCATGGACCATTAGTTGGTTTTGTGATGGAAGTACCATAAGAAACTACTTCTGGCGGTTCTTTTATAATGGGTGTTAGTCCAACATAAGATTCATCTTTAATGGTTTCAAACTATAATGGATATTCAGACAGAGGCCCAAATGCCATCAGAACTTGAGTCAGCTCAGTGAGATCATCTTTGGCCAGATCATATTTTTTAGAATCTATGGAAGCTTGAAAAGATGTGAAAAATGTTTCTGAGATTCTGATGACTCTGTGGACCTAGTATCTGATGGACTTATAAAAGTGGGTATGTGAAGATACATATAAGATAGGTGGTTTATAAGTTGTTAATTTGTTTACACAAGAGGTAAAAAAGGAGGTGAAAGGATCTTTAAAAGATCTTTTTTTGGGGGGATGGTTGGATTGAAAAAGTGGATATTTTTTAAAAAGTTCATCTGTTGATTTAAAATATCTGTTGTAGTTATTGGATGAGATAGGTGGAGATAAAGAAGGAGAGTTATTGGGAAAAACAATTGAAAATGAATACAGATAAGCTCTGAGAACATATGCAAAGAATGGAGATCTGAATAGATCGTTGTTTATCTGTTTTAGTTGCTATTTTAATTATCTTATTTCAAACTCCTTTTCAGCAAATCTAGATCCATTATATCCTTATTAGATATAATGGTGAATATTAGCATCAAGCTTAGCAATTCTGGATTGTAAATCGATATATATGTCTTTAAAAGTAGAATCCATGGACAAAAATCTCTAGTAAAAATGAGAGACATGATGAGAGACTTGACTAAGCTTTTGATCATTTTGTTGGAGAACTCTGTTTTGTGTTCTGGCATTATGAGTATGCCAGTTAAGGACTTGTTCAGCCAGAGAAGGTTGTTTGCGAGTTCCATCAAAGAGGACTTCTGTAACTTGGATGTAAGGTTGGGAGAACAAATGTTCTGTGTGATCTGTTATTGGTTCTAGATAAGGAAATTCGCTATCATAAGATGATGCCACAAAACAAGAACTGTTTGTAATGGTGAAGGCATAATAGGATTTGGTTGGCTAGGAGGTAATAAGTCTTCTTCTCTCAAGAATTAGAGGGCTCTTTCATAGATGGGAAACGGTTCATTCGTGATAGGACGTAGGTCTATCCAAGGACTGTCAAGGTTATTAGGCTTGTATCACCACTGTTCTGGTTGACATTTAGCTTTTTCGACTTTAAGATAGTTTCGACAGTCACAGTCATCATCACACACTGTGAGGTCAACATCTCATATGAAATGATCATTGATTTTATCAGTGTAAATAGGTAACCCATCTGAGGAAAAATTGTAAATGGGAATTGTTATTTCTGTAGTGACAGGACGGATCATCAAAGATTGAAAAACAGGTGGTGTGTTTGAAGGTTGAGGTATGTGTTTAAAAAGTTGATAAATGATTTTGATAGTACCATCAGATTGCCTGATGTTAACAACATCAGAAGCTATAATTGGTTGATCATCTTGAAAAAGTTGTTCATAGCTGGTAATCTACTCAAGAGGCATGATCTGAGTGATCTATTCTCTAGAAAGTTACTTAGGGATCTGGAGAAAGGTAGGAACTTCCCCTTCTTTTTCAGCTATGATCATTATAACGTCTCCAAAATGGTCAGGTATAGGAAGATCAAGAGCATGATTTTATAACCTATAGACGATCTGGTGATGCAAAGTGGCCATAAATGAGGATAAGACCATAGGTGCTCTAGTAATCTGTAGTTGAACCTTCAAGCAGTTATGAAAGTTCTTGTCTTTCAATGGAATGTTGAAATTTGGTCGGCAAGTAAAAGACAAACTCTAGTAATTTATTTAGTTTTTATTTAATTTTTTTAAAATTCAAAACGGTATTTTAATCTTTTATTGGTTTGGCCACAAAACCACTAAAAATATAGATATAAATCACTTTTGATTGACAGTATGCAGTTTTTTAGTTAATATTTTCAAAAATTGGGATAAATCAAGGTTATTTTTCATTTCGGGGGGCTTTAAGATTTTTCTCTAAATATTTATAAGCTTTGTCTTGCATTATTGAAACCCTATCTTAGCCACCAATAGAAACCTTCGAATGTGATCATTATAAATACTAAGAATAATTTCCCAATTAAATAAACAAGCCTCAGAACCTAACTCTCACAGTTTCAAACAAATAATAATAATCTAACTAGTATAGTACTATTCCTGTTCATTTTATTTGTTTGTGCATGCATGCACATTGTACTACGGTGAACACTACATCAGAAACAAAACTTCCTATAGTTTTAGATGCCCAACATTGTATATAAATAAACTGCACCGTGTCGGGTAGCAGATCAAATAGATGGCCATGAAATCATCGTGGCTTACACATCATCGTAAGCTGGTGATTTAGGATTTATTGAGAATCGGAAGTAATATGTACATACCCATTCTGGTGAGTGCTTTTCTGTCTTTTTAACGTTAAACATTGCCAATGCTTCGATTATTAATTGTTTTTTCTGTTTTCTTTTCTTAAATATGGCTTTGAAATATTATAAAATATACACATAAAATAAAGTGTGGAACAATGAAGCCGGTTCGAATATCCCTTTACGATCCGGCCCACAAACGCATTTTTAGACAAAATAAAAACTTGGATGCCGTCACATTACATCTTTTCAAATGAAATAAAATGTGATTAATTAATAATATCTTCTGGGCAGAGCTCAATTATCAGTTTGACTAAGGCTCCACTAAAAAGGAGGAAAAGCGGTGAAAAAATTAAAAATTTTATTCACACGATATGTCTATCACCCACGTAATATTATATAATATAATTTTAATACATTATATTACCTATAATTTATTTACATTAAGACTCTTGTTGGTTATGGTATTAAAATTAATTTTAGTTTTAATTATAATTATCAAAAAATTATTGAAATAATTTTTTTTTAACATTATTAGTATCCACAAACTATAGTTTGTAAACCTAGGCCATGGTGCACGAGCAAAGGACCATAAATGTTTATAGTTTACATATTTCATTGGCAAACTATAATTTGTGAACATTGACAATAGTTAAAAAGAAATTTATCTGAATTGACTATGTGTGGAAGTGTAAAACATTAATCTTTTCAAAAGTGAGAGCCGAAAGAGATGGGCAAAGCAATGGAGGAAAGAAGATGATGTATACAACACTTTGCCTTTATTAGCAAGATGGGAAAGGGAGAGGACGGAAGCGAGAGTGTGTGCATTTGTCTTTCACGTGTAAATCATTTTTGTCTTTTTATCTTGTCAAAATTTGAAAGGATAAAGGGAACAGAAGGGGAGAAATTGAGATTAATTTAATGCATTAAATGTTTAATTAATTGTTTACAAGGTTTCTCTTATCTGAAATTTCCAGCCCCCATGAAAGGAAAATCTCTACTACCTTATAGTTTCCTTACATCTCTTTGCAATTTCTCATATCCCTAACTTTTCCGTCAACCGAAGACCTGGCAGTGGATCAATCCATCGACACTACCATTTGTTTTTATCTAGTCAAGATCGTCTAGAACTTTATAAAATAAACTTTGAGCTGTTATTAGCAGAAATAACAATGTTTGAGAAATCAAAATGGATCTTATAAACATTTAACATTTCAACTTGATAAGTTTTACATTTTCATAAGCCCATTACATTGGTTATTCTTCTTTCATCAACGGCACATGAGCACAACAAATTATTGAATTTCAAATTGCATGTTTTTGTATCCAATGTTTAAACAATCACAATTAAGTAATGATTAACCGCCGAATAATTGATAGTCGACCATCGGCCGATCCGATAACCCCCTAATCAGGGGTTCCAGTCGGGTCTTTGTCTAGGCGGCTAATTATGGTCGCCCAATAGGAGAAATAGATTTTTGTAACGTCTAAACGTGAAGACTGATATTTTTTCCAATAATTAGAATAAAGAAAATAAGAGACTAGAACAAAAACTAGAAAGAATTAAGGGAGCAACCATGAGCTAAGCTCCAAAGCTCTTCACTAACAATTCCAAAAGAAAGCGGTGGCTTCATGGGAGGGAAGAGAGAGCAACAACAGCGGGTATAGAGAGGAGAGAGTGACAGCGGATGAGGTGGAGAGTGAAAGAATGGGATGCCAGGGGTTAGGTTTGTGAAACAACAAATGGGCAGATAGGAATGAATTGGAGGAATCAGAAAGAGACTATATTTCTTCAAAATGACGTAGTTTTGGAGAGTACAAAACAATATCGTTTTGTTTTGTTTTTAAGTTTTAATATAACCTAAAATGGTGTTGTTTAGAAAACCAAAACGGCGCATTTTTTTATTTTTAATATAATCCAGAACAATGTTATTTTGGAGAACAAAAATGATGTTGTTTTAGATCTCATTAAAAAAATAAAAATAAAAATAAAAATAAAAAACTCCTGTTCTTCTTCAACCTGCAATTTAACCACACCAAAACCAGTGCTCACCAAACCCTTCTTCAACCTTCATCCAATCAAAAATTGCCGTTGTTCCTCCCATTATTCGCCGTTGTCACTCCATGCCGCAATTGTTTCAATATAAATATAATTTTTTTTTCAATTGCAATTGCCGCCTCCTACACAGCCAAGTCTTTAGGTACTAGGTTGCTGATTGTCTGGTGCCTAGCAGTTTCTTAAACACAAGTTGTACCATGGTCGTTCTCTCTCTTGCAGGTTCTCTCATCATCGGTATTAATTTTGTAACATTAGAAAAAAAAAAAAACATATATTCTCTCTTAATATTATGATTAGACAACTCCATTAACGGCTACTTTATCTCTTCTGATAATGTCGAACATCATTTCAATTATCAATCATTAATATGCCCTTATAATGCATACTGTTAACATATTCCAATTTTACTATATATTATGACAAAGAAAGTAAAAGAGAAAAACATACACACAAACTCTTAACTTTATTCAACGTTTGGTAATTGCTGCCATAGAGTTTGTCTAATCATTGGTTAACGAATCGGATTCAAACCAATTTCTTTCGAAATGGAAATAATTACAGGATGCTTATTGCAAGCCTCCAAATTACTGCAAATTGCAATAATATTTAATGATAATCTAGTAATTAGTAAGTAAAATAATCACACATGGAAATCATCGTTTGTGTGTAGCACCTACTCTGAAAGGTGGTTCAACTGCCATTCGGTGTTAACAAAGAAATGTGTAGCGGGAATCAAAGCGTCGTCCGCCTACTACACCATTAATTCTAATAAACACACAATGACTCAAAATTACTTGGATGGATAGGTAAAATATATGTTAGTGGATGATTTTTACTAGACTAAAAACGTGACTCCTTTGACTGTTTAATTGGTGTTAAGCCTTACAAAAAGTAGTAAATGCAACTTATATTTCATATATACTATCACCATATAGTATAATATCGTTGAGTTATTGTTGTTTGAAGTACTTTAAACATGGGAGTCCAAAATTCTTTTGTATTGCATGTTTTAAATTTTTAGAAATGCAAAAGAAACTCATTGTACTTTTTTTTTAACGGAAATTCAAAGAAACTCAACGTTTGAGTTTTTGTTTGGTCAAAATGCAGATGTCTATACACTTAAAATCTTTTACAAAAACTATATGGTGTTTCAAAGTATCTTTGCAAGAAAATATTTTTGAATAATTAAGTATTTCTACTTTTTTTTGAAAAATATTGTAAAATGTGTCTGGAAACACATATGAGATGTATATTTGAAGGTTTATTTATTCATTTATTTCGAAAACATAAGTATTTATATATCTAAAGTGTGTATCGAAAAGCATTTTTTTTAACTATAAAGCATGGTTTTAGCTTTTACAATCAAACAATGACATTTTTTTTTAAACAAACATAACATTTTCCAAAAGCAAAGACACTAATTACCTTTCTAAATGCACTAGTAATAATTAAGGGTGTCACTGGAAACATTTTTTTTTAAAAAAATAATAATAATAATAATAAGTTACGATGATGAACAGACCTTTGCTATTAACAAATAACTAGTGTTTTACTATTTTTATATGTTCCCTGACAAGTAGTTTTTGTATTTATTTAATCATATTAATTTAACAGTAATTTTTTTTTAAAAAAAAAATGATCATTCGATTAAAAATATTGTTGCAATTCGTTTTTCTCTTTTATAAAAAGAATTTATATTCCTAAATTAGTCATTTTATAAGAGTTCTCCAAATGAAATACATTGGAATTGGAACTTTAGAAATCATAACGGGGTCAAAAGCCTTGATTTGAGGTAGAGAGGGGTACCCAAAGGAGGAACTGATCATGTTTCTTGTCATGTGATAAAAAAACCACGCACAATCGCTATTGGCCGTAGTGCACTTACATTGCATTCTCTCTTTTATATCAAAATGTTAACCAATTTTAGCTGATGTGGTTGGGGGCCTATCCACCAGAACTAAAAGCAATTATAATTTGGTGGAGCCGAATCAAAAGCAACAATTATGCTTCCCTTTTCCTTCCAATAAAGGATATTTAAACTTTTATTTGCTTCACCTAGTATACTATCATTCTATTCTATTTCTATATGTATATCCAACCGTACCATATATAAACATTGAAAGCAGCGAAGAAGCACTTCTCAGCATGACAATGATTAACAATAAACATCAATTCCAGCGTAATTTTGTTGGATTTTAAATTAGTGGTTACAGGAGGTATAATGAGAGATGGCTTTCTTTCTTGGTTTATGGACTTTATCATTTCGCTGATGATTGACACTTGTCCATACTTTTTATAGAGGCTTTTAAAAATGTAATATTTTATAACCATTTCGACCCTCGATTGTCCTCTTCTTAGTCTTAAACAAATAATGCATGCCCCCAATTTGTTGACCACCATGTAATCTCTTCGAATCTTATTGGTCCACGCAACAGCTTTTCACGTGGGTTCAGCCAACAATAGCAATTTGAGCTCCACGTTCCATCAAATACTTCGTACTTAATCCTATCAGCAAATCTTTTACGGGATACTTAATTAATATAATATACTAATATTAATGTGACTCATTAATAATAATACGAAATATGATATAATTTTTTAAATAAATTTTTTTTACGGAGAAAAATAATTTAATATTAAATTTTATTTAAAAAATATATTATTATTAAAATATTATACCAATATCAACACAATAGTCCAATCAAATATTTTCTTAAACAGTAGATTGTGTGTTTTTCTGTTCAACTTGATTTTGATACACCGCTGCTATTTTATCATTTTTTATTTATGAAAAGTTTTATGCATATACATAAATATAGTGGATATCCACGCACTTCTTTCATGGCAATATTGTCGTTGTCGTTTTAAACCATGTTAACCATGATCCAAAATGTAAGTTTTATTCCCGAAATTATTGTGTATTGGAATATCTGAGAATGTAAAGACTCTCTAATAATGAATTAGTACATAAGGATTTTTCATGCACTAAATTCGTATCAAAATAAGTGTAAATGCAAATTAAAAAAACTAACACGTAACACATAATAAACATCTTAATTGACTTCAAATTATGGTAAGATTTTTCAGGATTTGGGATAGAAATCTCGATTAGTAAATCTCTTATGCTGTTATGCATATATGATGGTGAAATGAGGTGCTTTTGATTGGATTCAGGTTTCAAAGCTGTTACCTGTTGACACTAGTGTGAACTGAAAAAAATAAAAATAATAGCCCTGGGAGGCGCAACCTCGATTGGCTAATGAGGTTGTTACCTTCACGTGCGTGTGCCAGTACTGGATCAAATCTGGTCTGCAGATTAATTTTAAGTACTTCTTGGACATCAACCAATTAAATTTAGGAGTTAATATATAAAATTATCCAAGTCATTGTATGAAGAGGAGAATCCTAGAATCGTGTTTTGCTGTGCATATCTTAAATAAGCGCTTAACGTACGGATTACATGATAAAATCACCTATCTTCAGATTTTGTGTATTGTCACTTCCAATATTTGTATTCTGTCAAGATAAGCTACAGCCTGCAGCTGACGTTATAGTTTATATTATTATTTTTCTTTTTAATTATTGAAATTGGACCAATAACACTTCTTTGCTATCTATATTAAATTATTAGAGTAAAATATGATCAACTTTGACGGGTTAGAGGTTGCGGCCCATGGCCACACAAGAGATGGCTTCACCGTCATTTGACATCTTACTTTAAGAAATCACTTATGTTATGTTTTACTAATGAGAAAATTTCTTAGGGACACAGTAAGGTTTTCGAAATGCATTGAATTAATAGTTACGATAAATGCAAGCAAGACATAGCTACGAAGTGAAGAAATGAATACTCGTAAGACATACAGTTCATTTGTTAAATGTATTATTCGTACAACAAGTGAAGAAATGATCACATGAATTTTCTTACAGTTGTAGACAAATCTTGAACCTCTATCGTCAAAATAAACAAGTAAATAAATGATCACATGTTTCGCAGTGGATTAAAATAATTGTCGTTGGTTATCACTTAACCACTGTAATCTAAATCACGGACGTCTACTGATTATTTTATTCATTTTGAATTATTCAAATTGGGCCTATCATTGCTAACAACATCACGCATCTTACAATGATGAAAATCGATTAGGACACTCTAAATCATTGACCGAAATGCATGAAGACAAATTATTTTCCTATATTTGGTAAATTAGAAGAAATTAATCAATTGCATTAAGTAGCATCCAAGCGGAATAATTTGAAGATTTCGTGACGGGTTGGAGGTGGAAGATGTCATTTCTGTTACCTTTTTCTATAGTAATTGATTGCGTATATCGATAGTAACTGATGTCATATAATATACATTTAGTTGTGGATTTGTTTGCATACGAAAAAGATAATAAAGTAATTTTCAAGACAATGTTTGTAGGTATAGATATAGTGTTCATGAATTATTTTATTAAATTTCTAGTATAATTGTATATTTAATTATTTAATTTTTAATAATTTGACATATAGATAGTGATTGGTTCATCAACATTTTGTTTGCATTTTTAATCTCTCCGACAACTTGACAAATAATCTGTCTAATTTATATTATTTAAATCAGTATTGTCTCTCATTAAGACATTAATTACAGATCATTGAAAATAAAAAGGATTAATATGTTATTTTGTAAATCATATATAGAAAAGATATGACTTGTAGTCATTAATTATTAATTTGGTTATGATGCTTATATTATTCTATATTTGCACATATTGTGCGTATTTAAATTTATTTGAACACTTGATAATAGGTTCCCATAGTTTCCTTCCCCTTTCATCGATCCACAAGCATATTCGGAGTTGTAACACCTTTGATCACATCATTAGGGATTGACATTTGGACTCATATGACTGACTATCTATTTATGCACTAATAAAGAATTGACAGGTGGATTAATTTAATTTATTATACATTTATGGATTAATAAAAAATTGTCAAGTGGATGAACTTCATTTTTTTTTTTTTTTTTTGAAATAGATGAACTTCATTTTTCTATAGTAGATTATCAATAACGAATTGATACGTTTCGCCATTACCGCTGATTAATTTGCTATTTGGTCAGCATTTTTATATTAGATAATTAATCAATCTAAGGGAGCTTACCTACCTGGGCTCCGAATCGTAAGAGCTAATCAAAATATGTGAAGTCAAAAAAAATAATAATAATAAGTGTGTAAATATCAGAAAGTTCAATATTCATGTAGATAAATTAGTTTTCACGGAAACCAAAAGGCCTTGTAGATAGCGTCTGGAACAATTAAGTTAACATGATAATTTCATATATACTTTAACTACTATTATTAATCTATTTTTAACAATTTATGTTTTTAGATTGAATTGTTACTAATATAATATTAGAAATAACATGAAGTCTCAGGTCTATCAAGTGGATGCTCCTCTTTTTTCTATGGTTCTTGGTTAGTAATTACTAGCCTATATTGTATAATGGGAGACATGTTTAAACTTCTAAGTTGAACGTGGTTGACATTTTACATAGTAAGAAAACATACAAAAGGTCTTAGGTTTGGATCTCATTCGTATTAGGATTAAAGGTGTTCGGTTTACTTGAGTACATTCGGAGGAATGTATATCCACATTGCAACATATTCAGTCAAATTATGGCCTCCCCCAAATTTTAGATCCTCCAACAACCTATGAATTTTAATTTGCAACTAATTCTCTTGCCACTCACAATTATACTTTACTTTGATATGGACTGAATAAAAGAAAGATAATAGATATTTTTATACTTTTCATTTTTCTGGGACATATAGCATCACAACTGTGATTACGTCTCATATTCTCAGATTAGGATTATATTAGTGGATGTTCGAGATATGCAAAATATATGCACCGAAATTAAATATACACAATAATACACCACAGCACCAAAAAAAGCTTACGACTATGGATATATAATATACCTTGAAAGCTTAGTGGGTTTCAGGTGAATTGATCTGAGTTGACAGCGCCCCATGCAACTTGGAAATTGCTTTGTCAGAAAACACGAAAGATAGACAGATCAACAAACAACAAAGATATGTATCTATAAAGAGAGGGAAGACACGACACAAGTTGCTGCCTTATTGAGTTATTGTTCTTGCCAAAAGAAGGACGTGGAGGTTTCAGGTTAACTTGGATAACATCAAAGTCTGAGATATTTATCGCCAGGCGCGTTTCTCCAATTTCCTTATTTGGAAACCTTAAAAATTCGAAAAAAAAAAGAAAGCTTTCCAATTCTCCACGTTCCGGTTTTTCACGTGGGGCGGTGTCGCACTCCAGGTAATTGGAAGGCAGGCCCCCCCTCTTTGTGCCGCCACTTTTGACGGGAATACCCTTACGCTGGTTGAATTTCCAAGTTTGTCCTTCCAAGTGATGAAGATGTCATGATTACGGGAGACATTATGGTAGCAAATGACAGCCATAAACAATCATGACCAATCATACTCGTTGATATATTCTCTATCAAACCCTTTCAGGTGCGATAGCGTTGTTAGCTACCATTTGCAAGTCAAGTAACCTCCTTTTTCTTCCACGAGCTTGCCAGATTTGACTTGTAATCACAACACAACATTTTCCAAATATTGACCAGTAGACTTCCCAGCTTAAGCAAGTCAATTTATCTACCTTTATAATAGGATAATTTGTTTTCGTATAACATAATCTGACACATAGATAAAGTAAATTTGATATCTTTTATTCTTACAACTAATTCAAAATCGTAATTATTTTTTTAAATTTTGATTTATTTATAAAAAATATAAATTACCATAATAAAGTTGAGTTTCAAATCAAAATAAAAACCAATGATATTGTTGGAATTTTTTTTTTTTAAAAAAAAATTGATATTGTTGGGATTTAAAGTAGTAATATCCAACAATTTATAAAATTAAAGATTTAAAAATTAAAAATTAAAATGATATATATATATATATTTCTCTGTATCTGTCACCCAACATTACGGTAACTATAGTTATTTCCATAAAGGAATAATGACTTGTTCAAGAATTCTTATATTTTCTTGTAAATGACCCGTTTAAGTCGTCTAATAATGTAATGTCATGATGCGAGGGAACGTGGGCGGTCAAAATCGGGTAAAGTATTGGTGGTCCTTCTCGAAAACGACAGGTTCCTGTCACGTTAAACTCTTTAAAACATCGAGGGACACAATGGCCATTCCGCTATTTTAAGGGCTTTGAAAAAAAAAAACCATTTGCCTACGAAGAGGAACCCCCTCCCATCCCATCCGTCCTTCACCGCATTAAAATAAAAAACCTTCGAATTCCCAATAATAGGAACTACGGTCTACGAATCCGTAGACCACGCGTCAATGATCTATACGGTGGACGGCCCTCATTTTAAAAACAAAACCGTTTTTTAAATTCTCTCAGCTTCTCATTGGCGCACGCGTCCCCACTCCCAAAACCACATCTGGTTTTCTACGTCGAAGCTAGTGGTTTCGCTACCTCCTATATACACTTTCCTTATATAGCTTCTTCTGCTGATGATGTGAATCACTGCGTACCAAAACGACATCTCAGATAACAAAACCACACTCCTTTTCTCTTTTTTGTCTCTCCTGTCATAACTTTCCAACCAAGTAAGTCTCCATTCGATTTCTTTTCTCTTTTTTTTTTCCAATATATATATTTTATTTATTTTTATTTCTACGTTTTCTTCCAATTTGTTTGGCTTTCTCTTGATTTTCGAATTCGAATATCGTTTATATAGCGATGGGGAGAGGTAAAATAGTGATAAGAAGGATTGATAATTCGACGAGCAGGCAAGTGACGTTCTCGAAGAGAAGGAACGGTTTGTTGAAAAAAGCCAAGGAGTTGGCGATCCTGTGCGATGCAGAAGTCGGAGTCATGATCTTCTCCAGCACCGGCAAGCTCTACGATTTCTCCAGCTCCAGGTCTTTCAAGATCTCATCATGATTATCTACTTTTGTTTTTCATTTCATTTTGTTCGTTTTCTTTTTTCTTTTTTCGATTATAATTTCATGATTCGTTTCTATATTATATATATATATATTAATTTAATGAATAATGGCTATCTGTACTAAAAGATTTAATTAAACCAAATATTTTGTTGTTTTTAAGTCAATGAAGTGAAGGTTTATAATAATTAGAGGAAATATGATGCAATGATGCAATATAAGATCCCACATTTGCTATGCTATTATCTTGCTACTCGTTTATGTTCAACTTTATTTTATTTATGTTTAATAAACTTGAAAAATTGTTTTAAGTTAATATGATGTATGTGTACTTTTGAATTGAAATTTAAATAATTGCAAGAATTTGTCTGTTTAGAGCTCTATGAATTTCATGATATCTACTGATATTAGCTTTAAGTATTTGATGAGACAATAATTTGCTGGAGTGCATTGATTGCTTCAACTTCCATATACGCTAGGACTTTTCCAGCTAACTGTACCAAGCAGACATGTGAATCAGATTAGTGAATATATAGCTCCAATTAATGTCTTTAATAGCTTAGAAAATTACTTCACTCAAAACTAAGTAGTCCCAGCTGTTTTATTGGTGTGCTGATTACACTCTTTGGCGATGCAGTCTAAGATTATATAGGTGTTTTGGTAGTTAATTGTTAAGTGTCACTTCACTACTACTAGTTTTGATGTCCTTGACGACGTGCAAGATGGGGTAATTGAAGAAATGAAATGCTAAGGAAGTGTTAGACTCGTGAGCAGGTACTGATTGTCGAAAAAGATGCATATATGAGGCCTTGAATTTGAGCGTATACAGACAACGTAGGGGATATATTGATGTTGAAAGATGCATGAGAGATCAAATTCGAGTATACATGTTTCAACAATGTAGGAAAAAACACAGGAAGAATACAGTAACAGTTTACAAGTCAACCTAAATAGGATGGTGTCAACTCAATTTTAGGTGTTTTTCATAACTATATCCATGAATTCCTTTAGACCGTGAAGAATAACTCGATTCTTTCTTCAAGGAAAATTTTGATAATGCGCTAAAATGCGGGGTTAAATAGGACAATGAAACTCCTTCTTAGCGATCCAAAGATTTGTTGTATCGGATTGATTCTTCTATCTTGCTCAAAACCATTGAGAGTCACCTAGAGATGAAGTAACAAATGACGATGTCGAATACATCCACAAACTCAAAGCGCAATGGATTGTCGGAGTTGAGGAAGAACCTACAAAAAGACAACTGAGACACCATTAGAGAAGCGAAAAAGCCTTTATAATAGAGAATCAATAGGCACATTGAGTGTTAGATTGATTAGTTAATTCTAAAAACAAATCAATTACGTAGCATTTGATTAGATCCTAACAGTACTAACACACTAAGTGCCGGTTGAATATGCAAACATTTAGGTAGAGTCGCTTCTAGAAAAGTTGTGAGCTAGGGATGCAGCCATCTGCCACCTTCCCTCCCCGCGCTTGTATGCATGTGTTGTTTATAATATTTTATTGTGGTTTTTAGATTAAATCCATTAAGATATCTTCCATAAACTTGAAACCAACAAATAATATCAAAATAAAACTATATAACACGCGACCACAGCATACAAGCTATTTTTTATGATTCACCAAACTTGACTTTGTCCACAGATATAAATCACTAAAATTAGAATAAAACGATAGTATAAGAAAACTTTCATTACCCATTAATTTTCTATGCCTTCTCGATTGTAATCACCTCAACCTCACTGACCTTAATAATGCCCTAACTTTTGAATACGTCTCAAAAGAAACTTATAAATCTCCCCCATCCATTACTTGCGGCAACCACATTCTCCAATGTTTCTATTACAGTTGTCACCAAACTATTAATAATTAGATCCTATTTCCACATTGGTATGAAGTCTTTTAAACACAAACTTAACAACTAGCCGTTGCAATGGTAGCGTAAGTAACCACTGAAAAATTTCTAGAAAATAAAATTATATCATACCGAGAATTCTCTCAATCTTCATTTTGTCATTGATCTATAAAGTGGAGTCAATAGACAATTTCATGGAATGTTATATATTGTAATATATGAGCTAAAAGAAATTTAAATTCATGACCACTTTGTTAAAACATATTTTTTACTCGGTTAACCCACCCCTTTGAGTTCCTTCTATAGAAAAGATTGTATTGATTTATATGAAACTTAAACATCGAAGACTTCTAGGACAATCTGAAGTACTAACATGGATGAGATGAAATTAGGTTTCAAAATTTCTTATCACTTGATAAATTAATTATGATCTAATACTTTTGACACAATTTAAGGCAATAAAGCATAAGATGATTCAAGATATTAAGTAAGGGTGGCGCAAAGCCATACTTACATAGATCAAGGGCCGATACTCAAAAGGAAAAACTTTAGGGCATAATACGTAATTAAGAAAATAATTTTAATAAAATATTTAGATGATATTTTAAGCAATTGAAACTTAGATTAATCTAAAAGATTTACAATTTAAATTAAATTGCATTTGTGACGTGGTGAAATATAGAAAATTTAAATTTTTGTCCTTAAAATTAAGATGCAAACATTTTTATGAAATAATTCAAAGATTATACTTTTTTCAAGTCCTATAAGATTGGCATATTAGTTCAATTTTGATTTAAGGAACTCAATGTAGCAACTAAACCAAGCTTAGTATGATTTTAATAGGACTTTTTTTAGTCAAATTAGTTCTCATTGTAGTTAAATTCTTAATTATCCATCAATTCCAATTCAAAGGTTATAACAACATCATATTATCTTTTAAACTAAGTTTAAAATGTAGGTCCATGTTCAAATAAAAGATTAGAGTTAAAACACCCTTCCTTTAGTTAAATAAAGCCACCAAATTACATAAATTATAAAATTGGATTTTTCAACATATATATCATATTATATATGTCCCAGCTTATGATGTGCCATTTCATGCATATGACAGATCTCCTTTACTATAATCAATTGATTAAAAATGACATCCCATAAGTTGAGATACTAACATTGTTAATATTTTTTGCTCTTTTAGTTGAAAACTTAAAAAGTAAAATCGTATCAACTTGACCAAAAGGTGAATAATATCATATTGCGTAATATCATATTGCATGGGAAGTAAGTAGAGATAGTGCCCTTGGGATTTCTTCTATTGAGACTTGAGAGTTCACACTTTATTAGGCATCAATATTACAAAGTTAAGTCAGGATCTTTTCTAGAAGAGGAAAATCAATAATATTGAAAAGGGGTGGTGACGTTGAGAAAGTTTAGGCATGCTTATCAACAACACAAAACTACCATTTATAGATGCATGCGCCATCTGATTCACGAACCACTATGTAGTTTTATAACACAAATCTTCTTCCCAAATGATTTTATAAGTAATTGAAAATTCGTAAAATCATCTTTATACAGGCTTTATTAACAGCCTCACTATGTTGTCATATAATTTATAATTGTAATAGTAAGTGGATATGTAGAATACCTTCCGTAGCTATTTGAAGACAACACAACCTGATCTCTTAGACATGTCCCACTTGACCTTATTTAATGTATATTCTTCACACTTTTGTTCCTTCTATCAACTCTTCCCTCAGATATGGCAATATATTCTTTTGAACCAAATAATAGCATGTGTTGCTGTCCATTCCTCATATCATTCTCTATGATTCGGTAGCTCTTCTTTGTCGTTTTACCAAGCGGCCCTACAGGGGAAGATTTTGTTAAGATAATTTAATGAGTATCGAAGGTTTTATAGAGTGTTTGCGCATTCGCTTTAATGCTGGAGAATTACTTCTTTAATGTTTCGTTGTCTAATCCCACTTACTTCAATTTATTGGATGTATTTGACTTTGCCAGCATGTTAGAAACTACCTTTTACCTTGTTGAAAATCTATCGTTATTTCTTTCTTTTTTAATGGATAATCTAATTTTAATAATATTAAAATAAAAATATTGAATTATAAAATCGACATCAAGATTGAAATGGATTATATCATTCTACATGTCAATTGCTTTGTTATTTCATATTTAATAAAAACATCGTATTTAGATAATATAATTTAAGAATACTTAAAAAATAGTTCTTTCAAAAAAAAGTATGTAACAAATACAATTCATATTAAAATCAAAACTACCTTAGACCCCTTTTTTTAAGTATAATTTGATCTAGGGCCTCTGCTACATATGTTATTTTATAAAATGCCTCCAAGGAACTCTATAAAACAAGGGAATTTAACAAGAAGACTGTCAAAAGAATACAAATTGAAAAAATATTCAATCTACTTTAATTTTTGCATACGCAAATCAATTTTGACTATGAAAAGGCCATTCATTTTGTACACAAAACATAAAAATTTTCAACTCCTCTATTTGAGCCCCAAGCGCATAAATCTTATGGTTAAACACTGTTAACGATAGATCTAATCACATTGCCAACATTTCTTTTCCAATTAATCACTTTAAACCTCTTAAAATGAATCCCGTCCTCTTATCATTCTCATTCGAGATCACTAAAATTGAATGATTTTGTCTAAATTTGATTTGAAAAAGATATGAGAAGATATTTTTTAAATAAATTATGTTTTTAATATACTTATCGCTCAATTTTCTAGCTCAATAAACTGACATTGGTGCTGCAATAATGAGAATATTAAAAAACAGTTTGAGAGGGTGAAATAGAGGAAATCACGACTTGGTCGCTAGTTGCAACCTGTGTTAAATTTTCCGAGACAATCGCGACTTGTGTTCCTAGTTGCATCCTACAATGCAACCTAGGTTAAATCTTCTGAGAAAATCATGACTTATATCGCTAGATGCATCTAGTAGAAGAAGGGCCTGGTGCAAACCATTTTACAAGATTGTTTGGGTTTTCTTTTTATGTTTGATACTATTTCCATTTTATATTGGACATCATTTCCTTTAATTAGTTGATTATTGTTTCCTTTTGTTATTTAAACATTATTTCTTTTTTTAAGAGTTTTGTTCCAGAAAGGAACCTTATTTTCTAAACGAACTAGGAGGCTAGTTTAGCTATAATTAGGAATTTAAACTTAGGGTTTGTATTCTTTTATTCTTTTGGCTATTATTTGCAATTTGCGAGGCAAAGTTTTTTTCAATTTTATTTGGCTTTTCTAAGTACTCTTGCTTGGAATTGCTCAGGCTAAAATTAAATCAATTCTATAATTTAATTTTAGCAAATCAATCTAACCAATTATGTGGACTAATTGATTCGTTTTGAACCTAACTTATGGATTAAGTTAGGCCTATTAGGGCTTGTTGTCGAATCTCTAACTAGGTCATCAACAATTTGATGTTTTCATTAAGAGTGCTACGAAGACCATCAAAAGTCTTAATTCAACTAGAAATATTCTGATGGCCAATTAGGCAAGGTTTAAAGCTTTAGAAGAAAATCAGTCAAGAATGTTTAGGTCAATGGAGGACGTGAATACATTTAAAGCATAATTAATAATGACCATGAATTAGTCAATAGAAAAAATACGTAGAACCACCAACGAAAGCATAGATAGAGAGGAGATTGGTCGAGTACAAGAGAGGGGGTGACAATAGGCAAACTCATAGAGGAAGACTGCAATCTAATACCTTTGTGCATAAGGCAAACAAAACGATAGACGAGTTAAGGGAAATTAGTCCGAATGGAAACAGTAGGGGATATGAAAGAAAAGGTCGGGTTGAACGTGGTTCGATCAAAGTTGAGCGGTGAGAGAGAGCCATCTAAAAGAAAGTCCTACAAAAGGATGCTATAAAGAAAGGGAATTCGAAAAGGACAGGGTGTATGAAGACAATTTTCAAACATGACCCAGTGTCTAATTGTGAGCAACAAAAGAACTATTAGGGGAAGGATGCAATCTATGAATATGAGAGGCGAAGGAATTGATACCACTATCGAGAATCGAGGAAACCAAAGGTAATTTTTTTTCATTTTAACGAAGGAGATCTGCGCGAATGATTAGATAATGTAGAGTATGATTTCCAAGTGTATAAGGTTATGAAGGAGGATAGAGTTGCAATGGCTTGCATTTATCGTAATGATAAGGTGAATAGTTGGTGGCAATAGATTAAGGCACAGTATGAAGATGATGGAAGGCGAATGGGGTGGATGACATTTGAGTTGGAATTTTTGAATCAATGGGAGCCATCAACTGTTGTTAACCACCATGGGTAACTAAATCCAAACATGAGGGTAAGGTAGAAATTACAGGTTATGGTTAAGGGTTGGTCAGAGGAGACGTTAATTAGGACATTTATTAAGGGATTAAAGTCGTAGTTAGCTAGAGAACTTAAGTTGAAGCAACTGCAAAAGTCACCTGAAGCTATGAAGATGGTAAAGATTCAGGATAACAATTACTACAACAAGAAAAGACCGTTTAAGAAGAACACAGGGAGAAAATTCTCTAAAAACTTGCAAAACAAAACTCTTTGGAAAGGGAAGGAAGTTATCAAGGAGAGTTCCAAAGAGAAAATGAAATAAGTTAAGAAGCATTCGAGGGAAGAGGTACAAAAGAGGATAAAGAAAGGGTTGTGCTTCAAATATGATGAAAATAGGGCAAGAATCATCAATGCAAGTTCGGACAAGTGTATGTTAGCAAAGCCAAATGATAATGAGGATAAAGACGTCAGCAATGAACGAAAGTCTAGTGATGAAGGAGAGCTTAGGATGATCAATCTTGGTGAGAGTGAAGGAAAGGCAGAGTTATCACGTAATGCCATGTCAGGAACTTTGAAACCATCTACTATGAGGCTAATGGCTTGGATGGGAAATTCTAAGGTACAATTGCTTATGGATTATGAATCTTCACGTAACTTCATTAACACCAATGTTATAAAAATTATGCACTTAAGAGGAGTTGCTATAGAGCCAATTGATGTTAAGATGGATGATAGAGACAAGCTCAAGTGTAAAGAGGTGGTTCGGGATATGAAGATGAATATGCAAAGGGTGAGGATTGCACTTAACTTGCATGTTCTACCATTAATAGGATTGGATATGGTGTTTGGTAACGCATGGTTGAAGAGTACTGAAAGCGTATTCATGGATTTCAAAAACATGTCAATGGAGTTTAAGTTGGGAGGTAAGAAGAGAACTTGGACAACTTTGTTAACCAACGAAATTAAGCAATATGATGCCCATATGATGGAAAAATTATATAATGGGGGTGCCTAGTGTTTTGCAGTAATGAATGTTAGGATAAACACACCAGGGGTGATGAAAAGAACAAAGAAATGTTGCAAAAAGAGTTACAAGAGTTGCTAGAACTAGTACGCAGAAAAATGGTAAGGCATAAGCATGTTCTTGAGGGGTCTACTTGTTTGCCACCATCTTAATGTCTTGATTATCAAATTGCTATGAAAGATAAGTCAAGCATAGTGAAATCACTTTTATACCAATATGCCTACTTTTGAAGGAATGAGCTTGAGAAGCACATTGTTGCAGCAAAAAGAAGCTCTTCGATATAGAAGCTAGAGGAAAGGTCAAGTTTTGGCAAGGGTTGGCTCAATAGAAATAGATACCTAAAGAGGAACCTTCTTGAAAAAATTATAATGTCATGTGGAGAGATTTACAAATTTAACCCTTGAGGATAAAGACATTCTTGAAAAATGAGAGGATAATGAGAATATTAAAAGAACATGTGAAAGAGTAAAGTAAAAGAAGTCACGACTTGCATCGCTAGTTGCATCTCACGATGCAATCTGCATTAAACTTCCCAAGACAGTAGCACGTTAAATCTTTCGAGAGACAATCATGATTTATACAGCCATATGCAACCAGCAGTGCATCCAACGGAAGAGAGGCCTAGTGCGAACTGTTTTGCATGATTGTTTAGGTTTTCTTTTTATGTTTGATATCATTTCTGATTTATGCTAGACATTATTTTTTTTTCTCACTTGGTTGATTATTGTTTTCTTTTGTTTTTAAACATTGGTTAGTTTAGTTATATATATAAGTTTAAACTTAAGATTGAATTCTTTTATTCTTTTGGCTATTATTAATAAAATCCTGTAATTTGTGAGATAAAACTTCTTTTAATTTTATTCAACTTTTCTAAATATTTTTGCTTTAAGTTGCTTGGATTAGGGTTAGGTCAATTTGATTTTACCATTAGGTTGCCACAACCCGATAAAAATTTCCTTTAGTTTTGACCAATCTCAACCTCAAGTTATAGACCATTGAAAGACCTAATAAAAACCAATCAACCTAATATTTTTACCACTAAGTTAGATAAGATCAAATTTTTTTTAACTAACTATATACCTACTACATTTTACTCATATTATTAATTTTTCAATAATTATCCATTTCATTAAAGATTTTAATTTTTTTTTTCAAGAACAAATATGGTTGATGTCCTACAAATTATCACTTAAACGAACATTAGGTCTGTGGATAGGGGAGTGATCTTGAACCTTGAAAACTGAAAAAATGTGATAAGAGTTAGTATAATAATAAAAAAGGATTATAAACTATAACACTATATGGAAAGAAAAAAAAGATAAGACAACTAAGAGAACATATTTAGCTTTTTTTTTTTAAATGCATTAGGTCAAATCGACCCAATGCTACCACCAAGTAGCTCAGACACAATGCGATCTGAAGCTTGTCCTAAGGCCAAATGTAGCTTATGAACCTTCACATCAAGTCATCAAAACTCAAATCTAAAGCTACCACTCAAGACATTCATCTCGATGCAATAGTAATAAAGCCTTTAAGGAGTCATTTCCTTTGTCAAACAAATCATTGAGTTGAAATGACAACTTTATGAAGCCTCTAAAGCTCCCTCTTAGGCCATTTCATCTCGATGCTAAATTAATCCAATAAAGCCTTGCCTTTAAAGTGTTATTGTCTTCCTCACACAAATCATATTATGATTTGAAGTGACTAGACAATATCAAAATCGAATCTACAAGACCTAATATATTGTATACAACAAAGTCCTCTCAAAATTCACTTCCCACACCCAATTGAACTATCAAAAGACAGCTCATAATAAAATCAATAAACAATCGAAAAATAATTTCATTGACGTTTTTTTTTTAAATGGCTATTTAAAACCCTAATTTTAAAAGTCTCAAGTCATGAATATTGAGTTTACATAATTAGGCAAGAGCATCACTTCATTATCTTTATTACTTAATAAATATATAAGTATATAGATAGATATATATATATTTATATATTTATATATATATATTTATATATATTGGGGCTTTTAAACCAATTAAACCGCGAAAGAGGTTGTTGCGTGATGGTAAACCATAATCCATCCATGTAGTGGTCATGGATTTGAATCGTATAAGTCCCACTTACACAAGCATTTTCCTCCATATATTTGGGTTGCTCCTTCTAGTCTTTTCAAAGCTAATCCCCGTAACGTGTTATAAAGTCAAATCGCAGTTAGTCCCAACAATACCTCTAACTCGTCCTAGCATTGTTTAAAAACTCAATAAGTTTCACTGAGTTATCATCGGGTTCTTGCTGATCAACACTCCATCGATCTGAGAACCCTTGGTTAGAGGTTCTATTTATCGGAGATGGATATTTAGCCCAACTCGATTGACTCAACGAGTCCAAACATTACAAAATCGATCAGAAATCATCCCAAACAAAACATCATCTAAAAATCAGTTAAAAACTCAAAATCTAATATTCCCAACAAAACAAACACGCATAAAAGGAAAGTTAGATAAATAATCACCCACAATTCGTCGCTGATGACAACCTGAAAGGAAAAAGACAACAACATCAGCTTGAAGAAAGACATTGAGAGATAAGGAAACTTAAACAACCATCGCAAAAAAGAGAGAAAGAGATTTACAATTGTCGACGAAAATGAAGAGGGACTGGCTTCAGCTTCGATGATGGCGACTATTCTTGATCTCAAAACAACGACGACGGTGCACTTGAATGGCAATGGCAATGAAGTGTTATAGAGAGAAAAAGAGAGAAGAGAACAAAGAGCTAGCAAAAGGGGAGGAGAGAGAGAGAGAGTATAAAGGTTTGAGAGATGTTGACAGTGTAATAAGCCTTAAACATGAGAGAGAGCGTATGAGGGTTTAAGTGTCAACAGGCATCATGCCCTTAATATTTATAAAAATATCATTTTACACTTTTAAACTTCAAAAATTATAATCCTCCCCTCTGACAGCAAATAGTGCTTTCCAAATACTCGTTGAGTAACCGATTACTCGCTGCTAGTTGAGTCGCCAATCGAATGATGAGCAATGAGTTTTGGAACACTGTGTCCTAATAATCAAAAAAAGAAGAAAAAAAAACAATTAAACCTATCCAAAAATAGCCTCCAATTGGGGACCTAACATTTTTTTTTTATCTAAACAAATAATCTAATTGAAAATAGAAAACAAAACAAAGCAAGTCGATCGAATGTGACTTCTCTAATGTCAACAAAGATAACATGTGACTAGCACCAAAGAACTAGATTGAATTTTATTAGGATCTACCCAAATGAAAAGACACTGATATCCTTTATTAAAAAACTAATAAAAATTTCTTCAATTTGTCATCTTCTCTAATTCAACCATTAATTGCCATTTTTTTCTTTATTAAAGAGCTTTTGTAACTCCAATCTAATCGCAAGCCAAATTAAATCAAATCACCCAACAAAAAACCTGTTGACGTAAAATAATGGTCAACTGCTGGTTTATGAAGCTCAGACTGCAGATCTGTGAAAAATACCAACAAACAAAAAGATAAGTAGAGAGGAAGAAGAAAAACGCATGAGCTTCCATCCTAGGGAGATTCTGCGTGCCCGGCACATTATTATGCGAGCCGACTCTAGCCTGGGCTAGCCGGTGCTTGGGTGAGGTCAACGACCTGATAGTTCGAACAGAGATAACGTAAGTTGACCGTGTAGTCTAGTCAAACAAGCTAGTTATGCAGAATGTCCGAACAGCTTGGGAGCTTGCAATGCTAAGCTGTTTGCACAATGAGCTCGTTGAAACGTGCAGATTACTCTTACGCGAACTGATTGTCTAAGCTTGGTCTTGACTGGATTCTTGCTCGTCCATCTATTCATTCATCATCTTGTCGACCATGCTTATTGACATGAGCAGAGTGCTATGTACAGTCACGTGAGCTCTTCATGCGGCTGTTCGCTCATCAACCCGTCCGTATGCTTATTCATGAACTATTCATTCAGTGCTTTGCTGGGTTGCTTCAGAACTTTTTGACGCAGAATAGAAGAACAAGAGGATTGCAAACATAAACCTCAAGAACACATCCACTAAAACAACAACTTTTAGGATGTCAACGACATCTACCGCAGAACCCCAATTGCCATGTTATGGATCACGAAAATCTCATTCCGAAAACATATTATAATAGATGATCTAACAACCGAGTACAGAATTATGCCTGTTTTCTTGGACCAGTAACTTGGACCCTTATCTGTTGGGACGATTTTATTGGACTTTTGGACATTTGCCAGCCCATTTGGGATAACCCAAAAATACATATAACAAAACTCAAATATATTAAAAAAAAAATCGATTAAACACCAAACTACAACTGAAAACCACATTGAAGTTGGTGTTGGCATGAATGTTGAAATTTCGTTTGTTGACAATGTGAAAGAGAACTAAAAGCATAGCACTTGAAGCTAAAAAGATAAGTGAAAATGAACTAGAAGTAGGGCTTTCCTTTTATGGCCTTTTAGGGTTATTTGACTTACGGCAAAGTCAACAACGTGCACGAATGCACAACGATGCAAAATGGACTGGACGCAGAACATAGCATCATAGAGCTCACCTTTCATGGTTGCCACCATCGACCTTTATTTTTGTTACAAAGTAAATCAAATCACAAAGTCGTCGAATTCAATGCCTTCGCAATCTTTCCTTTTCCTCTGCATTCACATTAGTTTTGGCATGAAAATGGAAGAAGAAGAAGACCAACCTCTCATGTCTACTTTCTATTTGCATTTTATGTTTGTTAGTTCCCTTTTTCTCTACATTTTGTGTTGGTTTTGGCATTAAAGTTGGTTTTAACATAAAAATGGAGGAAGCAGAAGAAGATCTATGTCCCGTGTCTGCTGTTCATATATAAATATTGGGTCATCTTCAACTTCAATAACACACTAGTGTTAGGTCTGTTTCCTATCTTGTTTCATGCATCTCTTTTATCCGAAGGTCTTCCAAGTTTTCAAAATAAGAGTATTTTTTTATTATAATTAATGAATAGATAAATAATGCTATTTAAACTTATTTCAATTCTTTGATACTAGTGAAACAAATCCTCAATTTTTTAGTGCTATATCAAAAAGGAAATCACTTGGTTGGATTGTCAATAATTGTGTTTTGCTAATATTAATCAAGTATTTATCTTCACAAATTGGTTTGGGTATGGAGTGTAAAAGTTTCACATGCTTTTATAATTTTCAATACCTAGTCAGGGTATTTTTCTTAATTTTTTATAAAACAAAATGAAACTAACATTTTTTCTTGTAAAATTTTTGCATAACATTATATATTTCAATCCCATCAAAAAGTTAACTAAAAAAGAGCCCAAATTGATAAACTGTTCCATCAAGCAGTAATAATAATCAGATTTTTGAAATGGGATCAATTATAGTTTTATTTTTATTATTTTTTTTCTAAAAAAAAGACTAAGCTGCCTAAGTTATTTGCCCAAATTTAACCCAAATGCTGTGAAATATAAAATGTATTCTTTGTATTAGTGATGTGGTTAATGATATGTTACAACTTATATGCCATGATATTTAAACATGAATGTAAACAAATTTAGTTTAAAGAATCTGTAAAATACAATCAAATTGTACCTTTTTCTAAGATATTACGTGGGGTATAGCAAAAAGGACTTCGAATATTACTGTTATTAAACAAACACTTCTACCTATAACCAAACCCTAAACAATGTATAATCTAATGTTTCATTTAGATTTGTTTATCCTAATTTTAACTTCATAGTGTTTGAGCTTTACCCTTTGAGAACCCATTAATTTTGATATAATAAGTTGTGCAATTTTCTTGTTAAGTCAAGTTTTTCATAAAAGTATAGTTGTGGATAACTTTCTCCTCATTTGTAGAATTTGATACGTCATGTTTACCACTATAGTGTTTTTCTAGGCAACTCCCAAAGGTAAAACATGAAAAATAGAAATAGATTGATTCCATGATGAGCAATGTTAGCTATCTCAACTTTAGGCTAGGCTTGCATTACTTAGATAGGCGGGAAAGCATTATAATTCTCTAGATCTTTTATTTTTATTTTTTATCTAGCACCCATATATAGGTGAGTTTGTAAAATGACACTAGAAAACCAAACTTAGTTTTAATACTACCATCCATCTTCACCAAAAATTTATTGGCAAAATTGGCCTTATTTTAAAATAGTTTTCCTTCCAAAACAATCACCGAGCTCTCAATCTCCAGTGATCTCTTCAAAACAATTCCTTTGATGACCTCTTCATCTCCTCCTCCGACCTTTCTCCACTTACCAGTCCCTCTGGTAACCTCTTTATCTCCTCATTTGACCTATCTTCTCCCACCAATCCTTATGATGATCTCTCCATCTCCTTTCTCCCCTCCATCAATCCTTTCTGGCGACCTTTTTATCTCTTTTCCATCAAACGATGGCAAAAAGTGACGAACTCTCTAGGAGTTTATTATTGTCACAAACTCCTGATCATGCATTCACCATTGCTTCCAACCTCTTCAAGTCCCTCACTTTTTGCGACAACGACCTTTCCATTGATTTCAAACCATCTAGTGACTTCTTTCCATCGTCGTTGCTATTGTTGTCACTAGCAAGGAGGATTCAAACTCTTTAACAGCTTACGACCGTCCTGAACTTACGTATTTTGCGACGAGAGCTATTGTTGCCAAGAGTTCGATTAGTTCTGCTACCTTTTACGACTGTCACTAATGCCCCCAAAAGCAAAAGAAACAATAAGCAAGAGTTTAACCACTATTGATGCTGTCACTATAAGCATAAGATCAAAAGAGCGTGAGTTAAATCACCGTCCCTATTGTTGCCAAGAGTTTAACTGTTGTCATTGCCTTTTAAGTGACCAACGACTGCAAATCGATGGACACCAATCAACCACTATTCATCATCCCCCTTTAACAATAATTGTAATTGTAGAGTCGAACTTTTATGAGTCAATTTGGTATTCACTTCGTCAGGTGCCATTTAAACTCAATTTAATTTTCTAGTGTAGCTTCCAAAAATATTTTGGTACTATTAGGTAGGATTATCTCTTTCATACGCATAATTAAATTGAGACCATTGTTGACATGCAAATGCTAAATGCTAATTAGCACATTTCAAAAGCCCATTTCAATCTAATTTAGTTGAAAATTTAACAAAAAAACAAAACAAAACAAAAAATGAACAATTTTAAATTCCTCTTAAATGTCTAACCACTTAAGTTTCTAGAAGACCAATAAATAATAAATACTTTATTTTCCATTTTTCCTCTTAGTGCCTTCTATTTCGCCTGCTCATACCTTCTTCCAAAGATTAATGGAACATCAACACAAAGAGGTTGATTCAATGGAAGCAAGTAATGAAGGGCTGTAGAGAATGTGTTGCTTGCCAAAGCTGAAAATGCAAATAATTGTAAGTGCTTCTAAAACATTTTAACACAACATGAGATATGAAGGAACTAATCTTCATTCAATCATATTCCAATTAAAAGTCACTGCAAAAGAGGTTCAAACATTGAATTGATAGACATGGATAATCAATCAGTTCCATGGGTAATTAAATATGTTTTCATATCACAAAACCAAAATACTAACCTCTTACACCAAGAAATACTAATTTACGAGGTTAAAAAACCAACAAAATTAGTCACCTACCACCAAATTCATTGCCTATGTGGTGGTTCATACAACCTAAATGGTAGAAAATCTTCACTTTCTCAAGCTATTCTTGGCTTGACCTTCTTTTCTAAACGATACATGGAAGTTCTCCATTGGGTTTAACCTCATAGAATACCCTTAAACTATTGATCATCCATTTTCATTTTCCTTTTTTCTTTTCTTACTTTTTGCAACGATAATCAACAAAAGCGTTCTCTTACTGCTCCGGAGTTCTTTAATAACTACTGTCAACATATTCATGGTTGTTTCTGAGAACGAGCAATGACTTTGGTAGGTATGTGTCAATCCTTACTATTTAATTCTGATACTCCCTCATAGGCAAAACCAATATTCTTATTATATGAACCTAGCCCAAATACAATACCAACTCCAATGCAAAACAAATTCAAAAACATAGATGGACTTAAAACACAAGCTCCATTGGTTTACTGGTTTTATTACCATGCTAAGTACTCCTACACTTGGAAGCTAAAAATTGCAATTGAGAGTCCAAACATATATATGATAATCTAACAATTCATAACACTAATGATAGAGATGATTTCCTCATCTATTGAATTCATTGATATTTGATGGTAAAGAAAAGGAAAAGTCTTGTCACCATCAGATCTACTTCAATAGAATTCTTTGAAGACATTATTCATATTTGAGTAGCCTTTTTTTTATTATTATTTAATTTTATAGATAATCAAGAAATCCTCTGAAGCCGCTTAATGAATTCGAGTTTAAAATTAAAGCTCCCATTGAACCCTACAATCTTTGCGAAACAATAAACTGTAACCTTTAACCATGTAGGTAGCCATAAGAGATATTTATTTAGCTCTTAATTTGTTCTTTTCATACCATTAACACCTCAAATCTAATTTAATTAAAAAAAAAAAAGACAAACAAACAAACAAGCATCCCCAAATCTAATTATATTTAGATGAACCTAAATTCATAAATCAATCTACTTCAACATTAGTTATAAGATTATGTTATATCTTTTTTAGTTTTGCCTTGATTCATAAACTAATCATTAGACTTTAAATAAATAAAAAATCAAATGCAGTTTCCTCTCTTGTTACCCTTTCTTTTTCTATAACTCTAACAATGATTAAGTTGCTCAAAACAACCAATCCCTTAAACCCCTTGGATATCTCCTTACCTTTTCAGGTTTCAGGTTTATCTATAGGCAAACCTGGTCAATATCCTATCGTAAAGGCATTTCAAACCTGACTTGATTTCTAAAACGTTATAACATAAAATTTGGCTAGAAGCCATTACCTACTAGCGTCAGGGCTCTTTTCTATACAACTGCAAGCCAATTTCAAATAGCTTGGTGAGTTCGAAGGATCCTAGAGCAGAGTAGCATTACTCATGTTTACCGTTTCATCTCACAAAAGAGTTTAAAGTTAATGTCCATCTAACCTACACTAGCATTGAGATAAGTATTATTAAATGTATAATGTACATGACAAGCCTGATGTCTTATCTTGAAGAAAATTACTGCTGACCATTACAGTCTGTTTGTGCATCTTTCAATACAATAGGAAACACATATTGAAACACGCCAACAACAGATGACCGTTCGCTATTGTCACATATAAAAATTCAAGAAAACAATGTAGACAGGAAGACACAAAAACTTAAATAAACGTCAATATGAATTTGATGGATAAATGTCTTCTTTCACTTACAAAACACGGTAGAAATGACAAATTTGGTATTTGTTTTTAATCAAGCAAATTATGCAACTTTAGATCCTGGAATTTAGAAGCTAGCAAGAGGGGGTATTTTATTGTTCCAAGAATTCCAAATACGTTAAACCCATGACAATAAAGTGACATATACAGAAGGACTAAGCAGTTGAGTTTCTCTTCTCTTTCTTTAACCAACCGAATATGCTCTGACAAACCAAGCGAGCTGCGCTCAGTAGCATAGCCTAAATCTCAGTAATTTTGTAGAATCGCCTATGGCCTAGCAGCGTAACTAACAAGTTATTTAATAATTAATTCTATGTTAAAATCCCAGTCTAATAGTTTTTAGCTCTGGTGTTTGAGTCAGAAGTACGCAGCTTTATGCTGGAAAAGGTGTCCAGAAAACCAAAAATAAAATATACTTGATTCTTTTAAAATTCCCAAACTATCCCCTTATAATGATGAACAAAACCCCTCCTGACATGATAATAATATACTTTCAGATTTGGAGTTTCTGAACAAATTTTAAGAGGATCTAGCAACATAAAATCCTTTAAAATGATAGGATAGAATGATATTCTTGGCAGAAATTTCACTATTATGCATGAAAATAATCAATACGAACAGCCCAATTTTATTCAAATTAAAAGCTATGATTAAATCAAATAATGCTATCAGAAAGAGGTGGAGGCCTGAGCAGGTTCGGCTTAGTATGCATCTAACTTATTATAACAGAAAACATAAATTTATCTGCCTGCAAAATGTCGTCATCATCTAAGTCCTTCTCAATAACAGGTTGTACCCCTGATAAAGTTCCTTCCCCATCATTAGCACGCTTCTAATTTAAGTTCCATCCAGACATTTAGCTCCACTGTTTGATACTTTCCATATAAATAAACCGACATCTTCAACAAGAAAACCTGTCTTTTAGGTCTATTTCTTTCTAGTTATACATGCAAAACAATGAGAAGTAGATTAGAAGTCACTGGGTCAGCGTTGAGCATCCTGTATACATGTTAGACATGCATAACTTGTTCTTCCATTCTTGACTCGGTGCAAATGGATTATGCAACAGAAATTACAAATTTCCAATTTGCACTTTTTTCATTCTTGACCCAGTTAAAATTCAATATGCCTGAAGAAAACCACCAGGTTTTCTAATCCATCTCTGTTTAAGATGGTCTTCGCTTTTGTCCTCTACTTCTAATCGAGTTTGTGTAGCCATGCTTGGCCAGGATTTTAGAACTTTTCAAAGAAGACTGCGATTAAAATAAATATGAACACCACAAAACCATGCTGATGCTGCAGCTCATAGAATATAGGGGAGTTTTGGTCTCTTTTTCTCTTTCTTTTTTTTTTTTTGAAAGAGGATAGTTTTGTCTCATTCATTTAGATATCATCACAGTATTTATGTGCTTTTGTAACGTATAGATAATCTCAAATATTTGAGAGGACCTAATTTCATGTGATATGCACAGAGACTAAGCATTTGTTATTATACAATTTATAAAATACAGTTATGTACAGATTCAGCATAATCATACAAATTGAAATAAACTATGAATTGCTCAAACACAGTAAACTACCAGCTAATTAGAGGAGATTCCTTCAGTAAGCACAAGTTTAGAAGGCATCTAATAAATTAAGAAGAGGAGTACATAAGAAATAAAGTGGAAACAACGCAGAATAAATGCCCTTGAGATTAAACTTGCCATCATATAAGATAAAGAAAAATAAGTGAAAACTTACCCTGGTATGTGCTCAAATCATAACATGCCCGTGCATATTTAAATTCCTTGAAAATGCCCTCAATCTGTTGCGATATGTATTACCATCTCAACTTCATTAACTTTGAACAGCACAGATACATTTGGAGAAAGGGAAAGGCAAATTGAAGTGATAGAGATTATAAAAAGTTGGTAAATCACATAAATTAACTTAGTTTGAATTCCCTTCTTGGCAATTCCTGATTTTATATATGTGTATGTGTGTGTGATTCTTCTCTTTACTGTGCATTGAAACAACACACGTTTTACATCTCTGATGCATTTTGGGCCTACGCGTGTGCATATGTGTGTGTGATTCTCCTCTTTACTGAGCATTGAAACAACATACGTTTTACATCTCTGATGCCTTTTGGGCCTTTGTATAGCATGAAATCAATAATTGAGCGGTACAACAAATCAAAGGAGGAACATCATCAACTAGGGAACTACGCCTCGGAAGTCAAGGTATTCCTTATTTATTCAGGACATGCTTCAGATATGGCCGTTAAGTCAGTACACATATATATACATAGCTTATGCTCATAAAAATTTAAACTCTTTAACATGCAAGTTTTTTTGAATTGATAATAAGCAATAATATATATGGCCCCCATTGATTCTGTTGCATTCAAAAATAAGTTGCTAGCAGCAAGAACAATAGATAAGCACTACCTTTTCAATTGGCCAATGTTTGTGTCTCTAAGATATGGTTGTTAAGTAACATGGAGCTTGAAATTCGGGTAACATCATGCAAGATTTTGAAAAAGCAAGTTTTACGCTAGAGGACACTTGATATATTGATGCACTAGAAAATTGTTATAAGAGTGCAAATGTTTTTGCTAGGGTAGGTCTCCATATCATAAGCAGAGGATCTGAGATAAATAGAAATTGTGGTTTGGTAACCAACCCCTACTTGGAATTTTGCATTTCCTCTAGATAAAAAATAAACAAGTTTAAATGTGAATATTAAGTTAATACATGACTAGCAAATGTACGGATTGTAGGATGTAGGAAACAAGAACTAACAGCAAGTCAGGGTACAAACACCCAAAATCATTAGACCATTCAGAATGCGTACGATGTAGGAAGTAGATATTTCAGGACTAATGTGATTATTTCAAAGTAAATTTTTGTTTCCACATAGAATGCTGAAACAATAGATTGAGCATAAGTCAAAGATAAAGGTTGCTTCGACACAAACATTAAAAAGAAAAGGAAAGAGAGGAAAAAAACACATAGTTATAGAGGGTAAAAAAAACGTAGTTACACATTCTTTTCCTTTTTTCTAATTAGTAAGCAGGTGTCTGTGAACAATAGTTGCCTTGGTACTATGCCAGGAATCAGAATGAGTATATCTGAATGAACAAAGGTTCAGCAGAGACAAGCAAATAGGTCTTTAACGCCCAGCACTTAGTTTATTGGCTTCTTCGTTAGGTTTTGTATGAATAAAGAGACAAGAAACACAGACATTACCTCCATTATATTCCCATACATTACATAAACCCAAAAAAAATCCAAAAGAAATAAAGAGATAATGCATAGCATGTGGAAGCGCAACAGAGTCCATTTATGACATCTGACAATGGTCCAATATCAAACGATAATCATTTCATGAAAGAAGGCATGCAGACCATGTCCAAATTTTTAACGAAGAGAAGTGTACTTAATCTTACCACTCTTAACACATAAAACCTTCATAAACAGCATACCAATAAACAATTTTCTTCAATGATAACAGAAATAAAAGATTCTCTCAGTTTTTATGGGAAACATTAATTTCATATCAATCCAGTAGCATTTGTAACTGAAGAAATTGCAAACATAACTGAACTGAATCGCTGGTCATGGCATGATCTGACTCAGAGAAAATCCTTAGCGTGGGTAATAATTCATGTACGTGTTACGGATGCATCCATAGGAAAGAAGTACAACAGAAGGAATGCCATGATGGCATAATCTTTTCCATTATTTCCTTGATTCTAGGACTATCTTTTCAATTATTTCCTTTTTGTTAAGAGTCTTAATTGGTATTTTGGTTTCCTTTATTTGTTATTTTATTTCCTTATATGCTTAGAGTTTTGTTTTGGTAGTTGCTCCAATTCATGCATTGGGGAATTGGCAACAAATAAATTGTTTCCTTGTTTAAAGCCATTCTCTTCCTATATAAAGAGATGGCCATGAAATAAAAGAATTCATTGAGATTTTTGCAATAAGAAGAAAGGAGAGTTTAGGGTGGTCTCTTAAGAACAAACATCCCTTGTTATATTTCAAAAATAGGTCCCTCTAGGAAAGGTCGGGACGCGAACAAAGGGATTTCCTCATGAATTGGCTAGTGACGAGATCCTATTCCAGAGAACATAATAATATCTACATCTTGTTCAAGACACAATAACATCTAGAATAGAAATACTCAACCTAACTCGTAAAAAATTCAATAGCATTCAACGTCCTGATCCTTTACCGAATTGGGACTAACTAAGCTAAGTCATTGCACAAAACACCAGGGAAGTTACCATCTACCATTTGGTTATATAGCATACATAACACTATTCACTTCCAATTTTACCATGTAATCAAACAAACTATTTGCAATGTCTCCACTTTATAAAGTAACCGTGTTCACTACAACCTTTATCAACTAAAACTTAAGAAATTGTAGTATCTATGTTCACTTCCATTCTCTCAAGAATTAAACCTTTTAATTTTCTCGTCAAATAATTCTCCACCATTTAACCATCCTAGACAAGGATCTCTCTGAATTTGTTGACATATTTTTTTTTTCACTAAGTAACCCTTATCTTAATCTATCCCTCTGCCTCCCCTAGTGTTTTTTATTTCTTGGCCAAGATACAATTCAAAGATATGTTGTGTTTCCATTCAGCTACAAATTTTGGAAACAAAACAGCTTCCTAAATGCTCCTACACCAGACCCTTAAGATGACCCTTTTTAAAGGAAATGGAGCAATGTGGGTTGCCCACAACTTTAACTATAGGTAAGTTCTACACATAGAGGGTAAGTGAAAATTCAGAGGACCTTTCAGAGAAAAAAACTAATCCTTTCACAAACATACAGGACTAAAATACTTCCTGTTCATGGAATTACTATTGTTTCATTATTGAGCTATCCAATTTTATGGGCAATCCCCTTCCTAAATGAAAACGACTTTGTTAACGTTAAAAATTAGAGAATAAGAACTGGCAAAGTACCTGCAATAACTCCTAAGTTGGCATAAAGAGGACAAGATAAAGGAATTAAGAGGAAATAGAAATTCCCAATAAAAGAATTATATAAGTGTAGAATTTAACTGCCAAAGTTTGCCTAATTATGCCCAATCTGGATGATAATATAGATTAATCACCCCAGACAAGCAATATATAAGAAGTTCATACAGGTGTGACAAATGAACCAAGGACCAAAAGAATTAAAAAACCACACCCAACTCCTCTCACTTGGACAATTTTCTTCCACAAATATCCAAAGTAAAACCAAAACAGTTGTTCTTTTTTTTCAAACAACAAAATCCCACATAATAAAGTTTCAAAAGAAAAAGAAAAAAAGAAACCTACATGAGAAGTATCTTAAGATTGATATGAGACAAGTGTATATAAAAGTGAAATCAACTTAGAAAATCAATAATATCCAAACAGATGCACATACAAACAACTTTATAAGCACACTGCCATGTGATAAAGCTGCTATCTAGGTGACAATTTCTGTTAGAAACAATTTCTCATCAGATCCGTTCATGAAACAAGTTTTGTTCAATTCAATAATCTAATAATGACAATGTAGTCACGCTAGTCTGCAAATTTCTAGAATCTAACCACATTGTGCATCTTATTGCTAGTTTTGGCAGCGGGAGGCAGCGATATTAAGGCAACAACTGCAAAATTTGCAAGAAAATCACCGGTATGATTTTTTATCATAACAAATTTGATTGGACTTGGAAAAAAATTTGTGATTATGTTGATGGGTTAAAAATTTGCAGCCATGATAACTATGTCGACATTTTGACTTCATACATAATTATGACAATTAATTTCTTTACCACAAAATCTATGGATAACATCAGCTTTATCACTTTCTACATTTTAATAGCATATTACTACTCCTATCTTTTTGTCTAGAATGCATTAATGCTTACGGCATGTGTTATCTTGTTCAGATTATGGTTATTCTACAATGAAGTCAGCACTTATAACAATCTTTTACTTAGAAAATCTACTGTCAAAAGTTTGTTAACATGTCTTTCAAAAAAAAAGTTTGTTAACATGTATATACCATTATGCACATGGCAAGCACCCTACTAGGTCTTTTTTCTCCACATTTTGGTTCACAACAGAGGTGCCCCCAACATCACAACCCCAAATAAACCAAATAATGTTTCTATTTTAATGAGTTATGTGAATTTTAACATTCATTTGTAGTTCATCTTAAGCAATAGTCTTTCAAACCAAGTAGCATTATTACCGTCTCAAAACTTTTGTTTGTCAATACACTTGGCCAAAACATGCACCTAACTAGAAGTTGCTCAACAAAGTCAAACAGAGCTATTAAAGGTCTTTATTTATTTTTTATTTTTTATTTTTTTTGGAAGGAAACCTTGCAAAAGTGCAGAACAGAAAATTAACTTATCCGATCTCTGTTTGCATTGTACATCACCAATATGTTATATTTTAAGAACATTTTATAATAACCAATAGTTAAATATCCTCGAAGTTATTTGAAACTGTTTAACCTAAAATAAAATAAGTAATTGCATCAAATTTAAAACATGTAAATTTCAAAACCTAACAGTATTCTACCTCCAGGATTGCTCTTTAAAGCTCTTCAACGTTTACATGAAACAAATCCTAGGCATTAACCTAGAACAATTTCTTTAAATCACTCTCACAGAAACACCATAAACCACCAGCAACATGTATGATATCCAGGAAGTACATATCTCAGAATCATTGAATAAAAATCTAGAATCATTCTTCAGGGGGAATATGCTGAGCCATAGTTTCATGCTAGAGACAAAATATTTATCTTTAAAGACTGAGCTAATAAAGGATAAAGGATGCTGTATAATGAACAATTAGAATACCAATTTACCACAACATGATGATGAAAAAAGGGACAAAAATTATGACCACCTTGCACAAGCCCTAGCTACAAAATTATCAGAGCAGAAAATGAGAAGCTGAATTTGTGCTTGTGAAAGATGAGCTAACTTTATAAGTAGAAGAAAATATAAGTTGAGAAACTAAGATCCAAAAATAATGGATAATTAAAACTTAGCATTTTTCAACACAAAACTATTCAGGATATGAAAGTTATATTGTTAGGAAAAGCAGTCATTTGCATCTCATTAACATATTTCATACAAATATTTTCAAATTCAAATATACAAACTTGAAGGCCTACATTATATGTCACAATATAACAATAACAGGCAAATGATGGGTGAAGAGCTTTCTGGTTTGAGCGTAAAAGATTTGCAGAATTTGGAGAACCAATTGGAAATGAGTCTTCGAGGTGTCCGTATGAAAAAGGTTTAATAGACTCATCCCTCATGCAGTACTTAGACCTTATAACTCCGATCACTCAAGGTATACAAAACTCCTATTGTCACTCTAAATTATTTTTCTTTTGCAGGACCAAATCTTAATGGATGAAATACAAGAACTAAACCAGAAGGTGAACTCCTAGAAGCCATAGCTACTGAGCTTTTTACCATAAAATTTCAATACAAGTACCTAAATTCTGTCTTTGCTGCAGGGGAACCTCATTCATCAGGAAAATGTGGAACTCTATAAGAAGGTAAACCTAATTCGTCAAGAAAACATGGAATTGTATAAGAAGGTATAGGTTTAAATAACTGAAACAAAATTAATTGCCCTTGAAAGACTAGAATGTTTCAATCACAAAACCTTTCATAGATCAAAAAAGATGTTTCAATCCATCCTCAATGCAAAAGGTTCACATCCCAGGTTTATGGAACGAGGGATGCAAATGGGGGAAATAGAAACACTCTTCTTGCAAACGGTCTAGAAATTGGAGAGGATTCGCATGTACCTGTCCACCTCCAGCTTAGCCAGCCAGAACAGCAGAATGACAAGACTCCAGCAAGAGAAACTAAGTTGGGGTAAAGTTCCTTTATAAACAGATATTTTAATTATAATTTACTTAACCACAATTTTGATTCCAAATTGGTTGTTTGATAAATGCAGCAGACTACAACTGCATTAGCGAAAGTAAAATCAACAAAGTTGGATCACAGTTATTTGATTTCAGTCAACATTGCAAGGTTATGCTTCTTTTAGTGAGACGTGGTATGTAAACCACAGACCATTCAGTTAAAACTTTGGTTTGAAAATGATGAAAAGATTAACTTTAGCATGTGTGTGATGATGGAAAGAACCAGCTACCTGTGTAAAGATTAAGTGTAATAAAGAGAAATGAAATACATGTGCAATGCATTATTTTACACATGTTCCATTTAAATACAAGTTAAACAAAAAGACTACACATATTTGGTTGTCTGGTAATAAAAGACACCAATGACCATTTGTGCAGCAGAAAGATGGTAATATAGACATAGTCACAATACTATAAAGCATCTCGAATTTAATAGTTTGAAAGCTTATTTAAATTCAAGTTGTAATAGAACTCACCTTAGACATGAAGTTCAATGAAGGGAATATAGCATTGTCCTACTCCTTATGCTCCTGCATTTGATTTTTTTATAACAACATCAAAACTGATAATTGATATTGCAACAATCCAGGACTAAGCACAATTATCCAAGACAAATAATCATCATAAAAAGGAGCTATAATTAAAACACATTACAAACTTATTTAAAACAAAGAAACAAGTAGTTGTGCACTTAAAATCTACAACACATAATCATATTACATGATATAGAAAATTACATGAATGAGCTCAGAGAGACAGAAGTCCAATTTTTCCAGCATTGCTTGCATGTTAATTAGTACAAGTGCTGTTCCAGTTTATTAGTAGGATAATATATCACATAATTTGATTAGCCAGGAAAAATATGCAACAAAGGAAAAAACAAAACAATTTCCCTCAAATATATCAAGCAGGATCCAAAAAAGTACAACAACCTCAATGTAGTCCCACAATTGTAAAAGACCAGGAACTTATAGTTGATCCCCCTCAATCAAATAAGTAAGCTACATATGCATAGCCTGCATAAGTAAAAAACTCCTGAGTGACAAACATAAGACTCCAATACATAATCAGGATTATATTAATCCACCATTCATTGAGGATCTATGTCTAGGACAAAATCACCCACATATAGGGTTAGGAACTAAGGTCTGCAGCTCAGAATTGAAAATTATAGTATTTAGTAGACAGTTCTTTTCAAAAGAAGCAAGGTTGTCTACAGTCACTACAGGGAGAAATAATGTAAAGAGCTGAAATTCAGTATTAAAACAAGCAAAAGAAAGAATCGAGACAGAAGACATTATACATGCATATTAAGTATGAAAACCTCTACACATTTCCAATAGGTTTTTAAAGCTGAATACACATTATTTAACAAGAAAAGTAACATTCTAAGTCAAAAGTAAAAACTTATCTCACATGATCAATCTTCAAAATAAAACTCATATTGCAGTTGATTAGATTCTTACAAACACGTATAATAAGTTTAGAACTATGCTAGAGATTTTAAAGTCCTTGGTGCACAAACAAGTTTTCAGATGTGACTCATCCTTTTATAATTTTCAATGCACAGACAAAAGAGAAAAATTAATAAAGAAAGCAGCAAACTTTGCAAGAATTTAGAGATTAATTGTGAAAAGAAAATTTTGAATAGGTTGTGCAAAATAATAGGGGTATGTAGACTGTATATAAAGTCCCAATGAAAAAAAAAAATGAGGCTGCAATAACTCCGCCTGTGTTTGTTTTCTACCCTTGCATACACAGCCGGTCCCAAGCCCGGATAAAGGAGGAGGGTTGCACCAAATAATAGGAAACGTCAAATATTTTAATGCTTGACAACAACATGATAATGCAACAAAGATTACATATAACTTACAACTTAGTCACTAATTAAATATGATACTCAACCAGGTAGATTTGAGATGCCTTTGTCCCTATGTAAGGTATTTACTTGACTTCAAAGAAAGACACCAAATTTGTTATGCAAAATTTAACCTAATGACACGTAAAAAGATTGACCTAATAATTAAACTAACCGTGTTTAGATTAGACTGAACACTAAGCAAGTTATGTTCAAGTTTGACACAACACAACAACATAATACGAAACTCCACCCATATCAATATGCTTCAGATAATTATTGAACATCACCAAAAAAAAAAAAGAAAAATATATATTAGAATTTTGTTTCGAATCAAGTCACAAGTTGACAAGTATTAGCTTTGCAATGTACCACTAACAAAACCAACATTTTGACCTTACAAGGGGACGTATTAATTTTCAAATAACCTTTGCAAAGTTCAAATTTTGGGATGAGCTGCCATTCATAAGCCATATAAGATACGATATATACATCAACTCCCCAAAAGATCCTTCATCCATACAATTTTACCCATAGACAATGGATTGATAGACTAAAATCTATTAAAAAGGCTAAATCGTTTATCTCATTATTATTCAAATTCTTTCAAAATTAAAAATTTAACCTTTTGGAGAAAAGATGTAGTCAACATGACTTTGAGTTGAAAATGAGATTCCCACAAAGTTGATAAAGTCATGCAAGTATGAAGACCAAGAAATTGTCATCAACTCATACATCTTCTCATCCATAACCTAGAAGGCCATATTTGCTATTAGTAATCTCTAACCAAAGTCACCCATGTTCCGAAGAGAATCTACATAACCTTCTATAAAGAAATGACAAGCTTCTTTCAATAATACCCAAGACTAACTTAATCTTTAGATCTAGTCCAATCTTCCTGTTAGCCTAGATTAGTAGCTAAGGGTTATACTTTTTTTTTTTAATAGGAAACAAAAATTTTATTAATAAAAGAAGAAAAATACACCTGTGAACCAGAATTCCACTAAAAACAAACAAACAAACACTAAACCTAAAGTCACAATTGAAAGAAACCGTCAACAAACAGCGGCCCTCCAATCTAATAAAATAAAAGATAATGATAAATCTTTAAATTCTTCACTAGAAGACGCTCATAGAGAAGCCAAATAAAACGCTTTATCCCTTAAAAAGTTGTTCTCCTCTTCAGGTTATACTCAAAACCTTCGGAGTTGATTATCTTGAGACAATTTCCTACAGTGATCATCTTAAAATTATTCAAGTTTTGATCTCACTTACGATTAATTTTGTTTAACTTTTTTATAGTTGAATATTAAGAATGCATTTCTTTAAGGTCATATGAATGAAAAAGCCAACATAAATCGACTGCTACAATGGTTGCTTAAAGACAAGCATGGTACTATAAATTGGAAAAAGCTATCTGTGAATTTAAACAATCTCCTTAACCACATTTTGAAAAACTTACATAGGCCTTGATTTTTTTTAGGTTTTCTCAACGCAATTTTGATCATTTTATGCTTGTTCTTGAAAAAAATACGATAGTGTTTGTAATTTAAGTGGAAGATATTATTGCCTATCAATGATACCACTAGTACTGATGTTGAACAAGTTAAAGACTATTCAAAACAAAATTTCTAGACCAAGGATGTTGGCAGGTATATAAACTTCTTGAGTATTAGAGAAGTTCATGGAAAAGGTGAAATTATATTGTCTCCAAGAGAGTCATGTACAATAGCTACAATCAAAGACTAGCATATTGAGATGTAAGCTTGCTAAAACTCTAAGAAACAAAATGCAAAATTTGAAGATGAAATTAGTCCAAAAATTTTATTAGATAAAAATAAGTTTAGAAGTTTGGTTGGGACGTTGATTTAATTGATTGTTACTATCCAATTTTTACAATTTCATGAGTATTTGTCAATTGTTGGAATCTCCTAAACAAATAGGTTGGGAGGCTTTATGCAAAAGCTTAAAGAACTTGAAAGGCACAATCTGAACGAGTCTAATATACATAAAGATTCTTGTATCCAATCCTCATGAAGGTTTTTACGTAATTGATTGGATAAGTGCTATGATTGATTGTAAGCAGTAACTTACTTACACTTCGACAAGTAAAAACATGAAGTGATAAAAAATATTAAGTGTGAGGCAATGATGAGTATAGTTTTTACACCTTATGAGTGAAGGATGTTATTTTGGCTCATCTTTTGAATAAAAGATGATCATGTTATCTACAAATTAAATATGACAAACAACCAAGTTTTTTCAATCTGTGCAAAGACTATCCATTATATTGACTTTTTTTGCCCTACCCATCATTCTACTCAATCCATGCATGCCAAAAAAGAGAGAAAAGAAGTTATTAGATCCCCATGCCCGAGTTCACCCAAGAGCCCAAAATTGTCCATCAACCTACCATTGATCATAACTGATGTAGGACAAGATTAGAAACATTAGGATTCCTATAAGTTTAGGATTCCTACAAATTCAGGATTTCTTATTCTATATTATTAGTAAATTTTCCATTATTAAACCTTTTTAGTTTATGATTACTTTTCAAATTAGGATTCCTATTCCTATTAAGTCTAGGATTCAAAACATTATTTAAAGGCTTGGTTTTGCTTGTGTTAAGTAGACATTATTCTTATTTTTTCAATATTAACAAACTATAGGTTTGTGTTTAATTTTTTCTTATTGAGTTATACTTGTTTTGATTTTAAAACATTTATTCCTCTGCACCAAAATTGTTATCAGAGCACAATTTACCCTTATCTGATAGCTGAAATTGGTTCGCAATTGTCATACAACTCAATAGGACTGAATATACACTTCAAAACCTTTCGCAAATGATTGCTATGATGGTTCTTAACAATGTTCACACCTCGAGCGGACAACCACCTGACCAAGTGAGGAACCAAATGGTGATCACCAACGAGTATTCTAGAAACAACCATAGACGGCAAGGTGATCAAAATCTAGACAGTCATGACCCATATAACCCGGATCTAGGCAAAAGGGACCCGTGCGACCCCTAAATCCTACTCAACTCAAGGAGAAGCTTGTGCGACTCGATTGTTGACCTGTTCCATGTTTCAAACCTGCAATACCCTAATGTTTCAAATCTACACCTGAGGACTCTACCATATATTGATCCAAGCCAAGGTAATTGACGACGGCTCCCAAACAGCACTGATGAGGGTCGACAACCCCAAATGGATGATGACGAAGGCTAGATCGATGATGACAACAACTGGAACATCTAGAACGATGATGGCAAAAGGTAAATTAACAATGGTAAAAGTCGGATCAGCGACGGAAAAGGCTGCTTTAAGAGAATTCACGACCCAACAACCTTAACCCGTCACGCTCCGCATCAACCCAACCCGATTCACTAACCTGACCTATTTTTCAAGTGTATGAAAGAGCTAACCAAGGTGTTTTTGGATGGCACGCTCGGCGAAACCCTATGTTAATGATATCTTCGAGCATTTTCCTCCAAATGAGTTGTCTTTATAATCACAAAACTTAAGGGCGAGTATTTTTGAAGTGGAGGGGATTGATGTGGGACAAGATTAGAAACATTAGGATTCCTATAAATTTAGAATTCCTACAAGTGTATAATTTCTTATTCTTATAATTTTGAAAAGCAAAAGCCACACCGAGACGCAAAAAGCCCTGGTATGCGAGACACATCTTTTATGAAAAAATCACAAAATATTATGAAATAATAAAGTTGGGGTTTTTTATATATATTTTTTATTAATTACTGTGATTTTTTTTTATATATTTTTCAAACCAAATGGTTTGCTTGAGAATTTTATCAAAAGTTGGGGCTTATTCATAATCTTTCCTATATCTATATATATATAATACTTCAGCTTTACCAGTAAACCTAATCCCAGCTGCCACCCTCACCCAATGCTACTACATGTCACCCACACAAACCCTTACCTTCCCCCTTCCACTCCTCCTTTTTGCTGCCGCATCTAGCGTATCAAAAGCATCTTTTCTTGTCGACGACCTAACAAAAAACTCAAAAATCGCCAGAACTCATCAAAACCTTCAAATCAAAGTGATGTTGTCAGACTGAGCTCTGATTTACCTTCAAAGGTCGCCAACAACGTGTTTTCTATGTTAGCAATCCTTGAAATCCTTCAAAAATCGTCGAAAACATCATCGGAGAGATAGGTTGCACAAGGCGTAACCTAGCACTGCACTTTCACTGGTGAGGTGCTCACCTCAACCAAATCATAATGCCTCTGGTAATGCGAGTCGTTGGACGACGCCTTTGATAACTAAGCTTATTTTATGTTATTAGCAAATTTTCTATTATTATATTTTTTTAGTTTAGGATGAGTTTTCAAATTAGGATGAGTTTTCCATTAACTTTAGGATTACAAATATTATTTAAAGGCTTGGTTTTGCTTTTGTTAATTAGACATTCTTATTTTTTCAATAATAACTAGTTATAGGTTTGTGTTCAATTTTCTCTTATTGAGTTTTACCCATTTCGATTTCGAAACAATTATTCCGTTGCACCAATAACCAAAAAAATTCATGAATTTCAAATTTGAAACAACCTATAACCCATAACCTCTATCCATTCCTAACATCCTAGCATCAAGGACAAATGCCCAATCTTCATTGTCAAAAGCTTAAATTCAATTTTGAAGATAATAACCCCTTTTCCCCTTTTCTCCTCGACTTACAATTCTCTACCACTACATTCTCCAAGACAGCATCTAAATCTAATTATTCCATTTAATATTCATAAATACATGGTACGATGCGGTACGAGCATCCCGTCGTGGTACTATACAGTACGTCCAATACAATTAATACAGACATATCGATCAAAAATGATTTTTTAATATTTATTTTTCAAAAATATTATTTATTTACATTTTTTAAATTTTTTAATATTCATTATTTATTTTACTTAAATAAATATTTATGTCACATGACCAACCCTTTACCCTTCAGTAAGTTAAGTGTCTATTTTTCTCAACTAAAAAATAGAAAGTTAAACTATTTGCTACATATCGCATTGCGATGGTATGAGCACCTAGTGTTAAAAAAATTAATTTATTAACACACAAAAAGTGAAATCTAAAGCCTAATGTTTTATCAATCATCACCGATTTCGTCTTTTTCTTCTCTGATTACTTCCTCCACTCCTATTACTCCTCTCTCACCCATTTCCTCTTCTTCTTCTCCTCTCCTCTACTTTCAATTTCTCTCCCATCCCACATGAAAAAAGTCACCGGAAAGCTTCCGCATGTCAGAGAAATCGCCGGAGAGCTTCTGCCTATGAGAGAAGTTGTTGAAAATGAAAGCTAAAGTTGCTGGTGAGAAGAGGAAAGTGTCGATTTAAGAGAAAGAGTGTTGATCAATTATGGTTTAAGGGATTTTAGAGTTTTATTGCTTATATATAGATTTTTTTACTTTTTTAATTTACCCAGCCAGCTATATATACCTATATACCACCGTATCGATATGAGATGGCCATAAGCCATCTCGTATGCATGAGACGGGTTTTGGTAGTTTCTGGCCCCAATACAAGCATATCGACACATCTCACTGCTCATACACTCGCATCGACGCATATATGACCATATGCGACCGTATTTACGAACAATGATTCCATTTATTATCATTATCTATGAGTAATGACATTACATCATATGCATATTCATTCTTTCTGCCATGAAAATGGCATTAGTTTGGACTTGATGTAAATTTCTTTCTTTTTCCCCATAAAGACGGTCTCAATTAGGAAGCGACATAACAAATACATTAGGAAGCCACCAATCATATACTTTGTTACTACAAACTCTAAGACTCCAACACAAGTCTTAGACAAGTTATTCAAAAGGCAATTAGACTAGAGCGTGTATTGACAGATGTTTTACATCAAGATATTGTCCCTAATAAACTTTAATCTTATCAACATAAGAACATAGAAGCAAACCCTATTTGGTAGGCACAAAGCAAAAGGAAAAACAATGTTGTGGCTAATATAGTTTCAAAAACAATGTCTCTCTATTCCATGATGGGTGTAAAGGTTTCTTTTCCAATATAGATGGATTGTTGTAAGTAAATTGTTATTTACGTTGTTATCAATCTAGGATCTCATTAACATAATGTTGAGGTACCTATTAGGGATCCAATAACCACCTTAACAACTCTAACTTGACCAACAAGAATTGTAGCAACAGCCTTTACTTCGGCAATAAGTAAGTCCAAATAGCCCTAACTTGAACAGCAAGCAACGTGCCAACAGCCCTAACTTAGGCAGCAAGCAATGTCCAGCAATCCTTGATTCGTACCCACACATCGATAGATTTGAGTTAGGTCACCTTAATTATGGTTTGCTAACTCTCTAGAGTTTGGGTTATTAGCCCTCACCCTAACCCAAGCTCTCCTAAAATCTAAGAGAAACCGAATGCAGAGAAAAATCTAAATTTTATTGATATTTGACTGAATAATCAAAACTATATAAAGTTGCCCTTTAAATAGGCTAGAATTCTTACCTAAACAAAGAAACACACTTCCAAGTCAACTTAGAATCTCTACTTAAACAAGGAAATAAAATAAAATAAAACACTAAATTAAAACAGAAGATAAAAACCTAAATATCTTTAATTAAATCAAAATATGAAACTGAATCAAATTCAAATTTGTCTATGGCTCATAAAGTCTTTTCTGCATCCTAGTTGACCTTCTAGATTGATCTTCATCACATAACTAATTGTTGATTCATTCTATATCATGATGAAGCACATTTTCATGCCATCTGTTAAGTGTTAAGATCAAAAAGTAAGAGATATCTTAACAAAATCTTTAGTTTTAGAGTTCTTTAGTAGTTTGTGTTTATGTGGTTTTATGTGGACATTAACTTATTGGATCAAATGGTACTATCTTCTTTATTCTTAGTGTATATAAATAAAATAATATGGAGAAAATAGAGTTAGTATGGTTATGACTCCGTCTGTATCCACTAAGTTATACTTATGAATTTTAAGTTAAAAGACAACGATTTTTTTTTTTTAATCAGAGAGCAACAATTTGAAAAAAATTGAACCATATTGTGTAAATATTGATAATGTATTACCATTAAAATTACTTTGTGGGTTTTTATTTAAATGAACCATTTTAACAATTTTTGTACAAGGTAAAAGTGAATCAATCTTTTTCAATTTAAACACAAACGGTGTTTGTATGACCATTAAATGACTAACAAACAAATCCAACACAATTGATCCTTATAACTAACAATAAAAATGTAGTATTGAGTCTATCTAATAACAAAACATCTCGACAAGTTCTTTTTTTCCAATTTTTGACCAAATTTCATCTTATGCCCTTAACTTAAATGAACTATACTTAAATCCAATATGTCACTTGCCACTAAATCAAATCTAAATTTTCCAATATTTTCAAGACCTATTATCTAGTAACTTTAACTAATCATCCGTATGGTAGCTACCATGATCAATCAAATTAAAATTTAAAACAAAAAAATATATTTTACACGTTGAACACCAAAAGATAACAAATCTTAAATGCAATTCCTCACTTTGTCACTGTTGGAAGATTTGTGCAACTATAGTTTAGGAAGCAAAATATTTTCTTTGTAAATATTTCCTATGTAGATTAGTTGACTCATTGATTGAGGAAGATCAATAGTTGATTAGTTGACTAATTGATTAGTGACTAATTAGTACGGATTTGTAGTTTCCATTTTTTGTACTAAGATGTTAGATTAAATAGCCTAATCACTTTCAATTGTAATCATCCTCGTCTTAATAAAGTTTTTCTCCATAAATTTTTTTTCCACAATCACAAAGGGAAAGCTACAAAGTCCGTAGCATTACAAACTTGAAAGCAAGAACAAGGAACTATTATGTAGTTCTTAACATCCAATATCAATGTTACTACCACAACCATGGTTTTAAAATTTAGTTCGAGGTGCCACTCAAGGCATTGAGGCGCCTCAATTCGAGTGCCTCAATGCCGAATCCAACAAAGCCCATCTCGGCCACACAAGGCAACCACCTTATGCCTGAGTCCAATCTACTCGGTCAAGTTAACCCTAAGGCCATTAGGCTTGAGGAAGTTTAAAAAAAATAATGATAAAAACAATAAAAGAACCCTAAAAGACAAGATCGAGGGGTCGAAGTCGACCCTGAAGCAATCAAGCCTAAGTAAATTTAAAAAATATAATAAAAAAACTAAAAGAATTCCTAAAAGACCATATTGGCAAAGACCCCTTCATTCTAAAACTCTTCTTCAACGTTCAACTAAGCTCTCTCTCACTAAAACTTTCTTCAACCTTCAACCAAGATTTCTCTCACGAGAAGTTCCTATTTCAACTGATGCAATGGATGATTGTTTCGAAACAAAATGAGTGAATTTGAAAGAAACGATAGAACAAGAATTTAAAATTTATTACTAGAAGAAAGGAAACAATAATGTACTAAACACAAACCAATTGAACCTTTAAATAATATATCTAATCCTAAAACTATTAGAAATATGAATCTTAATTGAATCTTAATTTCCTAATTTGAAACTAATCCTAAACTAAAAAGTTTTAATAATAGAATAAGGAATCCTAAACTTGTCAGAATCCTAATGGCCTAATCTTGCCCTACATCACCGACCTTCAACTGGGCTCTCACTAAAATTCCTTCTTCAATGTTCAACTAACTAAAAACCAACAGCCCCAAGCTGTCTCTCTCTTAAAACCAGTAGCATGCCAGCAACTCTAAAACCAAGATTTCTCTCACAAACTGCAATTCTTTCTCTCTCTAAGTAGCCTTGTATCTCTCTCTAAACTGCCCTCTCTCCCTCTAAAAATAATCAATTTGCCTCTCTAGAATAGGTGTGGACGCGTGGTACATTTGTGGGTGTTATGGGTATTAGAAAAGATCCGTCTTATTTTGTTTTAGTGATTTTTGCCTTGTTTTTGGTTTGGTATTATTGTTCTAGAAATACTATTGGATAACTAGTTTTAGCATATTGTTGTTTTAGAAATTTATAAAATTTCGTACTATTTTTATTTTTTTTAAGTCATTTTCGGTCAAGACGCTTACCTCATCAGGTGATCACACCACACCGCCCCACGTATTTTCGAACCTTGGCCACAACCAACACGTTCACCATAATTAACCTTCATCAATAACAAGATCTATAAAATATTTGCAAATATAAATTAAAAGTATAGAAAACATAACATTTTTAAAAAAGCAAAACGAAGACAACATAAAGATTGGAAAATTATTTTACTATAAATTTGCCATCAAAAAAAAGGTAATGGGTTAATTAAATACATGTTGAATTTACATAATTACATGGGGAGCATACCGAAACAGTAGATATTTGATATTTTTCTTTTTTTTCTTTTAACTGAACAGTAAAAGCTATTGATAAGGCCAGCCTGACAAAGCTTATAATCTCCCACCCAATGCTGCAAGTTGATAATTTCCTAGTACTTAATTTCTCACAAATTAAGCATATTTAAATAAAAACGATGGTCCTCTCAATATTTTATGTGATTTTCAGTAACAGCCTTGATTGGGAAAACCAAGGATTAACTTATGAGACTCATTAGTCACAACCATGATGATTCTCCAGCAATAAAGCCATAAAATATGTAGTGGTACAAATCTAATAAAATGTCAGCCTATTGAAAGTCCTTAACTGTGCCCAAAACGAGTATAATCTGACATAATTTTCACATCTCAGCAGAAAACCAACAAGTGCTTTCAATTAAAGTTCAAAGCAGTCCCAACAAGTCAAAAAAGTGACTTGTACTAACCACTATGCATAACCATCAAAAGATAATAGAAAAGATACTTAAAAAAAAAAAAAAAAAAAAGCGAAAGAGAAGAGAAGAGAATCATGACCCGCCTCAAAACCAAACGCAAATCTCCCTCCAATTAGAGTCCACTCTTCCTCTACCTAGAATCTGAAAACATTCAAAACCTGAAGCATATGTCAATCGAATGAAGAAAAATACACTACAAAAGATAATCGGAAACAACAAAATAGTGCTATCAGATTCAACAACACAGAATATAAACCATCAAAATCAGTTAGATTATGAGAATACATATATAGAGAAGCGAAAACTCTGAATCTATTAACACTTAGGGTTTCAACAACATCAGCAACGAAGCAATCAGTTGTCAGTTTGTTTATTATTTTCATTTACCTTCAAAGTTTCTCATCAGCCAAGCGAATCTTAAAACGAACATTAAGCTGATTGCAGAAACGCGTTTTGATTTGGTGAAAACGCAGGGATGCGTTGAAAAAAAGGTAAAATTACCTCAAAAACAAAGACTCGTGAAAGATTGGAGTAACAAATTAAAGAGAAAAAGGCAGCATTGAGCGTGAAACTGAGCTGGAAAGGCAATTACATAGACGTGAATTTCACAGAAATGCAAATCCCTAGCTAAAACAAACGACCGAAACCTACGAAGAAATTGAAGTCTAGGAGGTGAATAAGTCTAGGAAGTGAAAAAAAAACGTAGACGAGATGATCAGAGATCTGCTCGTGCAAACGAGACAGCGAAATCCATACCAGAGACAGAGATAGTTAGAGAGAGAGAGAGTTAGAGAGATGGAAAATATCTGGGAGGACAATTTGAAAGGGGTATATATAAAACACTGGTGGATGCCCCCACCTGATCTATACACGTGATCAAGCTGTGTAATTTTGCCTTTTTTTTCTGATTATTTTTTTTTTTTTTAATACTTAGGGTTTCGTCCCAAACGGCCTTCTTAGTTCTTGGCACAACTGTTGTTTCAGCGGAGCAAGCAGGCATTTTAAATTGGAGATAATCTGACTCGGCTTCAAAGCCGTTACGTGAGCTTTAAGCGTTTCCACTCTGCGCTGCATTCACTTGGAAACACGAGTGAGTTGTTCTTCATTTTTTTTTTTTCTAACCTTATTTTTTTTTATGACGACTGAATTAAAAGTGCAAGAAATTTCAAAAGGACAAGATAAAAACTTAAAGGACGTGGTAATAAGTTTGTTTGACAAATAAAGCAAGTATTGGAGTAGTTTTGATGAGAATCAAAATCTTTTTGAATGAAATGAATGAATTATTAATATCTATTGTTTGTATATGATATTTAGGGGTGAACCAAAAAAATGGGACCAACTCAATCTGAGCCGGGCTGAAAATGTCATTTTTTAATTTGATTTCAGAATAGATCTATTTTAGAGGTGAAAAATCGATTATTTTCAATTTTAAGTTGGTTTTGAATCGATAAAATCGACTCGACCCAAAACTAATTTAAAAAATTTAATTAAAAAAAAAAAAAACCATATATACTTTCGGTCCAAACAATTCTTCACTCCACACAACCAGTTCTCTCAACTTCTCACCAATTCTTCACTCCACCACCAACAGTTCTTTTTTTCTTATTTTCCTCCTTCTCTTCCTCCGTCAATTCGCCTCCTCTACTTTTCCTCCTCTCCTCCTTTCCTCCATCGATTCGCCTACTTCATCGCCCCCCTTACTCACATGCTACCTCTCCGCTATTCAGCCCTCCATCAAGGAAAAGAGAGAAATGCAATTCAATGGCAAGGAGTAGAGAGAAGAATACGAAATATCGTAAATACAAAGGTAATTTAGGATCTGTGTGAATGAGGTTTTTGGATTTGGTGGATTGATAGTTGTGTATTGGTGTGGATGTGGATTTTGGGTTTGGTGTGTATTGATGTGGTTTCTAGGTTTCTGGGTTTGAGTTGGTTCTATGTTTTGTTGTATTGGGTAATGAGGATCTATTAGAGAATAAAAATTTCAAGTAAATATAATGAATTACAAGTAAATGTAATGCTTTTGTGGTTCTTTGTTGAGTTGTTTGGCATTTTTTGTAGAGGTTTTAGTTTGTTTGTAAGAAGTGGATTGTTTGATTTATATGAGAGTTTTGTGTAATTTAGATTTTGGTGATGAACAAGTGAAATCAGTGTGAAATTGATCGGACCGAACAGACACAATACTAATTGGTTAAGGTCGAGTTTCCTCCCTAAATCGAGTTAGATCAATTTTCGATTTGCAAAACTGAAAATAATCGGTTTCGGTTTAGTTTTGTCCAAAATCGACCCGCGTTCATCCCTATTAATAATAACATTATGTAATCATCAAAACATGTAGTTATTCATAATTATTCCGAATAATATAATGTGTAGTGGGTTGCATTTTACAGTTGTTAACATAAAGGTTCAATTCTACGATCAGCTTATAAGAACCTAACAACCCATAAAAAATCAATCGACAATAGGTTATTTTGACACCGGAATAGTGCCGGCTAACCAAAAGCAACACTCGAATGTTCAAGTTAGAATTGAAAATAAATATCGATAGATAAAAGAGAGTAAGAGAGCATACGATTAATGATTACAATAATGGCATACAACGAGTGAGAATGATATTTTTTGCTAAGAGTAAAGCAAGATAGTAATCGACTGTCATGTGACAGTGTAGACAATGATGTTAGCTAAGCACATATGAAGCTTCTGGTAGAATAACGTTATATTGAATGGGATCCCTTTGTCTTTTTAATGGCTCCCTTTTTATAAGTGAGGAGCATATTATTGTAGGGGTATAATGGCAGTTCGGATTAAAGGATCTATTCTTTTGATCCTTGCCCCTACTTATGGAGCAAATCCTCCATTCATGCGATCATGCCTTTGATTAAAGAGGCTTGAGTTGTTCGAAGTTAACACTGACTTGAGCTATTGGGCTTCAAGTAAACGTAACTGATTATTGGTCTAATTCATAGGTTACCATTTGGGCTTTACCTACAACTTGCCAATTGAGTTTATATTGAGTTGATTTTTACTGTTATACAATGTAATTAGATAATCGACTTAATGTAATATTAAATGCAAAAATATGATAGAAGTTTTGGTATTTATTTCTATTTATGCAAAATCCAATTAAATTGGTAGGGGGTGGCCTCAAATTCAGAAACCAAACTTCCATGTAGTCTTGCAAGATGAGCATACTTGTTAGAATGCCTTGGTGGTTTTGTCCTTTTTGAGTTGAAGTCAAGGCTAGTATGATGTTGGTTGAAATAAATTTTTACAATAAAAAGGGTGAAGAAAAACTTAGCTTTTTTTACAATCTTCTTACATATTTATTAGCCTTCTTAGGAGTTTGTCTGTTATTGTCACACATATATTGATCATTGATGCCACTTATTGACATTCTTGATTGATTTTATTGACACATTGCATCGTTGATGGGGCTGTTAGGCAAAACTCGTTAGCAACTTGATATTAAGAACAAATTATAAAAAAAATATATATAGATGTAAGATTACAAAATTGAAAAACGAAAAAAAAAAATAAATAATAAATAACAATAACTTAATATGAAGAGAATAAAAGATGAAACAAATAAAGGTCTATATAAAATCACAATATCCTTAAAACATATTTGTCTCATATCATTAAGGTCAACGTCTGACTCATAAGATACAACAACTTAAAATCAGAAATAATTGACAAACCGAACTATACCTGAAATTATCACTTCGAAATACTAGACTAGAGTAAAAAAATACAGAAACTATAGAGATAAAGCATGAAGGCTGACGTTATTTGCAAGTGTCTTTACTCTTCAAGACTAGGAGCCAATTTATAATCTCTATGTAGAGGTGATTACAAAACTGATTTAAAATCAACTATTAAATCAAATCAACAAATTAATATCCGTAGTTACATTTTGATAAATCAAATCCATAACTAACACTTGTAATTATATTTTGAAAAATCAAATGTGTAATTTAATTCTGTAGTTTCAGTTTTTTCAAAATCAATTGCTGTAATCAAATCTGTTTTCAACACCTATAGTTATATTTTGAAAAGTCAAATATGCAATTCAATTCGACGGTTTGATGCAATTCATGGTGATTAAAATCTGTAGTTAAATTTTAAAAAATCAAATTTAATTATATAGTTAACATCTACTGTTACATTTTGAATAATCAATTATGCAATTCAATTATACAGTTAACACCTACAATTATATTTTGAAAAATTAAATCTCCAATTCAATTTTACATTTTTAGCTTTTACAAACTCAGTTGTACTTAAATCCAATAATTAAATCAATATTTAATCATCAATGTAAAAATTCAACTAATTGCAGATTCATTCCAATAGGTGCACTTTAAACCTAATTTCTTATTCATTTAATTTTCATATTTTTCTTATAAATATACGATTTCAATGTTCTCACGAAGGAGAACACAAATTCACTTGACACACCTAAATCAAGATTTCTAACCAAATAATTATGAGTCCTTAAAATGAGTGCTTGTGTCCATCTTTCTAACAGGGACAACTTCACTATTTTGACATCACAACTTATAAGACCATCCAAGTTTTTTTAAGCTTATCGGATGGTAGTCCCTGTGACTTGTTTTTTTTGTTAAGTTAATATGTGTAAGAATATTACTTAATACAGCTTACCACTCATACAAATTCCCATCCAAATGTTTATAAAAGATAATATGCTTTACACTTGAAAATAAAGAAATTTGTGTTTAGTGAAATAACTAAAATAGACATTAAGATAAAAAGAAAATGAATGGTATCACAATCATACATAAAAACTTGAAAGATTTATTAAGCAAATAAATATAAAATAATATCACATTTTAACAAAAAATTAATTTGTTTGTATGAAAGGAATACTTAATCATTAGAGATGGATTTGTCTACCTCTGTCGTTTGAGGATAGGAATTATAGTAAGATCGTGTCTCGCCTCCTTCAATGAATGAAAAGCTTCAACCTTCGATGACGACATTGGAATTAGTATTGATATCATTGGAGAGGTCGATGACAACTCCTAAATGATAAGAAAACAGAGGGTGCTGGAGGAAAAATAGACATGTTCAAGTGATGATAACAGTAGAAAATGTCGATTCTCATATAGGAGTGGCCGTCACCACAATATTATCATGACTATTAAACATTTGATTACATACCCATCTAAAAATTAATTTAATTCAAAATAATTACATTTTTATTTTTGAGATTTTAAAATTATTATAATCAAATTAAGCGTAATATTGTCTTTATAAGGATATTATGAATATTTCCTAAGCAATAAATTAAATTCTCCAATAATTAATGTTTAAAAGTGAATTTTGAGTCTCAATCAACTTCTTGAAATTTAATTATAAAAGAAATAAATTGTAAACAAGTAAAATTAAAAAAATTACCAAACACCTAACCTCCCAAGTTATGAAATAAATCATAATCTATCTTAATTGCAATTTTCCTGTAACTTTGGTGAGAAATGATTAATTTAGGAGAAACATTATTTAAGTCCTCAAAATTTCTAAAAATATCAAAGTTTTTAAATTCTTTTTGAAACAGCTTTTTTAGAAATATTTTTTTTTTATTTCTAATTTTTATAAAACTTTTCATAAAAGTCTAAACCATCAATTAATTAACGGTCAACAGTGATTTTAGATAATTTTAATTATAATTTAATAACGTAAATTCAAAGACATTTTAAGAAATTTCACTTATAAATTCATTTTATTTTTACTGCAATTCAATAATTTACATACCACTATCAATTATCAAAAATAAAAATATTTTTTCATATATTTTGCTAATGTTACTAATAATTTAGACTTTTTTAAAAAAACTTGAAAAAGTTAATAATAAAAATAGTTATTTTTAAAAGAATTTTTAAAACGTGATATTTTTAAAAATCTTAAAAATTAAAATGAAGTTTCGTTATTATCATTATTATTATTAATTTTAAGGAAAGTTTCCCCGTTAATTTAATTCACGTGCCAGTTTGCTTCTAGAAGAGCCGAGCAAGCAATCAGCTGAAGCGAAGCCGCAGCTACTTCCACGGCGTTTGAAAGAACATGAAGCTCCGCTGCCAAGCGGATAAAATTTTCCTGGGATGAACTCAATGTGACACGTTTCGAGCTATCATTTGACAACGTAGAATCACCTACATCCACTCAAGATTAGGTCCCGAAACTATTTTTTTTTTAAACGAATATAAATCTAATACGTATCCAATGTCCCATCCTCGCTTTTGGTTCTTTATAAAGTCTCAAAATCTCAACCATATCATAGGCTCAATTTTTTAATTACCCTTTGGAGGTATCACGGAAAGAAAGTTCTATACACAGAAATTTAATAATGTAAAGCGATAAAAAAAAATAGTACAAAATAAAGGTACGCTATCTGTCAAAATGAATAAATAAATAAATAAAAGTCCGCTACCTATCTGTGCGGACACGTGTCCGCTTTTCGAGCTTGGTCAGTTTTTTATGCCATAATTCGCACATTTGATTATTGTGCAAGGACGAAGATATTTTGTGCTGATGAGCCACGTGGCAGCAGTGGCTTAGATATTTTTGTAGGATGAACATTGTAACGCGACACGCTCTTTTAAGAGTAAATACACTAATATCATGGTGTTTATTTTATTTTAGAGCATCTTCAATGTAAATATGGATTATCTTTTAAAAAAAATGGATACATCATTAATGTCAAGAAAATGTACATCATATGTGGCATAAATATTAATAGATAGGCACTCAAGTCTAAAAGGACTCTCCAATGGTAGTCTATTCATTTCAATAATGAATAGTTAAAGAATAATATATCATTAAAATAAATTATTATAAAATATTATTTTATGGAAGTTTTAATTATTTATTATGTCAAGGAGGCTCTCTAGAAATAGACATTGAGGTTGACAGCCTCTATTTTTTTTTTTTGCTACGTCAGTTTGATAGTAGTTATAGAAGTTTGTATTGGAGAGCTTAATTTTAACACTCTATCAATTTATTCTATGTGGCACTCCATTTTTTTACAATTCATACTTGTATTGAAGATGCTCTTACATGAAAAATTAAGAAACGCTATAGTTTTTTTTTTTTGAAAGGAAAACGCTATTGATTATTAAAGTCACGTGAAAAGAAGATTAACATTGCAGAATGTCATAATCAAACAATTAGCTAAGAGATTAATGGGAAGGTGATCAGCAGATAACATAAATGGAGGGTATCAAATATATGATAAAAGGGCGTGTTATTATTATTGGGATGATAGAGATAGCAGTGATATACAGTTGTCACTATGATAACACGGTTAACATATCCTATATACAACATTTTTACTATTTATATTTACTGTAACACTTAAAATTGTTTTTTTAACTCAAAATTTTTATTAGCATCTCTTGAAAAAAGGACTGTTGAGTTGAGTGATATTTTATTAATTAAAAAAAAAGCAGTAAACACAAATAAAGAGCAACATGAAGACACAAAACTAAAAAACAAGAACAAAATTGAGAAGTCTTTCACATTGTGAATATCTTTTTAAATGTTCAAAGAATAGTCCAACATTGAAAATAACGGAAATCTTAGACTTATATTAGTCAAAAATTAGCTTGATTTATAACATGTTTTAATGTAATAACTTTTTGTTTTTTTGGGTTAGAAGTGAAATATTTAAATTTAAGACCTCAATTTTGTTGAAGGTGTGTGGTGGTACCCATATAATGCTTACAACCACAATGCAATAGTTAACTTATAGATTATTTAAAAAACATTTTTATAATGTCTTTAAGAAAGTTATTTTCAATTACTTACCCAACATCTCAAAAAACGTCATAATTTTTTTCCTTCAACCATTGTCAATCAAGTGATGCTAACCATATAAATTTATATCTCATATATTTTTTTTTCAATTTGTATTTGTATTAATTGATAAAAGGAAACACGTTGATAAAGCTACATTCATTGTCCCTCCACCCAATTGTTTTTCAAATGTAAGTAAAAATTATTTAAATTTAATCCCAAAATATTTTTTGTTTACATTTTCTCTCTTCAATAAAACAAAATTCAAACTAACCTTTAATGAAATGGATCTGACTTCATCTCTAGACACGTTAACAATTATTTAACTCACTTATTACATATACATATATTACAAATTAAATGGACACATTACTAGTAAAAATACAATTTAAAATACGTGTTAAAATGTTTAACACCAGAGTCAATATATCAATAACTTGATAGATTTTGTCTTTTTGTGTGATAGACTTGGTCAATTGTAGTCTTTCATTAAGATAAGAGTCAATTAGTTGAGAAAAAGTCTAATATATGCAGTCAATGAACATAGTAATCTTGGCTACGTAACAAGATTTGCTTATGAATTACGGAACACGTCGCGAAAATATCTTGGAATATTTTCAAACGTTAAAATATAGAAAACCTGTATGACTAAAACCCTAGTACGACAACGGAACACCTAGCGGCACAGAAATAAACTAATAATCTACTAATTTCTTCAAGTCGTCAAATCCCAAGGCTCCCGTCATTACAAATCAAGATTAAATATTAACAAAGCAGACACAGTAACAATGACGTGTAAAGCGCTTCGATGAGTGCAGCAGGCTCATGCCTTTATTGACAGCTTGGTGGCAGGCTGGCAGCATCTGATTGGTGACAGGTTTCAGGTTCTTGTCGTGTCGCCGTTGAACACTCTCGTATCTCGAACACAAACCTAATTTTATGTGACTCAACGCATATCAAAGAGAGTTACGTAGCCTGGTTGGTACCAATCCAATCCATGTCAGTGATCCTTTAACAACCTCCATCTTAACCCAACAATTACCTAATAACTATTGTAACATAATTTTGTTAACGTCGTTGTTCCACTGTCATCTTTCGTTGGCAACCTTCAGTGACATTATGGTTGATATTACTCTCATTTTGTCCGATTAGAGTTACTTCAATGGCCCGTTGATTGCAGGACATTGTAATAGCCAAAATTTAGACATAGGCTTAATAGTTAAGTTGAAGGTAGAGTAAAAAATAATAGCCCAAATGATGGGGCAATACCAAGTCTAGTTCAATTGAAGTTCAAAAGCTCGAGTATGTAACGTGTGGTTAAACCCAACAAATTAAATTTGGGAGCTGACCAATAAAATGTGGGGATTGACCAATTAAGCATAGGGATAAGGATCAAGGGAATCAATCATTTAATCTCAAGAGCTATTATAACTAGATAATAGTTAACCTTTCTCTTATAAAAGAGAAACAACTAGTATGGAAAAGGGACATCTAACTCCTTACTGTCACTCTGCCAAAATTTATACTAATACTCAACATTCTTTGTTGCTTGATTTCCCACTCTTAACCTACCGTCAATTATATTTCTAATTTACGTGTCGAAATGCCTTTGACTGACATCAGTCCGGTATCAAAGTAACTCATCAATTTCTTTTAACTTTTTTACAGATTATTAGGTTCCAAAAAACTGATAATAGAGACAAGTCACAATGTTAGTAACTGTAGAAAGCGGCTAACTACTAACATGGTTTACAAGTTACAACCATGTGATTATGATATACACATAGAGTGGATTTTTATCCATTAATGTCTAAAATTCAGGGTCTTTGTAATTTTCTTTTTCCTATAAATATACTTGAGAGATTATGTTAAGAGAATCAGTGTTGTAACTAGCCTTTATAATCAAAATCATGGAATGACAATAAGAAATTATTTACGGATAAAAAATAAACAAATTATTTGTATTTTCCAAAGAAAGTATAGCCATATAATTTTGGAAGTAACCAGTAAGAGACTTTTGCCATTGGCATCTTGCGGTTGTAGCTTAAAGTGGCTTTCAATAGAAGTTACACATTAACACATTGGACAATACATTATTAAAAACATCTCCAATTATATTCCCTGTTTTTTAGCTAAATAACAAAAAAGTTATTTTAGCTAACAACTTTTGACTTTATCACTCTAACCATTCTTTCTATTTTAACAAAGTATTAATATTAAAATAATAGAAAAAAGAGCTTATCACTATTTTAATAAAGCATTAATATTAAAACAATAAGAGAAAAAGTTTGACTAAAATTTTCAAATTATTTTATTTTAAATTAAATATTAAAATAATATGAGAAAAAATTTAGTTAGGACCTTTTTGCCATGTTATTCAATTTTTACAAAATAACTAATAAAATAGAAAGTAGTGGAAATCCATAAAAGTCGAATTATTAGCTATTTTAGCTAAGGATAATGGATATCTAGCATGGTTAAAAATGCTCTAACATTTCTCTCAACACCCAAAAGACAAAATTTACACGTAGAAATAAGGGGGAATTTCAAAAATTAATCATATTTGAAGTAAAATTCATTTTTAGCCCACTCAAAAAGAAAATTTATTTTTAATTTCTCAAATAAACTATTTGCATCCTATATCCTTTTTTGACCAAATTGTCCTTATTATTAAATTACCCATGTACCCTTAGCATTTAAAATTTAAAAAACCCTAAGTTCAAAATTACTAATATACCCTCATCCTTAAGTACGTTACTTGTCACGGGAGAGATCTCATTTTCACACATTCAACCCTTTTGCGTTGAGCAAATTACTGGATAGCCTCCAGACATTACAATCGGAAACCATTTTTACCTTTTGTAACAATAACTTCCCCTCTACTAATTGTTTGATCATAGTTGACTGTGAAAGTTAACTGTAGTAAGGACATTTAGGTCAATTTATTTGATTTTATTTTTCTTTTAAAAATTATATTAATTAATAAATAATTAAAATTTTAAAACTTAAAAATATTTTAAAATTAAATAATTTTAAAAAAATTAAATTTAAACTATAAAAATAATTTAAAATTTTTTCAAATGGATCTAAACCGTCAAATTTTGAGATGGATGGTCTAGATCAATTTAAAAAATATATAATATAAAGATGGACGGTCTAGATCAATTTAAAAAAAATAATATTTAAAAAAATAAAAAAAATGATTAAAAATTTTGATGGTGGTTCAGTTCATCAACATTTCAGGATATCTGGGTTTCTGGTTCATTAATAGAGGCATTAATCCAGTATCATCAGTCATCATCACAAACAAAACCACTGTCATCTTCAAACAAAAACCACTGCCATCATCATCAAACAAACCCAAGAACATCATCATCAACACCATCTACTATAAACACAATCATCAACATCATCATAAACACAATCATCATCAACACCATCTACAATAAATAGAGTAAAAATTAATCCCGCAAATGAAAACCTAAACGCTAGGTACTCAGACGTCTGGGTTTTCATATCTGGGCGTTTGAGTCGGAAACCCAAACGTTCGACGTCTGAGTTTTTAGACGGAAACCTAGATCGAATTTTGGTTTCTAATCTAGAAATCCAGGTGTCTAGGACGGAAACCCAAATCAATCCAAATCGATATAGGTTTTCAGATCCGAAAATCCAGACTGGGTTTTCAGACGCAAACTCAGATTGACGTCTAGATTTTCGTCCGGAAACCTAGACGCCCGATACCCAAACGTGTATCTGGGCATCCGGGTAAGAGAATGAGAAGATGAAAACAAAGAGAAAAAGGAGAACAGAGAGAGAGAGAGGGATACCAATTGGTAAAGAAGATGAAGAAAGAGAATAAGGAGGAGAGAGAGAGAGAGAGAGAGAGAGAGCAGAGAGATGAGAGGGTCGGTGAGAGTTTTATAAATAGGGATCCAATCTCTCCATAATGGATCTCCACCCTTTTTTTTTTAATTTTTTAAAATATTAAAGATTTTTTTTTTTAATTTTTGATCTTTGAAAATTAATCACCACCATCCATCAACATATGATGGACGGTGCAGATCTCATTTCATTATTTTATTTTTTTTTAAATTTTAATTATTTTATAATTTAAATTTTATAAAATTAATTAACCTGAGGTATTTTCGTCTTTTTGTTCTATTTTGTCATTTTTCAGTTATTTCAAATGGTCAACTATGGTCAAATCTTAGTAGAAGGGAGGTTATTGTTACAAAAAGTAAAAATGATTTCTGATTATAATAAAGCAAATATTTGGAGGCTATTAAGTAATTTTCTCATAATATGTAGGACCCATTGTTGTCAAGCTACAATGTTGACCACCATCTTTACTCGAGCGGTATGATTTCCAATCTCCCATTTTTGAGTTTTCTTAAGATTTTGAATTTTTGTTAAGTCTTTATTATTATTATTATTTTCTGGGTTTTGGTATATTATTGTGCTTCTGTGCGATTGATAATGGCATAAAAATGATTTAGAAATGACGTTTTTTTTTGGCATGTTTGAAAATTGTAGACGACAAAAAATCTTATCCCTACTTTCACCTAACAACAAGGATAAGATTGCATGTTATCTAGGTTTCTAGGCGAAGCCAAAACCGGAATAAGATATCATTTTATCACTAATGTATCCATGATAAAATGTCATCTTATTCCATTTTTAAGGTTGAAAATTGGGATAAAATGCCATCTTATTCTGCTTTTGGTTTTTGCCCAGAAACTAAGATAAGTTGCAATCTTATCATGGTTTCTGGGTGTTAGAATTGTTATGGAAATGGTGTATAGAAAATGTGGAAAAAAATAAATTTTATGGTGTTGAGAATATGCAAAACCATCAAAGGATACTCACATTTGTTGTTTTTTCATACAGACGAATTCCCTAGAGGAGGAATTCATTTGTCTACCAAAAAAAAAAAAAAAAGATAAAATCATTTTGATCCTTAAGTTTTGAGAAATGATCAAATTTTTAATTCTGTTTCGAAGACGGATTAAATCAATCTTAACGTTTTGAAAAAGTGTCAATTGTTAGTGAACTAACAGTTAAATCAAACAAAAAGTAAGAAATATTTTATCTCTTACTTCAGTTACAACACATGCAATTACAATTAATTAAAAATTAATAAATAAAAATTAAAACTAAACCCTAAAACAAAATGAATTTAAAAATTTAAAAAGGCGTACATATATTTCAACACTTCAACCCCGCATATTTGTCTTTTTCTTCAATCCAATTCAAACTAAAATAATATCAAGAAAAAATTCATAAATTAAAAAAAAAAAAAAAAATCTTCGAAATATTTAAAAGACTAAAATTAAAATAATATTTAAAAAACTAAAAAAACATAGAAAATTTGGTTCATTATAATAACTTTATAAAAGATAAATACGAATATAAAAAAAAATAAAAAACTAACTTAGTTCATCATCAATTGGTGAAGAATTATTCATCACCAAATTTCTAGTGATGGATGTTCATCACTAGAATATGGTGATGAACTAGACGATTCTAGTGATTTATCATCAGAGTGATAAACCAGAATATGATGACAAACTAGATTCTCTAGTGGTGATGAACCATCTGTGCAGTGATGAATGATCTAGTTCATCACTAGAAAGATGATCTGGTTCACCAACAAAATTTGGTGACCAAATTGTTCATAACTAGAAGGATGATTGTGTTTATCACTAAAATCTGGTGATGAACCAGATCACCTAGATTCTAGTCTAGTTAATCACTTTCATCACTAGAATCTAGTGATGAACCATGATTGGTTATGGTTCATCACTAGAATCGGTGATGAACCGGTGATGAACCATCATCGTCGATTTTGGTGATAAAGCAGCACCATAATCCATTTTTTTTAATTAATTGTTTACTATTTTATTTTTATTATTTTTAATTGTTTATTTTCAAATTTTTCTTTCTTTCTTATTTTTTTTTTCAAAATATTTGTTTTATTCATGTATCAAGATACTTAATTGTGATTGAAAATGCTAAAATTAACCCTCCTCACTATATTGACAGTTACATTTGATTATCAATTGACTGATCAGATGAACTGATTTGATATTTTTTCGAAACATTAGAATTGATTTAAATTTTTTTCAAAATATAATTAAAAATTTAATTATTTCCCAAAATTTATATGGGGAACAAAATGATTTTTATCTAAAAAAAAAAAAAAATGCGCCCTTTATTCGAGATGCAGGGGTCATGGTTTAACTAGTACACATGTTCAGTATTTTTAATTAGAGAGGTTATTATAAGAGTAATGTTATCTTATCTTTTTTTTTTTTTTTCTTTTTTGGTATTTATCATTAAAACTCCCCATTTTTTAAACTATTTGAATTGTAATATAATAGATCTAAGAGTGCGTTTGAGATTGCTTCTGCTTATGAAATAATTATTAAATCAATGAGAGTAGTATTGATATTTCATAAGTTTTGACTAGAAAATGTATTTGATAAATTTTTCATAATCAACTTAATTCACAATCTACATCTCTAATAATCAGCTTTTGATAAATTAGTTAGAATTACTTTTGAAAGCTAATTATTAAAAAGTTAACTGATTACTTATGAAATATCTATACTACTCTCATTAATTTAATAAAGTGATAATAATGCCTCTAATATTTTTTTCAAAACTTTTATCAAAAAGAGTGTTAGTAGTGACGATCAATAAAGAGAATCGGTCTCCTTCCACAACATTGTAAACTGGTTCTCCTCCGACAATGGAGGAGGTAAGCATCTTTCGCGCTCACGATCAATTTACCGAATATTATTTCCTTTCCATTTCAAAAGTAAAGCAATTTTAAAATTAAGTTACCAAACACCCACGTATCTATCTTTTAAGGGGGTTATTTTCACAAATTAAGCTATAAATGATTATTTCATAACCTACAACAATCCAACATACAGCTTAAGTGGCTAACCTACGGTAATTGATTGCAGTTAACTCCAAATTAAATGCCCCCGTTATACAGAGTGCAACGTGCACCAAATCCACCCGAACCCAAGCCAAAAATGTGCTTGGATTTACAACACACTCTCCAGAATGGAGTTCACTATCTATAAGTGACTTTTATCAACAGGCCATTACTCATTACGAACCGCTATAGTTAGATATCAATGCAATCCAGGCCCAGCCCATACACGAGTCCAATCGGCTTACTTGTCTTGTGTCGTCTTCTTGTTCGCTGAAGTAGAACTGAGTGACCCCTCCACCGTTGAATGCGCAAACTGGATAAGCAAAACCAAGGACGGCAATACTTTGTAAGCTTCCTCTCTTCGTATTCTTTTATCATACTCTCTTTTCCCATTTGTGGACTTTCTCTCGTTAGTCGGTTTCAAAACCCTCCATCAACCCCCATTATCTGTAACACTTTTTTATTCCTTTTAACGCACGATTTTCTGAGCATTATCGTCTCTTTTAACGATAAGTAGTTGAAAATATGGATTTGATAGTACCAACGAACCATGTCCATGGAGGACTTTGTTCCTTTCAACAGTTCCATAGACTTAGGTCTGATAAAATTGATTTCAACTTAAGTCCTACAAGGCTTCATCTGGGTTGCAAAGCTCGCTTTCTTATCCGGTCTTCGTTTCCAAAGAGAAAGCGACACCGTGTTTTTGCTGGTTCAAAAGCTGAATTACTTAGTTTTAATGGTAAAGTGAAAGATAATCAGAAGTTGCTTAATGGGCATTTAGGCAATGGTCATGTTTATTCGAGCTCCGTGAATTCTTCTCCAAACTTGGAGGATTTTGAGAGTAATTATCATCTTCGTCGATTGGTTAGAAATGGGGAATTAGAAGAAGGGTTTAAGTTTCTTGAGAACATGGTTTATCATGGTGATATACCTGATATAATCCCTTGCACGAGTTTGATTCGTGGATTCTGCAAGGTCGGTAAGACTAGGAAGGCGACTAGGGTTATGGAGATCATAGAAGATTCTGGAGCAGTTCCCGACGTTATAACATACAATGTTCTGATTAGTGGGTATTGCAAGGCAGGGGAGATTGATAATGCTTTACGTCTTTTGGAACGAATGAACGTTGCACCGGATGTTGTTACATATAATACTATTTTACGTACTTTGTGTGATAGTGGGAAGTTGAATCTAGCTATGAAAGTCCTTAATTGGCAGTTGGAGAAGGAGTGTTACCCGGATGTAATTACGTATACCATATTGATCGAAGCAACCTGTAAAGAATGTGGTGTTGATCAGGCGATGAAGCTCTTAGATGAAATGAAGAGCAGGGGATGTAAACCTGATGTGGTTACCTATAATGTTCTTGTTAATGGAATTTGTAAGGAAGGAAGGTTAGATGAAGCAATCAAGTTCTTGATTGACATGCCATCGTATGGATGCCAACCTAATGTCATTACTCATAATATTATTTTGCGTAGCATGTGTAGCACTGGGAGGTGGATGGATGCTGAGAGACTATTAGCTGAAATGGTACACAAAGGATGCTCTCCTAGTGTTGTTACTTTCAATATTTTGATTAATTTCTTGTGCCGAAAGGGTTTGTTGGGTCGTGCAATTGACATATTGGAGAAGATGCCCAAGCATGGATGTACTCCGAATTCTCTAAGTTACAACCCATTGCTTCATGGGTTTTGCAAAGAAAAGAAGATGGACAGAGCAATCCAATATTTGGAAATTATGGTATCTAGGGGGTGTTACCCTGATATTGTGACGTACAACACTCTGCTCACTGCATTATGCAAAGATGGGAAAGTTGATGTTGCAGTCGAGCTACTTAACCAGCTAAGTAGCAAGTCTTGCTCACCTGTTTTGATTACTTACAATACTGTCATTGACGGCCTGTCAAAGGTGGGGAAAACAGAACACGCTATGAAACTTTTGAATGAGATGCGTGGGAAGGGTCTCAGGCCCGACACAATTACCTACGCTTCACTTGTTGGTGGGCTTTGTAGAGAAGGCAAGGTTGATGAAGCAATTAAGCTCTTTCGTGACTTTGAAAGATTGGGTGTCCGGCCTAATATTATATCCTACAATTCTATCATGTTAGGACTTTGTAAGGCTTGGCAGACAGATCGTGCGATTGACTTCCTGGCAGACATGGTAATGAGGGGCTGTAAACCCACTGAAGCTACGTACACCATTCTAATAGAAGGCATCGCTTACGAAGGTCTAGCTAAGGAGGCTTTGGAGCTATTAAATCAGTTGTGCACCAAAGGAGTTGTGAAGAAAAGCTCAGCAGAACAGGTGGCAGTCAAGATGTAGCATGTGTTATATGCCATCTTTTGTTCTCAGAGGACTCATAACCGGTAATTTGTGCCCTCTATTAGTTTCCTCTTTTGCTAAAGGTGAAAGTAAACTTCAGTTTTGGTAGATAGTTCATGTAGGCTTATCCTGGTACTATTTTGTCTTGTATTGTACTTTGTGCTTCTCACAAAATTCATATCCTGGTACCATTAGCTTACTGTGGTGTGGTTGGTTTGTTTATGTTAGATAATCGTCAGTGGAACACTTTGTTGCTTCTCACTGCTATCGTGTTTATTGTTGATAGAAGGATTTTTGTTCATGCATCACTATCCCTTTGTTCATGGGAGGGCGTTTGATTGGTTCGCTTCCAGATGCTGCATGTCCATCATTCTAACTGATCTTGGATGACTGGATACATGGATCTATGCTTTGTCTTAAGTCAAACTAATTTTATATTAAATTATATTTTAGTAGTATGGTATGCCTTGTTAACAATGCTATATATTACACTCATCAACATAGATCTATTGGGACCTTAGTAACCCTCAAACTCGTACTGTACCTGTGTTGCCAGTTATAACTGTACATGATTAAAGCAGAGAACAGAGTTCGTGTCCGACTTGTTTGTTTTGAAACATCCTAATCACGTTTCTTGAACCGTCATGTTGAGGATACCCGATATGCTATTAAATTTATGGGAAATCTCCTGCTGCCTTATTTCTGATGTTTAGCCTTTGCTGTGTGGCCAAATCATGTCTAAAGTTTCCAGCTCTTCCCTATATTAGCTGCAGAGATTACCATGACTGTTTATTGACAAATTATACCTTATTACAACATCTTAAATTTTAGTTGTAAGTGGCATATTCTTCTTTGATAAAGTTGCTGAATTAAACTAATATTAACCAATATATAGGTTTATGGATAAATTTATTGATCAACTCATATTTATTTCCCAAATTATATGGTTCTTGATTTTGATTTTATAAATTAATTTTCTGATGAAGATGTCGGTAAATTTTTATTTCAAGACTATTAATTATAACCACTCATTGTCAATGGATTCCATCATCGTGATGAAACTCATTGAAAATATGTAGTTCTAATTAGTAAATTTTGAAACAAAAATTTCAAAATGCACTTAGTATAAAATCTCCTTAATTAGATTCCATCATAATGTGAGATCTATTGAAAATATGTAATTTATATATATATATATTATTATGATATCCTTAATACATCTTGAAATTTTTATTTTAGGACCACAAATTATAATCACTCCTTTCCAGTGGATTCCACCGTAATAATTAGATTTGTTGAAAATATATGGTTTTAATTAGTAGTCCTAAAATAAAAATTTCAAGAAGTCATTACTATAGAATGTCTCTCTCTCTCTCTCTCTATATATATATATAATATTTTTATAATTAAATATATTTAATTTTAAAAAATAAGGATCAATTAATCAATTATATTTAAATTATATAAGAAAAAGAATGTAATGGATGAATTTGATTGATTGATCATTACTTTTTAAAATTAGATATATCTTATTATAAAAGCTCTATATATATATAAAGTAATTTTACTATTAATACTTTCTAATTTTAAAAAGTTAAAACGAATCAATTAAATTTATCAATTACATTTTCTCTTAAAACAAATTCTCTCATCTTTAATTTAAATACAATGAATGAATTTGATTAGTTTATCTTAACTTTTTAAAGTTATAAGATACTGATAGTAGATTTATTCTTTCTCTATATATAATGTTTTTATAATTAAGTATATCTAATTTTAAAAAATAAAAAACAACCAATGAAATTCATTCATTACGTTTAAATTAAATAAGAGAGAAAATTTGTTTTAGAAAAGAGAATGTAATGGATGAATTTTATTAGTTAGTTCATACTTTTTAAAATCAAGTATACTTAATTATAAAACCAAATATTCCTATCAAAAAAATTATAAAACCAAATATATACTGACACACACATAAATACTGCATTTCTGAAAATTCGTTCCAATATATATCGACACACACATAAACACTGCATTTCTGAAAATTCTAATAATAATAATAATAATAATAACATATGAGAGACCTGAGGGTGAAAAAAAACTAGCTGGCTACGCGGATGAACCGACAAGTGCTCAGCAAAAGGATGAGTTAAGCAGTGAACCATGCAACTGTAGCCTGATAAGCCACATGAACCGAAAAATATCACCACCTTACGTTAAGGCAATAAAATATCAAATAAAGTGTTTGAATTATTTGTATACACAAACTTTTTGAAAGGTATCAATGATTTACGTCTGGATATTCGTTTTTAATAATTGTGCAAGAACAAACAAGTCCGTCTCTATCTGGAAAATTTCCAACATATAACGTAGAAGTCAAGGGATGTGTGGCTTGCCAAAACACTCCACTCTTTTCACTGTGCTCTGGCAGCAATTATACATATCCAGTTGGTCGACAATGGAGAGAATTAATGGCAAACATGATTATTGCATATTTTACCTGGGATGATTTATTTTTGATTTTCCTGTTCTTTTACAAATGTTGCAAAACAAAATCAACTTGAAATGTATATTCACTAAATGTAATTATCCCCTTATCCTATTGAATGCTACAGTTACATACATTTTGTCCACTGCCCAGGTTGCCATAAGAGATGTGTGTACATAGGCTGCCCAATTTGCAAATGTCTGTGTTGTCATGCAGTGCGCACAGAGATTCTGTATGGCAAAACCAAATGACAAATCATTCCTTTGTTCCTTCCTTTTCCTTCTCTTGTTTCCTTCTAAGTTTTTTGGTATTCACTCATTAAATTTTTTTAAATACAATTTGTTGTAGTGTTTCCATATTGGATTTTGCAATTTTCTCTACCACACACTCAAAATCCTCAACAATAGGAGGGAGTGAAGCAGAGGAGTTGGACCCCGCAACTTCCCCAATATCAGCTACAATTCTTTCCATTTTCAAGCCTGTTAGTTTTCTTTTGAAAAAGCTCTCAAATCATGGATAGAACTTCATCTTCAAACAACACAGATGGAGCAGGCTTGCTTTCGTGCTGGGGTCGGCTCAAGTTGAAGCTGCCATGGACAAAGAGAAGACTACGGAGTGATACAAATAGAACAAGACAGGAAAGTGTGGGTTGTAATATGGCAGCAGTTTTCAGGGCCAAGCGGCCAAAACCAGTTGGTGGATTTAGGTATGACCCTTTAAGCTATGCTCAAAACTTTGATGAAGGCTGTTGGGATGATGATGATGAGTGTACTTTGTCTCGTGGCTTCTCTTCTCGATATGCTGCTCCTAATTCATTCAAATCGCTTGGAGATAAATAACTTAACTTTTATCTTTATTTTTTCCATTGAAATTTGAAAGGGAGGGGATTGTGGCATATCTTACAGGCTCAAAGAACAATTTTCGCTGGACAATTCTATTTTTCTTGGGAAAAGAAATGAGCATTATACACAATTATGATTGTTATCATATAGTCAGCTCCTTGCTGTATATATCTTGAATCATATTAGAAAATATATTATACGTACACAGTTGATAGGTCTTCCTTATTCAAGTCTCAACTGCTTTGAATATTTTGAATTATCTTCTATCAATCAATGTATGGTTTGAATTCCGCAATCTGAATTTGAATATTCAATTTTGAAATGCAGAGCTGCCACTGAAATCAGAAAATGAATCTCCTTCCATTCTCAATTTTTAGTACTGATGTACCGTTCAGTAAATTAACAGCCGCAGTTTCATCTAAATCCAATTAGTCTGGCAGTTCCCAAATATGTACAACACACAAACAGAAACCAAAGTAATAACCATAGATGATTCATCTAGGAATCCTGATCAATCACTTATATCCACACAATTATAAACCTTAAACCTACTACAGAACCCCTAAAAGTCGATAGATCCTTCTTTCCTTCTTTTTTTTCTCTAATGATGTGATGTGTGAACCAACTAAAAATAGCTCAATCTAGTACGCAGGACATCCATCAACAGCTATACCTGGAGCAGTTGGGCAAGAAGCTAAGCTGCAGTGCTCGCCGGCTGCACCCCACCAGTTTAAGCTTTTTTCCTCCATGGTTAGTGTGAAGTAGAGAATAACACCCATGAAGGCCAACCCTGCATCTAAGGATGCTGAAAGAACGTAATTGTATCTCTGCCACCAATTCTTTCGATACTTAAAAATGAAGTAATTGAATATTGTTCCAACCACAATCCAGCAATTGAAGTTCACAGCTGTAGCTGGTGGCATTGCAGCTGTTGCTCCCAAAAGCACTGGAAGGTTGATCAACGGAATCCATTTCTGGTTAGAGAATGCTTTGTGCAGTGACCATACCAAGACAGGTCCCAATGCTCCTCCAATGAAGAACCAGTTGAGAGCTGGGTAGTTTCCTGCAGTGCCAAAGATACGTATTGGTCCAACCAAACCCCAGATCACAGATGCATCAAAGAATACACGGTCTCCAGGACATGTCCAAGGGCTATTAGGAGGGAGGAGTTGATCCTGGCATATGTTCTCTATGGTTGTCAGCAGCCACCATGCCACTCCAATGTTGACTGTTCCAGCTAATATAGTTCCTATGAACTTTTTGAGCAGAAAAAATATATATATAAAGGGAATTAAGTCATTGAATATTCCAACTGAGCATTAAGGTCAGTCATTCTCTGTGTCATATGGTTTTACTGCTTTACATTTTTTTTGAAATATGTCCTCGAAGAGAAATGTCATGGCAAGATATATACCTGTACAATAAACATGGCCCTTGTTGGGATCTTCGTGTAATGGCCTAGCTTGAAATCACTGAGAAAGGAAACTGCCTGGCTCATGCTTATATATCCATACGTCTTGAAGCAGACATTGGCTATTGGTCTACCTGGATATATAATACCCATAATGTACTCTGTGATAATGTTCAATCCGGGTGACTGGCAACATGAAAACGTAAACAGAGTCAAAGAGCATGTTAATGGAATATACTAAAATTTCTATAAATAATAAACAAATAATTGAAAACAAGTGAAAAAGTATTGAGTTCAACAATTTTACCACATTGGTTGTGGCAGTTATGATGCTGATTGGAAGGGTGAAAATCAATGCAAGGACTGCTGCAAAGAAAAGTCCCCACCATGGCATTTGAACCTGATCTTTCATGAAAATGCATAACACAAGAGAGAGTATCAGAGATCCAACTAGCATCCCATGAAACCACCAGTCTGGTATGGCCTTGTAATTTTGCATTAACCTAGTGTGGATATCTTGCTTTCCCTTTGTAGTAGCTCGAATTTGCTGATATATCTCCCTATCAACACACCATTTGTACACTTGACAACCAAGAACTGAGCAATGTAAACGAAAGTATTGAAACCAAAGTTTCTAATGAATTTACCTTCCATTAAACAAGGCCACATGAGTGAGGGTAGATATAATGGCAGCGAAACCAATGCCATACGACAGAGCAAAGAACATGCTAAGGTATATGCGACCCTGTTGCTCATATGCTGTGATGTCTAATTCAAACTTGTCATTAACAATGGCGGATACATTATAAACGTGCCCTTGTGAATTGAACAAATGTGAGGAGAAGATCGGGAACTTTCTGGCATCATAGACATCATATCCCCAGTAGGCAATTGGTATCAAAACGTACATCAATAAGAAATAGCCAACAAAGACATTGACAATGGCAAAGAAGGGGGTGATGAGAGGGCTGCCAAGGTACGAAGCCACGACGGACCAGTCAAGACCAAATGAACCAAGACCGAGTCCACGCATGCCTGACCCTATCTGCTGGGCTGTTACTGAGTTTGGAAATGCCCAGCAGACCCAAGAGACGGTAGACAAAGTGGGGAAAAGGTAGCCTGGGAAAACATACCAGGCGAAACTGCAGATAAGTGCAATCAAGAAAAACTTCCCTCTTGACATGCGATTGCTATCCTTCTCATGCAGAGCCCTGTTAAAATGTAAATTCAAGCAACATGGGCTTTTTCATCGACTTCTTACTTCTACTACCAAAACATATCTGAATGTAAATAGCAGATTGATAGTTTTATGCATCTTGTATCAAACTGTTCTCTAGTGATATATATCTCAGCCTTATCAGTTATTTCAACTGCGGTTTGCTTTGTAATGTTCGATGCTACAAAGATGTAGAAAGCCTCAGGTATATCAGATATGTCGGTACGTGATATAACACATTGAGTGAGAGAAAGAACACGAAAAGCTTTCCTTTTTAATTTTAACCCAGAAAACAATTTAAAGCACGTAATTTTATTTGCTTCCCTTTTTGAAATAAGTCGAAAATAAGTTGATCGAATATTACAGGGATTCTACTGATTTTGTTGTTTCAATTTATCGCACAACATTTTTTTTTTTTTAAATACAAACACAAATTAGAATATATCTGCTTTAAACCATGTCTTTAATAAAAAAAAAGGCAATTGAATAAAAGCAAGTAAATTATAATAATATTTAATTATTTTTCAAAGCAATAATGATATTTAATTTTAAAATTTGTACACTATCACCTTCTAATATTGAATTACTGATTGTATACTTTATGGTTGCATTTTATGAGTAGTTTTCTTTGCCTCCAATGAGTAAATATTCAAGCAGATAGATTCTAATCGGTATCAAGCTGTCAGTTTTCTTAAAAAAAGAAAAAAAAATCAAGGTACAAACAGACTTAAAAAAGCTTTCATAATAAAACAATTTTTATTAACTTATTGATTTAGATAAAATTACTCAAATTAGTTTCTTTAATAAAAATTTTTGGATTAATTATAAGAATAGTTATTAAAGAATCTTATAATTAATTTACGGTTGATGTTGAAAATTTATTTGAATAACCTTATTCAAATCATTAATGTACCCAAACTTAATTTGTGAGTTCCTATAACTAAAACCGCCTCAGGTACCCTGCAGAGACCTAAAGCTTCAATAATTTCAAAAGACCCTTGGGTTAGCTGAAGTTGTAAACATTTTGTTTACAAGTAAAGATTTGTACGAAAAGAGAAAGCGTTTTCATCCGTTAATGATCAACAAAGTTGCATGTTTCCTCTTTGAATATTTTCAACGATTAATTTCCCCTTTTGCCCTTGTTAATAACCAACATCATACAGAAAGAAATAGGAAAATATCGCCCGTGAGTTCGTGACCGTTTCATATGCAATTCAGTTCACGCAAAACGACAACGTGTTTAATGAACAAAGCAAAAGCAGCAGCATAGTACCTGAAGAGAGAGACCTGAACCAAGCTACTCGGCCACCACATTTCCGCTGGGTCCACCACGAACTTCCTCAGTATTCCTGCCCAACCATACCCCAGAACCTATCATCACGCACGCATCAGCCGCCACCTCCAAAACACACAAAAAGACAATATTCAAAAAGAGAGTCAATAAAAAAACAGTTACAACACCGACCTGTGTAGTGATCACAAGAATCCAGCTGGCCAAGAAGCTGATTTTCCGACGATAAAACGCCTTTATAATGTCCACAATGCTGATGGCGTAGGCCGAGCCGCTCCCGAAACCTGCACCTGCATTGGCGAAGATCGAGATCAGCACGTGCTCCTTCATGTTGAACGGTCCTGGATTCAGCGACAGCTCTCGCTCTCCCATTCCAGGAAGCCTGAACTTGGTCCTCGGGAGGACCTGCGCCATGAAGCGTCCGACCGGGAGAGTGGCCACCTGGACGGAGATCATGGAGATGACGAGCGGCTCCGTCCGGTAGGCGAAGAAGGTGTTGAGGAACGAGAGGACGCCGCACGACACGATGCCTAGGAACCACATGCGGAAGGTGTAGACAGGCAGGGTCGGGTCGTCGTGGTTCGACACCGTCAGACGGACCTGTTCGACGGGAGAGACGTCGTCGTTTTCGAGGTTTCCCTCTGAGTTGGATTTTGATGCGTTTGGGGGAGTGATTTCTATTTCGAGAGAGGCCATTGTTGAGAGTGAGATAGAGAGAGGTGGAAATGGTGGAGGAGTTTTGAGTGGGAGCAGTGACGGATCAATGGGAATGACGAGGAAGAATACACGTGAAGAGTAAAATGAGGAGGATTCTGTTTTAGTTGGGGGTGTTTCTATTTGTGTAATCTACTCTGCTCTGAAATCATGACTCCGTGTGTGTGGAAAAATTTACGTGATTGATAATGCATTGATATTCATAACAATTTCCTAAAGTACATGTTAGGGTCAAGTCTACTAGATCCTACCTTCTTAGAAGAGTAAATGATGTCAAATGAAACCATCGAATTGGTCTCATGTTAAACTAGTAACAAACTTAAATGGGTTTTATTAGTACCTAGTTACCTGAATAAAAGGATACTAAAGCCCTTTTTTTTTAAAAAAAAAAAAATACTATAAAATGTTTTTCAACTCTCTCTACCATTCTCTTTCTCACTCCTTCATCTCTCTCTTTCTAACATTCTCTCTACCATTTTCTTCTCTCTCTCACTCCTCCACCTCTCTCTTTCTCGCTTCCCCGTGTCCTCCTCCATCATCGACGATCAATCAACACCATTTTCCTCCATTTCCTTTTTTTTTTTTTATCTGGTTCTGAGTTTCTAACCCAAAAGCAGACAGTTTTACGTTCGAATCAAACCTAAAACTAGATGATTTTTTTTTTAAAATTTTTTATTGAACGAGTAAAAAGAAATTCTAGGTGACTTTCCCAATAAACCTATAGCATGAAAATTAAGTTTGATATAAAAGTATTTTTAGTCGTACACGTATTTATTATTATTATTTTTGGAATTGACCCAGGGGCTATTGAGACCAATCGGATGAAACACTAATAGTACGGTCCGGAAAAATGCTCCCATATGATGATGTAAGAGTACATGTATTTTGATGTTATTAAAATTCAAATCATTAAATAGGTGATATGTAAATAAATGAAGGATAAAAAATGCTATAAAATCAAGGATGTGTATGATTATATTTAAATAATCCAAGGTCTGTATGAATTTTTGCCTGATATAGTTTTTTTTTTTTTGGTTTGCCGGTTCTAAGTTTCGAACCCAAAACCATTAGAACCCAAAATCATATGATTTTTTTTTTTTTAATATATATTTCATCCCCCTTTTTTGATTTTTTATTTTTTAAGGATGTTGTTGATGGAAAAACCATTTGGTTTTGAGTTTGTTAAACCAGAAAATCTAAAACCATTTGGTTCTGGGTTCGAAGTTTATTAGAACCAAATGGTTCTAAATTTTCTTTTATGATTTGATTTGATTTTTATTTTATTTCATTCCCCCTCTTTTGATTTTATTTCTTTTTTTGTGGATGTTGTTGATAGATGTAGTTATTGATGTTATTGATGATGTTGTTATGGGAAAATAGATGAAATGGATGGATAATGATATTGTTGAAGACAGTTGATGACAGATGAATTGTGACAAACACAAAACAGTCCCAACTTAGTTGACTCGATCTAGTTGTAAGAAGACAATTCACAAACATGGCCAAGTTACGTCCTCTACATGGCTTCTATAGCCACACTTATCACGATCCACCTATAAATCCTGTTGGAGATGAAAAGAGAGAAGGCGAAAAGTTGAGAGAGAGAAAGAATAGAAAGAAAGAAAGAGCAGAGAGCAAGAGAGAGGAGTTGAGAGGATTTTTTTTTTTTAAAAAAAATTCTTATTTGTTAATTTTTTTATTTTTAAATAAAAATATTTTTTATAATTTTATATTTAATATTTTTTATATTTTAATTAATATTTTCAGTGAATTTCTGTTTTTATCCTTAGAATCAAACGATCAACCAAATCAATCTAACGAAATTTGTGATTGTGAGGAGTATTGTCGTCATTTCATAAACCTCCAAAAGGTATTTTGGATGTTTATTCAAAAGTTAGATGGTATTTTGGATAAAAACAAAATTATACAAGAAAAAATAGATAATCTATTAAAAGTCAAAGGTTTTAGGATTTTCCTTATATTTTATGAATTGGTAGTCATAAATTCATAATTTCTTTTCCCTGTACACTTTCATGATAACCAAATAAATTTAGCTTATTTTCGGCACTTGAACAAAAAAGACAAAACATTCTGATCCATTTAATTCACATGAGAATTCAAAGCTAAACATGAGAAATCACGGCCAACGATCGAATCTTTACATATGTGACAAAAGTGAGAGTACTTAAAATATGGGGCATCCATCCAATGCAACACCCTTGGCAGTGGGGCAACTAGCGAGCTCACAGTGCTCGGGGTCAATGTCAGGGTTGGAACCCCACCAGTGCATACTTACGCCTTCCATGCCCAGAGAAATATATACCAGAACAGTCATGACGGCCGTGCCAGCATCCAGTGCTGCTGACAGGATGTAGTTATACTTCTGCCACCAGTTCTTCCGATACCTGTACACGAAAAAGTTGAAAATGGTTCCAACCAAAATCCAGGAGTTGTAGTTCAGAGATGATGCGGGCGGCATCGCAGCAGTTGCACCGAGGAGCACAGGTAGATTGATGAGAGGAATCCAGGATTGGTTGGGGAATGCTTTGTGTAAGAGCCACACTACGATTGGTCCCAACACTCCTCCTAGGAAGAACCAGTTGAGGGCCGAGTATTTCCCTTCAGAGCCGAAGATTCTCTTGGGTGAAACCAATCCCCAGATGACAGAAGCGTCGAAGAAGACACGATCACTGGGGCATGTCCAGGGACTGTTTTGTGGGAGGAGATTTGTTTGGCATATGTTGTCAATAGAAGATAGAAGCCACCATGCTACACCCAGGTTGACTGTTCCTGCTATGATGGTTCCCAGAAACTAAAATGCAAATAAATCAATACAATTTAGTATACAGTTTCAGTATCAATACCATACGGGATGGTAGCTAAACCAAATCAGTATAAGTACACATAAGGAACTCTTAATTAAAGTTTAGTGACAAGGAATGTTTATTCAGTCTAACAATGATCAGGTTTTACTCACTTCCACCACAAATTATATTTAGAAAGAAATATGCAGTTAAAAGTTTACGCTATAAAATGTAACATTTCAATAAAAACTTGAGATTGAATTTGATGTACATATACTGTTTAAGGGAATTATTTTCAAGTTAATAGTGAAATATTAACAATACCTGAACTAGGAACATTGATCTTGGAGGGATCTTCATGTAGTGGCCCAACTTGAAATCACTAAGGAAAGAAATTGCCTGAGTCATGCTCATGTAGCCATAGGTTTTGAAGCAGACATTCGCTATGGGTTTTCCTGGATATATCATTCCCATTATGTACTCCGTGATGATATTCAGTCCTGGTGTCTGCATTATCATGATTATATAAGCGTACCGAGTAGAACTGACAACTACTGAAAAAATAGTTTGAACATAGATACTTAATCAGCCAGCTAATTATATTACTTGATTTGTTGTGGCAGTGATGATGCTGACAGGAAGGGTGAAAATGAAGGCGAGGGCAGCTGCGAATATTAGTCCCCACCATGGCAACTGCACATCTTTTTTAAAGAAAACGCAGAGTAAAAGAGAGATTGCAATGGTCCCAACAAGAAGCACGTAAAACCACCAAGAAGGTATATCCTTGTACTTCTTCATCAATCTTGTATGAATGTCTGGCTTTCCCTCGGAAGAAGCCTTGTATCGGTCTAAAATCTCCCTGCAACATTATAGTTACATGTCAATCACAACTTCATAGCATGGAAAAATGAAGTAATTAATGGAGTGAATGAATGCATGCCTAGGAGCATATAAAATTTTGCGTATATAGGTACCGAATACATATTGATGATTCACTGCATATAAACGTAACAAATAAATAAGTGAAGAAAACTTTACCTTCCATGAAACAAGGCCACATGAGAAAGCGTAGATGCAATAGTAGCAAAGCCAATCCCGTACGTGACAGCAAAGAATGTGCTCATATTTATTCTCCCATGCTTGTCATACGACTCCAAATCCAACTCAAAATCGTTATTTACAATCGAACTGATATTGTATTCCGGCCCTTGCGTTGTAAACAAATGAGATGAAAATATGGGAAATGTTTTAGCATCGTATAAATTCAGCCCCCAATAAACCGTTGGAGTGACTACGTACATAACGAGTACATATCCAACGAAGACATTTGCAATGGCAAAGAAGGGACTTATTAGAGGGCTGAACAAAAAAGAAGCAATTGCTGTCCAGTCCAGACTTATGGCCCCGAGGCCCAGCCCACTCATGCCCGACCCAAGCTGATGGGCCGTGACTGACTTGGGAAAAGCCCAGCATACCCATGCTATACTCTGCAAGGTTTGGAAGAGATAATATGGGAACACTTTCCAGCTGAAGCTACAAATTAATGCTATCACAAAGAATTTCACTCGCGAAAGACGATACTTTCCATCTTTCTCTTCTTTTTCATGCAATGTCCTGAATTTTCAAGCAACGAAGTCAGAAGAAGATACACATCATGTGTTGTTAACTTGACCAAAGAAAAAATGCTTAAAGCTAAGAATTGAATAAGCTCTTAAAGTACGTACTTCAAATAATTCACCCAAAATAATATCACTACACAGCCTCATTGATTTAATAGATCAAAATACTCATTTAATTTGATAATATTCTAAATTTAAGTGATTGCACCACAAATATATATATATATATTTAAAAAGATTTGTCCACTTCTATTCATTTATTTTATACATATTGGCTATTGCAATTAGTCTAAAAGCATGATATAAAGACCTCAGAAAAAGTAGAAACTAATGTCATGAAGATTATATCTTTCATAGTATGATTTCTTGTATCACAGGTTTGAGTTGCTTTCTCAAACCTGTGGAAGCATGTGCGTACGACGTAGGATGGGTTGCATTCTCTTTCTCAAGTCATTTTCTGCTGGTTCAGATTACTAATTAAGTCAAGTGATAATCAACTCTGACAGCGAAGTGATAACTTTATATATCTTATTTAATAATAGTTTGTTTAGAATTTGGATTTCTTATATCACAGGTTTAGTCCACATGTATTGTAAAAGACGAAAGGTCCTAGGGAACATCACCACGACCCTTATCCCTATGAGAGATGAGAAATTCATTGGTGATTAAAAAGATTTCAGTGTAAGGTCTCAGAGGTCAGAGTCCAATTACATGGAAAAAGACAGTCCCACCACCTTTTATACAACTTGTAATCAACGATCCATCAGAGGAGAATAATTAAAAAGTTGCTAGTGCCTACGTATGTACCAATAGTTTTAATATCCCGACGCTTAATTACGAGGTATATATGAGCAAATCCTTGTTTGCTGTAACATTCGATATATGTCATAATGAAACAAAAATATTTATTTTACGCAATTACTATTAGAAAAACAAATTCAATTTAATTAGACAATTAACATTGGTAGACTCAGATATATAATTGTTTTGGACAGACTTGATAGTTTAACATGCTAGTACATTTTAAGGGTAATTTCGATTAACTTTTTTTTTTTTAATTTTCTTTTACAAAAAGGAGAAATTAATTAAAGAAATTAAAATTTTGATGATAATATTATTAAAAACGGCTCATGAAAAAATAAAATTTCATTTTTAACTGAAAATAAAGTTATACATCTTTAATCCTATATAAAACTTCAGCCGTTTTATTTATTTTATGTCGGTGAATATTTCACAAAAGATATTCAAATAAAAATATCTCACAAAGCCTTGAAAATATTTCATGTAGATATAACATTTCAAACAAAGAATTCAGAAATGAAAAAAAGCTGGAAACAAATGAAGTTCAATCTGAAGTTAAAACTAAATAATATTTATTTTGGTCAAAAACTTGTTTTTCTTTTTTATGTTGGCTAACGCCATCTATAAATATGGATTTTACACTCATTTTTAATTAAAAAAAAATCATATATAAAATGAATAATAAGAACAAATTATTTCATTTAAAATAAATCAAATACTATGTGCACCCATTAATTTCATCCATTGCATATATATTCTACTCTTTAAACCAAATCCATTGCATATATATTCTACTCTTTAAACCAAATAAAGGAAAGTTTTTTACCCATTAATTTCATCCATTGTATAATCAACTCTAGTTCTTTTCCATGTATAAAAATTTTCCATATACATGACCATTATGTGAGAAAATAGTGGGAAAAATTTCAAAAAGATTATGATAGTAAAAAATATTAGTAAATTCCTTATGCCTTTATTATATTTGATTATCAACTCTATTACAATAAAAAGAGCTTTCTAATTTTAGTATTATTATTTTTTTAAAAAAAGGACAGTTGTATATGATTTTGTTGCTAAATTTGTTTTGGCTTTGTGGTTACTTAGCTGTCATGGACCCCAATTGTTTTGATCCACTTAAAAAAACCGTAGGTGCTTATCTCTCAATCTCCCTACAAACACTGCTTTTAATATTTCTATGTGAATGTTAAGTGTGCTGACTCTATTTTGATTCCCTTTGTAAATTAAATTATTTTCTTTAATTTGCTTTTATTGCCTATTATGATTCACAAAAATTGTGTAATTAATTTGCTTTTATTACTTACCTGTTATTGGCATTAATAATGCTGTACTATTTTTTTTTTGGGAAGAATATAATGTTGTACTAATAAATTAAGTTAAAAAAATAAAATGTATAAAATAAATAAATTATATTAGTAAGGATACTATTGGTGTGCTTCTAGTAATAGTTTAATGTTCAAATTTTTAGAGTTGGGTGTATTCATAAAATAGGTGTAAAAATCATATATATGGATGACAGTGATTTTGTCCTAATTCCTTTTTTTTTGTTTTTTTTTTCTTTTCATATAAGATGCCCAAATATAGAAGATTACCGGAATAGGGAGATTTGGACAAGGGTACTCGGCCACCACATATGCGCCGGCTCCACCACGTACTTCCTTAGAAGCCCCGCCCAACCGTACCCCAAAACCTGTACCGTCATCACATCCACCGCTCACCAAGTCACCACACCACCGTGCATTTATACATGATGAAAAAAAAAAAAATCAATAATATGTAACAGTAAATTAAGAAGACCTGGGTAGTGATAATGAGAATCCAAGCGGAAAAGAAAGAGATCCTCCTGAAATAAAAGGCCTTTATTATGTTCACAATCCCAACCGCATAAGCTGAGCCGTTCCCAAAGGCGCTTCCAGCATTTGCGAATATTGTAATCAGCACATGCTCCTTCATGTTAAAGGGTCCAGGGTTGAGGGAAAACTCTCTGGACCCCAATCCAGGAATGCGAAACTTGGTCCTGGGAAGAGCAGACGCCATGAACCGTCCGATGGGGAGAGTTGCCACCTGGACGGTGATCTGGGTGATCACCAGAGGTTCTTGCTGGTAAGAGAAGAACTGGTTGATGAAAGAAAGGAGCACGCATGATAAAAGACCGAGACACCACATACGGAAGGTCCATACTGGCAGCGACTCGTCGTCCGTGTTGAGGACGGTTAAACGTACTTGTTCTATCGGAGAGACCTCGTCTTCCTCTATTGTGGGATCGCCTGTGGGTTTTTGGTTTCTTGGTAGTGGTATCTCTATCTCTGCGGTTCCCATTGAGAGACAGACTGAGAGGTGGTTTTGGGCGGTGTGTTTGGTAGTTGGGGTGGTTGTGGGCTTTTCATTCACTGAAAAAAATTTAAAACTTAACCATAATGAATTTTGAAACAACCCCTGAACAAATGTAATAAAACAAAAATTTAAAATTATTTTACATTTCCCATGAAGTTTTCTTTAAATAAAAATAAAAGCCAAGCCATAGTCATACATAAACTAACCACACATTTTGATTGAACTTAGATCCTTTGGTTGAGCTTGCTAATTTTAAAAAGATAGTATCCTCATTAGTTAAAATTGATTAATGTAATTTTTTTTTTCATATTATTGAAAACATCAATCCTAAATTAAATTACAAAGGAAAATTAAATTTTTTTAGAACTAGAGTATTTACCAATTTACTATTTTTTTGACATTCTAAATTATTTTTTTGATCTTCATTGTAATAATTAATGCTTTTGGGATAAATTGAACAATAAGAAAGCATGTTCTTACAACTATAGCCTTCAATTTGTTTTTATTTTTCAACTTTTTTATTAGAAAAAATTGTGATAATATACTTCTATTGTAATAAGATTTTAAATTAGGGTTTAATACACAATGATAAATTGATGAGTACGAAAAATATTTGATTCAATTATTTAAATTTTAGATTAGAGTTTAATCATATTAAAAAAGATTAATATATTTAAAAATATTTTATTAATTTATTATGAATGACAATATATGCATCATTTGGTAGTATTTGTAGTTAGTCTTTTAAGAAAAAGAAGATTCTTATGTTGGTGAATATTGAATTGGAATTTAGTGGCATTATCATGATTGCCGACATTGAATTGGATGACATACCAGGGGAATCAGTCAACTATCGTTTTTGCGTTGATTTCCGTGAAGTCTCGACAACACAATGGTCTTTATGTATCGGAGGGAACGGAAATCTGTGTACTTTTAGTCTAAATTTTATTTCGAATGTTGTATAAAAATAACATATTTTAAATGATGCGTGATGTGATTTATAAGAGCAAATTATAATTTAACTACCCGGTTTAAATATTTTTACAGACGGAGTAAATGTTTTCATGTTATTACAATTTACCCCCCGACCGTTAATGAATTCAGTTACACTTAACTGAGTGAGGGGTAAAATTGTCTTTTCATATTAATTTTTTTTTATTTTAAATTTTATCCCGAACAGTCAACCTATCATCAACCATATTATTTCAAAGATCTTCAACTAGTAACCATCATCAACCAACAACCATCATCAACCGTAAAATGATTCCAAACATCATCAACCATCATCAATCAACTAGCCAATCTCATAATCCACTTCTGAAAACCTAAAAAATGACCTCAAACTATCCATCAAACCCAACATTATCAATCTCAAAAGCATCAAACTCAATATCATTTGAAATCAAACCATGAAACTGAAAAAATACATATATATACCCAGAATCTGGGTTCATCAGTGAACCCAGAATCTGGGTTGACGAACCCAGTCGGGTTCGTCAGTGAACCCAGTCGGGTTCGTCAGTGAACCCAGATTCTGGGTTCACGAACGAACCCAGATTCTGGGTTCTTCAGTGAACCCAGAATCTAGGTTCACTGACGAACCCAGTTTGGGTTCACGAACGAACCCAGCTGGGTTCGTCAGGAACCCAGATCTGGGTTCATCAGCAAACTCAGATCTGGGTCCCTGACGAACCCAGCTGGGTTCGTTCGTGAACCCAGACAGGGTTCACTGATGAACCCAGGTTCTGGGTTCGTCAGCGAACCCAGCTAGGTTCGTCAAGAACCCAGATCTGGGTTCTCAGGAACCCAGATCTGGGTTCCTCAGCGAACCCAGCTCGGAGTGAACCCGGGTTCACTCCGAGGAATAAGAATAAAGGAAGAAGAAGAAGGAAAGAAGAAGAAGAAGCGGAAGAAGAGGAGAAGCGGAAGAAGATGAGGAGAAGCGGAAGAAGAAGAAGAAGAATGAGAGGAAGAGAGAGAACGGCTGAATGGGTGAGTGAGGAGTTGACCAGACTATATATTTGGTCAACTGGTCAACTCCAGTCAAAGGGTAATTTCGTTTTTTCACCGTTTTGATATTGTTTACCATCAAATATAACGAATCTTACTAACGGTAGGGGGGTGAATTGTAATAACATGGAAACATTTGCTCCACTTGTGAAAGTGTTTAAACCGGGTAGCTAAATTGTAATTTGCTCGATTTATAATTATCAATTGGTGCATGAAGTAATTTATAATTATCATATGAATTATGATATATATTATATTATGTAATAAATATCGTGGTAATTATGAGAAATTGATATATCTTTACAATATAATACGAGAATAGTGATGGATTCGAAAATTTTAAGTTAAATGGAACATTTTATAAATAAAATTAAACAAATTAAAAAATATAACAATTCTTTATATATATATTAGGGATAAGAAATTTAAATTGGAGACCTCCATATTGCAGATATGTGGCTGCTATCATGTTATCTCTTTACACATAGTTTTCTTTGATTAATGTCTACAATTCATGACAAAGTTTATTAAAAACTAAGACATACAATACAACTATGGGAGGGTTATACATAGTCTTAAATCTCTCAAACTATTACAATTGAACGCCTAATTATATAAAGAATGAAAACCAAGGATAATAATTGATTAGAATCATGTAACAAATCTATTAATTATTGTTGACTGTCCATGAGAATTCAGTAATTGTTGTTGACTGCCCATGAGAATTTTGTAACTTAAAGTTAGATTTTCTCATTAAATATTTATCAATTTTCATATCATTAATTTGTAATGCACTAATGCTATATGACTAATTTATAGTTTGGAAAGGGAAAATGATTTGATCCACAATCTCAATGCTGTGGTTTGAAATGGATTAAGACTATGGAAATAAAAGACAAATATAATAAAAAAAATAAGTCATGATTACAGATTAATGCTTTTAATGTAACCTAACAAATATTAAAATTACAAAAACTCAATCTCAAAAAATAAACTAAAATTAAAAAATTGAAGTGACTTGTAGTAATTTAATACAAATAAATTAAAAGTAAACTACTACCATAATGCAATGAGTAGAAAAGAATAGTATGAGGCTGCAGATCCATACTGTTGAGGTCAATGCAATTGAAGCAGCTGTGGAGATGAACTCTAAGAGCGAACATTGGGGCAACAGTGGCTTTATTGTTTGTGATATCAGGGCGTTGTGTTGAGGTGAGCATCGTCAAATGTCAAGTCATTTCTAGTTTAGGAAATCATTTGTCATGTAAACTTACCTCTTTTACCTTGTTCTCTAATGAGGTTTGCAGATGGCAAAAACGTCACCGAAGATTGTATTTTGTCTGGTTTGTGCTTAATAAAACTTTATTTTTTTCAAAAAAAAAAAAAAGAAAAAAAAAAGAATAGTATGAGTGTATAAAGGAAAGAGAAAATAAAATTGGAAGATAATAAAACTTAAAATAGAAAGGATAATAATAATAAATAGGCAGTTTTAAACTTTTACCATTTTAAATAAAACTATAAATTTATCATAATTATTAAAATTAAAAAAAAAAAAATCCTAGGAGAGGCACGTTCTTCTCCTGGTCCTTAATTGGGTCCGCAAATGTATGGGAGATTTTAATTTCTTTACCAATTGAAACTTATTCACCTCTAAAATATGAGAGATTTGCAAAAGCCCTCATTAGATTTGATAATTTTTGCAAAAATCCTCTATTTTCTTTTTGGATTAGACCCTTTTATTATTATTATTATTATTATTTTGGCATTATAAGTATATTTATAACTGTTTGGACCCCAGATAGAAATTTATAATACAATGCGGATCTTCTATTCTGAAACAGATGAGAGGAGACTATTCACACAAAATAAAAAAATTATCCACCCTTTGGTGAGACTTTCTTCTATTCAAAAACAGATGGAAAGAGACTGCTCACACAAAGTAGAAAAATTATTGACCCTTGGATGAGACTTATAATGAGTAGAACTCACAGACTTTCCTTTAAAAAATAATGGTGGGTCGACTTTGATCTACTGTTGGGTCAAGTCACGTGATATCAAAACCATATGATAATTTTAAAAGCTAGTTAAATATCCTCTTAATTGTGCATCGAAAACAACCTATAGAGGATTTTCATCTAAATTAAAATGAAGATAATTGTCTTTGAAACAAGGTCCAAGCTCAGGAAGTTTATGCAAATCTTCCTCTTAAAATATTTTTGGAAAATCGATAACAGCTTGTGGGCTACTTAAGCACAAATGATAGGAGACTTCATTCATGCAGCCCATAGGCCCAATTGTCTAACTCCCCACCAAACACCTACCCCCAGGCTACACATAAAACGACACCGTTTAAGCGCACACTGGTGTGACACGTCACCATAAACAAACAAACAAATAAACATACATACTTTTTCCTAGAATTGCAGTGCCCGCAATTTCATAGATCAACCTCTTCCACCAACCCCGCTCACTGCTTACGCAGTCACAGGTCACTCGTCACCATTTTGCCAACCATAACTCAAACGTAGGGGAAAAAAAAAAAACCAGCACTTGCAAGACAGAGAAAGAGAGAGAGAGAGAGAGAGAAATGGCAACTGCAATGGCTCTTCGCAGACTCTCCTCCTCCCTCAACAACCCAATCAAACGTCACGCTAATGGCGGTTCCCTCTGTTACATGGTCCTTCTCATCATCATTCACTTTTTTCTTCTATCATTTCGCTAATATTTGTTCATTTATAAATCTCCTTTGATCCTTTGTGCAGTCTTCTTTGCCTAATCAAGCTCTACATGATAAAGATAAAGCTCGTTCCACGGTAAACATATATTTTTGGTTGTTGAATATATTTGTTTGGTTGTGTTTGAATCTGTGACTATTAGATTTGTTGTGTTAGTGGGGCGTCTTATTTCAAAAATGTTAATTTCAGTGGATTAAGCAATTGAATGCTTCACTTGAGGAAATCGATCCGGAGATCGCTGACATCATTGAATTAGAGAAAGCTAGGCAATGGAAGGTACATCTTCCATCAATTTGAAAACCTCTTTGTTTTAATGTGATTCATGTCATATATATATGATTATGATTGGAATGGTGTAGGGATTTGAACTAATACCATCAGAGAATTTCACATCATTGTCTGTAATGCAAGCTGTTGGGTCTGTCATGACCAACAAGTACAGTGAAGGATATCCCGGAGCTAGATATTATGGAGGAAACGAGTATGGAAAGCACATTTTTTCCCTTTTTTTGGTTTTATTTTTGTTAGTGTAGTCTGGATTATAGAATGGGTTGATGAGAGAGAAGTATTGAAAAAGAAAAATGTTTTAGCATCATATGTTACTATGTTTTCTTAGTTTGTAAAGCAGATTCTATGGTAGATTTTGTTTCAAATTATGATATTGTAAAATTTGAGCTTTTATCTCATTAGGTACATTGATATGGCTGAGTCGTTATGTCAGAAGCGTGCATTAGAAGCTTTTCAGTTGGATCCTGCAAAATGGGGAGGTAAATGAATTATGCATATGATCTCCTAATTTGTAATTATATATTTGTAGGTGCTACATCTTTTGCTTACCTTTTTGATGTAGATATTACTTGAACCTTAGCGTAAGTTTCAATTCATGACTTAGCATATTTAGGAATAATTGATACAATAAGTATTTCAGATTTGTTAAAGGTGTCTTCTACCCTATTTTGTTGCAGTCAACGTGCAGTCATTATCTGGTTCCCCTGCTAACTTTCAAGTTTACACGGCATTGTTGAAACCTCATGAGAGAATTATGGCCCTTGATCTACCTCATGGTGGGCATCTTTCACATGGTTATCAGGTGCTTATGAATTCTATTTGTAAAAATTTTATACTGGAATTGGTTTTCTTTTTTCTGTTGTAGGTAATTAATAAACAGACATTTTTTAGCTATCAGTTGCTGCTTATTTTTTGCTTGCTCCCAAGTGTCTCCCGCTCCCTACCCCGCCCGCGCGTCCCCTTCCCCCCAGAAAAAAAACAAAAAACAAAAGTTACTAATTATTTACAATAGTCATCATCTTAAATACCTCCAACAAACAGCCTTTTTTCATTTATATTGATTGCTTTAATTGTTCTGGAAATACTTAACAATCCAATTGCATTGTACAAGGTTATTCATTTCTATATGTAGGCCACTATCTTTTAATGGAACTTACAATAAGTATAAGGAGTGGTCTAGAAACTTTGTAGCTGTTGCAAATGTTTGATTTGAGTTTGTTCTTGTTGCTTGAAGTGCTTCTATTGTCCATGATAAAAAGAACTATTGACAATGTTATTTTCAAAGACCATAAACCTTGTTCTTGTGATGAATAACTGAAAAGTTTTAATCCTGTTTTCGCTCTTGTGCAGACTGACACCAAGAAAATATCTGCTGTCTCCATATTCTTTGAGACAATGCCATACAGATTAAACGAGAGTACAGGATATATTGACTATGATCAGGTAGCCTTTCATTTCAGTTATGAAATTTTCTCTTCAGTTGGAACAAAATTACTGGGACTAGTTTTAGTTAAGGTGTCAATATTTACCCATATTTTTCTCTAAGGTGTTCTCATCCATAGAAATTGGATGTGTTAGTAAAAATTTTGTTTTTTTATATGATTCTTGGGTGATACTTGTGTATCTACTGTTGTAAGTTAAGGTCCGAACATAACCATACTTTCTGTTCTAAGGTTGTTCATTCCTGTAAATAGGTTGTACCAGTTGGTGTGTTGTTTGTTATATATTTAGTGGGTAATATTTGTGGATGACTATTTACATTGTCCTCTACTGTTGCTTGCATTCACAGTTGGAGAAAAGTGCCACTCTCTTCAGACCTAAACTTATAGTTGCTGGTGCAAGTGCCTATGCACGCCTTTATGATTATGCACATATCCGCAAGGTAAACTTTTTTTTTTAAATGACACAATTGTGATGAACATGCTCGTTTGTTCTGTGGAATTTTATGATGCTAAATATTTCATAGTTATGGAGTTCAATCATGATGAATTTGGCAGGTCTGTGACAAACAGAAAGCAGTTATGTTGGCAGATATGGCACATATTAGTGGCTTGGTTGCTGCAGGTGTTATTCCTTCTCCATTTGAATATGCAGATATTGTGACGACCACAACACACAAATCGCTTCGTGGTCCACGTGGGGCCATGATCTTCTTTAGAAAGGGGGTTAAAGAAATTAATAAACAAGGACAAGAAGTAAGTCCAAATTTTAAACCCAAAAGAAGAAAGGATAAGGAAAAACAAGCAAAAGCTGATAAGAGTGAAATAAGTAAAAAGTAACTTGTGGTCTTGTTACAATTCTAGCTTCTAATAATACAGAAAATTGAAATTGTGGTTTAAAGCACCTGGAATAAAAATAAGTTCGTAATTGTTGAGTTGCATCTTGCAGGTGATGTACAACTATGAAGACAAAATTAATCAGGCAGTGTTCCCAGGACTTCAAGGTGGTCCACACAATCACACCATAGCCGGTTTAGCCGTTGCACTAAAGCAGGTTTGCCTATTCACTTATTCAAGTTGTATGTATTTAGCCAAAAAAAAGTTGGAAGCCTGGTTTAAATTCATGCTTGTTTTTATGCTTTAACGGATGCCAGGTCAAGCAATTTCTTAATTCTCTCTAGCCTGGTCCCTGTTGATTGAATATTTGCTGTGACATGACAACAGGTGAAGACTCCTGAGTACAAGGCCTACCAAGAACAAGTTCTTAGCAATTGTTCAAAGTTTGCTGAGGTATAATGATGTCCATTATGTCAAGCTATTAGTAATATCAGCTACATTGCTTGTTTTTAAGTCTTTTCTAATTTGAACGAGTAATTGTTTTGTTCCATTATCATATATATTTTAGTAAGTTTGTTTTATTACATAAATTTTTAAGTCCCCTGTATTTGCAGAGTTTGCAACGGAAGGGTTATGACCTGGTATCTGGTGGAACTGAGAACCATTTAGTTTTGGTCAACTTAAGAAACAAGGTAAAGGGAAATGTTCTAACCTCCTATTTACTGCTTTACTCAATAAGTTTGCCTTTCTTTTGTGGTTAATTGTGCAAAATGTCTGTAACAACCAACAATGATCATTCCACAAGATTTTGATTTTAACTGGTTGAAATTAGGGCCTTGTGTTCGGGACTAAATGGGACAGAAAAAGTTCTCAAGCCTATTGTTGAAACTGGTTTACTATCAGACCACATTAACTTTAAACAATTTTAAATGCTTTTGAACAAATTATCTTCTAAAATATTAAACCCCCCTGAATTATAGATATTGGTATTGACTTTATTTACGTGAGCTCAGCTGCAAATAACTTATGACATGAGAAACAGAATCAGTACCTAGCATTGAAATTTTATTTGACAGGGTATTGATGGATCAAGAGTTGAGAAGGTTTTGGAATTAGTTCATATTGCAGCCAACAAGAACACTGTTCCTGGGGATGTGTCTGCCATGGTTCCTGGTGGCATCCGTATGGGTATGCTCTTTCTCCTCTCATAATCCTGTACCTGTTGATAATTGTCCAGGTATTCTGAGTTTACAATTTATTGTCCTCTGGTGCTTCAGGTACCCCAGCTCTCACATCAAGAGGTTTTGTAGAGCAAGATTTTGAGAAAGTAGCTGAATGCTTTGATGCAGCTGTGAAGTTGGCATTAAAGATCAAGGCTGATAGTAAAGGTTTTTTACTTTTGCCAGTATCTCTTTTGTCTAAAATAAAATATATCCTTAGTTCTCATAGAAGACATCTTATATTATAATTAATTAATCCAGGAACAAAATTGAAGGATTTTGTAGCAACAATGCAGTCAAATGCCAACATTCAGTCTGAGATTTCAAAGCTTCGTCATGAGGTTGAGGAGTATGCAAAACAATTTCCCACGATTGGTTTTGAGAAAGAGAGAATGAAATACAAGGCCTGAATTATAGTCTTTATGGTGCAAGGTATGCCATATTCTGATCTAATGCGCTGTTTAAGTTTTATATCACTGAGCTTGTCACGTAATTGTTGAATGGAACTACAAATAATCACTGCCTTGCTAGGTGGTCATAATAATATATCAAAATGTCAGTTTATGCAAATTGGTATTGGTCTCTTACAGTTGAGCAGCAGTCGGTAATTCTAAAGATGTGGAGTAGGCTGATATATCTACACACATGGATAGTGTTTACAAAGTTGTAGATACTATCAACATTCAACCATTATTTTTCAATACCATTGTCGTTTAGATATACATGATACATCAACGTCATTGACAGTGGCTTGCTCTTTTTGCATTTGGATTTAGTATGTGTCTTAAAACTTATAAAACTCTTGTAGAGTTTTGCCAGGAAAAATGTTTGATTCCCCAATTTCCCTCTCACAAAGCAGATTAGGGCTTTCATATTTGGGACTACTAATCTTTTTTCTTCATTGAACACTATCTGCAGGTGCATCTGTGGCCATAAGAGCTAGCAGAGCCTGCCTCGAATACCTTGACAGTCTAATTGTGGTCGAATGAAAGTGGAAATTATAGGATTGAAAATCGTCAACCTGTGAGCATGTTGGACTTCCATCTACGAGGTCCTGATCATTTAAGAATCTTCGTTCCAATTGTAAACTTTTATATTTTGTTAACTGATCCTTGCAATCTATAAACATTGTTGCTATATTGAAGTTCATATTTAATTATTTGAACATTAAATAATTGATGGGAGTGTTCTAGTTAAATTCCCCGTACCTGATCAAGGATCATTTTCATAAATCTTCTGGCAAATTACTGCAGACGCATCGGATCTCCATTTATTTACTGGTCCTTTTCGAATTGGCCGTTGGACACCAGCTGAATTGCTAAAAAAAGAATAAAAATATAAATTTATCTTTTAAATAATATATATAAATTTATTTCTGTTATACAATTAAAATAAATGAATATAATAACATTAATAATCATCAGGGGCTTAAAGAGAATTTACCAGGGACTTGTGACAAATTTGACAAGCAAAAGTTGAGACAGGAGAGAGGCGAGAGAAACAAAATAATAAATTTAATAAAAAGCAAGAGAGAGAGATAGTGGAGAGGCACACAAAATAAAGCAGAAATATGTATTTTCCTTGATGCGTTACACACGTATATATAGGCAAAAACAGAGTCGGTTATGACCGACTTTAAATAATATATTATTATAATATCATCCAGAACTTTCACAATACTCCCCCTTGGATGATATTATTATAATACATTAAAAGTTTCTACCAATAAAAACTCAAAATCTAAACAAAAGATATTTTATGATCTGCTGGATCTAAAATATTATAATCTTCTGGATTTAATAATATTTGGATATGCTTAAAATGACTACCTCATTAAAAACCTTGTCAGGAAAACCCAGTGGGATAAAACCTGATCGAATGAAAAAAGAGTGCAGTGCACATATGTCTACATTGATTTAATATACTCCCCCTGAAAATACTTCAAAATTAATTATGTAATTTACATACTCGACGCATCCCAATGCCATAAATCAATTTCTTGAATGTTGATGTTGGTAATGTTTTGGTGAATAAATCTGCGAGATTATCTGGGGAGCGGACTTGCTTAACATCAATCTGCTGATTTTGTTGGAGCTCATGAGTATAAAAGAACTTTGGTGAGATATGTTTGGTTCTATCTCCTTTGATGTATCCTCCTCTGCTTTGAGCAATACATGCAGCATTATCTTCATATATGATTGTGGGAGAACTTGAAGCAGTAGATAGTTCGCATGTACTCTGGATATGGTGAATAACAGATCTCAACCATATACATTCTCGGCTTGTTTCATGAAGTGCAAGAATTTCAGAATGGTTGGAGGATGTGGCAACCAAAGTCTGTTTTGTTGAGCGCCATGAAATTGCTGTATTATTATAAGTAAAAACGTACCCAGTTTGTGAACGAGCCTTATGAGGATCTGAAAGATATCCAGCATCAGCATAACCAATCAAACCTGCACCACTATTAGATTTTGAATAGAATAACCCCAAATCTGTTGTTCCACGAAGATAACGAAAAATATGTTTGATACCATTCCAATGACGTCGTGTTGGTTCAGAACTGAACCTGGCTAACAAATTTACTGAAAAAGCAATATCAGGCCTAGTACATTATACTAAATATAATAAGGCACCAATTGCACTTAGATATGGTACTTCTGGACCAAGTATTTGTTTATCATCTTCTTTAGGTCGAAATGGATCCTTCTTAGGATCAAGAGATCGAACAACCATAGGGGTACTCAAAGAGTGAGCTTTATCCATATTGAACCGTTTTAGGATTTTTTCAATATATGCTGATTGATGGATAAGTACTCCGTATGATTTATGCTCGATTTCCAAGCCGAGACAATATTTCGTTTGTCCCAAATCTTTCATCTCAAATTCTCTTTTTAAATAGTCAGCAGTTTTTCGGAGCTCTTCAGGTGTTCCGATTAAATTCATATCATCAACATAAACTGCAACAATAGCAAATCCAGATTCTGTTTTCTTTATGAAAACACATGGGCATATAGGATTATTAATATATCCTTCATTTGTCAGGTATTTACTAAAACGATTATACCACATTCGCCCAGATTGTTTTAATCCATATAAGGATCGTTGCAATTTAATTGAATAAACATTGTTGGCTTTTGATTTGTATGCTTCAGGCATCTTAAATCCTTCAGGAATTTTCATATAGATATCAGTATCAAGTGATCCATATAAATATGCTGTCACTACGTCCATAAGTTGCATTTCGAGTCCTTCTGAGACTGCTAAACTGATCAAGAATCTAAAAGTAATTGTATCCATCACTGGTGAATACGTCTCATTATAATCAATCCCTGGTCTCTGCGAGAAACCTTGTGCAACAAGCCTTGCTTTATGTCTTACAATTTCATTCTTTTCATTACGTTTCCGTACAAATACCCATTTGTATCCAACAGGTTTGACATTTTCAGGTGTTTGGACTACAGGTCCAAAGACTTTACGTTTGGCTAAGGAACTTAATTCTGCTTGAATTGCATTTTTTCATTCAGGCCAATCGTGTCTTTGTCTACATTCATTAACAGTATGTGGTTCATAATCATCGTTCATAACTGTCAAAGCTACTGTATATGAAAATATATCATCGATGATTATTTCATTACGATTCCACATATCTTCGGCACAATTGATTGAAATTTCTTGATTTCCAGAATTTTGTGGCTCATCAATTGTTTGTACCTCTTTGGAAGTTTCAGTCTCTTCAGGGATTGGCAACTCTCCTGGAGTTGATCTTTCAGAGATAATGGATTTTGTAACTTGAGTATTATTTTCAGAAGAATCAGAATTTTTCATTCTCCGTTTTCGGGGAATACTATCTTTTGAGCCCATTGGTCTACCACGCTTCTGGCGTGCAGTAGATGATTCATTTACTGCGTTCTGATTACATTGTTCTGCAGGAACAATTATTCTAGCTGGTGTATTGGCAGCTGGTATGTGTGATTTTGTCACTTTAGCAGCATCAGTAAATGCATCTGGTAACTGATTCGCAATCATCTGAAGATTAACTATTCTTCGTACCTCACTTTCACATTGGGTAGTGCGAGGATCCAGATGAGATATTGTTGTCACATTCCATGATAGCTCATTTTTCTCTCCAATAGTGACATTTTTCTTGTGCTTCTCTTCAGGAGAAATTTTTCCTCCCCCTAATGGTGGGAAAGTTGTTTCGTCAAAATGACAATCTGCAAAACGAGCAGTAAAAAGATCACCTGTCAGTGGTTCAAGATATCTGATAATTGAAGGTGAATTAAAACCAACATATATTCCCAAACGACGTTGGGGTCCCATTTTGGTTCTTTGAGGAGGAGCAATAGGGACCTGTACAGCACAACCAAAAATGCGTAAATAAGAAATATCAAGTTGGTGCCTAAGTACAAGTTGTAATGGAGAGTACTGGTGATAAGCTGCAGGCCTAAGTCGAATCAATGTTGCTGCATGTAAAACAGCATGTCCCCAAGCAGAAACCGGTAATTTGGTTTGTAACAATAAAGTTCTAGTAATCACCTGGATACGTTTGATGAATGATTCTGCTAGACCATTCTGGGTATGTAAATGTGGGACTGGATGTTCAACATCAATTTCGATTGATGTGCAATAATCATAAAATGTTTTTGATGTAAACTCACCAGCATTATCTAGTCGTATACTCTTGATTGGATAATCTGGAAATTGTGCTCGGAGTCTAATGATTTGAGCAAGCAATCTAGCAAAAGCAATGTTACGACTGGATAATAAACATACATGTGACCACCTTGCTGATGCATCAATTAATACCATAAATTAACGGAATGGTCCACTGGGTGGATGAATGGGTCCACATATATCTCCTTGTATTCTTTGCAGGAAAGATGGAGATTCAAAACCAATCTTAGAAATAGATGGTTTAATTACCAATTTTCCTTGTGAACAGACAGTGCATATATTGTCATTGGATAATAGAATCTTCAGGTTCTTTAATAGGTGCCCATGAGAATTTTCAATGATTCTACGCATCATCGTAGATCCTGGATGACCAAGACGGTCATGCCAAAGTCGAAATATTATTGGTTTAAACAGCTTCTGGCTTGAAACTACATAAGTTTCAATTGATCTCATAATTGTATAATACAACCCAGATGAGAAAGCTCTGAGTTTTTCTACAATTAACTTCTGGCCTGAGATAATTTTAGTAATGCATAAATATTCAACATTCTTCTCATTTGTAGTTTCAATATGATATCCGTTACTACGTATATCTTTGAAACTGAGTAGATTTCTTCTAGATCTACTAGAGTATAATGCATCATTTATATGTAATTTAGTACCATTTGTCAATAAGATTATGGCTTTTCCAGAACCTTCAACCAGATCTGCAGGACCTGATATAGTATTTACCTTGGCTTTGGCTACTGTCAAATTTGAGAAATATTTCTTATTCTGAAGAATAGTATGTGTTGTTGCACTGTCGACAATACATATATCTGCACCTTCCTTTTTGAGAATAGATAATTCATCCATATCCGTCTTTCATCAGATAAACCATATGTTAGTACATCATTGATAACAAAATATAAAGCAAAATAAGTTATCTTACTTCTGGAAGATTACAAAAATATGTACTAACATAACAAAAGTTAATATGACTATATTAACTAGGTAACTTTCTAATTGGTATGGATATCTCCATCACCAATTGAGTAATCCACTTTTCCATCCGCATTATCAAGAAAATCCAATAATTATAGGCTTGTGATATCTACAGGATCATCACTTTGATTTGTAAAATTTGTATCAATTTTCTTTTCCTTCCCCTTTACAGAGGCTTGATACAGATCAACCAAATGCTTAGTCGTACGACAGGTACGAGACCAGTGTCCAGACATACCACATCTGAAACAAACATCTTCATAATTTTTAGGGGCATGTTTCTCTACATTTTTGCCCTTGTTATGTTTAGCATTATAAACATTCCACTTTTGAGAGATGTTTTTCTGGTTTCGATTACCTGAAAATTTATACCCACCATGACCATGAGTACCACGTTCGCGTCCATGTCCACGTCCACGGCCTTTACTTGTGCTAGCATTTGCTTCTGGAAGTGCAACTGCGCCAGCTGGGCGGAGTTCATGATTTTTCATCAGAAGCTCATTATTTTGTTCTGCCACTAAGAGACATGAGATTAATTCAGAGTATTTTGTAAACCTGCGTTCTCTATATTGCTGCTGCAGGAGCACATTAGATGCATGGAAAGTAGTATATGTCTTTTCCAACAGATCTGCATCAGTCAATATTTCACCACACAAGTTCAGCTGTGAGGTTATCTTAAACAGGGCAGAATTATAATCAGCGACTGATTTGAAATCTTGGAGTCTTAAATTACTCCACTCATGCCGGGCTCTGGGGAGGACGACGATTTTCTGATGGTCATACCTGTCTTTTAAATTTTTCCACAAAGTCAGTGGATCTTTAGTTGTGAGGTATTGAGTCTTCAGGCTCTCATGTAAATGACGGCGGATAAAGATCATTGCAGTTGCTTTATCCTGTAGAGATGTTTCATTATTATCTTGAATTGTATCAGCTAAGCCCTTGGACTGCAGATACAGCTCTACATCAAGGATCCATGAAAGATAATTATTTCCTGAGATATCCAGTAGAGCAAATTCTGGTTTTGCGATATTTGACATGACTATACATATAAAATATCACAATTAGTGACATAATCAAAATGATATATTTGAAACTTCAGGTTGCCAAAAATTTCATTTATATTTTTAGAACTTCAGGTCAAAAATAATAACTTCAGGTTTTAACAATAAATATTTAGAACTTCAGATTCCATTGATTAAAATCCAGAACTTCAGGTTCTAGTACATTATAAATTTAAGAGAATAAAATATATGAAATATAAAGATATAACAGAGATAACAAATCAATTAATTAATATAAATAATATATTGAGCCGGCATAGCCGTGCATGAAATACATAATAAAAATAGTAAATAATAATAACAGAGCTGCACATATAGTATGTAACAATAAGTAAATAAATAAAATTAAATAGTTAGATCTGTAATGCATGATAATAATAATTGAGTCGGCAGAGCCGTACATTGGTTGAGTCGGCAGAGCCGTACATTGATTGAGTCGGCAGAGCCGTACATTGATTGAGTCGGCAGAGCCGTACATTAATTGAGTCGGCAGAGCCGTACATATATTGGGTTGGCATAGCCAAACTTCTCAGTTAGAGTTAAAGTCAGAATATCAAGAACTTCAGGTTCAAGATCGTGCTGATAACGTGTTATAAAATTAAAATAAATGAATATAATAAAATTAATAATCATCAGGAGCTTAAAGAGAATTTACCAGGGACTTGTGACAAATTTGACAAGTAAAAGTTGAGACAGGAGAGAGGCGAGAGAAACAAAATAATAAATTTAATAAAAAGCAAGAGAGAGAGATAGTGGAGAGGCACACAAAATAAAGCAGAAATATATATTTTCATTAATACGTTACACACGTATATATAGGCAAAAACAGAGTCGGTTATGACCGACTTTAAATGATATATTATTATAATATCATCCAGAACTTTCACAATAATTTCTTAATTTTTAAATTGTTACTATTAATCATTTTAGTTATTAATTATATCTCCATTAAAAGGGTGAGAAATTTTAGGAAAGAAAATGTAATAAATGATCAAGATAATTGGTCCTGATAATTTAAAAGTTAGGTGTTAGAACATATGATATATATATAATTTTTAAATTCATTTGGTATGTCTTAAAAGACAAAATCGATTATCAGATCAAATATAACCTATCCTTTTATTTTTTTTATCTAAATTTAAGAGTTTAGTTACCTTACTCAATTACTAACTTTACTTATAAATTATTGTCCTTGAATTAATTATAAGGGTAGTTATTAAAGTCAATCTAAAAGTTATAATTTATGAATAAAATTAATGGTCGGATAAGATAGTTAAACCCCTTAAATGAATTAATTAAATTAGTTAATTCTGACTCATAAAATAGGGAGGGTTTTTCTGATTTGGGTACTCAGGTCCCAAACCGAGTACACGCAAACTTTTTTTTTTTTTTTTTTTTTTGAGTACAGAAACTGTAACTGGGACAGGCCCAGGAAAGACTTGAACGGACATCAGTGTGGAAAAATTAAAAAAAAAAAAAATTACGGTATATTTGATTGGGGTATAGCAGTTGGAGGTGGGTTAACTGTCAACTGGTAACAGACTTTGGTCCGTTGCTTTATTTCTATCCAGTTACTTATTATCCAAACAGAAAACAGACGATAATCGGCTCCCTCCCCCCAAAATGGAGCCATAATGTAACTCTATAATCACTTCCTCTTTTGCTTCGTCGAATCCTACTATGGCTTCTTTGCCTACGTTTTCTGTCCGCTGCACCCTCAAACTCCATCAACACTCCAGAAAACAGCCCAGCTGTTCTCTCCCCACCACCCAAAAGGTACCTCTTTCTCCTTTTTTGTTCCATTTTTGTATGTTACGACTGGATTATGAACCGTCTAGAAACATTTTATTTGTTTTCAGCTTTCTTGCTAAACACAACATATTCTTAATTGTACCCGACTTAGCACTTGGTTTGATACTTAATGATGTGATTGATTTTTGCTTTTTGAATTTTCTCATTTTGCACATAAGTCATCAAGAGCAATCCCCCTTTTTTTTTTTTTGGGTTAACACTGATTACAGACTGCATTTCATATATCAGATTACTATCATTTCGTATAAGAGAAGTCATATAATCACCCAGTTGAATGGAAATTCAAGACCAGTTGGGTCCCTGGACTTTGGAGAAGCTCTTTCTATGATAAAACAAGGTACAGAGATTGAAACATCTTGTTGTATTCCTTTATTACAAGAATGCATAGACAGGAATTCTATTTCACAAGTGCGAATTGTCCACGCTCACATCATAAAGACTGGAATGCATCAGGACTTTTTCGTAATGACATTCCTAGTTAATGTTTACGGGAAATGTGGAACTATGGAAGAAGCTAAAAGAGTTTTTGATAATCTGCCTAGAATAAATGTAGTGTCATGGACTACTTTGATGACAGGGTATGTTCAGAATTCACAGCCAGAGCGTGCCATTCATGTTTTTGTAAATATGTTGGAAGCTGGGGTTTATCCTACAAATATCACTCTAGGAACTGCCTTAAATGCTTGTGCTTCAATGGAATCTACTAAATTAGGGAGCCAAATTCATGCCTACATTGTTAAGTACCAAACTGAAGATGACACGAGTGTTGGCAATTCGCTTTGTAGCTTGTATTCGAAATGTGGTAGTTTGGGTTCTGCTATTAAAGCATTTAGAAGGATTAGAGATAAGGATGTGATTTCATGGACTACGGTTATATGTGCTTGTGGTGAAAATGGTGAAGCTTCCAAGGGTTTGAAATTTTTTGTTAGGATGCTTTCTGATGGTATTGAACCTAATGAATTCACATTAACTAGCATCTTGAGTACGTGTTCTACAATGCTGTCTTTGGGTGTGGGGGTGCAGGTTCACTCATTGATCATTAGACTAGGCTGCGAATCGAACCTGCGCATAAAAAACTCTGTCATGTATTTGTACCTCAGATGTGGATCAATTGATGAAGCAATGAAACTATTTGATGTCATAGAGCGCGTCAGCTTGGTTACATGGAATGCAATGATTGCAGGCCATGCCCAAATGATGGGAATTGCTAAGGATGATATTTCGGCTTATCATAGAGGAACAGAAGCTCTAAACATCTTTTCGAAATTGAATCGATCAAGCATGAAACCTGATAAATACACATTTTCAAGTGTCTTAACTGTATGTGGCAGGTTGGTAGCCTTAGAGCAAGGGGAACAAATTCATGCCCAGATCCTTAAAACTGGGGTTTTGTCAGATGTAATTGTGGGAACTGCACTAGTTAACATGTATAACAAATGTGGCAGCACTGAAAGAGCAAGCAAAGCTTTCGTGGAGATGTCTACAAGAACGTTGATATTATGGACTTCTATGATTACTGGTTTTGCAAATCATGGCCACAGTCAGCAAGCACTGCATCTCTTCGAGGATATGTTACTTGCTGGAGTTAGACCAAATCAGATCACATTCGTGGGTGTTTTATCAGCTTGTAGCAATGCTGGAATGGTTCATGAAGCACTCAATTACTTTGAGATGATGCAGAGGGACTATAAACTTAGACCTGTGCTGGATCATTTCGTATGTTTGATTGAGATGTTTGCGAGGTTAGGTCGCTTAGAGGAAGCCCTTGATTTCATCAAGAAAATGGATATGGAACCCAACGAGGTTATATGGTCACTTTTGGTTGCAGGATGCAGGCATCATGGAAATATGGAATTAGGATTTTCTGCTGCTGAACAGTTACTCAACCTCAAGCCGAAAGACCCTGAGATGTATATCATGTTGTTGGAAATGTACCTCTCTTCCGAGAGATGGGAAGATGTTTCCAGGGTGAAAAGTTTAATGAAAGAGGAGAAACTCAGTCAAATGCAAGATTGGAGCTGGATTAGCATCAAAGACAAGGTTTATTCATTCCAACCCAATGATCGGTTGCATCCTCAGAGTGCAGAGATTTATAAATTATTGGAAGAACTGCTAGGCAAGGCAGAGAGTACTGGGTACAAGTCACAAAAGTGCTTTGAGCTAATTGATGAAGACGACGGGGAAAGAACATTCTCTTCCATTGTCTATCACAGCGAAAAACTGGCAGTAGCGTTTGGGATGTTGCACACACTTAATCTTGCACCAATACTTGTTATCAAGAATACCACTATGTGCAGAGATTGCCACAATTTTGTTAAGGCTATTTCATCAGTAACAGGTAGGAAAATCATTGTTAGAGACAGTAAACGGCTACATAAATTTGCAAATGGAGATTGTTCTTGTGGGGATTTTGGTATTGTCCTTTGAACCTTGATATTCTTCAAATCGGAGTACATTATATTCCCAGAAATATTTTGATAGCTTATGTTTGACAATGCTATAAAGATAGAGAAATCCCATTGCTATTACTCATACAAACATCAAATGTGCGCTTGCATACATGCTCATTGGTTGGTGTGGTTACATATAAACATAAAGCAACCATCAGCTTCAAAGTTCTATTCCTTTAATTCTTCAGAAACTGTCAGTTCATTAAATATAATAACCATGACAAAACAATACTATAAATACCTTTACCTAATTCTCTTTTGGGAATGACCTTCATGTGACAGTGTATCTGATTTCTGGTTTATCTTTTACAGGAAAACAAATCAACGCATTTTACTCTTTGACTTGGTGACCCTTCTTTTGCTTGATTCATTAGGCGGTTTCCAGATAATATCTTCAAGATTGCAACAAAAGTTCTGGTAAAACTGCAAATACAAAGAAGTTCGTCTTTTCTAATTATAAGTAATAAAAGCCAGATACATTAATATGAGGAGAATCCGAGAGAGAAAAAGAATTTCTCCAATTCTGAGGAGGATCGTCTTTGGCAACCTGACATTTTTAAATTTTCATGTGACTGCCCTTGTGACACAAATCACTAGAAACTCAACACTAAGTTCCTTTGCCTTTCCTAAAAAACATGAATTCCAAAGAAACTTAACATTGAGTTCTTGTTGGTCCACATGCGGACAGGAAAAAATAGTGAACATCCATACCAAAGAATGATCAATCTAATATATAAAGTCTTAGCTTCATGCCATATAACTGACCTTGAGGTATTCAGCAGCATCTCCAGCAGCTTTCTGAATGTCTACCATAAAAAAAGTGGGAGCCACTTCAAAGACCTTCAGAGAAAACAAATTAAAAATCAAATGAATTAGTGAACTAAAATATAGGGCAAACTGAAAATCTAGTCCAATGTTAGTGGTCAGAAGCCTACTTCCAGGATGACTGAGAAATGTGCAGTCTGGTTTGCAGAAAGACCTTCGACTCTCATCTGACATTGTAAACAATTTCAGTTACAAATTACAATGACTCTGGAAGGACTACTGAGGATCATTCTCGATTAAAATTTAAAAGTACCATATAAACAAATACAAATGGAATAATAAGTTATGATGAAGCCAGGTACAAAATGTTACTCTTATATTACTGTAGAAATATGTGGTATGCACATCCCATGTGATCAGACACTCTTACCTTATAATTGCGAATATGTGTCTTAAAACCCATTGATTGTGCAACGACTTCCATGCTTGATAAAACAACCTTTGCTGGCTTCTGTGAAACAAAACGTGTCTGATGCTTCAAAGAGTCCTGTCAAAAAAGGTAAGAAACTTGTACATCATAACAGAAGTAGATCATTGTATGTTGAGCTGTTCGTAAAAATTATAAACTTAAGGTATGAAGGTAAATAACTGTGATTTGGAAACCTTCAGTATGACATTAATACAAATTTCAACAGTCTTATAATATTAAGAATTAGGAAGACGCAAGAAGTCTAGCAGACTAATCTACAACCGGTGATAAAGAACATTAAAATACATCTTACTTGGCATCTCATAGATAGGACAACTCAAGCAAGTATCAGAAAAACTGAAGGAATTCAATTAGTATATTAAGGAATCCAGTTAAGTAGTACATTGAGGAATTCATACCTCTCCACGGTCAAACAGCGATGCAAGATTCAAGCCTTGAGATAAAATTATTAAGTCAAAGGCATTGAGATTCAAAGGACCCATGTTCTCTGCCCCACATTGCTTGTTAGCCTGCACTTCCTACAGCAATAATCTATTATCAAGACTGTTAAGAAATTGGAATAGAAAACACCGGATCAATGCATTTGAACAAACGGAACAGATCAGGTCATCACCGCTACATGTTCCAAAAAATACACCTTAAAGGGGATAAGTTCTTTTCTCTATTACGAAGTATGAATTGGCCATGTTTTGAGAGTTAACCTACACAGTAATGAGTTTAAGATAACCGAGCAGAGAGATGGTAGCCCATTACAGTTCAAGAAATTTTAGAAGATACTGAACCGACATTGATGAGTGAGATTTGGAAAATAGGCTCAAGGATACCACTTTTTCAATTAAGATCAAGGGTGCGACATGTGGAGTTAGGAGAATCCCAACAGTCATTAATAATTAAACCACAATCATTCTCAATGATTGAATTTTCAGAAACAATTATATGCGAAATTGTACCGTGTGAAAGCCTCACCAACCTCGGGATCATCAAAAACGGCATTCACATCATCCAGGTTCACATCTTCATATTCAGGAAATCTGACAGGAATGTAACCCTTGTTAAACCACTCATCATCTCTAATCTGTTCAATGGTAATGCGCTGTGAACACATGCAGAGAAATGGAGAGAGAACTTTTCAGAAATAATCGAAGTGAAGAAACTAGACTACTGCTGTTAAAATTCACATAAATATTTAGATGCAAAGATATCTCATCATACATGATGCTATACCAAGTAGAAGGAAACCATGCACCAATTTCACTTGTAAAAACACAATCATTTTCTACTAGGACAGGAATCGGAATGATAAGATAACAAAGAAAGCAAGTAAACCAGAAAAATACATTAGCTAGTATGGGTTGCAAGGACCAGTCTAGTAAGAATTGCAAGCGTCAATAGTGGCTATCTCTAGCCATTAAAAGAGGTTCTGTGGATTCTTTGATTTAAATTTGTATTACAAAAGGAAAACAAAATTCAGGAAAGTTAAAACAATGTGTGTTAGAAGGAATGGTTCACTTAAGCAATTGAAACAATTAGGTTGATGTTGTCCTACAATGTTATTACTTATGATGCTCAATCATTCTGTCTAAAATCTAACAAGTCCAAGACTCCAAAGTGGCAAATTAAGATCAAGATCTAGGAGAAGTGGTGAGACTCAAATTCAACAAATCATATAACCACCAAATACAATCAAACAAAATTTTCAAATTTCTGAATCACGCAGAAGTTACTTCTTTAAAAACTATGACCAACTTTGTGAACCATATAATAAGTCTCCATGCAAAAATTATGAGCTTATGTTTGTATACAGAATCAGAATTACAAAAACTAAAGCACCATCACATGACATAAACAATGTCCTGTTACAAACCTGATACTTACTGTTTGAGGGTTTGGGTCTAAAATTCTGTGAATCAATGCTTTTGCTCCCACCGGAAACCAGGGTGGGCAAGAGAACTCAGCTTTCTCAACCTGCAGAAAATAATTGAAATAATTTAATCACAATCAATTTTTTTTAAGACTGATCTTGAGGACCTCTTTATATTTGATTAAATGCAAACATCAGAACAATTAAAGTAATCTAGCAGTGACTGACTATCTAGTTCCTGGACTCACAACTAAGGCTGAAATGATGATAAATACTACATCAAAGAGGTGTGTCTATTGAAAATGTTCGTGGAGGATACTAGCATATGAAAAGTTCTCAGATTCCTTCTTCATCAAATACAGAAGACCACTTGACAGCCAGATAACTGCTTCCAGTATTTGAATTAAGCAGTGGATAAATATGAAACTAGAAACTAGTCATTGCACTGTTTAAGAAAAAATTAACCAAGTGAAATCTACATTTATTGAAGAAGTTAGAGAATGCAACTAAGATAATTTATTCATCTTCTCATAATCATAATTAAGTAGAAAATATTGAAATCCATGCCTTACTGTACAGTGTGGTGAGATCGAGCTCATCAAATGGAAGATGTCCTGCCATCAGAACATAAAGGATGACCCCACAGGACCATACATCTGCCACAGCACCATTATAACCCTTGTGACTAAGAACCTAGAGCCAAGAATGAAAATATTAAAAAAAAAAACCAGTCCTTCGATCCAGAAGTATGTAATTTACTTTAAGTTGAATTTTATACAAGAACTTATATGTGCACAATTACCTCAGGCGCTACATAGTTAGGTGTCCCACATGTTGTCCGAAGTAAGCTAACCCCCTAAGCACACAATATCACCAAATAACAACCCATAAGTTATTATTTCTGTCAACTATGATAGACGCAAATGTATAATTCTTGTAATTATCTTACTTGTTCGGGCAATGCACTTAGACCAAAATCTGATATCTTTAAATTTCCTACGGAATCAAGTAAAAGATTTTCAGGCTGCACACAAAAGGAAAGAAGTGTGAGAATTAAGTGAAACAAAGAAGTACAACAGCTTTCCATATGCCGCCAGATGAACACCTTCAAATCTCTGTGGTAAACACCTTTACTGTGGCAATAATCTACACCATCAATAAGCTGTTGGAAGTATGTCCTAGATTCAGCCTCACTAAGACGTCCGCGCTGAACCTACATAACCATAGTTTGCATCAACTGTTAATGAATTATAGACAAAAGCAATAATGTTGCGACAGTAACACAAAAGCAATAATGTTGCGACAGTAACATCTTGAGCTGCTGAATCTAAAATTAGACTACTCACAATTTTATCAAACAATTCACCACCCGTGATGAACTCTAAGATTATATAAATCTTAGTACGACTAGCGATAACCTGTGAGACAATTTAAAATAAGAAAGGAGCAAAACTGGCAGATGAGAAAGCAATCTCAGCCCCATAAGTAGTAGAGGGACTACAAAAGAAAAAATTCTGCCGCAGAAATTATACTCTAAAACACAAATATCAATCCATACCTCATGCAGACGAACAACATAAGGATGTCTAACAAGCTTCATTATAGAAATCTCCCTCTTGATCTGGAAACAAAAAATTATTCATTTTAAGTGATGCTCAAAAAGAAAGCTGCATAAACAACGAAAAATCAGATTATACCAAACCCCTATGACTTCAATTTAAAATTATACACATGTTATCTAAGTTATGTTATCAAAAAAGCGGATCCATTGAATTGTAAGCCTAAGCTTACTCATACCACCATGTTGACGGAAAAGTCTCCATTTACGCAGCCTTTAAACTTATACATGATAATGAGCAATCAAAAGTAACCACCTGTAACTTCTGGCCAATTCTTGCAGTTAAGTTCCAAATCCACAAGGATCTACCTACTCAAAGTCTGTAGCTGGCTTTTGCTCACAGACCCTGAACTGAACCAGAAAACTGTCTGGCACCCAATCTCATAATAAAAACAACATGATTAAAAAGAATTTCAAAAACAGCAGCTACACAATGTGCTGTGTGTTGAATGAATCGAATCCCCTACATAAACACAGTCCTAAGTGACTAATACAACTAGCAAACATACTCTACAACCTAAGGAAGCTAAAAATCTTGAAACTTTGTATGACAAGCAACCACTATTAACCCACTACAAACCCAAATAAAGAAAAACTAATGATGCCCTTTATTGAATACTTAACCATGAAGCTATGTCTAACTCCAATCCACCTAGAAATTTACAAGTAGAAGAGGAAGAGAGACCTGATCGGCCATCTTGTGTTTGATGATGGTGCTTCGGTCAAGAACTTTCATGGCAACGCTCTCGCCAGTCTCCGTGTTTTGGGCGAATTTAACCTTGGCAAAGGTTCCTTCCCCAATTGTCCTCCCAATCTCATACTTACCAACCTTTCTCACCACCATTTTCTCCTCTAGTCACTTTCTTCTTGGAAACTCAATCTCACCATATCAAAAACAACTCAACCCTTTTTGGGTTTATAATGGTTGAGATTTGACACTGAAGAGAATAATACAAGAAGTATACACAAGATTATATATATTCCAAGCGGTGGCTTTTGCTTTAAACCACTATGGAGACTATTGGTTGGTCTCTGGTTTTCTCTTTTTTTTGGCAGGCAGCTAGCTTTGGTCTTAATTTAAGACAATTCGGAAAGCAAAAAGGCAGACTTTTTTTTTGAACTTTCCTTTCCCCTTTACAAGTTTATTTATTTATTTATTGTGTAAAACTATACTTATTAAATTTTGGATTCATGCAGTTTGGAAGTGTACATGACACAATTTTGGCGAGACAAGATTATGGTCAATCACGAACAAGTTGGTCCAATGTAAACAGTTGAATAATGTTCTGTTTTGGTAATTATAAGATAATTTTACCTTTTAAGATAGTGCGATGCTTCGGTGGAAAAGGCACCCTCATTTGCCATTGTAGTGAGAGTTCGAACCTCATCCAAGATCACAATATGTGATAATTTTCTCACTTATTTGTGGGTGTCCTTACCTGATTCTAGGAGTAGGCCACAATACGTGATAATTTTTTCACTTATTTGTAAGTGTCTTTTCCTGATTCTAAGAGTAGATCTTCGAGTTACTCAGCAAACAGATTTTATCAGTAAATCTCATAGACATCTGAGCTAATATAAGAAGATGTAATATAAAAATATATATATATTTTTTCATGGGTGGCTTGTCAATGTTGTCATCGATAAATTGTCACTATTTATTTGTTTTTTCTATTTTGGGCACCAACTGTGGTCAATTCTTATTGAAGATGTTAGATACATCTCCATTTTAAAATTTATATAAATATATATATTTTTTCTTAGAGCAGCTATCTTCTATTTATAGAAGTAAATATTTAAATTACATAACAAGTGTTTGATCTCAATCATCCCAATAATCTAACCTAATTATTTTGACTCGAAATGAGTCGGTGTTCACAAAAAAAAAAAGTAAGCACCATTCTATGGCCGTAATTTTGAGTTTCTAGATGATTTTGCAACATAATATATTTCAAACATAACTTAGGAAGCAAATTGTAAGATTGTACATTCACTCATAAACTTAAGTAATTAGTATATTTCACCCTTCAAAAATCTGATAAGAGTTTAAATTTTATAAATATTTATCAATATATATGGAGAGTGTGCTCTCCTTATTGTGTGAATAGTTAATATCTTTCTATTTATGTGTGTATATTTTCTAAGTTGTAGAGAATACTTGTGGTATTTGGTAGGTCCCAATAAACCATTAACCATTGATGTGTATAAATTTGCAATTATTTTGTCATTATATATAAAATATGTATATATATATATATTATTTGATCCATGATTAGGAAGAAAGAAAGAGAGAGAATTTAGAAACACAACCCCACAAACTTTCTAATTTTGAAAATTTTAATACTTTGTGTACAGTAGGTTTCCGGTAAACTGGGATTTTAATCAAATATAAGGTAAAGAGTTGTTTGTTTTATTTATTTTTTATTTAATGCGTCTGAATTATATCTATTAAATGATTTTTGTTTTTTTTTTTAAGTAGTCAAATAACTTAAAAACATCCCAAAATCACTTAAAATAAAAAACTATGATTTATTACCTTTTATTGAATATCAAATCACTTAATAATTTTTTAAATATATTATTCTAAATCTATACTTCCCAAAATAACATATTTTCAAATTCGTTAAAATTTTACATTATACAAATTCATTTTAAATATAATTAATGCAATATTATAATGACTAAAATATATATTACTTTACAATTTAAATTTTTGTTACAATAGTAATTCAACTTAAAAACATTTTATTTATTTTTATTTAAATATGTAAATTTAACTTATTTTACTATAATAATTTATTTATATATATAGTTTTTTTTTTAAAAAAATGCTTTAATATAATAATTAATCATATTTAATTATAAACAAAAATTATTAATATATACATAAAAGTATTTTAGTATTTGTTAAATAATTTATTATAATTATTTATATTATATTAAATAAAGTTACATAATAACTAATTGTAGAACGATATAATTATCAAATTACTAATTTTCAGATAATTTTAATTTTAAAAAACAAACAAAATTACTATACATTCAGAGATAAAAAAATATGTTATTTAGATTTCAGGTTTCAGTCTCTATTCAATCTGCAACAATATCGTTCAGTCTTCAGACAAAATAATAAACGACCCTAAGTCTTTCAAATTCTCTCAGATAAAAATTGCAATGAATCTATACCATCGAGCAGAATAATATAGAATTGTTTATAGTGATCAATTATTCAATTCACATCAAATCCGAATTTGGAAATTGGCTTCCAAATTATATCTAACAATAGTTTAAGCAGTTTTATAATGCACATGTTATACAGATATAAAAGCGAACAGGGCATGTTGCGGAACCCAAATTGAATACGTAGTTTGACACTTAGACTCGTAGTTGGCATTCTAAATCCTTGCTTATCACATGCATGCACGGTCCAATAAATAAGAAAATGTGTGCTTCATGCTCATTATTATATATAGTTAACCAGTTTTTCAATTTTCAAAGCCATCAATTAGCTGTGGATCGGTGGATACTATGATTTTTGGAAAAACTGTAAAGATGGGTCATGTGGGGATTGTAAATAATTTTCCTGTAATCCAAGATTCATAGCCAGTTTACAATGGCACCGATGGTGAAAAAAAAGGCTCAGATTTTGATCAAAATTGAAGTTACAAAATGAAGATAAGCATTATCCAAACTTGGAATTAATTATTAGGAGTTCAGGTGTCAAACAGACATTTTTTTAAGGCATATCATAAAGATAACTAAAAAATAATAATAATAAAAGAATTGAATGTTTCCTAATGTCAATCTATAATCCAATAATTACCGTCTCGTAGTGGAGTTGGAGCAGCAGGCGCACTTTACTCGGACCAAAATTATAGATAGATTAGGTTTTGGGTTTGTTTGTTTTTTTTTTAATCTAAAAATGAAACAGAGTTAAGATTAAATAAATAGTGATCGAAATTTAAAATCTGAATAACATTTTTTTTTCTCTTATTTCTGAATATATTGTAATCTTATTTGTTTTTTAAATTTAAAATTATATGAAAATTTATTAGTTGATATTTATATTATTTTACTATTTATTATTATATAATTTTAATTGATTTAATACAAACATCTTAAAATAAATAATTTAATAAATTCTAAAGTAATTTTATGTACATATTAATAATGTTTTATCTATAATTAAAATATGATTCAAAATATAGTAGTATTAATCACATTCATATATTTAAATATATTAATATATTTAAGAAAACAACTAAATGTTTAAATTGTAAATTAAAATATATTAGTTTAATTCTAAAATAATTTGGGATAAGATATATTTAGGTTTTATTTTTCAAATATATTTTGTAAGTATCAAGGAGAAAAAAAGAAAAAAGAATTAAGTAATATAAAAATAGGATAAATTTGAAATTATGCTATTTTAAGAATGATAGATTTGGAATAAAAACTTTTAAATATTATTAAGTGATTTGCAATTAAGTGAAAAGTTAAAAATTTTTACTTAATTTTTTCAATTGTTTTTTAATAGTTTAAAGTGATTTGACTACTTAAAAGAACAAACAAAAATAATTTAATATATGCAATTCAACACTATTAAGCGTTAAATGAAAAAAATAAATAAATAAACGATCTCTTCATCTTTTAATTCATAATTAGGGGTACATATGCCTAATTGAAAAGAAAATTGTGGTTTGTAACTGAATCATGGCCACTGATCACTTTTAAGCTTGATATGTTGGGTGTTTTAACTGTCAAGAAATCAACATTATCGACCTAGTCTTGGCATTTAGGGAGGCTGGCATTGTCTTAGGAATTGCAGACATTCTCCACCCAACCTAGCTTGTCATATTTGAAAATATGAAAAGCCTACGCATTCATTGTTGATTATCTTTTAGCCTTAGGTCATCTTTGCAACAAATCCGTAATATACTGTTCAGCCTTGGGTCATCTGTGCAACAAATCCACAATGCACCTAACATTTTTTTTTCAGTTTTTAGGTCCAACCCGGTAATAACCAGGACCAGTAGTTATAAACAAACTTAGCAGTCCAGCATATCAAGTGAGGCACCTAATCACTAAGACAACCTGTTTTTGGTCAATACACATAACATATTCAATAATATCATTTACATAAATTTGATAGTTGAATGTATACAAGTAACTATATTGAAAAATCTACGTTATGAGAGGAGATCGAGACCATAACTTGGTTTTTTTTTGTGTGCAAAGATTGTCTAAATGGTTTCGAAGAATGTGGGGTGGGTCGAACAGTCCAAAGGCGTTGAATGATATAGGGCAATGGGGGCTCACAAGCATTTCATGAAACCTAAAACCAAGGAGAACGATACAAGCAAAATAAAAACACTGATAAATGCTGGATGCATGCTCTTGCTGATGTAATTCATTGCGGCAAAACACTTTCCATCTCTCCAGGTGCTTAAGGCGTGACATATTAAGTGATAGAAGCCGTTATTATGATTTTCCATAGCTTTAGAAGGGCAAACGTTTGGATTTGAAGTTCCACCTCTTGGCTGTATAAATATACAACCTACATTTATACTAATGTCATGATTAAGAAAAAGCAAAACAAGTGAAAAAAATTAAGCCAAGGTGGACATTTTATCTATCTAATGAAGTTTTCGTTAACTTGTGTAATATTTGAACAGAAAAGTATGAATGTATGACTATGTTTGTATTCTTATACATTTGTCTAAGTATGGAGCTTTAATATACATTTTTGTTGCCGGTTTTCAAATTTAATTGTTTAGGATGGAGAGGAAGCAGGAAATAGAGTGGGGCAAGGCACAGAAGATTGTGATAAGTGAAGACCTGGTGGCTGCAGCCAAACAACAGTTAAGGTTTCTTGCGGAGGTTGATAAAAACCACTACCTCTATGATGGTCCTATTTTAGACCGTGCCATTTATAGGTGAGCAATCTATGGATAATCGAATGTACCGTAGAATCTATAGTGGGTGATTAAATCATAAAAAATTGATTTTAGAGTAAGAGCTATGTTGATTCATTTTTAAAGTCTAACAGAAAAGACGAGGTGTGATTTCTTCTGATCTTGATAAATTCAGGTACAAAAACTGTTGGCTTCCGTTGCTAGCAAAGTATACCATGTCAAAGGTTACAGAAGGGCCTTTGGTTGTGCCTCTTGATTGTGAATGGGTTTGGCATTGTCATAGGCTGAATCCGGTATGCTTCTAGATTAGAATATTCACACACAACACAAGCATATCCATATTTGTGGTGTGCATGTGTGAATTTTTCAAACTTACCATATGATTGCCTAATTAATGGGGGTTCTTGTTCTTAGGTGCGCTACAAGACTGACTGTGAGCAATTTTATGGGAAAATCCTTGGCAGCCAGGTTGTTGTATCTACTGTTCAGGGTGTCTCCAAGAAGCAAACTGAAGAAATTTGGAGCCGAATGTTTCCTGATGAACCATATGAACTCGATATCAGTACCCACTTCTCAAAAAGTGTTGCAGAAAATGCTTCCAGAGTTCCTCTGGAAACTACCAAGTATGATCTACATTCAGCTGTCAAAAGGCAGAGGTCATTCTATTACCAGGTAAAGAAGAAATTTCTAGGCTAAATCGGTAAATATTTCTCTTTCAAAGATTTGCAATAATTGGATCACAGTACTATTAGTCTTAATCTTTTTTCCATTGTTCTTGACAAGTGAACTAAAAGACTTACCTTTAACATGATTAAATGAAATCACACTACTTGATCGGTTTTTATTTCATGGCTACTTAGCATTCATGATCACTTTTTTTCCCTTCGTAAAAGGAAAGAACTTTAAAATAACTTGGAGGATATATCTGAAGAAGTTGAAAAGAAAACATATCTTATGAGTATCGAGCTGACCAATATCTGGGACAGGTGTCCAGACCACACATGAAAGATGATATCTTTCTTGAAGGAGCTCTGGCCAGATACAAGGGTTTTCTACATTTAATCAGGAGGAATATGGAGAGGGGCATTAGGCGATTTTGTGTTCCAACGTATGACATTGACCTAATCTGGCACTCTCACCAGCTGATGCCTGTTTCTTACAGCAAGGATCTAGTGACACTACTTGGCAAAGTGTTGACGCACGATGATAAAGATTCTGATAGAGCCAAAGGTAAGAAGCTTGATACCGGGTACTGTGAAACCACCAAGCAGTGGGAAGAGACATTTGGCTTTAGGTACTGGAGGGCAGGAGCAATGTATAGAGGGAATGTTCCATCTCCTCTCACAATCAATCTGAGCCAACTTGGTACCCTGAGTAAAAAAGTAGTTCCATCCAATGACTATGACAATATGATCAAGCTTCCAGAGAAAATGTTTGTGGAGGTAGCATCTGACATCCTTTTTCTATAATCTAAACAGTTAAATGCAGACATTGGACTTGTGAAAGGCGTCTGTCATCACTTCTTGGCTCCTGACTCATTTAGGTAATGGTGGAGATTGTGGCAGTGAGAAATTTACCAGACGGACATAAGGGGGGCCTCTTTGTCACCTGTAGCAAGAAACAGCTAGATAACCTTTTCTACACCAAAAGAAAATTAAGCATTTCGTCGGAGACAAGGGAGAAAGAGGTTGCTCTTTTCCCATGTGAACCTACAGGAGAGCTTGTCTTTGAACTTATGTCATATTCACCTTCGTCCATGGTAAAGGTAGTTGAATTGTTGGGGACTGTCTCGATCTCTCTACAAGACTTCACGAACACAGTTTCTAAACTCTGGATAGAGAAGTGGTTCCAGTTGGTGCCAAATTCTGGAGTTGCTGCTTCGAAGCCTATCAATTTGCGTATTGCCCTCTCTTTCACTTCTCCAATTCCAGCACCATATGGGCTACAACTGGTACCACCTGAAAGGCTCCAGCAGGCTCAGGGTTGGACATACGTACTGGATAAAGCTGGTAACGAGGTCATCAAGATTCAGATGAGGTGATGAAAACTCAAAAACAGAGACTCAATGTCCAACAAAATTTAAAGATTTTACTTCACATTGCCGTATCACACATATACTTGCACCATGACTCCAGCTAATTTCCTTAACTTTCCATATCACTACAAATGCAGTAGTTTTGCGCTCACTTTTCTGATCCTTTGATCTTTAACGCAGGGATTTAACATACTCAAAAGCTAGAAACATTTGCCTTGCCAGGAAGGAAGTGATTGGCATGACCCCATCTGGTGAAACGTGTGTGCTGGCAGAGTCTTCTGGAGCAGGATGGTCATTGATGAACTCTAACTGGTTCTTTCAGCTTCGAAAGCAATTTAGTGAAACTAAGGACACCTATGAGCTAACAGGTAGCCGAAAGGTAAGAACATGCTAAACCTGGTTTAGTTTTATATGTTTGCTATGTCTGAAAGTTTTACCAGATTTTCTGTGGATTTTGCATTTCATATGTTTTTTCTATAGCTTGCCAATTTTTACGTCTTCTTATCTTGCTCCAGGTGATTATTTTTCCTGGTCGAAAACTGGCGTTTGAATTAAACTGTGACAATCAGAAAGCTGAACAGAGCTTCATGACAGTCATTGAATTCTCCGTGGAGAATCCTGGCGGAAAAGCTGTGGCATTGCTGAACTTTAAGTCGGGCTCTCTTAAGGTATATCATTACTTGAGCAAAAACTATTTAGAATATTACGACACTGACTTCATTTTAATAACCTGATAACAAGGTTAATGAGAAATGGCTACTGCTTCCTGGAATTTTATTGGCTTTTCTACTTTCCTCTGATGGTTCGTTGCATAACAAGGGCTATATTGCTTGTGAGAGTGAGACCCAATTGATTGGCAATATTATACATGAAGTAGGTGAGGCGACAGAGCATCAAAATAAAGGACATTTTGGACAAAATGAACATATAAATATGATGATGAATGTTCGTTCGATAGGGGGTGGTGGTTGTGTGGTCGGAAGTGGCTTTCAGTCAGTACAAAATAAGACATCAACCAACACAAATAGACTTTTTGCCAAAAGCGCTTGCGATGCCCCATCCTGTGGAGCCGCATGCTCGATTAAAGCAAGTACAGCAACATCTATATCCCCAAATGACACAAAGACCGACACAAACAAGGGAGTAGGTGGAGGAGATGTATATGGAGGCTTTCTTGAAAACTATGACCATGAAAAATTGGTGAAGAGTAGTGGTTGCAGTGGTTCTTGTGGTGGCTGTAGCAGTGCTGATTGTAGTAGCTGTAGCAACTGTGGTGGTGAATGTGGGGAAGAAGCAGCAAATGGTAACGAATGAGTCCCCCAGCATCCTCAAATTCCCAAATGACATACCAGCAAATGAGGCAGTTGATTATTATACTACAATAACCTCATCTCTTTGTATTATTATAAGGCAGTATAACTAAATAAACTATTGCACCATGGTGCAGTTGCTTCAATAAGATTAATCACTTATTATAATAAAACAATCTGCCCCACTTTCACGATTACCACCAAAACGGAATATCAGGCAGGAGTGTAAGCAATTGCTGTAAATATTAAAAAAAAAAAAATCCATAAAGCAAAAGGCTATAGCTATATTATATAGAGCAGCATTGATGTTTTCATAGAATAGAATCAGAAGCTTCAAAATAACCCCAGAAAAGTTTTCCAAAGGCATGCCTAACAGCCTAAAGCAAGAGCAAGTCTAAAATATTCAAGTTAGTGGGAAACATCAAACATGCAAATGCAATCGCTATCCATCCGAATCCCACAGCACCCACTTTCTACTTTTCTAGAGAAAATTAAAAATGAAATAAGTAGACAATAATACATCTATCACGTCTCTCTCCATAGTATATATGAGAACAGCATGTGTTTGCTCGCATTGCAATAGGAATAAACTAATCAAATAATTATCCAATTTACAATTGTAAACAATCATTTACACAACAAACAATTTCAATTCAATACCAGCAGCACTAAAAGAAAACATATCAAAATGAGCACCTACCAAAACCTATATAAATCTTTCACATTTTTATTTAACAATACCTTATATAGAACAAAAATAATAATAATAATAACTAAAAAATCAAACGGAGCTAGTTTGCGGCGGGGCCATGCTATTAACCACAACCTTACCCTCCTGATTTAAAGCTCCACCAGCTTGCCTCCCATCCACGGCCACCGCCTGGTACTGCGCCACCATCCCTCCCTGTGTTGGTCCGGCCGCTGCTGCCGTGGTGTAGTACACTTGCCTCCCTGTACCATCATATCCCATCTGGACATACCCCGGTTCGGCCATCATCCCACCTTTCTGCTGTTGCATTACTCCAATCCCTTCACCATAACCCCCAACTTTAGGTGGCGGCGGCGCCGACACCACATTGTACACTGGCTGCTCTGTCACCACCCTCTGCATTCCATAATAGGCCTGGCTGCCGGGCCGCAGTGTGGGAGCCGAATACATTCCAGGCGCTGGGGCAGCTGGAATGATATAAACGGGCTGCTCCGTTTGGTAACTGGCCGGTGTCAAATGACGCTCCGTTAAATAAGTTGCCGGAATCGTCATTTGCATTGGCATTGGGAGCTGTCCAGGTGGAGGCGCAATCTTCTGTCCGACGTAACTAGCCCTAGGGTTTTGGTTCACTTGTTCGAGTCCACTAACGCCACTAATGTTCAATCTCTGGAATTCCTGCCTTTGGATCTCCACCATATGCTCTCCAATCACGTGCCGATCCTCCGATCCGCAATCCGACCCAGCCGTCACATCCTTCCCGACTACCTCCGGCACCGTCGTCGGCGATATCGCCACTTCCGCCAATTTCGGCTTATCCAAGCCAAACAAAAAGTCAGGATTGGCAGCCGAACCCGCCGCCGTCGCCTCCGGAGGCGAGGAGCCATCCAGCGTCTGGATCTGGGCCGAATTCAAGGCGTCTACAAACCACTGCCGCTCGGACTTGGGCTCACCGGCGCCAAAAACCGTGGAGACTTTGGGATTCAATGGGAACATAAAGAGCCTCAACCTTGCCGGCTTAGTGGAGGCACGGTAGAGGCGATCGTACTCCAACATCATGTGCTCGAGATCCTCGTCATTGGTGACCGAAATCAAGGCGTCGAGGTCTTCGCCAGGGAGCTGGTACTTGAAGCAAACGTTGTCGTCGCCGTAGAGAGCGGCCAGTTTGCTCATGATGGCGGGGAACTTGATGTTGCGATCAACGGCGAGGATTTTGGTATCGCCGCCGACGTAAGCGAGCTGGTTATCGTGCTGACGGGGCTGGATTTTGCCGCCGTAGCTGCACATGAACTTGACCTTGTAGTTGGCGAGAGGCTCGTCCCAGGACTGGTTCTCGCTGTCGATTTCGCGAGAGCGAGGGGACGAGTCGCCCGAGTCGGGGTAGGAGGAGTAGGAGTAGTTCTCCATCGCGAGGAGCGGAGGGGTGAAAGACAAGTAGAGAGAGACAGAGAGAGGGAGGGGTTAGGGTTTGGAAAGAGAAGCCATTTTTTTTTATGGAAAAACGGCGCTGTACAGATAGATAGAGAACGGGAAATGGAAATAACAATGAGGAAAAGCTGCGTGCGTTTGTAACGTGGCTGTGGTTGCGTGGGGCCGTCTTGGTTTGAGTAATTAATAAGCTAAATAATGGCGAGACGTGAAGTAAGGCTTTCGATAGCGAGAATCCTCACTTTTTCTTTCTGGAAATTACAATAAAATTACCGTTCTAGAAAAGAAAATTTCGTTCTTAACCATTTTTTTAATAAAATTATTTTTAAACCACCCCCATAATAAATCAATTATAATCTATATCTAAATTATCCAAATGTCCCGTATGTCTTGTTTTTCTCCTTCGTTACCCATAGTATAAGATCTTCAATTTTCTTTATTGATTATTTAAGTTTTATTATGATTTTTTTAGTTTTTTTTTTTTTTTTTTATGTTTTAGATGTTGAGTATTGATGTTTAAGGTTATATTTAATTAGATTTGTTGGATTTAATTGGATTTAACTTCAAAATTGAGGTTTTAGATGATGAATATGATGACTAGGTTGTTCCAATTTTTTAAGTCCACTTAAAAATCTATACCCATTTTTAAGTAAACTTAAAATCAATTGTTGAGGCTTTTTTGCGATTGTTTGAGTTTTCTTGTGTTTTAAATATTGATTATTGATGTTTTGGATTAAATTTGATTGAATTTAATTTTTGTTGACGTGGTAAACCAACCAACCAGATTCTTGAGCCCAATGCCGCACAGATAAAGAGACCTGCAATAAATAGACCCAATAATGGCAAAGAAGATGAGCAGAAAACAAGAAGAACACACAAAGTTTGAAGTGGTTCGACCTTTTTAGAAGTGCCTACGTCCACTTTTTCTGGTATTAATGACAGTATCTCTCTAAGTATTTGCTCTCTCTGTATTTCGACAGAGTAACAGCCCTCTCAATCTCTCAATTTCTGGATGCTTAACAATAAATGTCCTCCTCTATTTATAGAGGAGATGAGGCTACAGATGGAATAAATAGACAAAAAATGACTGATCTTGTCGTAATTAATGCTGCTGAAATGCATTTAATGCTTCTGACTTGTGTCAGGTCAACTCTGGCTTTACGTAGGCCGACTGCTAACCCATGCTGATTTGGTGAGATTTCTCGAAATTAAGCTGTTATTAGGTGAGAAACCCTTACTTATCGTGCAAGACACGCCATTTTACTGTCTTGCACTGAAACTGGGCGAACTGGGTAGAAAACGAACTGAATCTTCGTCGTGACGATCTTGACTTCGAGCCGGCCTGACGATCTTGACGTCGCAATGACCGGTATGCGACCTCAACGTCGCTAAAACGGCAACTGGCGTCCGACCTTGTTTTTGCTACTCCCTTTACGGGCTCGATCTCGTTGACTACTGGAGCGATCTCGCGATCTTATAAATAGTACTTCATACTTGATCTCGGTGGCTTGGGCCACTGTCTTGATGGGCCTTTGTCAGCCCATTTGAGGAATCCGAAAATACCCATAACAATTTTAAAATAGAGATTTATAATGAAATACAGCGTCAATATAACAATCAGTTTTTAAGTCACTTTAAAATCGATTCCAGTAAAACTCAATTAGTAAGCACATTTTACCTGTTGAGAGTAATTTGGTAAATTTAGATATAGATGAAAATAATTTATTTGAAGGGTTAAAAAATAAATTTTTAAAAAAAAATGGTAAAAACAAATTTAGGTAAAAGTGAAAATTTCCCCCTGTTTTGGGGAATATATATAATAATAATAATTTAAAATTTTGATGATAGAATAATAATTTAAAATTTTGATTTTTTCCTTGAAATGGAGAAAAAATTTATTTAAAATCTTGATTTAAAAAGGTGATTTTAATATTCATTCACCTATTTTCACTTAATTAATAATTAAAAATAAATAAATTCAAAATTGATATGATAAAAAAGTGAATGAATTTAAAATTGATAACAATTTTAGGGTAAGTGAAAGTGGATAAATGGACATTGAGGTCACTTTTTTAAAATCAATATTTTAAGTTATTTTGACGTATATATAATTTCAAAAAAATTGGATAACATGTTGTATGTTCTATTGTCTCTAGCGCGCCTCTGTTATCCTCTCTAATTTAGTTAAACATTCATTTAATTTGAAAATGTTACTTATTTAAATTATTACGTCATAAGTGAAACTTTAAAACAAATACACAAATTTAAGCTTGGATCTCACCAAACATGCACAGTAAACATTTACAGTTTGAGTCTCTCATAATTGAAAATGTCACGAGTATACACAACTTAAAGTATGAGTCCCACTTAGTGATAGAGTGTCTCACTATACAAGTCTCATACAATTGACAACGTAATAAGTTTGAGTCATTATACTATAAGTAATATTTTAAAAATAAATCAGGTTCAAATCTTATTAAGCATACTAGTCACACCATCATTTATAAATATATGTGGAAGTTTTTTTCTCTTTTCCTTTTATGATAGGAATTGAAAATTTCGCCCCTTTCTTTTCATGATTAAGGATTTAAGGTTCAATATTTTCTTCCATCCACTTTTATTTCATAATAAGAGTTCATGGTTTTCTATCATTCACTTTCATGATAGAAATTCTAGTTTCAACATACATAAGAGGCTTACTATGCATTTACAAGTAGATGTGAAGAATTTTCTTCAATTTAATTTCATAAAATGGATTCGAGTCCTATCAGATACTAAAATTCCATTATATATATATTTGTTATGACTTTTATATGAAGTTTTCTCCTTCTTTTATTGTGGGAACGGATATTATTGATGTTATGGGAGTAAGTTTAGTGACTGTACTTAGTGTTAAATCTCGAAATGTTAGATTTCCAACTTGGAATTATATATATAAAAAATGTTCAAGAAATAATTCCACTTTTTATTTTTTTACATGGTAAAATTTATTTTTGAAACCATTATATTATAATTGAATGGATGCCATGTTAATTTCTTGTGACTGTTGAGAGTTAAAATAGTAAAACAAGAAATTTATATAATGAACAAGTTGCATCAACAACCCTGGGGTGTGTTTAAAAATAAGCGGATACAAAATAAATTTTATTACATAATACCCTCACTCTATCAATTAACTTTTGTCAAAAACAGTTGACCGGGATTTTAAGATAAATGTCTAAAATTCACTCAATATTGAAAAGCGACTGGATTACCATAAATGAGACAAAATCATAATAATAAAATATCAATTTTTCTATTTAAAAAAAAATTAAATTAAATTTTTTAAAAGGTGAAAAAACATATTAATATCCATCGTTTTTCATTTTAAAAGTAAAATAATGAAAAAAAATCAAAATAACTAAAAACTAATAAAAAATAAAAAAACCACTTGTCTTTATCCCATATAAGGAGATGGTCTCTATCAATATTAAGTAATAAAATTAACAAAAAAATAAATTGATTGGAACATTTTTTCATCTAGACATAATCTTCATCACTGACTCCATCTCATATCGCCTTTCTCCTTCCTCTATCTTTCCTTCCCGTCTTCTCTTTCTTCCTTCTCATCTCTCTCTTCTTCTTACTCCCTTCTTTTTTCTAGATTCAAACTCCACCACTGGCTTTATTGCCAAGGAGATTAGAGCGATGAAGATCGAAACTTGTTTCCATTAATTGATCTCCATACAATGAAAACTAGTTTTGATCTCCATATGATAAAGATCGTCGAGTCTCCCTCACCGAAGATCCTTCCGGTTTTCGATAGGACACCCAAGCTTCTCTACTTCTTCTTTTTTTTTTTTTTTTTCAATTTTTTTCAAATGGTTGATAATGTTGTTAATAATTTTGTGGTGTTTGTTTGCTTGTTTATTTTGTTGTTGTTTGTAAGGCTCAAATCCAAATGGATCCAAGAAAATAATTAAAATCTAGTTTATTGTTATTAATTTAGTCGTGCCCAAATTTTAAAAATAAAAGGGTATATAGGCAAATATCCAATTTGGGGATATTTTTAAAAGAACTCAGAAAAATGAGATGTAAAAGAAAAAAGACCATAGCAAAAGGTGAAATGTAAAATACAAATTTACAAGTGATAAATATGGTGGGCTGTGTTCTTAAAAAAATAAAAAAATAAATAAATAAATGGAGAAGTAGGTGGTCGAAAATGATGAGTGAGGTGGTTGTAAAATAAAGAATAGTGACAATTTTTTTAAAAAAACAAATAGAGACTTGTGTTTGAAACAAGAGACAGTCATATATAGATGTAATATAATACTAGACTAAAATTAAAAGAGTGTATGAGTGGGTGTATATCGGCCATATTGATTTTTGTATATATATTGATGTTCAATTAAAACAAAACACACACAACTAACTCATATAACAAAATAGGAAAAAGAAAAGAAGAAGACTGTGAACAAGAAAAGAAAGAAGAAATAATTAGGGTTGATTTTTAGATTGATTTGGTGTGTAATAAATTCAATTTCAGGTTCGATTTTCTGATTTAATTTTTATAAATTCTAAATAGGTTCTTATGGTATTTTTAGGTGGGGATGAAATCAAAGATAATACGTGTGCTATTGATTCAAAATAAAGTTTGAAATTTAATCTATGGGTGAATTGTTTTATTTAAATTGAATTAATTGTTTATAGTTATCCATATTTTAGATTTTTATTAATTATGAATTATTATAAATGAATTATTTGTTAGTTAATTAAATTCTGGGATTGTTTATTTCAATAGAATGGGTTTGTTTTAAATGATTTAAATTTCAGTTTTTATTTATTTAATTGTTATTAGAAATAAATAATTTTATTAGTCCATCAATTTTATTGATTATGGATTACGAATTATGAATTACGATTTGATATTATAATATTTATTTATATTATGAGAAAAGAATTTATTAAGAATTATATTTATATTCGAAATAGAATATACAAAATTGTACATGAAAATTATTTTAATAATCAAACGAATTAAATGAGATTTTAAGAGCACCAGAACTATACCATTCCCTTTAATGGTTAGCAGTCTTTACGTGTAAGTCTTAAAGAATCGCCCAACATATATATGATGGATGTCTAGAGTCATTGAGTTGTCTAACATGTATATAACATGTAATAGGCCCTCCCGATTCTAGTACAAGGTAAGTATGGAATAATGATATATGCCCTTATTATTAAGGTAATAAAATAAATTAAAGTGTCTAGAGGTGATTAAGAAATGTTCTGGATCGTCTAAGAATAATGATTAAAATTTTTAGGGCATCCATAAAAGATTTATCGAGGTTCTCGAAGAGCTCGAATGGGTAATTTTAGTCCCGATTAAATTTAAGGATTGTCCAGGGAGAGTTTATTAAGATTTTTGGATAGCCTTGGATGTTTAAGGTTTGCTCTTGATCAAGGAATAATTTAATTAATCATTCGTTCGAATTCGGATGCGTAATTGAATTTTTTTTTAATAAAATTCCCGGTTAGGATCGGGGATAGTTTTTAATTCGAGACAATAAAAATAATGTTGAGAGCGTGAAGACGGAATCAAAATGTAAAAATATTTTCGAGCGTGCGGAATCGAAATCAAGTTATAAGCGAATTCCCGGACGGACGGAATCAGATTTGAGTTGAAATTGGAATAGGAGAAAACCTGAATTAGCATGTTGCATGAATTATGCATATATGGGACACATGTCATCGTGTAAAGGTAAGTGGCATCAATGGACTATGCATGCACGCCATGTGGCAAATAGTTGGAAAGCAATTGTATATTAAAATGGAAAAGCAAGGAATTAAATATCATTTTTTTTTTATTTCAGTCACCCAATTGTTTTTTATCAACCGAGAGCTAAAGATAGATAAAAGGGGTTTCGGTCAAGCTAAATCTGAAGAGAGAAAACTCACCCCATTCGGTCCTCTCTCATGAAAGCCAAGAATCCCCATCTTGTTCTTCTTCTAGCTACCCAAACCAAGAGCTCATTCTTGTGCAAGTTGTGATAGAAGTGAGAGAGAGCTAGGGAGTGCAAGCTGAAACCGTGAGCTGTTATGATTGGGGAGGTACAGCCGAGAGCTGGTGAAGAAGATTATGCAACTCCAGCAGCTGCATGTGCCGTACAATCAACTCAGATGGAGGATCTACTCTTGCATGCAAGCAAGGACTGAAGATCTGTCGTTGCCAGACTGTAAACCTTTGTTGGGGCTGCTAGGAAGTGTTGTCGCTGCTGCTACAATGGTACTGGAGCTATTACCGTATGGTATTACTGTCGTGGATGGAGTTACTGCCGTGATTGGAGCTGCTGTCACGCCTTGAGAGGAGCTGCTGCCGTGTCCAGCTGTTACTGTCGAGAGGTGGAGTGTTGCTGCCGATAGCCATTCGAGGAAGACATCAAGGCATGGAAGCTTGAGAATGGTGCCGTGAGACAAGCTTCAAGTGCAGTTTTTAGTAAGTGGATTTGTATCTGTTTGGGTTAAAAATCAGCAGCTTGCTGAAGGTCTTAGTGTGCTGTTTTTATGTAATTTAAGCTAGTACTTGCAGGAGGAAGAAGGTTGTTTGCTGTCATGAGTTTCTAGTGGGCGTCAATCTGCTGTCAAGGAAGTTAAGGTGCTGTTTTTGAGGAAAATCAGCATATGGAAGGTAAAATGATGCATTGACAGTCCTCTAATCTGATTTTTGAATGATTTTAAAAGCTTGTATGTCTATTTTGGATTGAAGGGAACTCGGACGAAGTGATTTTTATGGACAGCAATAGTGTTCGAAGTATGGGCTGTTGTTGTTATCGTCTTTTTGGATTGTAAAAGTTTAAGGTAAGTTGAGTTTTTTTTCGATCATCATTTCGTCGAAATTATTTGATAAGTTAATGGGTGAAATTTGATGAAAATAATTGAAATTTAGGATTTAGAATCTTGTTAGTACAGAGATTCTCTGGTGTGTGGTTTTGTCGTGATAGCGGATGAAATCTTGATGTTGAAATATTGTATTCATGATCGAGAATTGTTTTCAGGCGATTTAGCCATGTTATGGATGATTTAAATGACAAAAATTCAAAGTAAATCAAAAAGTGAATTTATAGTTACTCGACTGTCATGACTTTTGTTTAAGAGTAATAGCATGTTAAATTATGATATCAAGATGGTTTAAGTTAAGTTAAAGTTACTCGGTAAATTTCGTTGCGTGTGAATGCGACTAATTAGTGAATTGATGAGTTTCTAGAGTTTAAGCGGAAAAAATTTAATGCCGTTGCGAAGTAATTTGTGGACTTTTATTGTATGTTGTTTTGTGAGCTGTTGGCATGCAGTTTATAGGGTTTTAAGGGCTATTTAAGGGCTGTTTTGGAGCCATTTTATTTCAAATGAGCGTTATGCATTCTCTTGCTATGGGAACTATTTAAGTATCATTTGGAGAAGTTAATTCAAAAATCTTGATATTATTTGGCGTTGTGTGATCAATGTTCGATGATGAAATTGGTTTCTCGAATAGCGTAGTTGTGAAATGCTTTTATTGGGATGTTAAATTATTTAGGTATCGGTATGGCGGAGAAAATTGAAGTTGAGGAAGTATCGCGAGGTAGAAAATTCGGTCGTTTCCGTGAGTTAGGAATCGGTGAGTGTAAATTGTTTTATGAAATGATTATTGCACTATGATTTCTATATGATTTTTATGCTTTCATGAAAGATTTAAACGTTTTAATATTTAAATGAATTTATATGAATGCTATATGCTTTACAGGAATGTTATACGTTTCGAAATGTTTTTATATCTGTATTTAAAGCAATATTGATCGTATAATTTGTTATTGAAATGTGCTTTTATGTTTCGTTTTATAAGCGAAGGAATATGTTTTACAAGTATTATTTTAGCATGATAATGTATTTCAAAACCAATGGCCACCCATCCCCATTATGAATGAATTATGACTGTTATGCGGCCGAAGTGCCTTATTGCGCGTATGGCATGTCTGTCAGGGAAAGTCCACTAACTATGGGGGGGATCGAGTCTGTCATGTCGCCCTCTACGCGTATATAAGGTACTATCATGAATGATGCCCTATGTGCAGCGAGGTAACATACCGCGGCATAGTGGTTATGAATGAGATTGCACGTCCCCACCACCGGTGACTCAAGACCGGGCGGTGATCATGATTTTCCCGGGTCCCATTGGATATATGTTTTATGACTGAGGATTGATTTATGATTTTATGAGTTTATTTATGAACTTATGATTATGTTATGAATTAATTTTATGATGCTTATAATCTTGTATCTTGTTTTCAAGCAAATTATGTAAAAAAAAAAAAAAAAAAAAAAAATGACTTTATAATGTTATAAAATGCACGTTTTAATTAATTTATTTCGGAACTTAGCATTCTTCCAAAAGGTTTTAGAAAGGAAACTTATTTGAGGACTGTATAACACTCACTGAGCCTTTTTAGCTCATTATTTTCCTGTTTGTTTGGTTTTATAAAAATTCCTCAGGTGCTGGTGCGAGTTCTTCTTATGGCAATTCTCCAGTTCAAGGAAGGCGAGCTTCTAAGGTGACCATCACTGTGAAATCAAAGTAATATATTTGATGCATAACGGATTTAGTGTAATGTAATATTTAAGTTTCATAACTATGATTACGCTATCACGCATGTGAAATGTTTTATCTTAAGTTTGAAATGGTTTTGTTTTAAATACTTGAATTGTGTTTAAACATAGATTTTGAGAAGGACCTGAGGTCCCATTTGGAAGTGGAAAAGAATGTATACATTTTGAAATATTATTAATTATTTCACAAGTGTTTTGAAAAAGTTGAAAATGTCGGAAAAACGGCCGTTGTGCTGCCAAAAATTTTTCACCCTAAATTTTTAATGATTAAGAAATGAAACTGTTTTACGGCTTAACTTCACGGAGTCCTTTTAAGTCACCTGCTTAAAGACTGTAAGGATTCTGTGGAGTGCCGGGAGGGCTCCGCTCGGATCTCTTCAAGGGATATCTGGGTTAGGTCGGGGGGATCGAGTCTGTCATGTCGCCCTCTACGCGTATATAAGGTACTATCATGAATGATGCCCTATGTGCAGCGAGGTAACATACCGCGGCATAGTGGTTATGAATGAGATTGCACGTCCCCACCACCGGTGACTCAAGACCGGGCGGTGATCATGATTTTCCCGGGTCCCATTGGATATATGTTTTATGACTGAGGATTGATTTATGATTTTATGAGTTTATTTATGAACTTATGATTATGTTATGAATTAATTTTATGATGCTTATAATCTTGTATCTTGTTTTCAAGCAAATTATGTAAAAAAAAAAAAAAAAAAAAAAAATGACTTTATAATGTTATAAAATGCACGTTTTAATTAATTTATTTCGGAACTTAGCATTCTTCCAAAAGGTTTTAGAAAGGAAACTTATTTGAGGACTGTATAACACTCACTGAGCCTTTTTAGCTCATTATTTTCCTGTTTGTTTGGTTTTATAAAAATTCCTCAGGTGCTGGTGCGAGTTCTTCTTATGGCAATTCTCCAGTTCAAGGAAGGCGAGCTTCTAAGGTGACCATCACTGTGAAATCAAAGTAATATATTTGATGCATAACGGATTTAGTGTAATGTAATATTTAAGTTTCATAACTATGATTACGCTATCACGCATGTGAAATGTTTTATCTTAAGTTTGAAATGGTTTTGTTTTAAATACTTGAATTGTGTTTAAACATAGATTTTGAGAAGGACCTGAGGTCCCATTTGGAAGTGGAAAAGAATGTATACATTTTGAAATATTATTAATTATTTCACAAGTGTTTTGAAAAAGTTGAAAATGTCGGAAAAACGGCCGTTGTGCTGCCAAAAATTTTTCACCCTAAATTTTTAATGATTAAGAAATGAAACTGTTTTACGGCTTAACTTCACGGAGTCCTTTTAAGTCACCTGCTTAAAGACTGTAAGGATTCTGTGGAGTGCCGGGAGGGCTCCGCTCGGATCTCTTCAAGGGATATCTGGGTTAGGTCCTTTCAGGTGGTATCAGAGCTGAGGTTTTGAAATATTGTTTGAAAAATACAGAAGGTTGTTTTAGAAACGAAAAGAAAACTCACTTCCAAAAATGATTTGATATTTTTCTAAAATTGCATAATTTCTTTCGATGTCCTTTTAGAATCGAATGTATTACATGAAAATACAAGTTTAAATTTCACAGAAGATGTGTCATAGAGGCCGCCCGCCTACTGGGAAAGCTGCCACAGAGACTCCTGCACCATTTAGCGGAGTAAATGGGTGATAATCGATATCTTGAATATTGATAACTTGGAGTTCTTGAGTGATATGAATATTGTCAGCTTATTGATTTCATGTAAGTTGATTTAAGTTCAATCCTATGATTTCATGGAATGTGTTTGAGGTTATATAATGGTTTTATAATATTTGATATTTTAGATATATAAGAATTTTAGGTTCGCCAGATTTGCAATTGATTTACGAGCTAGTAAATGGAATTTTGATATACTTAAATGAGAATCAAAGTGAATATGTTACAGTATTGGTGTCATAGGACATGAATTTGGATAATATATGAGCTCTAAAGAGATATACGAATAGTCATCGTAGAGATCATGAATTTAAAGTTGGTAATAGCGTATTTCCTAGGATCTTATGCGCTCAATCATATCCTCCTTTTTGAATAAGCTGAAATTTTTTAATTTCGAGGACGAAATTTTTTAAGGTGGGAAGAATTTGTAATAGGCCCTCCCGATTCTAGTACAAGGTAAGTATGGAATAATGATATATGCCCTTATTATTAAGGTAATAAAATAAATTAAAGTGTCTAGAGGTGATTAAGAAATGTTCTGGATCGTCTAAGAATAATGATTAAAATTTTTAGGGCATCCATAAAAGATTTATCGAGGTTCTCGAAGAGCTCGAATGGGTAATTTTAGTCCCGATTAAATTTAAGGATTGTCCAGGGAGAGTTTATTAAGATTTTTGGATAGCCTTGGATGTTTAAGGTTTGCTCTTGATCAAGGAATAATTTAATTAATCATTCGTTCGAATTCGGATGCGTAATTGAATTTTTTTTTAATAAAATTCCCGGTTAGGATCGGGGATAGTTTTTAATTCGAGACAATAAAAATAATGTTGAGAGCGTGAAGACGGAATCAAAATGTAAAAATATTTTCGAGCGTGCGGAATCGAAATCAAGTTATAAGCGAATTCCCGGACGGACGGAATCAGATTTGAGTTGAAATTGGAATAGGAGAAAACCTGAATTAGCATGTTGCATGAATTATGCATATATGGGACACATGTCATCGTGTAAAGGTAAGTGGCATCAATGGACTATGCATGCACGCCATGTGGCAAATAGTTGGAAAGCAATTGTATATTAAAATGGAAAAGCAAGGAATTAAATATCATTTTTTTTTTATTTCAGTCACCCAATTGTTTTTTATCAACCGAGAGCTAAAGATAGATAAAAGGGGTTTCGGTCAAGCTAAATCTGAAGAGAGAAAACTCACCCCATTCGGTCCTCTCTCATGAAAGCCAAGAATCCCCATCTTGTTCTTCTTCTAGCTACCCAAACCAAGAGCTCATTCTTGTGCAAGTTGTGATAGAAGTGAGAGAGAGCTAGGGAGTGCAAGCTGAAACCGTGAGCTGTTATGATTGGGGAGGTACAGCCGAGAGCTGGTGAAGAAGATTATGCAACTCCAGCAGCTGCATGTGCCGTACAATCAACTCAGATGGAGGATCTACTCTTGCATGCAAGCAAGGACTGAAGATCTGTCGTTGCCAGACTGTAAACCTTTGTTGGGGCTGCTAGGAAGTGTTGTCGCTGCTGCTACAATGGTACTGGAGCTATTACCGTATGGTATTACTGTCGTGGATGGAGTTACTGCCGTGATTGGAGCTGCTGTCACGCCTTGAGAGGAGCTGCTGCCGTGTCCAGCTGTTACTGTCGAGAGGTGGAGTGTTGCTGCCGATAGCCATTCGAGGAAGACATCAAGGCATGGAAGCTTGAGAATGGTGCCGTGAGACAAGCTTCAAGTGCAGTTTTTAGTAAGTGGATTTGTATCTGTTTGGGTTAAAAATCAGCAGCTTGCTGAAGGTCTTAGTGTGCTGTTTTTATGTAATTTAAGCTAGTACTTGCAGGAGGAAGAAGGTTGTTTGCTGTCATGAGTTTCTAGTGGGCGTCAATCTGCTGTCAAGGAAGTTAAGGTGCTGTTTTTGAGGAAAATCAGCATATGGAAGGTAAAATGATGCATTGACAGTCCTCTAATCTGATTTTTGAATGATTTTAAAAGCTTGTATGTCTATTTTGGATTGAAGGGAACTCGGACGAAGTGATTTTTATGGACAGCAATAGTGTTCGAAGTATGGGCTGTTGTTGTTATCGTCTTTTTGGATTGTAAAAGTTTAAGGTAAGTTGAGTTTTTTTTCGATCATCATTTCGTCGAAATTATTTGATAAGTTAATGGGTGAAATTTGATGAAAATAATTGAAATTTAGGATTTAGAATCTTGTTAGTACAGAGATTCTCTGGTGTGTGGTTTTGTCGTGATAGCGGATGAAATCTTGATGTTGAAATATTGTATTCATGATCGAGAATTGTTTTCAGGCGATTTAGCCATGTTATGGATGATTTAAATGACAAAAATTCAAAGTAAATCAAAAAGTGAATTTATAGTTACTCGACTGTCATGACTTTTGTTTAAGAGTAATAGCATGTTAAATTATGATATCAAGATGGTTTAAGTTAAGTTAAAGTTACTCGGTAAATTTCGTTGCGTGTGAATGCGACTAATTAGTGAATTGATGAGTTTCTAGAGTTTAAGCGGAAAAAATTTAATGCCGTTGCGAAGTAATTTGTGGACTTTTATTGTATGTTGTTTTGTGAGCTGTTGGCATGCAGTTTATAGGGTTTTAAGGGCTATTTAAGGGCTGTTTTGGAGCCATTTTATTTCAAATGAGCGTTATGCATTCTCTTGCTATGGGAACTATTTAAGTATCATTTGGAGAAGTTAATTCAAAAATCTTGATATTATTTGGCGTTGTGTGATCAATGTTCGATGATGAAATTGGTTTCTCGAATAGCGTAGTTGTGAAATGCTTTTATTGGGATGTTAAATTATTTAGGTATCGGTATGGCGGAGAAAATTGAAGTTGAGGAAGTATCGCGAGGTAGAAAATTCGGTCGTTTCCGTGAGTTAGGAATCGGTGAGTGTAAATTGTTTTATGAAATGATTATTGCACTATGATTTCTATATGATTTTTATGCTTTCATGAAAGATTTAAACGTTTTAATATTTAAATGAATTTATATGAATGCTATATGCTTTACAGGAATGTTATACGTTTCGAAATGTTTTTATATCTGTATTTAAAGCAATATTGATCGTATAATTTGTTATTGAAATGTGCTTTTATGTTTCGTTTTATAAGCGAAGGAATATGTTTTACAAGTATTATTTTAGCATGATAATGTATTTCAAAACCAATGGCCACCCATCCCCATTATGAATGAATTATGACTGTTATGCGGCCGAAGTGCCTTATTGCGCGTATGGCATGTCTGTCAGGGAAAGTCCACTAACTATGGGGGGGATCGAGTCTGTCATGTCGCCCTCTACGCGTATATAAGGTACTATCATGAATGATGCCCTATGTGCAGCGAGGTAACATACCGCGGCATAGTGGTTATGAATGAGATTGCACGTCCCCACCACCGGTGACTCAAGACCGGGCGGTGATCATGATTTTCCCGGGTCCCATTGGATATATGTTTTATGACTGAGGATTGATTTATGATTTTATGAGTTTATTTATGAACTTATGATTATGTTATGAATTAATTTTATGATGCTTATAATCTTGTATCTTGTTTTCAAGCAAATTATGTAAAAAAAAAAAAAAAAAAAAAAATGACTTTATAATGTTATAAAATGCACGTTTTAATTAATTTATTTCGGAACTTAGCATTCTTCCAAAAGGTTTTAGAAAGGAAACTTATTTGAGGACTGTATAACACTCACTGAGCCTTTTTAGCTCATTATTTTCCTGTTTGTTTGGTTTTATAAAAATTCCTCAGGTGCTGGTGCGAGTTCTTCTTATGGCAATTCTCCAGTTCAAGGAAGGCGAGCTTCTAAGGTGACCATCACTGTGAAATCAAAGTAATATATTTGATGCATAACGGATTTAGTGTAATGTAATATTTAAGTTTCATAACTATGATTACGCTATCACGCATGTGAAATGTTTTATCTTAAGTTTGAAATGGTTTTGTTTTAAATACTTGAATTGTGTTTAAACATAGATTTTGAGAAGGACCTGAGGTCCCATTTGGAAGTGGAAAAGAATGTATACATTTTGAAATATTATTAATTATTTCACAAGTGTTTTGAAAAAGTTGAAAATGTCGGAAAAACGGCCGTTGTGCTGCCAAAAATTTTTCACCCTAAATTTTTAATGATTAAGAAATGAAACTGTTTTACGGCTTAACTTCACGGAGTCCTTTTAAGTCACCTGCTTAAAGACTGTAAGGATTCTGTGGAGTGCCGGGAGGGCTCCGCTCGGATCTCTTCAAGGGATATCTGGGTTAGGTCCTTTCATAACAGATAATATCTCTCACTCTGAGTGTGTGTTGAGTATCTTCATCAGGTATGATAGATTTTTTCCCGAATACTAGATTGGTATAGATTGAGATTTTATAAATATGTAGAAATGATCCATACAGATGTTTTCAATTCAATATGAAACGAAATTATACAGATGTAATTTCAATATTGTTTTCAGATATGTTTTAATATGGATCATTAAGACTTTAATTTTCTTACTAGCTTTATGTTATGTTAATTATTATTAAAAATGATTTATTTAGTTTTCGAAAGTTACATTCATTCATTGAGCGTTAGCATTCACCCTTTTATATTTTTAAAATCATTTCTCAAGTAACCGTCAGATCTCAAAAGAAATCTTCAGATATGAAGAGGTGGGTCACTCGATCACATGACGCTAAGAAATGATTTTTTAATACTGTATATATATTTTATATATTATATAGCATCTAGGTTTGCGTGAGTATAATTATCATTTTAATGTTGTAACATATTTGATTTCTCATCAGTTTTGCTTATGTTTTGATTTTTCGGTTTGAAAACGATATTTAGCTACTTTATAGTTATGTTTCCCTATAAAAACAAGTTTGTTTTATATGATATTACTCATATTTGAAATACTTTAGAAGTGTTTATTTCGATTATTACAAGGTATAATTATTAATTAAATAGTAGTTGTATTACCGAAATTTTATTAAACCACCTTATGTATTCTTAAATTTCCAAATGATTTTTATCAAAAAGTTTAAAATCACGTACAAGTTTTTTTATATCACAATATCTTCTTGAACTTAAATAGGAGTCTGAAAGGGTCCTGTCATTATTATTATTGTTGTTGTTGATTTGGTGGTGGTGATTGTTATTTTTGCTGATTTTGTTGTTGATGAAGAATGATGTTGTTGATGATTTTTCTTTTTCATTTTTTGAAGTTTTGAGTTCGAAACCTAAATCTTTAATCAATCTGTTTTTTTTTTTTTTTTTAAATCTCTTTTATTGAAGATATGGGTTCAGAAGTTGAACATATGAATTTTGAACCCAGATTTTCAATCAATCTATATATATATATATTTTTTTTTAATTTTTAATTTTTATTTTTGAAGATTTGGGTCAAAAGTCAAATATTCAAATGAAGATTTGAGTTTTGAACTTATATCTCAATCAATATATATATATATTTTTAAAAATTTAAAAAGAAAAAAACTTATTTTTAATAAAAAATGTGAGTTTCGAATTCAGATATTGAATCAATCTCTTTTTTTGAATTTTTTATTTTTTAAAGATCTAAATTCAAAATCCAAATCTTCGATTGAAGATTTAAGCTTAAAATCCAGATTTTTAAGTTAAAGATCTAGTCCGATTTAGATCTTCAATCTCCTTTTTTATTATATATATTTTTTATTATTTTGCAACATTGTTTTTAATTTTTATTCTTAAATTAATTAGACGGTGATAATTTCTTTTTTTTTTATTTCCATTGTTTTTAATTCTTTTTTATTTTTATAATTTTACACTTTAAAGAAAATTTTTTAAAAAAATAAAAAACGAAAATACTCTGTAGTCAAATTTAGTTTTAATATAATTTAACTAACAGAACGAAGATGTTGTGTAATAAAAGGGTAATTTTGCATCTATCTGTTTTTAGGCATATATTAGGGGCGTTATGCAATTGGTTCTTATATTATTGATGAAGATTGTTGGTCACTAACGCCATGATGGTGAATTTTGAAATCTCATGTTATAATGTTATGCTGCTTCTTGTTTATATTAAAGATATATTTGGGGTGGGCCGATGCGTTGCTTATTTAAATATATCCATCTCCGTTATTAAAGCTTAATCAATGGCTCCTCTCTTTTCTCTTATTGATCTCCCAAAAGTGTCTGCTCATTAGTTCAAATGAAAAAGCATATGCTTGATGCTTGATGCTTATCTCCCAACCCACCTAACAGATCCACTACTGGTCCTACGCATTTTTGTCTCCCCCATGGCTGCTTGACTGCTTCCACCGTCCACAACTTCACATTTCAAAATTTCAAATATACACTATAAACCTATATAAAAGACAAAACTTATTGGTAGATAGGTCCGTTTTGTAGATAACTCTCCATTGTGTGGTTATGTAAATCTTTCTATACTCTGCTATTCGAAAATCACCTAATTCCTGTAAGGACTTGCTTGTTTCTCCGCATTTACATAACACATAGTTACAACATATGTTGTGTTAGAGTATTTATAATTAGAGAAAATTATGAAAATTGTTATAAAATTAAAATAAATCAATAAAATAAAAATAATAATCATAAGGGGCTAAAGAGAAAATTACCAGGGACTTGATATGAATTTGAAATAATAAAATTGATGGTAGCAGGAAGAGAGAGGCGAGAGATGGAACAAAATAATGATTTAATAAAAGCAATAATGGAGAGAGAAAAATGAGAAATAGGAGAAGCAGAAAAACTTATTATGTCCTTTAACATTGAAGTTATACATATATATATAAGAAAAGTCAGTCGGTTATAACCGACTTAAATTAAAATAATATATTATTATAATATTATATTATCATCAAAAGTTTCACAATACTCCCCCTTTGATGATTATATTATATTATAATATGTTTAAAATTCCTACCAGTAAAAGCTCAAAATCTAAAAAAATATTTTATGATCTGCTGGATCAAAATGTTAATCTTCTGGATTTAATAATATTTGGATGTGCTTAAAATGACTGCCTCATTAAAAACCTTATCAGGAAAACCCAGTGGGACAAAACCTGATTGAAGGAAAAAAGAGTGCAGTGCACATATGTCCACATTGATTTAATATACTCCCCCTGAAAAATACTTCAAAATTAATTATGTAATTTACATACTCGACGCATCCCAATGCCATAAATCAATTTCTCGAATGTTGATGTTGGTAATGTTTTGGTGAATAAATCTGCGAGATTATCTGGGGAGCGGACTTGCTTAACATCAATCTGCTGGGTTTGTTGAAACTCATGAGTATAAAAGAACTTTGGTGAGATATGTTTGGTTCTATCTCCTTTGATGTATCCTCCTCTGATTTGAGCAATACATGCAGCATTATCTTCATATATGATTGTGGGAGAACTTGAAGCAGTAGATAGTTCGCATGTACTCTGGATATGGTGAATAACAGATCTCAACCATATACATTCTCGGCTTGTTTCATGAAGTGCAAGAATTTCAGAATGGTTGGAGGATGTGGCAACCAAAGTCTGTTTTGTTGAGCGCCATGAAATTGCTGTATCATTATAAGTAAAAACATACCCGGTTTGTGAACGAGCCTTATGAGGATCTGAAAGATATCCAGCATCAGCATAACCAATCAAACCTGCACCACTATTAGATTTTGAATAGAATAACCCCAAATCTGTTGTTCCACGAAGATAACGAAAAATATGTTTGATACCATTCCAATGACGCCGTGTTGGTTCAGAACTGAACCTGGCCAACAAATTCACTGAAAAAGAAATATCAGGCCTAGTACATTGTGCTAAATATAATAAAGCACCAATTGCACTTAGATATGGTACTTCTGGACCAAGTATTTGTTCATCATCTTCTTTAGGTCGAAATGGATCCTTTTTAGGATCAAGAGATCGAACAACCATAGGGGTACTCAAAGAGTGAGCCTTATTCATATTGAACCGTTTTAGGATTTTTTCAATATATGCTGATTGATGGATAAGTACTCCGTATGATTTATGCTCGATTTCCAAGCCGAGACAATATTTCGTTTGTCCCAAATCTTTCATCTCAAATTCTCTTTTTAAATAATCAGCAGTTTTTCGGAGCTCTTCAGGTGTTCCGATTAAATTCATATCATCAACATAAACTGCAACAATAGCAAATCCAGATTCTGTTTTCTTTATGAAAACACATGGGCATATAGGATTATTAATATATCCTTCATTTGTCAGGTATTTGCTAAGACGATTATACCACATTCGTCCAGATTGTTTTAATCCATACAAGGATCGTTGCAATTTAATTGAATAAACATTGTTGGCTTTTGATTTGTATGCTTCAGGCATCTTAAATCCTTCAGGAATTTTCATATAGATATCAGTATCAAGTGACCCATATAAATATGCTGTCACTACGTCCATAAGCCGCATTTCGAGCCCTTCTGAGACTGCTAAACTGATTAAGAATCTAAAAGTAATTGTATCCATCACTGGTGAATACGTCTCATCATAATCAATCCCTGGTCTCTGCGAGAAACCTTGTGCAACAAGCCTTGCTTTATGTCTTACAATTTCATTCTTTTCATTACGTTTCCGTACAAATACCCATTTGTATCCAACAGGTTTGACATTTTCAGGCGTTTGGACTACAGGTCCAAAGACTTTACGTTTGGCTAAGGAACTTAATTCTGCTTGAATTGTATTTTTCCATTCAAGCCAATCGTGTCTTTGTCTACATTCATTAACAGTATGTGGTTCATAATCATCGTTCATAACTGTCAAAGCTACTGTATATGAAAATATAGCATCGATGATTATTTCATTACGATTCCACATACCTTCAGCACAATTGATTGAAATTTCTTGATTTCCAGAATTTTGTGACTCATCAATTGTTTGTACCTCTTTAGAGGTTTTAGTCTCTTCAGGGATTGACAACTCTTCTGGAGTTGATCTTTCAGAGATAATGGATTTTGTAGCTTGAGTATTATTTTCAAAAGAATCAGAATTTTTCATTCTCCGTTTTCGGGGAATACTATCTTTTGAGCCCATTGGTCTACCACGCTTCTGACGTGCAGTAGTTGATTCATTTGCTGCGTTCTGATTACATTGTTCTATAGGAACAATTATTCTAGCTGGTGTATTGACAGCTGGTATGTGTGATTTTGTCACTTTAGCAGCATCAGTAAATGCATCTGGCAACTGATTCGCAATCATCTGAAGATTAACTATTCTTCGTACCTCACTTTCACATTGGGTAGTGCGAGGATCCAAATGAGATATTGTTGTCACATTCCATGACAGCTCATTTTTCTCTCCAATAGTTACATTTTTCTTGTGCTTCTCTTCAGGAGAAATTTTTCCTCCCCCTAATGGTGGGAAAGTTGTCTCGTCAAAATGACAATCTGCAAAACGGGCAGTAAAAAGATCACCTGTCAATGGTTCAAGATATCTGATAATTGAAGGTGAATTAAAACCAACATATATTCCCAAACGACGTTGGGGTCCCATTTTGGTTCTTTGAGGAGGAGCAATAGGGACCTGTACGGCACAACCAAAAATACGTAAATGAGAAATATCAGGTTGGTGCCCAAGTACAAGTTGTAATGGAGAGTACTGGTGATAAGCTGCAGGCCTAAGTCGAATCAATGTTGCTGCATGTAAAACAGCATGTCCCCAAGCAGAAACCGGTAATTTGGTTTGTAACAATAAAGTTCTAGCAATCACCTGGATACGTTTGATGAATGATTCTGCTAGACCATTCTGGGTATGTACATGTGGGACTGGATGTTTAACATCAATTCCGATTGATGTGCAATAATCATCAAATGTTTTTGATGTAAACTCACCAGCATTATCTAGTCGTATACTCTTGATTGGATAATCTGGAAATTGTGCTCGGAGTCTAATGATTTGAGCAAGCAATCTAGCAAAAGCAATGTTACGACTGGATAATAAACATACATGTGACCACCTTGCTGAGGCATCAATTAATACCATAAAATAACGGAATGGTCCACTGGGTGGATGAATGGGTCCACATATATCTCCTTGTATTCTTTGCAGGAAAGATGGAGATTCAAAACCAACCTTAGAAATAGATGGTTTAATTACCAATTTTCCTTGTGAACAGACAGTGCATATATTGTCATTGGATAATAGAATCTTCAGGTTCTTTAATGGGTGCCCATGAGAATTTTCAATGATTCTACGCATCATTGTAGATCCTGGATGACCAAGACGGTCATGCCAAAGTCGAAATATTATTGGTTTAAACAGCTTCTGGCTTGAAACTACATAAGTTTCAATTGATCTCATAATTGTATAATACAACCCAGATGAGAAAACTCTGAGTTTTTCTACAATTAGCTTCTGGCCTGAGATAATTTTAGTAATGTATGAATATTCAACATTCTTCTCATTTGTAGTTTCAATATGATATCCGTTACTACGTATATCTTTGAAACTGAGTAGATTTCTTCTAGATCTACTAGAGTATAATGCATCATTTATATATAATTTAGTACCATTTGTCAATAAGATTATGGCTCTTCCAGAACCTTCAACCAGATCTGCAGGACCTGATATAGTATTTACCTTGGCTTTGGCTACTGTCAAATTTGAGAAATATTTCTTATTCTGAAGAATAGTATGTGTTGTTGCACTGTCGACAATACATATATCTGCACCTTCCTTTTTGAGAATAGATAATTCATCCATATCCGTCTTTCATCATATAAACCATATGTTAGTACATCATTGATAACAAAATATAAAGCAAAATAAGTTATCTTACTTCTGGAAGATTACAAAAATATGTACTAATATAACAAAAGTTAATATGACTATATGAACTAGGCAACTTTCTAATTGGTATGGATATCTCCATCACCAATTGAGTAATCCACTTTTTCATCCGCATTATCAAGAAAATCTGATAATTCCAGACTTGTGATATCTTCAGGATCATCACCTTGATCTGCAAAATTTGTATCAATTTTCTTTTCTTTCCCCTTTACAGAGGCTTGATACAGATCAACCAAATGCTTAGTCGTACGACAGGTACGAGACCAGTGTCCAGACATACCACATCTGAAACAAACATCTTCATAATGTTTAGGGGTATGTTTCTCTACATTTTTTGCCCTTGTTATGTTTAGCATTATAAACATTCCACTTTTGAGAGATGTTTTTCTGGTTTCGATTACTTGAAAATTTATACCCCCCACGACCATGATTACTACGTCCGCGTCCACGTCCACGTCCATGGCCTTTACTTGTACTAGCATTTGCTTCTGGCAGTGCAACTGCGCCAGCTGGGCGGAGTTCATGATTTTTCATCAGAAGCTCATTATTTTGTTCTGCCACTAAAAGACATGAGATTAACTCAGAGTATTTTGTAAACCTGCGTTCTCTATATTGCTGCTGCAGGAGCACATTAGATGCATGGAAAGTAGTATATGTCTTTTCCAACAGATCTGCATCAGTCAGTATTTCACCACACAAGTTCAGCTGTAAGGTTATCTTAAACAGGGCAGAATTATAATCAGCGACTGATTTGAAATCTTGGAGTCTTAAATTACTCCACTCATGCCGGGCTCTGGGGAGGACGACGGTTTTCTGATGGTCATACCTATCTTTTAGATTTGTCCACAGAGTCAGTGGATCTCTAATTGTGAGGTATTGAGTCTTCAGGCTCTCATGTAAATGACGGCGGATAAAGATCATTGCAGTTGCTTTATCCTGTAGAGATGTTTCATTATTATCTCTAATTGTATCAGCTAAGCCTTTGGACTGCAGATACAGCTCTACATCAAGGATCCATGAAAGATAATTATTTCCTGAGATATCCAGTAGAGCAAATTCTGGTTTTGCGATATTTGACATGACTATACACATAAAATATCACAATTAGTGACATAATCAAAATGATATATTTGAAACTTCAGGTTGCCAAAAATTTCATTTATATTTTTAGAACTTCAGGTCAAAAATAATAACTTCAGCTTTTAGTAATATATATTTAGAACTTCATGTTCTATTGATTCAGATCCAGAACTTCAGGTTCTAGTACATTATAAATTTAAGAGAATAAAATATATAAAATATAAAGATATAACAGAGATAACAAATCAATTAATTAATATAAATAATATATTGAGCCGGCATAGCCGTGCATGAAATATATAATAAAAATAGTAAATAATAATAACAGAGCTGCACATATAGTATGTAATAATCAGTAAATAAATAAAATTAAATAGTTAGATCTGTAATGCATGATAATAATAAGTGAGTCGGCAGAGCCGTACATTGTTTGAGTCGGCAGAGCCGTACATTGATTGAGTCGGCAGAGCCGTACATTGATTGAGTCGGCAGAGCCGTACATATATTGAGTCGGCAGAGCCGTACATTTATTGAGTCAGAATATCAAGAACTTCAGGTTCAAAATCGTGCTGATAACGTGTTATAAAATTAAAATAAATCAATAAAATAAAAATAATAATCATAAGGGGCTAAAGAGAAAATTACCAGGGACTTGATATGAATTTGAAATAATAAAATTGATGGTAGCAGGAAGAGAGAGGCGAGAGATGGAACAAAATAATGATTTAATAAAAGCAATAATGGAGAGAGAAAAATGAGAAATAGGAGAAGCAGAAAAACTTATTATGTCCTTTAACATTGAAGTTATACATATATATATAAGAAAAGTCAGTCGGTTATAACCGACTTAAATTAAAATAATATATTATTATAATATTATATTATCATCAAAAGTTTCACAATAAAAATAACCATTTTTTGAGGTTGAAATTGAAAAATAATTATTTTTTGAGATTTCATATTTTTACCAATTATAAACAGTTATTCTTCAAAAATTTTTAAAAAAAGTTTGTGTCCAATTTGGACCAGAAAAGTCAATTATAAAAAAAAAGAAAAAACTTATAATTATTTTTGTAAATCAAATCATCTCTCTCATTAATTTTATCTTTTGACTTTTAAAATTGTTTTATCACTTTCAAAAAGATATGAAAATAAATATGCTATATTACAAATAATATTTTGTTTTTCAGCATTACGTAATTCAGTAATTATTTCTAATATTATTTTTTATTATTTTGAAAATTTATCAAATATATATCTTATTATAATTTATTATAATTATTCTTTTATAAAAAAATATATAATGTAATACAAAATATATATCACCAACAAATATAAGATTACATTATAATAATACAATATAATATAATCCACTCTATTTCACTTGAATTCAATATGATTTAACATAATATAATACTGTGTGTCAAAAATAATCTATAAGTATCTAAGATTTTTTTTCTTATATTGTACCATTAACTAGTTAGATCTATGCAAAGTAGGGATACCAGAGTGATAAAATAGCCCCTCACTCATGTTTATATGTTGAGTTTAAAGCGTATCTGTCTCACTTAATTTACGTATAGCTTATGCTTTGTGAATTATTATTTTCTATTTTTGAAAGTAAAGATTTCGATCGTATTTTATAGTTTTGATCTCAAATGATTTCGACGGTGTTTTAATAAAACTAATAAAAAAATAATAACTAATTAGATCATGATATTAAGAAAAATCAAATTTTGATAAAATATAATAAATCCCCTCCTGGTCAAACAAACTTCACTTTGTAAAAGGAACAACGGCATAAAAACAATGTCCAAAAAAAAAAAAAAACCACTGCATAACAACAGTTTAGCATTCAAGAAAGAGTAATGGTGTTACGGCGAGTCAAAAAAGTGAAAATGCAGTTGAGAATCTTTCGTATTCTCGTAAAATGTAAAGAAGAAAAAAGTCAACAGTGATTTGCTGTGTGTGAGCTGCAGTGGTAGCTGACCAGATTTAGTTAGTCGGTTGGCCGGTACTTTCTCAGTATGTTAACGAACAAATTGCACGGTACTTGTGTTTTCCCGAAAAGACATTTATCATTTTATTTCACGGCATTGTCACATAATTAGTTAAATTTCGTTAAACGTGAATCAATGGAAGGATAATTTCATCTTTTTACTTTTTATTTTTTTTTAAATTTCAAATTATAAAAAATAAATAAAAATTAAAAATAATAAAAAGTTAAACAACGTCAATTATCATAGTCAACCTCCTCAACCCACTACCATCAGCATCACCATCCTCCTCAACCCTCGTCATCAACATTATCATCCTTTCATCAATAACATTTCATCCCATCATCATCTATCGAAACGGCTACAATGGTGACTGGTTTTCGTTGAAACTAGATGAAGAAAATTAGATCTGATTTTCATTGAACAACCTATAAGAAACATCTCCACTTTAAGTTCAATATTTCCAAAATTGACCAAAACCCATCTTCCAAACAACCATCTTGAAGAGGAAAAAATCAGTACAAACATCATCAATCATCAATGAAAACATCGATCACCCCTAAAAAGCATCTTATTTCCATCCCAATTCAAAACCCAAATGAAGGTCAACAGAATCCACATCAAAGATAAAAAATTTAATCGATGAAGAAGTAAGTGTACCTGTAGATCTTGTTGCTTTGTCGACTTGATACATGTCCCGAGAGAAGATACCAAAAGCAACAAGGAAGATGGCCATGGCGCTGGGGCCCTTTGGTGGGTATACGATGGGTGTATTTGACTGGAGCATAACCACCCAGCAACGGCCCATCTTGGAGGATTGACATCCCCTTCACGCTAGCCATTCTTAGCTTCTTCCTTATTGTTGACGTCAAATATTTGTCAACTCAGGTTCACAAAACCAATACTGTAAATGTAATTAAGACAGTGTAAGAAGCAAGTAAAAAGCAGAGGAAAAGGCTAGGGAAGAACAAAGAACATCAAAATTTTTTAAGTGGTTCGGCCAATGGGTGCCTACATCTACTGATTTTCTCTCACTATTTTGACAGAATAATAACATTCTTTCACTAAGTGTTTCTCCTCTTAATTTATAATGAAAATGATCTCATATTTATAGAAGGGGAGGATACAATTAAATATAATTAATCTGACAAGTCATAATTAGTTGACACTTTCCAAGACTGACATGCAACAAAGTCAATTTTAACAGAACTGAACTCTGACATAGCTCATACTTAGTGGTTGAGATTTCCTTAAATCATGCTGTAATTAGTCTAAACCAAATTTTCTTAACGTGTACAACACGTTATAAGCTGGACTCGGCTTTGCTCTGGGCAAGCTGAAACTGCTAAGGATGACCGACGACCTCAGCTTCGTAGTAGTAGACGATCTTGGTTTAGCGAACTTAACGTCGTCAGAACATTACATATGCGAGCTGGAAGCAAGATGATCAAGGAGCAAGGTGATCAGGGAGCTTGCTTCTACGAGTTGGCAGACTGGTTCTGTCTATTGGGCCAGCTTATTGAGCTTTTACCAACCTATTTGAGTAATCCATAAAATATCCATAACACTTATCATTGTCTTCGTCATTTTCTCCTCTGTCTTTCATATGTGTTTTGATTGAAAAAACTGGTTAACCTAGATCTGATTTTGTGTTTCTTTTTTATTTTGCGTTTGTGTTTGTTCTAGGTTTGATTTCATCTTCTGGGTTTTTGTTTGTTTTGTTTGTGTGTTTGATTTCATGATCTATAGGATTGAAGAATGGTGCATGAATCTTGTTTGTGTGTTGAAGATGACCTGAAGATGAAAAGAGAAGAACTGGGATGGCATTGAAGCATGAAGAATAATTCCTATTTGTTTTGCCCTTTTTTTAATTTTTAATTTAATTTAAATTTTGTAATTTTAATTATTTTTTATTTAGGGGTAAAATTATTATTTGATCAAAATTCCTAATCAACTTTTAAAGTTAATAAAAATCAACTAATGACGCGATGATTAGGTACAATAAAAGGGTAAATGTGTTTTAAATTGTTTTCATGCAAACCTTTGGGGGCATAGAGCAATTACATCTACGATAATATATCATTAAATGTTTAACGTATTATATGCTTAAAATGCCAACCAGGAACAGAGTAGTCTTTTTGTTTTTAATTTTAATTTTTTATTATTTATTTATCATGGAACAGAGTACGTTTTGCATGTTCTCGCCTTGAATACTCCAAAAAAAGCCCACAGAGTAAGTAAATTACATGTTCCATGTGAGAATCCAATCCTGTGAACAAGGGAATGTGGTCTTCGATTACTCTGGAATGTACTCATCTCCGCTACTTGCGCTTAACAGCTCGAGTTTATTAATTATTATGTGTGGGAAGAGACTCACACATAGACGAAAAAAGATGCAACTACAAATGTGATTTTAGTGTCCCAAAGAGGGATCCCCAACGGCGTCGCCCCAATTGCAGCTCAGGAACGTTGGACATTACGTGCACGCATTTTGACATGGTGTTTTTTTGTGCAGGTTTAATTCATTTGTAATTTACACGTCAACAAACGTTAGTGTGATACATTCCAATCCAACCTTGACAAAGGGAGCTGCACGCGATTTTTTTTTTTTTTAAGGAAAATAATTGTACGACGAGAGATGCCATTATTGCCAAGTGTTTTTAAGAGCGGCAACATTTCTATCCTTTCAAAACTGTACATACACCCAATTTTTTTTTTTTTTTTTTCAAACTTTCAACGTTACCGTTAAATAAAGTTATATTAAAAGAATTAATATAATTATAAATATACCCCACATACATATCATGATTGATAAAGTTTTCTATCTTCAGCATATTTACAATATTTTTATCATAATAGAGTCTGATTTTTGGATCATAAAATTAACTATTTATTAATTAAAAAACAATAATCAATTAACTATCATGAAAACTTAAAAAAGTGATAAAATCCTAAAATCTAATTTCTTCTACGTCAACTACTGAATATGAATAAACCTACTGCTAAAATGGCATGGGAACTCTAATAGGAATGTATGCTTGGTGAGGAGATTCGAGTGTAGTCCTCATCATTTGTTTTTTTTTTTGGTTTTTGTTTTTGGTTTTTGAAACAGGCCTTTCTCAATGTTTAATTGCCTTTCATTATCAGGTGCTTTCATAACAAGCCCATAATTGGATTAGAAGGGTTGCGGCGTGTTGGCCACAATACACCCATTCCACCTTTCTCACAAAGATTACCGTGGGTTCAGTGCCGGATCTACTCATGACGGATAATTTGCATTGTGCCCTCCTAAAGGGGGTTAATCACGAATAGGTCTTTAAAATTGGAGGATCAGTTTTCCAATTTGGTGTGGTGTCATTCTCTTTGTTAATAAAGGGAGCATAGTCTAATAATTATTGAGGTTTGAACTGTTTCTTAGAGTTAGTATCTAGAAAGTCCGACAATTATGATTGTATATGCAACATTAAAATAGGAAAAAAGACTCGAAGTTTTGACTTATCTAATCAACACTTAAAAAAGAGAGTATTCGTAGAATGAGTATAAGAATTCTATAATTTTGTTTTTGATCAAATATTTGAAAACTGCTCCCATTCTAACACTGTGTTGCTGTAAATCAACTTCTCTTAAAATTCATTTTTTTAAAAAATATAATATTTGTTGTTTTCAAAACAAAAATGGATACGATGCAGATTTAAAAGGATTTCATGAAAGCTAGGAGATTTCAAATTCAAGATCCAGGTTTCATAAAAGCTTGAAGTTGATTTTATATTCTTTTCATTTTGTATTCTAGATCGTAGATTGCTTCTTGTAACTTGGTTATTTCATAAAATTTCAACTTAATGAGAGGAAGCCGCTACCTTTACCCAAATTTGAAAGACGAGCCTTTTACCATAAGCTTTTTTCTCCCCGGTTTTCACTAATTTGTATATAAATTTATAATTTATAATTTATGAAAAAATGTAGATAAAGGATATATTTGGTATTAAGTGAGGTGTACTCATAAATTATAATTTTTTAAAAAATTTTAACGGGGTGTAGATACTCAAGAGGGTGTACATACAGATTTTAGGGGTGTAAAAATCGCCACTCGCTTTTAAACTATGTTGTTAGGTTAATGTGTTTTGGGTCCAGTCCATGAGGGGCCCAAATCATCATTGGGTTTGTTTGTTGAGTGGCCCTATAGCCAAAGAAGCAGGTCTGTAATCGCTCTGTTGGATATCTGCCTGGTCGATTGGTTTTTGCGGCACCGTTGGCTTAGCTTGAATGTGGGCTTGACTGGGGTGTAGCCGAGTGGTGTGTGAGGCTTGGTGGCTTGGATTGTAGGTTGGCTTGATTTTGCAAATTGCAAGAGTGGCTACACAGCCGGAGGCGTATAGTTTTGTCTTTATCCGTTTATTCAGTTAGTTAATCATCTTTAAGTTTTTTTAGATGAATTAAATTATGTTTAAGTTGAATGTCAGAAAAATAAAAAATTATGTTTAAGTTGAGAAGTGAAAAGTCTACTTCACTATTCATTCTTTGATATAAACCGAAAATGGTTGTTCTAGAATTGGGATATTTTTATTTTAGCATCAAAAGGTACGAGTTTTGAAAATATTATAAAAAATTGAAATAATATTTTTGTGCATCATTTATTGTGTATGAATTGTCGTAAGAATAATTTTTTTTATTATTTGTGAATTGTCAAAAAAAAAAATTTGAACTATAATTTATGATAATTAAAGGTGTTAAAAAAAAAAAAAGGTATTTCAAATTTTCAGTGACATTTTCAAAACTTGTCCATTTTTAGTGTTATTTCACTCGATTTTCTATTCTAAAATTTATACTTAGGATACTTATATAATAGGAGAAATTTTAATTTAGTCATTAACATTTAATAAAATATTACTTTTTTACTAACGTTTACATTTAAAATTTTAGTTATTTCTAACGTTTTGAAAATATATTAGTTTAATCTCTCTAACAAAAAAAATGACAGTCAAACATGACAGACGTGATAAAAAGATAGATTTACTCTTGATATAATTTAAAATAGTTAAAATGATGTAATTAGTCTTTTAAAAACTGACAATTGTAAAATAACCATCTTCATTATTATAAAATTATCTTGACCACCATCCAATCAAATTGTGACACATTATTGAATCAATTTTTTTTAAATTCAATTTAAAGTTAATAAATATTTTAATTAAAAATATAATGTTTTTAATATAAAAAAAAAAATCCTTCATCTTCTATCTCTTATCATCTTCTTTATCTCCAATGTCATTTTCTACATTCATTAAAATCATCATCTCTATCATTTTCATCAAACTAACATTACTCAAATTAAACATTAACATCAAATCAAATATATCCCAAATCTTAAAAAAAAAAAATGTTTATGCAAATTTTTTTAAAAAAAATTAGGGATGACATTGCCATCTCTAAATCCGTCTCCACTGTCAGAAACTAGTTTCTGGCAGTGAAGATGAGACTTGATCTGGTTTTGACAGTGGAGACCAATGTTGGTCTCCAATTGGAGACTATCAGAGATCAGGTCTCTAAGGAAACGTGATGTATTGGAGATCTGATCTCCAACGTGGAGACCAGACTTTTGGTCTCCGGCCAGTAGAGATAAGTTTTCTGATCTCCACTCTGGCGATGAAACTAGTAACATGGTGTCCCTCGCCGAACGAGCATGGTCTCCATGGGAGATTGGTGTCTCTTATGGAGATCCTAATTTTTTATTTTTCAATTAACTTAAAAATATTTTTTTTATATATTAAATTCAAAATATAAAATATATATTATATTAAATATATATAAAAAATATGTAAATATATTTAAATTAAAATGACCAAACTAACCCTCTTCCTATTAAGGTTGACCAACATTTAACTAACAAAAAGACTAAATTTATACATTTTCGAAACATTAGGGATAATTGGAATTCGAAATACAAACGTTAGTAAAAAAGTAATATTTTGTTAAACGCTAGAGATTAAATTAAAATTTTTCCTATATAACAATAAATATAAGACAGAATTCCTGCACCTTTTTCTCCAGCAGTCTCTAGCAGTGAGTTTGAGGGAAAAGAAAATAAAATCAAACTCATAATCTCAAATATGTAAGCATGAGCTATATATTATTTAACCAATCTCATATCATCACAAACTATTTTAATTTTTTTATTAATAAAAAACCAATTGTTTCTATGCTATTTTCAATATATATATATATATACACACACACCTAATCATTGCCTCCAATCAAACCTAACCAGCAGAACCTAAGTCCAACATTTTATGAACAATACAAAAGAGAGCATAAAGAAGAGCATGATAGGGGACAAGAGAGGAAGGAAAGAATTTTCTTTCTCATTTCTCTCAAACACACACCAAGAAACACAACAACGAGAGAAGACAAAATCACGTGAACACTGTCATAACAAACAAGATTGAAATAAACACACAACCAAACAAACAAGATAACCAAACACACAAAATCGAACGCACAACCTAAACAATACAACCAAACACACAATTAGAACAAATCATAATTTTTTTATGTTAATTAATATGCAAACCAACCAAAACAACACAACACACACAATCAAACGCACAACCAAAACAACACAACCAAACACACAACCAGAATGAATCACAATTTTTTATCTTAAGTAATATGCAAACTAACCAAGACAACACAACCAAACACACACAATCAAACCAAACAACACTATCTGCTAAAACAAATGCAAACCACCTAAACACAACCAAACAACAGAATTAACCAAAACTAACCAAATAAACACAATGTTGACCGAACTATTCAAAAATAACATAACCAAACCAACAACCAAAAATGAAACTCATACAACGAACCAACAGTGCCATCTCGTTCAAAACTCTTTCTGTAAAATCCTAACCACTCAAAAATATAAAGTAACATAAAAGTCAATTTTTTTTTAACAATAAACACTCCAACTCTAACGACGATCTCTCCTTTACAAAATCCCAAAAAATAAAAACTCCAAAAATATCTCTTTCATCACACAAGCTAAGAAAAACAAACCATACGGAGTATTTCACCTTAACAGAGTTCCCGACGTCGAAATGGCCTGCAAGATTGACCGGAGTTGGTGTGGAAGGGTCGGTTATGTGTGAGGGTTTGGGTCCTATAAAGATATCGAGGTCTGGTTGCGTGGGAGACAAATGAGAGACTCGGTTGACAGAATGAGTATTTGAAGACAAAGGGGCATATATGTCATTTGAAGCTTTTTATTTTTATTTTATTTTATATATTTTAAATCCTAACCATCCAAGTGTCATAATCTTAGTTACTTATATAAAAAGATCATTTTACTTTCCCGCCTAAACAAACTGTCAAAGCTGAACGTCAATTAACTAACAGTTTGGACTTTTTTGAAAAGTTTCAGAAAAGCTACGGATAAAAATAACTGTTTCCAAAAGAATTTTAAAAATTTGATATTTTTCAAAACTTCAAGAGCTAAATGTTTTTTTTTTTTTTTTTAAGTCTAAAGCAAGAGAATTTGATTATTGTCTCTCAAATTTGTTTTTCTGATTGAAAAAGGGAATCCATATATTTTTTTTAAACATAAACATTATAAGTAATTGTATATACATACTTGAAGCATTGTTTTTTTGAAAAGTCAAAAAATTTTGATTCAAGAAACATCTGTAAAAATAATGTCTGACATATAATCTAGAACAAAATCGAACTACGATTGACTACAATTGCTTCTAAAAACTAAAGTGGCTAGCCAATAAGTTGTCTCATTACTATTCTTAAGAGTAAACTGGTATCGAACATTGCTCAACTCAGATAATATCAACGAGTTATGCCTAATAATAGGATATTCCAATGCATAAAAGTTCTTAGCCTGAATAGTCAAGATAACCAATTGAACATTCGTTTCCACAACTTGAGGTCTGAGGTCATGAGATAAAATAAACTTCGACCTCATAACTTGAGGTCTGAGGTCATGAGATAAAATAAATTTCGACCTCTCTTTGATTGCCAAACATTCAGCCAAAAAAACCAGCAAACTTCATAGATAGAGCTTCTTTAATCTCTAAATTATACTTTTATTTAGGTTTTTTAAGATCCTTTGACCCTCAAACCCTTTCTCTTTTACTCCATAATTAGGCCAAATCCTCATTAGTCAGATTTAAGAATTGCTGATTTAATTTCTAAGAATGGGGAGTGGAATGTTGATTTTCTAAATTAGTTTTTTTGCAAATAGATGTTCATTCTATCTTGGGGATTCCATTAAGTAGCTCTCTCCCTTGTGATAGCATGGTGTGGCATTACAATTCAAATGGGTCATACTCGATTAAATCGGGCTATTCGGTCCTCACGATGTCACGCTCTAATAGGAAGTCATTTGATGGGAGATCTAATAGTCGTTGGTGGAATTTCCTTGGGGTCTTAAAATTCCGAGCAATATTAAGATTTTTGGGTGACATAACTTCCATGATTTATTGCCTACTAGTGGAAATTTGGCTCGTAGAGGAATAAATTGTTCTACATTGTATGGATATTGTTGTAAGGAGAAGGAATCAGCTTTCCACACTTCATTTTGTGTCATCGGGCTAAAATTGCTAATTTAAGAGTATCTTTTAGACTTATTTTAGGGAGTTCCCAAGTTCATCTATGTCAAACTTAATGCTTTTCTTGTGTGATTATCTTTCCCTTTCAAAATTTAAGTTGTGATTAGTGATCTTGTGAAACCTTTGGGGGGATAAAAATAATATTTTGCATGGGTAGTGTTCATAAGAAAGGGGAGCTGATTTTGGAAGAAGCTATTTTTTCCCTTACTAAGTTTCAAAAGCTTAATAGAGCTACTAGAAAGAGTCCAGATACTTCTTCTCTTGTCCCGCATGTCAAATGGTATCCCGTTGAAAATGGCTCTTTAAAACTAAACGTGGATGCAGCTACAGGTAATGGATTCAGTTCTATAGAGATTGAAGCCTTAATATGTCATTTACATCCTAACTTAATGACTGATCTACTCCACAAAATACTTTGTCAAATTACAGGAGCCTCAGTTTTGCAATGAGCCAAAAAGAAATCAACTTTAGGATAATATTTGTCTTGAAAAACTTTGGCCATGAAAAAGGAAGAAAAGGAAATAAGTCGTCAAGTTTGTCGAGCCACTAAAGCTTGATTAAAAGTCTTCAAGTCTCAAAAACCCATCCTTCCAATTTTCTTCTTCTAACACAGTTTGTCTCAACTCCACTAATATAATTTCTTAGTAGATTCATCTCTTTCTCACCAAAATCGAGTTACTAAAAATTGAAGTTCATTATAAAGAGAAGTAGAGATGTGGAAAACACTCATCGCATAAGTTTGAATAGACTGAACCACCGCCTTAATTACTTCTCTGTCCCTAATGGAAAAGAACTTAGCCCGCCAAGTTTGTAAATGCTTCAAAACCCTCTCATTCAGAAGTTGAAAACCTCTCTTCTATTCTTTCCAATGATAGAAGGGAACCCTAAATATTTTGTATAAGAAGTGGAAGCAGACATTTGAAGAGAGGTTTGAATGTTTTTATGAAATTCACTCCTCACATTGGGGTTAAAATGATAATAGACTTTTGAAAATTAATAACTTGACCTGAAGTGAGCTCATAACATAAAAGGATCTCCCGAATCGTATTCACCTCATTTAAAGAAACCTAGGCAAAAAGAAGACTATCATCTATAAAAAATAAATGAGTACAAAAAGGTCCTCTTCGAGTATAAGAAAACCTCAAAATATACCCCCTAGCTTTGCTTCCTTAAATAAACAATATGCCCTCCTCACATAAGATAAATAAATAAGACGATAGAGGACAACCTTGATGTAAACCATATGAGGGAATAATTTTTCCTTGAGGGACCCCATTCAAAATAACAGAAAATTGAGATGTGCTTACACAATCATAAACAACTGAAGTGAACTGCTTATCAAATCCTATCTTTAGTATAGTTACTTACGGAAAAGACTACTAAACTTTGTCTTAAGTTTTGCTCATATCAAGCTTAAGAGTTAACTACCCTTTTCTACCACCTGTTTTCTTCCTCATAGAATGCATGAGCTCAAATGTAGTAATAATATTATCAGTAATAAGACAGTTAGGAACAAAAGTATCTTGAAACTCGTCAATAATCCATGGAAGCACTAGTTTTAAATGGTTAGTCAAAACTTTTGTGACTACCTTATAGATCAAATTGCACAAACCGATAAGATGAAAGTATAAACCTTTTAAGGCGCTGAAATCTTTAGAATGAAGATAATATTAATCATATTTAGCTTCCCAATAGAAATCTCTCTATTAAGAATATTGCGACACAAATCAGCAATCCGTCTCCCTACTATTGACCAATACCTTTGATGAAATAAGGCATGAAAGCCATCCGGACTAGGCTCCTTCGTGGGATCCATATTGAATACAGCCTGCTTGATATCCTAATTTGAATAAAGAGCCATCAAAATTTGATTGAACTTAGAAGTGATACTTTGAGGGACCATATGTAGCACAGATTTAAGAGTCTTCTCACTCGGTTGCAAAAACTTATAAATATCATCAAAATAATTTGTCACAATATCCAATAAATCAAAATGATCTTTGCACCAAACTCCCCCTTGAATTTTCAAACCAACAATTTTATTTTTCCTTTTTCGTCTTGAAGCTCTGGAAAGAAAGAAAGAAATGTTTCTATCCCTTACTATCAATATGTTGGCTCTAGAACGTTGATGCTCATATTCTTCCTTAAGGAGAAAACTCATTATTTCTTTTTCCAATCTATAGATCTCCACCTAATTGTCCGCATCTCTACTACCCAAGTACGTTCTTTCCAATTTTTTACTCACCAACCGAATGTTCTTAATTATGACTCATATTTCTTAAAGCCCCACACTCATACACCTTATACACAAGCTGATAAAACTCTGTTAAAAGAAACATACAAACCAACAAAAAATTAGAATCCCATGAATGTGGAACAATCTTTTTAGAATCTGCATCTCTCGCCCATAATGATTTGAAGAAAAACCATTTCTTATTTCGACTTAAAATATTATCCGAAGGACGATCTAATAGACAATGTATTGTCCCGTGATCTGAACCCCAAAAACTCAAGAGTACACACTCTAACTCTCTTAAAACTCCTTCGTCTAAAGCAAGTAACAAATCTATTCAATCACTCATGAATATTTGCATTTCCTTCACGTCTACTGTCCTAGGTGAGTGTAGGACCTAAATCCTTCAAATTAAATCACAATCCTCTAAGGCTTTTTGAAAGAGACCCATATCTACTACATTATGAACCATTACCCCTTGCTTTTCTCTAAAAGAAAGAATCTCGTTAAAATCACCTTCACATACCCACAACGAATCAAATCGATATCTTAAACGAGCAATAAAATCCTAAAAAAAAAAAAAAACCTACGAGATGACTGATTTGGTTCCCTATAATGTCTGTAAACCGAAACTGAACATTTGAAGGTGAAAACACAATGACATCAATATGATACCGAGAGAAACTCTTTACCTTGACTAACCAATCGTCTTTCCATAAAAACACTAAACCCCCCATACAACCTATAAAATCCACATGAAAACCATTAACAAAACCTGCTCTTCTTTTAACACCATTTGTTTTTCATATCAACAGATGAGTTTTCGACACGGAGATAAAGTGAAGGTTAGGTATGACAGAGTAGACTCCGAAAATTTGAGAATGGGACTACCTAACACCCAAGCATTCCATGCTAAAAGACTCATGATGTCCGACAGGACTGCTCTATGGTTGCTGCTGCTCCTCCACTACTAAAATGATGAGAAAATCCAAGACAAAATTTCTTATCAACTCCCTCATCCGAAACAAAGCCCCATTTTCCATTGACAACTATCCCTTTTTTGATAGTCCCCAACACGCACAACAGAACCATGAGCTCTTACTACTTTCTTCCAACATTTATTTTTGGAATTCATAGGACTAGATGAGGAAGAAAAATTTTGAAGAGCAAAGGACATACCTACAGAGAATACCCCCGAATTGTTCTCGTTAGAACCCACTTTTGAGTGACTCACTGAGGTCCATTAACATTCCACAAGAGTACCATGCACATGCTTCCCCATAACTTCCTTAGACTTGGTTTTTGCAGCGTCATGAAACCCATTGTTGTACGATTCAGACACATGACAATTTATTTGATTACAATTATCATTTACAAGTGTACAAATATCAAAAGAAGAATGCATGACTTTGCTAGTATTTTGCATGGCCTCATTTACCAATTTCTCACAAGAGAGATGCATGTGGCTTGTCTCTTGAACATTTGTCACAAAAGGAAATTGCCTCTTGTCATTTGATTGAAAATGATGCATGAAATGTTCCTTTTGAGTGGATAAAAATTCCTCCAAAGAATTTGCATGAGCTTTTGATTGACTTCTAGTCACATTTGGAAATTGCATGGAATCATGTTGCACACTTAATTGACTTTCCCGATTCGCACTAGCTATCACTTTGTCAATCTCTACGAAGTCGGGTGTAATTCCTGCTATGAGATTCTCTCCCCGAGTCACATTGCCATCAACAACATCATTTCTTCCAACCCTAAAATTGGAAACTGCCATGAATGCCCTCCCTAAATCATGGAACCTAGGAGAACCAACTCGAAAATCCTCCTTCGACGAGCTTATAATTAAGTGCCGACCATTAAGAGAAGAACCATCCTCTTTTATGGAACTCCCCTCCTAGCACCATCAAATGATCCCCCCTCGTCTACTCTCAGTCCCGACCTCCAATTCTTCACATTCTTTGTTATGCGAAGCCAACTCCTATATTGAAACTCACCATTAGCATCGGTTTGGATATTCTCTACACGCAGTCCTTAAAACCGTGCCCCAAGACACTGCATGAGAAGCAAAATTCGGGGAGTCTCTAGTAACGAAAGTTGACCCATATCGGAGAGCCCTTTGAACCCAACCGAATCTTGGACCCCCCCTCCGCAAAGGATTGGTGATATCAATTCGAACCCCAACTCGCATGTAATCACCCCAGCATCTACCATTCTTATCAGTATCTACAGCAATGTAAGAGCCAACTTGGTTCCGTAACAACTGTCTTACAACTTGTAACGTACCCGTGAAAGATAGGTTGTAAACTTGAATCCAGAAGTTTGTAAAATGGAATGATGCCTCTCTAGGGTTTTTTTCGTTCATCAACCTCTTTAAGAACCAACAAATCCCTATTGAAAGCCCATGGTTCCAACTCTAAGATCCTATTCTTCTCCTCATCACCAAATGAAAACATGAATATGTCATTCCCTATGGCTTGAATTTTTAACCCCTTCTCAACCCTCCAAGCTCCCTTAATCACATCAATGAAAACTGCTTTGTTGAAATGCTTTCGCGTAAGAACCTTGTCTGACAAAACATTTTTCATCCCCTCTATAATTATTCACCCCGACAACATCCTCTTCTTCTCTCGAGATCCTAAAGGAAGACCACTTACCTACTGTCTCCCCCATGTGAAAACTAACCACCCAAACCACAAAGCAAAAAACTCAAAAACAAAGACCAATCAGAGACGACCACCACCACTCTCATAGGTCTAGCCTAGAGAGAAAATTTGCCAGACCAGTATGCTGTTGTTTTGTTTTTTACTTGGAGTATTGTTTTACTAAGTCACACCGTATCACATTTTTAGTATTCTTGGGACATCAGATTTTTTTTTTTATTTCCTCTCTCTCTCTTTTTTTTTTCTTTCTTTTTCACATAAGTCGTATTTTTCTTCTTTAATACAAGAGCTACAAAATGTTTATTTATTTATTATTATTTTTGTTCTTGGTACATAACACTAATTTTCACTTCTTGAGGACTTGTATATTTGTAGTAGTGCAGCTTGATTTCAAATATTTTATTTAATGCTCTTGATTTTTTTTCCTTTCTTATTTGTTTATCAATTTAAAATAGTACTCATCTCTCATACAAGGTGAATGTGAATGAACACTTCTAAACTTTCCTCTATCTCTATGTTAGAAAAAAAAATTTCAATATATACACAATAGTATTGTTAATCAACTTTAAACCATTCTTAGTTAGATAAATATTAAAAATAAAAATTAATTTAATTAAAAAGTTAGTAAACATTTATAATGAAATTTAGAACCTTGATTTCAATTCCTTTCAATAAATTCAATTTAATTTAATTTTTATTCTTTATCAATAAATTTGTCCGAATTATATTAAATAGATTTTTTTTTTGAAAGGTCATATTTAATAGATTAATCGATTACAAATAACTTAATTCGAATACGATTTATTTATTTATCGGCTTAACTGAAATAATCCAAAGTAATTAATTTCCTATCGTGCTTATGTCAAGTGGGCCCGTGATTCGCAAACATAATACTAAATTACTAAAAAGACATACCTTTCAAATCACAGAGGAAGAAAAAAAGTAGTTTCCCTTATTTTTCAGTTTTTCCACCTGCAAAGTTCCTGAGAGATTGGCATTGGAGAGTGTGGAGAGACGAGTCAAACAAGAATGGTTAAAGTCGTGGTTGGAGAGGAAACTCAACTCAAATTAGCGGAGGATCGACTCTCTAACTCCACCATCCCTGCACAGGTCTTCTCTCTCTATCCCTACATATATTTCTAAATTTTGGAGCTTTTCATTGATTCGTGAATTCACAGGTAGGTTTAGTGATAGGCAGACTCAGCTCCAAGCTAGACCGAGGCTTTGTCTTCGATTTGATCCCAACCCCTCAAAACGACGCCGGAGAGCCCGCTTGTTCCCTCACCTCCAGAGATGACAAGAAAAAGCTCTCAAAATCCAAATCCCAACCCTCAGATTCCTCTTCCCTTTCCGTCGACAACGACTGGGTCGCCGAACACGCGCGTCAGGTCCCTACCATTCGATTGTCCGATCAACATGAATATATATGTCTGTGATTGTAAAATATGATAAAATTTGCTGTCTTTTAGGTTTCGAGGATGCTCTTGGGAGGCATGAAGGTGGTTGGTGTTTACGTCTGGGCCAGCGAAAACGCCTTCAAGAATTCCACCATTGCGCTTTGCCAGGTATCACTGAATTTGTATAATTGACAATTGAAAATGTTTGCGATGACTACTAGGGTTGGTCGGTTGACACCTTTTTGCGTGTTTTCGTTTTTAAATTGGCAGACGGTGCATGGAGTTGCGGACGCAGCTCCTTTTTCGGAGAATGATTTGAGTGAAAGGCTGCTTATTCATATTTGTTATAGTCCTAGGAGGTATTTGATTTTGTGAATCCGTAGATCCTATTGTTTTCCTGTTTGTGCTGTCACTATACATGAATTATGTTGCTAGGGATGCTGATTAAAGTGTTGACTTTTGTAGGTGGACTTGTCGGAATTGCTCACTAGCTTTGAATATTACGACAAGCAGCTTAAGACCCTGTGATTTTAAAATGGGGAAGGTTTTCAATTCCCTTCAAACTTATAAGTGCATGTACAACTTCAGTCTTAGGTAATTGCATTAATGTAGTTAACTGTATATCTTTGAGAAAACATGAATGCTTAGACCAACAGTAGTTTGAAAGATACAATCCATACATGCATCGTCAGGAGCAAGTATCACATGCTTTTCTGAGTTAATAACACATCCGTTTTGCCTTGAACAGATTTAGAAGGAAATGAGAATATAATTAATTCATACATAAAGCTTAATATGAGGAGTCACCTTCAATCTTTGCCAATTCCTAATTTGCAGATGATTTAATCAGGATTTAGTTTGGAAAAACTTGTAACCTGTTCTGAGAACCATGTCAACTATATTAATGTTAATTAGTCATTTCTAGGTCAATGTTAAAAGTGAATGCCCAGTACCTTTCACATGTAACCTGTGCTCTGATAGTCCATGTGGGCTTTTCGTTGGAAATTGTGGACTTGAGATATCGAACAGTTGTATGATAAAACTTTATAATGTTTTCTTTTCTTACAGATATTATTAAGCTTTGTTAATTGATTCTTGGATTGATGCATTAAGATGCTCCTATGGGTTATCAGTTCTTATTTATGAAGCTGCATTTTCCAGGTTGCCTGTATGTCCTGAAGGCCCATTGAATGCCCAAACCCTGAGTGACATTCTTCGACAGGGAATTTCTGTTCATGCAAATGAGCTGAGAGGTGCAAAAGCCATGGTAGATGGAAATTTGGTAAGCACTACAATTTTAGGGTATTTACAATATTTGGCTATGCTAAAACCCCACTTCATTCACATTAGTGGAAGATAATTTGTCAGTTACCAAAAACTGTTTGATTTTGGTTACTGTAATCTAACACTACGAAATCAGATTCATTCCTCCATGAAGTGTCCCACGTAATGGCCCTGATGTCGTTTATATTATGACCAACTAATAATTCCTAAAAATTTCAAAAAGATAGATTATGGTTCATTTTCTTTTATATATATAATAACGTAGTATGAGACTGTTTTGTGTTGATAGGTTGTTAATGATGAGTCATGCACAACAGATGATTCGCATGAGGTTGAATTACTTCTTCCATTCTTCAATGATTCATCTGCAAAAGGTGTGTGGCAATTTTGAATTTTTTAGTTCTTTTTTGTTGTGCAAACTGTTTTGCTATTATTAATTCTGAGAATTATATAAATCTTAATTTTTTGTTTGTAAAGCATGCAGCCAAAAAGACGTTGTTGGTCTTCTTGTATTTAGTGGCTCAGTGTGTTCTTTTGCGTACTTGAATTCGAGAGAGCCAATTTCGCAGGCTGTTTCTGAAATAAAGGTATTCTATAGTTTCCAGTTACGTTTACTGTTACATTGAATTAAAAACTTATTCTCGTTATAGTATTAAGCATTTGAAAAAGCATGTACTTCTTTCCAAAAAAAAAAAAATAATAATAATAAAATAAGGAAAAGAAAAAGAAAAAGCCTGTGCTTATGAGTCCTGCTATAGTATTTAATCTGTATGCAGAAAAGCCTTTCTGATGGATGCATGTGCTGTTTCGTAATGCTAGTCAGTCCTAGATTAATGTGGGTATTGACTGTCTTTTGTTGGTTCCATAATGCAAAATGCAAGCATTTATTTGTCAACATCATGTTGGATTGTCTATTTTAAATGAGTTTTCATGAAAGATGAACCAATTTGTTGATTGATGCACATTTTTAGCAAAAACTAACCTGTTATTTACCATGCTCTTTTTTTTCCTGTAACGGTAAATGCGCATGTTGTTTATGGTTGGCGACAACTAAAGTCTCTGCTTGGTTTTTGTTCTTGTTAACTCTAATGGTTATTTTTTATGTCTTGTTTAGTCTCTGTCTCATTTTCTGTGTTCAGAGTGATATCATCAGGAGTCTGCAAAGCAGGTTAGATATTATCTGCGATGACGCTGATGAAGATTTGGTTCCAGCAGACGATGATGCCAGGGAAGCAAGGGACTTGAAACCTGTTTCCAAACTTGTCCTGCACTCACTGAGGTGTTTAACAGTTTTAGCTGTAATTCTAATATATTTTTGTTTTGGTTTAAAGCAGAACATAACAAATCAGATTTTTTTTGGGATATCACCCTGTTATTTGCTTTAGAAGAGTGCATACTAACAAACTTTATGTTCGCCGGTTATATCATGCTATTAATTTCTTCTAGTGGCTCTGTCAAACTGTATTAATATCATTGATTCTCTGTAGTTAATCTGTTAACAGTTCTATTACGCATAAGATGCCCAGTTCTAAATTGTTCTAGCAAGCTATTTTGTTATCACTATCTGTAATTTTCACAAGGTCTTTTGACATCGTAGAATGTCTTTACTTCAATTAGTTGCCCAGAAGTGTGATTTAAAATTAGTACCCACTTTCCTCGTTAAGCTTGAGGTTGAGTGTAGCATTTTTATTCTTTAACGAACTTGATTGTGCTTAATGTTTCTTCAATCGAAGAAAGTTAAGATTTCTGTTCTTTTAGCCTCTTGACCTTGTTTCCGAGTGTAGATCTTTAAACATGATGATCAGTCTGACCACATTTTAAATATTCAATTGAAATCAGGAAAACATGCAGTCTTGCATTTCCTCGAAGAGTCTTTGTTCCGTGGCTGGCGGGAACGTTTATCTGCGACTATCTACAACCATATGAAAGACTTGAGGTTCGTATTTGTGACTTGCTCAACAGGACTCTTGTTTTTCAGTTTTTGACATGGTAGAGGAACTTAGGTGTTAGGGCATGCCATCTTTATTGTGCATGATCTACCATTGCTTGCTACTTACATAGCAAGGAAAGGTTCCTGTTACAGAGAAGGGATATATTTTCTTTATTAATGTATATGTATGTGTTTGTTGGATTTCTTAAAGAAATGATTTTCTTTCTCAGTTTAAAAAGCCTAGGATTTAGTTATAAATTGTATCAGGTGAGTTTTTTTTCTTTTGGCTCTTAAGCCTCGATTGCTGGATAACATATAGATAGTATAGATCAATACTTGAATTGTAAGATTGTATATGCGGACGTTTGCATGGGCAGAACTGTAAGAAAAAAGGAACATATGATACCGGTATCATGAAGTTGTATACAAACATGATGTCAAAAATTGTAAGTTTATGCTATTAGCTTATTTTTGTTGCTTTTAAGAACATCTCACGATGACATAATCTGTCTTTTGATTTTAGTAATCTAGTTCGTGCTGCTATATGTTTTGCAACTTGGTTTATTATGCACTATATTATGAAAGAAATTATGAATTATTTTTCTGATGGATCAATAGACATTATTAATCTCGTTGCATTCATTGCTTGTTATGATTTGTGCCCTGGTAGGTTCTTAAAGATCATTGTGTTGAGTTGATGTCAATGGAAGCCCTACCTGATGCCTCAACAATCGTGGAAGCAGAAGTTGAAGCTTCTTCAACGATCACTGAATCCTTTTGGGATGTGGTACTCTTCTTTCGTCCAGAATCTATCTCATCCTCGGAGAACAAAGGAATTGAGAGACAAACAGATAAAAGCAAAATTGCTGTGAAGACAACTAATTTCAACATCACGGCTGTCCTTTTCCTTATCCTATCAATTTTGGTAGGATTGGTGCTTACTTTCAAGAGAACATAGCTTGTGGGCAACTGTCATACTGTTCAAATTTTGGAGTGCAAAGAACTCACTGACCATTTTCATTTTATAAAATCTTTTATAAAGCTTACAGTTAATTTAATTATATTTTAGCAGGAACTGAAAGCGATCCATTATTTGGGGAATAAAAAAGTGCATATTGTTTATGAAGAATATGATTTACACGTTGCGTGTCTATTATTATTTGAGCACTTGATAGACACAAAATCATTGAGAAGCACCCCTGGCAACAGCATCATCAATTCTTGTAGTAAAAAACAAGGGCAAATTATTTAGTTACTTCCTACCCTGAGATACTTTCGTCGCTTGGAAGATGAAGCACACTCGAAATCTTTCCAGGATTACATGACCCCATTGTGCTGCTGATTAGAATAAAATAATTGACAAGGTGAGGTAGACGAAATTATGTATTTTGTAAAAAAAAAAAAATGAAAAAACCATTTGAATTAGCATGCTAGCTACTCACCTTCCGTCAACAATGACTACTGAACGGACTTCGCAGTTTTGGAACCTGAATGCATATGTCACAGACACTTAGCTCACCAGCAATGAAATGAAAATAATAAAGGAACCCGTCAAAGAATGATAGTACTAACCTTGTGCATAGTTTACTCTTCGGTGATGAAGAGCTGTCATTTAGAAGGGCAATGAGAATGTACTGCAAAAATATACCATGGCTGACTACTGCAATCTCCTTCTCTTGCCTAGTCCACAACCTATAAACCCAAACCATCCCATGTCAATGCTCAAGATTTTCTATTATGTACGTGTAATTTTAGCTACTGAAATCACTATTGATTGAAAAATAAAATAAGACGAATTCACCATTTGATGAACTTGGTTCCTCTGGCTACAACTTCATTAATGTCCTCTCTAGTGTCTGATTTCCACAAATTGTCATCTTCACTTTCTATCTGGACAATAATTCAGGGTTATTAGAAGAGAAACTTCCAGCTGTTAAAAAGTCAATTGTATAGTATATGTGAGTGTTGTTTTAAGTCAATTGTTTGAAGGTTAGATAGGGGCTCAAGGACTTGCCAATTTAAAGTCAATTACAGGGAAAAGAGATTGATATTCACTTATGCTTCTTCTCCTGTCACATGGATGAACCCCCTGCAGAGCGAAGAAAACAAAACATTTGTATTGAAACCATGATAAACACTCAAAAAGGAGGCTTGTGTTATATTGCCAATTTGCAGTCTCTGCACAATGGTTTACAGGAAATCATCAAACATACCATACGTTCTCGACAAAGCTCAACTGCTACAATTGGTGGACTATTGAACGTTGATTTAGCACACTGATCGCCATTCTCCTCATTTGCCGCCATTGATGAGTCTACATCGTACCCTCTTTTGTGTCTTTCACCACCAAAAACTGCAAGTGCAGTCTGCAAAGTTCTGCAATGCAAACATTGGCAATCATCAGCTGCATGAACTACCCTTTAAAATTACTAATATAAACTTAATTGCCCTTCTCGAACAAATAATTGTCCAAATGGAAAATTACCCTCTCTTCAAAGGGACTTGCAACGCATGACCACATTCAGTAACAGGCGATCAAAATTTTCTTCTTATATCTTTTCTTTTTCGTTTTTCTGTTTCTTAACCTGTCTATCATAAGTCTATATTTACTATTTACAACACAACATGTTATCAGAAGATGATCTTTATCCCAATTATTCAACTGCTAAGCCAGTGAAGTAGGTCTGGTTTAATTTCAATCCATAGGAGCAGGTTTGAGTATTTAATAAAGCTTGAAAACAACATTCCACCTACTGATAATATCATACTAACAACAAAACATTACCACAGACAAAACTAAAATGCCTACTTGTTTTGTTTAAAGCATAACAACACAATAAAATAACAACTTGGGCGGCATCAACTATACCTGGACATGGGAGAAGTGACAACTAAATCAACTTTTTTATCTAGTCCACATGATTGAAGTTGCTTGCGCAAATTATCAACCTGTTACAAAATTGGAAATTGGTTTCAAACTTTTCTCTAGTAGTGTTAGGCATGTAATATCAAAAAATAATATATATATATATATATATATATATATATGTATAAGTAAAAATAAAACTATTTTACATAAACTTTGTTTTTTTGTTTTAGTTTATAAAAAAGAAATGATATGCAAGTCATTACCTGCTGCCAGCCTAGAGGGGAGAGTTTTGCATCAAAAAGTTCCTCAGATAATAATACATGATTACCCTTCTCTCCTTCTACATTGTGGATCCCTTGTCCATGCCTCACCTGGATGTAATTGATAATATTGTATCATGTATGGTTTGCAGATATAGAAATAGAAGTGTTCCATTTTCATTGCAAACATAAATAAATGATGGAGAAGAGGTAGTTCGAATCAATCTGATATTGATATTAGAATTTGACAAAAAGAGGAGGAAGAGATTGGTCAAACTACCAGGTGAAGGATTTTACAACGCTGCAATGAATAGGCTGTGGTGGCTTCCATATCTGCTAATGTTAAAACTGAGAAAGAATGCATAGGTAGCATATAAATACATAAATGGATAAGGTATGAGCACACGAAATGGAACCCAAAAACAAATACAAAAGAAGAGCAGAGAATTGAAGGTTGTTTTCCACACAATATTTTGTTGTGAGGATTGGCTTTATATAGCCACTAAATTACAAAAAATATTCTATGTTAATTTAGACCTTATTTTTTCTTTCCAAAACCGATTCTCTTCAAGATTTATTTCAAAAACAATTCGATTGTTAACTTACTTCCAAAGAATTGTCCCAATTAATTTTAACTTGTTTTTTTTTGGGAAAACCCAATTATCCGAATTGATTTAGGCAAGTTTCCAACTTAGTCCTCAATTTCCTTAACCGCTCCATGAGCTTTTCGAACTGGATCATAATAGAATTTGGGTTACCAAACTTTTACAATAATCAAGGGAAGTTAGCTGCTATAAGACTAGATAGTTGACTGCTGTTTTATGGTTTAGTCTCTGTGTGCCTGTGTGCTGTAAATTGTACAGATTCCAACTAAAGCCGTCGAATTATAAAACCTTGTTAGAAAGTTCAGATAATGGAATACAGCGCAATAGGGAGCCGTAATTCAAGCATAATTCAGTAGATGGAATCAATTGGGGCACCTACTACACAGGAAAATAGCCAAAATATTAATAAAAAATTAAAAATCTCTTTTTATGACATAATATATGATATTAGATTTGGACGTACTAATTTAGGTCATATTTGACGTAGGTTAAACGTAACATCTTAAATTAAATATCTTAAAAACATAACATCAATAATTAAATATCTCAAAATATATCATACTTTAGATCTTACGATGTAATCTCAATCTTTAAATGTTCTAGAACTTATCATAATTGGAATAGCGCGCACTCAAACGTTTTTCATAAAATGGCTATCCTAATTAGAAGAGCAGTTAATGTTCAAACAAAGAAGCAACCCAACATACACGAAAACGAAAGTACTTAAACTGTAGCTTTCCCTGCTAGTGAAGAAACACAAACTGAGAAGAAAACATACTTGTGGCTTGAAAGAGACAAAGAAATTGCAGGAAAATGGTGTGGAAAAAAAAACACAACATACCAGAAAGAGAAGCAAGTGAGGAAGCACCCTTGGATTGAAACAAAGAAGCAAAAACATACATTTGGACAGAAACACGAGGCGTAATGGGCGGGCGCGGGAGAGAGAAGGAAAGAAGTATACATTTATAGAGATGGATATTGTTTATATATATTAAATGTTAGGTCCCCAACTTTGTAGTGGCGGGCGTGCTATCTTGTTTATTTTTTAGGTTTGATTTTTCATCTGAAAAAATTGTTGATTGACTTATCTGTGCACATAAGCAGAAATGGTCCATATATTCCATGCACTAGGACGGAAACATTGATGGTGTTTAATTTTCTGGGGTCAGCCACTTAGCTCTGCAGAAACTCCCATGAAAGTGTCTGCTTCCTTCCATGAACGTGCTCGCTTGTCAGCAGGTTGGGGAAGACATGTTTATCCTCGCCAATTTTATTTTATTTTTTTAATAATTTAAATGCTTTGATAATATACAGTCTTTTGTTGTGATTAGAAATCCTTCAAAGCTTTGATGCATCATAACTGTTGTAGACAATGAAATTTTGATCATGACTTTTGTGTAATTAAAGACCAATTGACTTTTGTTAGAAAATCTTATTAGATAATTTCTACTCGTGGATAAATTTGTTTATGTAAATTTTACAAAAAGCTCTAACTAATTACAGAAGAATTGACTTTTATACTCATCTCGTTATAATTTTAAAAAATTGGATTTAAATTTGTTTTTTAATTTCTAAATCTTTATTTTTTTTTATAGATCTTTGGTTTATAATTTAATTACTGTTTTTATGTTAATTAACCTTGTACTTATACCAAAGCTCTAACGATTTTAGAACGCATTTTTAGAGTTGACATCAAACATAAGTTCATTAATTTTATAATAAGAAAGAAAATTACTTGTATAAAATTACGGGACTCAAATTCCATTACTAAGATTAATCAGAAAATACAGAACTACATTTCATAAAGCCGAATGTGCCATTTTAAGAACATAATATCTCTTAGTAAAATTGATCGAATATTTTTTTTGATTTGAAGAGATTAAGGATTTAAACCATATTTTTATCATAAAGCACAGGATATATAATCTCCTTTTTACAATTAAAATAATATCAATATCTATCTATACATACAGTTCGCCACGCATGTCACAATATGGAAATTTAAGGACATAATATTTGTCTATACGTACACTTGGCCACTTTATGCCGCAATGAGGAATTTAAAGAGGCTTGCTGTGCTAATTGAAAAGGCAGTAATGACTGGGTCAAATATATAATTTTATTTAATGTGAGCCTTGGCTTTTTCTATGTCGATTGGTGTGGACATATTGGAGTAGATAGAGGGAGGAAATATTCTGAAGAGACTTTATCCTACCGCTGCCCAATGTGAGTCAATACGTAAGTTGTGGAGGATTTTCCTCAACACTAAAAGCATTTAATTACTTTATTTATACATTTGGATTTTTGTTGGTTTGGCTTATTAGCATTGAGGAAAATAAACATCTTGACAAGGTCCATCAACTTTTGGACAACATGTTTCCTCATCATATCGTGCCCCATCATTCACCATTTGTTTGTTCTTTTTCTAAATTTTCTACTTTTAAGTATCCAACTGATTAAGAACTAAGCGGTGTATTCAATTATAACTTTAAAAGATTTTCATAAATTTTTTTTTTGTGAATAATTTTTGTAAAATTTCATAGATTTTTAATGACTTTACAGATTAACGAAAGACTCTAATAAACTTTTATAAATTATTTTTTAAAAGATTTTCATTAACTTTAATAAACTTTTAAAAAAAATTACGAAAGACTTTCATAAATTTCCATAGACTTTTATAAATTTCCACATAAAACAAATTATGAAAGACTTTCATAAATTTTCATAGACTTTTATAAATTTCCACATGCTTTCATAGGCAAAAGTTTCACTAACTAATAATATAATATACATTTTATGAGTTAATAAAACTATATCCATCAAGTCAATAATGATGAAAAAGATGACACATAAAATAAAAGTAAAGTCATCTCAATTACATAAATTAATAACTAAAAACACCAAGTATTTTAAGTGTTTCATTATTAATTTCATGTCTTCTATGAAACAATAAAATCTCTAATATCTTATCAATAATTCTAATATCTTTCTACATATCAACAGCTATAGCAGCCCTCCATTTATTAGAATACCCTTTTCGTTGTTCTTGAATCTCAAAAATTGAGTTAAAATTGTCTCCTCCATGAACTAATAATTATGAAGATTCGTAGATGTTAATAGACCTTTATAGATTTTCATTTGTTACAAAATAAATATATATACCTTTGACAAGATTGTACAAATTATACTCTTTGTAAGTTATATTTCTCATATCAATAAACATATTTTCTTTTGACATTGTGTAAATAAATTGGTGAAAAATAATTATCAAAATTAATGTTTTACAAAATTCAAGTTGGCTAATTTATGAGATTTTACAAATATCAAAATTGATTATTATTCTAATCAAATTAAATAACAAAAAGTAAAAGTTCAATAAATTCTCCAACAAGTATGTAATAGGAATAAAAGTTGAAAAAATTATCAAATGTATAGATATAATTAAACAATCAAATTTAAAAATTAAACCACTAGCTAAAAATCTCCAACTATCAATTTTTTTTTTTTTTTAATTTGAAATAGAGGTTTTTTCTTTTATTTTTTAGTTTAAAATAATAAAGATTCCATTGATTAATCTCATCGATTTTAAAGCAATGAGATTTTTCATCTGTACATTTGTAAATTTCATTTTCATTATTTGTACACGAGAAATGTTAAACTGCTAGTTTACAATACAGTCGTTAATAATAGTTATATTATTTATCATAATAATAGTGAGATGATTTGCGTCAATATCTATGTAGACATTTCTTTTTTCTTTTTCCTTTTTGGTATTTTGTATGTGTGTGGATTATAAGATGTTTCCCTTTCATAAATTTATTTTATCAAGATGCAACTCTTTAATTTTAATTCAAACTTGAAATCTTTTAGAAAATAATAAATTGATATCATTTGGAAAAGAATAGACCTAATAAGATTCAAAAACAAAAAGCTAACTATTTGAACATAGGAAAAAATATTGACCAATTTAGTTCACAATAAAATAGGAGGAAAATATATATATATATTTATACATATACATATGTGTGTGTGTGTGAGTGTAATAAGTGAAACATTTTTATTTATGACTATCACTGAGTTTGAGGAGATTCAAATATAAAAAAGAATATAAGGTTTGCTTTTATAATCAACAATAAAAGTCTATAAAAGTATTTGAAGGGAGTGAGAGATAATTTGTAGAGTTTAATTATTATAAATTTAACATAAAAGTCTACTAAAATAATTAAAATTTAAAATTTTATAAAAATCATTGACATTTTAGATACCCCATAACTTTTATAAACTCTTAAAAAGTCTTAATTAAATGTCTCATAACTTTTATAAACTTTTTTGATGTCATTAAAAATCTATATCAAATACCATATGATTTTTATAGATTTTTTAAAAGTTTATATTGAATACACTCAAACTTTTAAATTTTATAAAAATCATCAAAAGTTTAGATTGAATACACCCCCCTTAGTTACTTTTATAAATTATTTTTTTAATATGTGTTCTAATATCATTGGTAATTCTTAAAAATTATACATGTTGTCGATATTAGAGTGGTAATATGGCCACCCAGAAGTATGATTATACATCCGTACTTTACTGAAAATATATTATTATGGCCCTAAACAAAATAATTAATGAGGATAAAGTAATTTAGATAAAAATAAATTAAAGTATTCCCTATTTCTCATATTATATTAAACCCTACATTTATTTTAAGTATCGTATTTTTCTCTTCATCGTGGTCTCTCAATTATCTCATGTCAATAATATATCCTAAGGGTTGTTTATTTTTAGCATTTATCACTTAATGAGTTTGAATTAAATTTATTAAGTTATCTTTTTTAAGTGGTCAAACCACTTAATTTTACCTGAGAATCACTAAAAAGAAAAAGGAAGAGGCCATTTATTTTTTTGTTCAAAGACTGAACAGTGCTGCTGATAACTGAAAACTAAATAATAACTGAAATATGAAATCTGAAATCTAAATAACATGTTTTTTTTTTCCTTATCTATGAATATATTGTAAACTTGTTTATTTTCTAAAGTTAAAATTGTCTGAAAACTAGTAATTTAACATTTATACCATTTTTATTATTTGTTGTTATATAATTTTAATTAATTTAATATAAATATTTGAAAATAAATACTTTAATAAATTATAAAATATTTTTATCTATATATTAATAATATTTTATTCATAACTTAAATATAATTAAACAATATAGTAATATTAACCATATTTATATATTTAAATATATTAATTTATTTAAAAAAACAACTAGAAAAATGAATGTTTAAATTATAAATTAAAATATATTAGTTTAATTTCAAGATAATTTGTGATGAGATGTATTTAGATTTTTTTTCTTCAAATATCATTTTTGTAAGTATAAAAGAAAAAAATAAAAAAGAAAAAAAATTTGAGTAATATAAAATTAAAATAAATTTAAAATTACATTATTTTGGGGATGATAGATTTGAAAAAAAAATATTTAAATGTCATCAAGTGGTTTGTAATAAAGTGAAAAGTTAAAAATTCTTATTTAATATTTTTAATTATTTTTAGATAGTTTTAAATGGTTTGACCACTTAAAAAAATAAACAAAAATAATTTAATAGATGTAATTCAATACTACTAAATGTTTAGTAAAAAACCAAACGACCCCTAATAATTCTGGCTTTTATCTAAATACTAGATCACATAATGATTTTTTAAATATATTATCCTAAGTCTATCCTCCCAAAACAACATATTTTCAAATTTGTTTTTATATTATACAAATTTCTTTTGATGTTACAACATGCATATTTAAAAAATAAAAACCTAAATATTTCAGCCTCAAATTGTAGTAGAAAATATATATTACTTTATAATTTTTGTTATAATAGTAATTCAATTTAAAATCATTTTATTTATTTTTATTGAAATATAAAAATTTAATTTATTCTACTATAATAATTAATCGTATTTTAATTATGAATAAAAATATTATTAATATATGCATAAAAATGTTTTAGTATTTATTAAATAATTTATTTGTAATTGTTTTATAATATATTAAATGAAATTATTTAATAACTAATAGTTAAAAGGTATAAATATCAAATTACTAGTTTTTAGATATTTTTAATTTAAAAAAAAAAAACAAGATTACTATATATTTATAGAAAAAAAAAACATATTATTAAGATTTTATGTTTTAATTACTATTCAATCTTCCGTAACTTTCAGCACAATTTAGTTTCTAGATAAAAAAATAAACGACCCTTTAGTCTAACAAAATCCGAAAATGTTATCTCACTTTATACACTATTAGCTTATAGGGTTATCTTTATGTGTGTAAATTTCTTACCCTTCTCAAAAATTTCCAAAACTAATTTTATATCTTCCTTTGAAAAAATTATAAGCAATTGAGATTAATGTGATGACATAATTGAAATATATAACTAATACTTCTTAATTATATAAATACCTCATTTTTCTGTTAAACATAAGTCTAACATGCACTCAAAGTGGATGGACAAGTGTTGTACAAAATCATAAGTGAACGAGCCGAACAAGTAATAAAGTGATGAGAGAAGTATCGTCCCACGAGGATTGTTATTAATTAATACCCAAAATTAAAATAACTCAACTTTTATTTGGTAGACGAAATTAGAGGTGAAAACTAAAACTAAATTTAAATGCAAATATAAATAAATAAGAATTAATTCAATGAATGAAAATTCTAAGGTTTTGATTTCACCATAACTAATTTGTTCCTCCCCTTTGTTCTTTTTAACAAAAATTAATTATCCAGTTGCTAGTCGAGATTCCCTGAATTATTCGCATAGCCCCTTCCGAGATATAAGGAAAATACCCTATAAAACTTAACTGCTATATCCCCATGGAAATTAAAACATTAATGGATTCATTAAGATTTATGGATCTCTTTTATAGGCTACACAAACCATGCATGTATATTCCTATAATGTATGTAATTTATGACATTCAATACAATGATCTAGACACATAAATCAGCTTCCGCTATCATTATGATTAACAATTCAACTAAATAGTGATTAATTATTTAGAAGCATTAAGCACAGTATTAAATGCATCAACCAAGATAAACATTTCTTAATTAAATTGAACAAATGATTGAAACATCAAAGTTAGGCTATATTATAACCTTAGAAAAATAAATCTACTTCATATTAAAATTTACAAAGACTAGAAAATTAAATATAATAAAAGATAAGAAAACTTAGTGGATTGAAGTTTCACCGTAGAATTTCTTCCTCTGCTTTACTCCTCATCTCCAAGCTCTTTCTCTCTTTCTCTAAACTACTTGTTGTTTTGGTTTTTGATGATATGCTTGGAATGGTGATTCTAAGGTCTATTTATAGGTAAAGTTCACCTCCAATTACATCATCGCATGCATCATCTTTTTCTAATTTTTCACCATTTTGAATCATCGCTTGCATCATGGTTCACCTACCTCATTCAAGTCAACTTTCATAATACATAATTACTTACATCATGGTTCACCTACCTCATTCAAGTCAACTTTCATATTACATCATTGCTTACATCATAATTTTTATTACATCATTTCTTACATCAGTATGACATAATATTTATTTTTAGAATTCTCGATCTTTAAACTACGATAACTTCTTTATGCAATCTCTGATTCGAGTAATTCTTGAGGCGATGAACTGCTTCGAATGATATTCATTTGTAGCAATGATCTTATCTCGAACAATAGCATTTGGTGGGGTCCACGTGCGCTTTTTTACCAATTTTATTCTGAAAATAAAAATACAAAAATATGAAATAATTTACTTAATAAAAATAAAAATATTAAGAACTAAACAAGAATTCAAGTTTAAAAAGATAAAATAACTCTATAAAAATAGAGTTATCAACAAGCTTCATCTCAAAAGCAAATGGTTACAGTCTAGTAAAGGATGTAATCTCTAGAAGGAAAGCTCTACTTTAATCCACAACTTTTTGAAGAATATCACATTTTTACTAATTTGCTATTCTTGGCTCATTGGGTCTCTAAATTATTAAATATCACTCTGACTTAGTTGGGTTATTTTGACCAAAATTTTTATAATCAACCACTAAAAATAGCCAAAAAATAAAAAGAAAAGAAAAGAAAATTACCCTTCAACCTGACTCAAACTAACGCAATTACAATGCTTATCTTAAAAACTATTCAAATAAAATAAAACTTAAACAGATAACAAAACTATAAGATAATATAAACCATAACAAATTATTTTTTATAATAATGAAAAATATATAACATATATCAAACAAAATCATATATATATATATATATGAAAGGGGAAAACTTCATTATATTCCCTAATTTTTTTGAAAAGCATTTTTTTTTTTAATTAAATTTGTAATTTTTAGTTCATTTGGTCCAGACTAATTTTGTTTTTTTTTTTTTTGGCTTTTGTTTTAACACTAAAAAACTAGTTATATGTCTTACTAGCACCAAAAAACCGAACTTATGTTTTCTAGTATCTTTGTACTGTTTAAATTTTTTATGATAAAATTGCCCTTGTTTTAAAATTTTAGAAAACTTGTGTAAGTTTTGAATTCTCGACATTATCAACCAGTAGCCCATGCCCTAATGCTTGTGGTCCGTGCCCTCATGTGCATGGTCCGCGCACTCGTGTTCTGCGCCCTCATGGGGAGTGATTCTAACTCATATGCATAGTCTGCGCCTATATTGAAAACACTCCATATAGGGCGCAAAACACACACAAAAGCTAGGGCAATTTCGAATCACTACGAATATGTCTTCAACATCATCAACCATTCATTTCATCTATTCTTCCATAATAACATCGTCAACGACATTAACAACAACCACATCCATTAACAATATTCACAAAAAAGTAATAAATAAAATCAAAAGAAGGGAGTGAAATAAAATAAAAAAAATAAAAAAATAGAACTATCTGGTTTTGGTTTGAACCAATTTGTTTCATTAAAAAAAAAAAAAAAAAAAGGTAATGGTAGGTAGGCAGTGATGGAGGATTTTGACCCAGAACCAGATAAAAGAAAAAAAAAAGAAAAAGAAAATGGAGAAGATGAAGGTACTGGTTGGTCACCGACGATGAAAGAAGAGGTTTTGCAGCTGTTGATCGATGTAATAGAGGAGGAAATGGTAAGAAGACAACAAGAGAGATGAAGGAGCGCGAAAGAGAGAATTGATAGAGAGAGAGAGAGAGAGAGAGAGAGAGAGAGAGAGAAATGTAGAGAAAGAGACGGTAGAAAATGACAGAGAGAGAAACCCTTATATATATATTTTTAATGGTATTAGGGTATTTTTATTCAGGAATGTGCTAGAAAAACTAATTCCATTTTTTTGATACTAGTTAAACATGACATTGGTTATTTGATGTTATTTGACATCGTTTACTCTTATTAACAAATAGACCAATTGGTTCCCTTCTACCAACATTTTGACAGTCAACCATTAAAAATGTGGCAAAATGATGGCACCCTGAAACTTTAATTAAACTATCATACGCATGGCTTTACCCTCACAATAAACAATATAAATTAAAACACCATAAAATAATCTAACGTAGAAAATTTTTTAAAAATATTAAAATTAGCTACTTTATTTTTTTTTTTAAAAAATAGAAATATATAACACATTTCATAATTTTAAATGATAATAAATTTAAAAATAACAAAAATTTTGTATTTTATTCAATGAAAAATTAATATAATGTTTTTTTTTTAAAAAAAAGTCATGCAAAAGCTAACAAAATTTATTTGAAGCATTATTTTTTGTTTCATATATTTTTTATTATTACATTAGAAACTAATTTTTATTATTCTTAATTTTTTTTAGTTTAGATTTTTTAAAACTTCGTTATTTGTTAATTTAATATATATATTTTTATTTTCAATCCATTTAGAGGGTAAAATCCTAATATCTTTTATTTAACTAAAGTTTGAGAGCAAAAGTTTCTTTTTTGTTATTTTTTAAAGGTTTACTATCAAAATTTTGATCAATGGATCTAATTTAGTTATGTTTAAAAGTTTAAAAATCCAATCAACTAAGAATATCTTATTTAGTAAAAGCACAATAATTTAGAAAATATTAAATGAAATTTTCCTCTCAACTCTGAGAAGAAATTTCCAACATCCAACTGTGCGTCTTCGCTGGAACATGTAAAATTCCAGCCCAATCAAAAAAGCGATAGCTGGACTTAATTGGTTGGTTTGAATTTTAATATAAGTTTAAAATCTTCGTTAAATAGACACATTTTACACATAATTAAAGCAGTTCATATCCCTTTTGTTTCATCTTCAAAACCACAAAATGAGAGAAAGTTATTACCTTTTAGTAAGGAAATGCTTTTCAGGTTATATATCTATGGCTGTCAATCTCATCATATTCTTTCGATGGACACATGATTCGGTGGCAGTTAGATTTAGAAAGAATGAAAAAACGTTTGTGCCTCGCTAATTAGAAAAGGAGACTTGTAAAGTGCCCACCAGGAGGTCACGAGCTGACAAATGATTTTGCGGTGCCCGCAACATTTGTCATGACCAAGACCAAAAACCAATGGAAAAATACAAAAAACGCAAGTCAACATAAGAGACACAAATACAGCGTCCGCGTAATTTCTCGGTGTCGCATGTTTTGGTCTCTTACTGAATCTATATATTTCTATTGATTTATATTTTTTCGGCGAGAATTGCTAATTACACTCCTCCGATATAATTTTTTAAGACGCTTTTATTTAATATAGCACGCGTATATAAATTATGTGTAATAAGAAGTAAAATTTGAGATAAGTTTTATGTTTAAAAAATACAAAGTGTACACATTTTTTCTATTGAAGGAAAAGAATGTTATGAGAGTATATTTAACGGTGCTAATTTTATGATTGTATTTAATATTTGTGATTGTTAATGTTTTTTAAATGTAAAAACAAAAAACTAAAATAAGATAAAGATATGATTAAATTATGGATTTGAATATATTCCTCACACCTATATTCATAAAATTATGGATTTGAATATATTCGTGTATGTGTCAAATCGTAAGGTGTAATACTTGGAAAAATTAATGAATTATATTATAACTAACCATTATTAGTGCGTCACAAAAGTAAAGAATCTTAGTTCTCTTTTAAAATGTGCTGCAAGGTCACTTTGCTCATGTAATAACTAATAAAAATGTTAGCAAAATTATTATATTTGTTTCTTAAAAATAATAATGCTCAAATTTTTCCTGTCTGAAAAAGTAAGTAACTTTGTATTTTAAAAAATGTTGTCAAATACTCTTGAAAATTAAATAAAAATGTGGTCTCACATATCTTTTAAAAAATTATCTAATTAATTTAATCTACAAATTTAATGTTCTCTAGAAATTAATACAACTTTTAACGCCTACCTTTTTAACTACTTGATTCTTCTGTAAGTCCCAACAAAAAAAAAAAGAAAAAAAAAATTCTTTAAATCAGAAGTAACAACCAGTAATTGGTCACCACCATCGAGTATATCTTGGTAAAAAAGAATGTTTATACGGTCTGCTAAAGATCTAGGTTCAAATCACCCCACGAAAAGTATATCTAAAAAAAAAATAGTAATTGACTGGCTAGAGATTATATAGTAATAATTTACACGCCAAATTAATTATATGTACATCAGAACATGCATATGATTTATGAGAGTTTTTATCAACAATTTTTTTTTTTTTTCACACTTCTTTTTTAAATTACTTTATTTAAAAATAATTAGTTTTATAGAATTTCAAATGGGACCTCAATTTTTTTTTTCAAAATACCAATTTTGTCTTTTCATATTTCTTTTTTAAAAGGTATTCAGTTAAAAGAATAATAATAAAATTACCAAAATAAAAATTATTTGTAAAACCCATGTCTTTTGTATTCAAGTTTCGTTTTGCATTTTTGAATTTTAAGGTTATTGTTGAGACTCATGATTATTTTTGTATATTTCTATGTTTTTTTTTTCTAAAAGAAATTCCATTTTAAAAAATTAAACTCATTTCTAAAAATTTTCTTCCTTGCCGCAAAAATATAGATAATCGTAAAAATGAGTAAATTTAAAACTATTAATAATTTGCTTTTTAGTTAATGTTTGCTTCTAACTGTAAAAGAACATTTTACTTCACTTTGAAATAAAATAAAATCTAAAAGATATGTTAAAATTTTGAATAAAATATAAAAACTAGAAGATTTAAGGTTTATGAAATGTGTTTAGATTTATCAAACACTAAATGGAGTTAGTAGATAAGACATATATTTCAAAGAAATTAGTGTCTTAAAAACTTTTTATTATATTTAATAAATTTTGTGCATTACTCAAAACACATACTATGATAATATTTTTTTACAAAATATTATTACTCACAACACCCTGTTTTAATAATATTTTCTTACTTACTAAAGTATCCACACGCCAAATTACTTAAAAAAGAAAATTATTCATAAAATGATGTTAGTCTGTACACACCCAAACGACTTACACCCATTAATCACATCATCATAGTAATATTATATTTAAAAAAAGAAAAAAGAAAAACCAGTTTCTGATTAGTTGAATTCACAAACATTAAACATCTTTTGGGAGAGGGCATGAACTAGATCAGAGAAAGCTGCCAAGGTAATCTTTATGGCCAGAATTCATATATGATTTTTTTTTTTTTTTTTTTTATTGATTGTAGAACACCATTTGTTAAAATTATAGCTTCCTGCACAAAATATTAAAAAATAATAAAAATAAAAATAAAATTAGAATGATAGTAGTAAAAGTTGGGAAAAGAAAAAAATAATAATAATGTAGTTAAGGTCTGCGTGAGAAGGCAAAATTGGGAACATCTAAAATTGATGAGGAATGTTTAGGAAATAATATAATTCATCATATTTTCGTTATATGAAAAGGAAAAATTTTTCACTTTTATAATTATATGATTTTTATGAGTTATTTAGGTAATTTTATCAAAAAAAAAATCAAACAAAATAACTTAACGAGAACATTAAGTATCATTCAGTCTAAAGTGATAAAATCAAATACATCGTGACTTTCAAATTGTCAAGAGCGTCTTTAAATTATTCCACCATGAATGCAATTGAAGCATTAATGTTGAATTTTTCCTGGTTCCAACTTTCGGCATTTGGTATTGGAGTAAGGATTCTCTGTCATTTTTTTTTTTTTGTTAATCTTTTGATAATCTAGTGAGACATTAGTATTTAAAAAAATAAATGATCAAAGATTGATATATTTTTTCTCTCTCATACATTATTCAAACTTAAATTATTCTCATAAAAAGATTAGCATCATATCAATATTGACAGAGAATCTTTATCTTAGATATTGCCATTTGTTAATGCTCTTCGACAAGAAAAAAGAAAAGAAAATAAAATTCTAAGCACATACAAGTTTATGAGGCTTTTAATTAAATACGGGTACTTGTTTTATTGTAGTTTATTGGTCATTTATTCTAGTTGAAAAAGAGAATATAGATTTATTTAATCCACATATATTCGGTTTGGAAAGAAAAATAATTTATTAGTAAAAATGATTTATAAGAGTCACTAACATTAAACGTTAGTTTTGGTATGGTAAAAGGTGTAAAGAGTAAATAAAAAACTTTGAAAGTACCTTTGTGAAGGATGTGGGGCATAAATGAAAATACCAGGCACATTTTTTAATGGTAATCGAGCTATCTTTAATATTTTGGAAAATTTTTAATTTAGTCCCTAATATTTGATAAAATATTATTTTTTATTAATATTTATATTTCAAATTCTTATCATCCCTAATGTTTCGAAAATGTATCAATTTAGTCATTCTGTTAGTCAACCTTAATAGAGAGATGGTTAATTTGATCATTTTAACTTGAATATACTTATATACTTTTAATATATATATTTAATATAGAAAAAATTTTAATTTAGTCCCTAACGTTTGACAAAAATATTACTTTTTTACTAACGTTTGTATTTCGAATTCTCATCATCTCTAATGTTTCGAACATGTATTAATCTAGTCCTTCTGTTAGTCAACCTTAATAGGAAGAGAGTTAATTTGATCATTGTAACTTGAATATATTTATATATTTTTAATATATATATTTAACATAATATATATTTTTATATTTTTAATTTAATATATAAATTTTTTTTTAAGTTAAACAAAAAAAATGAAAGATCTCCATAGGAGACTAGAAAACTGGTATCTCATGGAGATCATTTTCTTCCAGCAAAGGGGACCAGAAAACTTATCTATATCGCCGGATTGGAGGTCAGGTCGAAGACCTAGTCTCCGACCTGGTTTCCACACTGCAGACACAATGGAGTCTATCGTGTCTCCCGCGATGGAGACTAGGTCTCCATGCTGGAGACCCGATCTTTAGCGATGAGACCAACACTGGTCTCGATCACGGGAGACCAGTTTTGGTCTTCGACGATGGAGACCAAAGGGTCTTCACTATCGGAGGCTAGTTTTCACTATCAAAGACCGGTCTCCGATGATGGAGATTGATTGGAGATAGTGCTGCCATCTCTATTTTTTTTTTAATTTACATAATTTTTTTAAAAAATTTACATAAACATTTATTTATTTTTTAGATTTGGAAGATGTTTGGTTTGATGTTAGATATTTAATTTGGGTGATGTTGGTTTGATGAAAATAATAGAGATGATAATTTTGATGAGTATAGAAGATAAAATTGAAGATAAGGAAGATGATGAGAGGTAGAAGATGAAGAAGATTTTTTCTTTTAATTTTATATTAAAACTATTATTTTTTAATTAAAATATTTATTAATAATAAATTGAATTAAAAAAATTAATTCAATGATGTGTCACAATTTAATTGAAAAATGGTCAATGATAATTTTGTAATAATAGAGATGATTATTTAACAATTATCAGTTTTTAAAAAAGTAATTACGTTATTTTAACTATTTTAAATTATATCAAGGATAAATGCATCTTTTTGCCCTGTATATCACGTTTGACTGTTATGTTTTTGGTCAGAGGGACTAAATTGATACATTTTCGAAACTTTAAGGATCACGGGAATTCGAAATACAAACATTAGTAAAAAATTAATATTTTACTAAACGTTAGGACTAAATTAAATTTTTTTTTTTTAAATTATATCAAGAGTAAATCCGTCTTTTTACCCCATCTGTCAAGTTTGACTGTTAGTTTTTTTATTTGAGGGACTAAATTGATATATTTCCTAAATGGTAGGGATGACGGAAATTCGAAATGCAAACGTTAGTAAAAAAATAATATTTTATCAAACGTTAGGAACTAAATTAAAATTTTTTCTACTATCTTTTATCAACTATAGAACTGTTATAAAAAAAAAAAAAATTAAAAAAAAATGGACATGGAGTGTGAATAGGCTTTTGGTGGATGGTCAATAGCATCACTCTTAAGTTATAAACTTTCAAACAAATTGTCTTGCAGAGAAATTTACATAAAAAATCAAGTATTCATTGGATACATAATCCTTATGAAAAATCAATTTAAATGAAAAAAAAAACGAATTAAACAATATAAGAATAACAATTGAACAATTATTCGTGATAAAATCCTCCAGAAATTCGATCATCAAAAGCTAGTCGTAGACATACTCATGTCCATCATTCTGCAAATAAAATTTAAAAAAAAACAAAAATTAATAATTAATCAAGCATTTGGAATACCAACATTTTATTGAAGGAATTTGGAATACTAATATTGGATTAATTAACTACATATATATTAATTTCTTGCAAAAGAAAATTCTCATTCTCACCTTTTATTGACGATGACTACTGAACGTAATTCACAATTATTAAAGCTGTGAACACAAATCAAAAACAACTTTTTGATTAGTCATATAGAATAATAAACATCTTTGTAAATGAAAGCAGCCACCGATTTTATATTTTTCAAAGTATATATATATATATATATATATATATATATGACTCGTCGGCCTAGAATCAAAAGTAAAGAAACATCATATTGAGACTAGGGAGAGGAAACATTTTAGTCAGAAAAGATAGCTAGCAGAATAGGAATCGAGAGAATATTAGGCACGTAAAGTGATGTTTCGTAGAATTATTTTTCTAAAAAGGACTGTTTTACAAAATGAAAATGACAAGCTAAATTTAACCCTTTCAAAACGTAAAAACCATCCTGAAATTTTAATTCTATACAATCATTCATCAGATATGTCCAATGAAAAGGAAATTTTAAATCTATACAATCATCAGATATATCTAACGAAAAGGAATTGTAAGCTCTGCATTTTAATAACATCAAAATCAAACTACATAAGGATTGTGGAAAATATGATTATGATGGGAACGTAATACTGACCGTTTGCATAATTCAGTTTTGACTGAAGGATGACAGTCATTTTCTAAAACATAGAGAATGTGCTGCAACACCACTCCATGGCTGACAACTGCTATCTCTCTTTCTGGCCGAGTCCACAACCTGGAAAATTTAGGTAACAGAAGACGATTAAAAACTTTCATTTTCTGGCTCATGAAAAAAATTTACCTAATTCTGCCGGCATTAAAAAAATAATGAAATTATATTCATATATAATAATTACTTTATAATAATTATGAAAGGGAAAAACAATTTGTACTGTACTGCTATACTTTTCCATATTATTTTATACCAATTATGGTAAGACGTGAAAAGCAAGCAGTGCTTTAGTTTCTATTAAGAAGATTCGTTGACAATTGATATGGAATTATTATTATTATTATTATTATTATTTGAAACTAATTGATATGGAATTATGGTAATGAGGAAAACTTTAAGATGTTTACGTAATATTATATATAAATTATATTCTAACTAGCGTAGTTATACTGATTATGGGTTCCAATTAATTCGATTAATAAGATGGTATAAAAAGAAAGATATTGTATTTTAACCTCGCTCATATTAAACTTTAGGGTGTGTTAACATATGTTTATGTTAACAACCCAAAACTTTAATAAATAATTAATATTTATTGCTTTAATATATCAATACACAATTTTTCGTATCTCAAAAAAATAAGTATACTTTTCAATCAATCTTTAAAACTTTAAAAAACTTTAATAAATAATTAATATTTATTGTTTTAATATATCAATACACGATTTTTCGTATCTCAAAAAAATAAGTATACTTATTAATCAATCTTTAAAACTTTAATATACACATAATAACATTTTTCTAAAATTAGAAAGAGTTTATTTTTTGTTTCTTTTAAGTTAGAGAGAAAAATAGATTATAGAATAGAATGACAGTCGAAAGAAATAAATGAAGTCACCAATTCAAAAACTGGATTCCCCTGGCAGCAATTTCCTCATAAGGCTCTCTAGCTTCGGGGTACCACAGATCATCCTCCTCGCTTTCCATCTGATCATGGTTTAAGATTGTTCATTATTATAGAAGATAATAGAACTTATAATTTATAGTACCAACTTAATTATTAATTATTTTGAGTAAATGAAAATGTGGTAGGATAGAGATGGAAGTACTTGCCAAAGAGAAGTCGATTTGGGGGAAAAGGGCCTGACATTCGCTGACGTTTCTTCTCTTGTCGCATGGACGAAGCCCCTGAATTGTGTGCCACGTGCATCAGACTTTAATTACAAGAACAAAACGCATTTGGGTTCTTATAGTCAATGATATTTGGTCAATACTCGGCTTCTTTGACTTGTTCAATTGTTTGTTTTTATTTAAGTTGGAGAGATTCGCAGTTCAATTTACGTGTTACATGTGTTTATGTAGGCCCGTCAATATATTCTCTTTTTTGAAATAATAGAACTTTTATAAATCAGAAACAAGATATAATTGACATTGACATTATACTAAAAGAGAACCATCGAAGAGGACCAGATTAAAATTGTCAATTAATATTTTGAAATTTGAAAATACCAAAAACGCTAAAACTTTCTCAATATAAGGTGCGAAATCTTCTATCCAAATCATAGATTAAATCTTTATGTTTACACATAAATCACATTCATTTATAAAGATGATTATAACACACAATACACGATCATGATGGATAAGATCCACTCCGTCAACGTGTGAATCTAGTCTTTTTTTTTTGTTTTTTGGGAAAACATGTGAGCATTGTTTTGCACATATTCATATCTAGATCATCATAAATAAATATTACTAGATATTATAAAATTACAGAGGTTTATTAAAGGTAGGACCCAAATGTTGATATTATTCAGGGACACTCACATAAGGAGTAAATTTATATTGATTAGCTTAACTCACTTGTAATTATAAATAATAATATGGCAAGTGATTTATAATTATCTTGCTATTTCATGATTCATATAGAAAGTGTGTGCAGAGCTTAAGAGATTTGGATTATTTCATAGTATTGTTAGTTTTTACAAAATGTACATATTATTACATACTAAAGTGAATGATTTATAACAAATTTTAAGATGTGAAAAGATTTGTCTCGGGAAGCAAAGAACCCCGTACTGTAACCATGCACGTTCTAATGCTATACTCATATATAGTAAAAAGACATACACCTTTATGCATCTAGATATAATAATTAACTTTATGAAATGTTAGCAAATTAAACATACCAAACGGTCTCGACAAAGCTCCGACGCAGCAATTGCCGGGTAACTGAGAGTTGAGATTGCATTTTCACCGCTATAGTTGCCTTCATTTGCGGCAATTACTGAATCCACATCTGACCCATATATGTGGTCTTCATGGCCAAAAACTCCAACTGCTGTTTGCATTGTCCTGTAACGTACAAAAATATTACTTGTTAATATTCACAACCTTATTATCATTTTTTTTTTTTTTTGGTAATGTCAACCTCTCCATATATGATAAACAAATTGTCATACCTTAACAACGGAGAAGTTACAACCAACTCAACCCTATTTAACAACTTGCTTTCATGAACATGCTTGCGCAGCTCTAAAACCTGTGACAAATTCCAGAGGGAATTGGAATTAATTAGTCATTTTCTAGTACTCACATTAGTACTCTATCTCCATGTGGTTGAAAGATCGGATGACATTAGGGTGTGTAATTAATCAAGGCTTTGATATACATTTTTTAAGTGAAAGACTTTTATAGAATTGATGAATTTTTATTGATTTTTTTAGACTTTACAAAATTGTGAATGATTATTATAGATTTTTATATAATTCATTTTAAAAAGCTTTTATAGACAACAATAGATTTTCATCAACTTTTATAAAGATTCAATTTAAACAATTTTCATCGGATTCTATTGATTTTTATATACTTTAAAAACCATTGATAAATTTTTATAGACTTTCATCCTACACCATCCCATCCCTCCCTCCACCCCCCCAACCTATATACATGCACGTTGATAGACTTTTGTTAATTTTTAAGTTATAACATACACTCATAAATTATATTTTTCATATTAATAAAAAAATTTCTTAAATATATACATCTATATATGTCACCATTGATGTCTATAAAAACCCGATGAAGGTATTTATATTCCTATTTTTTTTTTTAAAAAAAAAAAAAAATCATAGAGAGGATGATCCTATTAATAATATTATTAGATTGTATATGCAACTTGATAGATAACTAAAAAAATAATAATGGAAAAAAAAAAAAACAAGTTGTAAGAGTTATTTTATTCCTCCCAGGCTCCCACCAAAAGTTATTGAAATTTTAAAATTTATGAAAATTATTGACAAATTTAATACTCTTTTACTCCTATAGACTCAAGTGATTGAATATTTTATAATTTTTATAAACTTTTTGAAAATCATTAATAAATTGAATACCTTTTCACTTTCTTAAACACTTTAAGATTGAATATTTTATAACTTTTATAAACTTCTTAAAAATCATTAACAAATTGAATACCTTTTCACTTTCTTAAACATTTTAAAAGTCCTGATTGAATATCTTTTTAACTTCATTAAAAACTCTAAGATTTTTATAAAGCTAAAAAGATATTCTATGAAGCTAAAGAGATATTCAATATATTCATAGAATATCTGTTTAGTTTTATAAAAATCGTGGAGTTTTTAAAAGTTATTAATTATCTTAAATAAATACCGCTTGACTTTCATAGATTCATTAAAAGTATGAATTGAATTTACTCAAACATTTTAATTCTACAAAAGTTTTAGAAAGTCTTTATCGAATACACTTCTATTTCATGCAAACGGAGTTTGCACCTATATGTTCTATGAGATTAATTACCTGCTGCCATCCCAAAGAAGACATAGGTGCATCAAAGAGATCATCAGACAATAATGCATCGATATTCTTCTCTCCTTCTACATTGTGAACTCCTTGTCCGTGTCTCACCTGATATTTACACATCAAAACATATATATACACATATGGTTACTAACAAATTGAGATGGCTAGATGTGTGCAAATATGTGCATGTATAAATTCAATAATAATAATTATCAAATTTCAATGTAAAGTAAGAGAACCAAAGACAGAAGAGGAACTAACCAAGTGAAGAATTTTACAGTGGAGGGGTGAGTACAGAAATTGAGTTGCTGTTGTATCCATTTCTGCAAATATTACATATATATAACGAAATGTTAATGGATTATAAAACATAGCAACAAGTCGGCATGAAAAAGGAAAATACAATTAGAAATGAAATTGCTAATAAAAATGAGAATTATGTCATATATGTTTGTGAAACGGATTAAAATGTGCAAGAAAAAAATCAATCTAAGATGTTAATCTAATAGAGAGAGTGTAGTAGGTTGGCATAGTCATCATTGATTAGTCAAAAATCAATCTAAACGCGAATGTTTTGACTCTTTTACCACCGAAATATAACAAGCAATTCAACTTTTCAACTCTTAAATTAAAACTATGGTCAAATATGAACAAACTAAAACACAATGTTTCAGCTGCAAGCACACACAAAAACACACGAAGAACTGAAAAATAGAATCAAGCAGGCCGATTGCTTTAGAAGAAACAGATTTTGGATTTTCTCTGTTTTAAACAGTATAATTATATTATACTAGCAAAAACTTGTTCTAGTGTCTTTTTCAAACACACGCACTCTAAATTCTCCATGAAAATCCAAAGTATAATTCAAGAGCATTAAAGGACAAGTCAATAAAATATAGTTTCAATGTTTATACCAGAGAAAACAGAAACGAGAAAAGAGAACTTGTGTTAGCTCTGGCAGCTGGAAACTGATTAGAAGCAAAAAATATGTATTTGTAAAATGTTTGGAATCGGTTCAATACAAATGTTGAGAGAGGAGGGAGTTGAGATTAGAAAACATAAATGAGATATGTATATATATAGGTGTATAGATTTGGTTGGTTATGTGATGCAGCAAACGTACACAAAGGATCAAAAGTCTGGGACCTTCTTTTTACGATGAAATGCTGAGAATTTTTCGTTTAATTTCTTTCATGCAAAGACTGGTCAATCATCACGTTAGTCACGTCACATTTAAAAAATCTGTAGAATAGGGTTGTCCGATCATGTTTTGGTTTACTACTTGTGTTTTAACACTATGTTTGGGTTTGAAGTTTGAATGGAGAAACTTCCCTGGAAGCAACATTATTCGCATGACGCTTCTCTGGACTTTGAACTTTGAAGATGCTTTATATAGTTATGAAATGATTATTCCATGCAATTACGTAGATAAGTCTATGAAACCATGTTATGGTTTGAATTATAAGTTGAACAACGCAGAAGTGCTACCGGGTCCATTGAAATTGTAAACGAAAGCTACAGACTGTGGCAGAGGAACGAAAATTGGACGCCAACAGGGAAGTTGGTGGACCCAAGTCGGATTGCAGACTGGGCCGCCTCAGCCAGTACACTTTCTCATGCATGATTCTTATTCATTCTTAGAGCAACATATTTCCACTCTTCTAAAATTTATGTGTTTCTCTTTGATAAATATGACCCAATTAATTTTTGAAAAAACTTTTGATTTCTTACAAAATAAATTTTAATGAGGTTTATTTATGAAAATATTATACAATAAAATTAAAAAAATAATAATATATTTTCTTGTATTAAGTGAGTTATAATTACATATCAATTTTTGATGGAATGTACTTATTAAATAGATACACATTACAATTTAGTAGGTAAAAATATTGGTATTCTTATTTTATTATTTAAGTTAGACCATTGGACTTGCATGTCGAAAACTCTAGTCTTACCAACCAAATTAAGGGGCTCAATGCAAGCCAAGGGTTGTCTGTTTAACACCATACCTCCCACCCCCCAAAAACTAGAATTAGGATCATCTCTTTCATTAAATTTTTTGTTGACCTAAATAGCCTAATTATATGATGTATAAGCATTATAATAAACAAATGATTGAGATTTGGTTGTCTTTTGTATTTATTTTTTCAACTATTAACACATACTTCCAAAAGAATATGAAAAGTTTATCAAAAATGATTAAAAAAATTAGGAAAAAGATCAAATCAGGCAAATATCTACATCCAAAAAGCTAGCCTATAGGCTATAGCCAATGTGCACGCCATCCCATGAAAGCATGCATCAACCCTTATCGATCATATACAAATTTTAATAATCTTCCAGTCTTAATCACATGGTGACCCATCCCCATCAAGTTAGAACTTCACCCCTAGGGCAGTGAGGTCGCCACAAGTCAAGTCCACACGGTTCAAGCCTTTTGGAGACTCTGTCAGTGGTGGGGAATGGGGATTCATCAATGAAGGAATTTTTTTTTTTTTTTTTTTAATTTAAATATCCAAACCTTCACTCAATGAATTTGTTTGTTTGTTTGTTTGTTTTTTTAAATATTTCTTCTTTTCTTTTATAATATTTTTTAAAAAAAATTGTTACTTTTGATTACTAATGTTATTTAAAAGATAAACTATATAGATTCATCGATTTTTCTTTTTTTACATATTTTATATTTTCTAATTTTATTTTAATTAAAAATTAAAATAACCTGATAAAATGATGAAAGTATTTTTATCTTAGTTAGTTTTGACCAACGGTTGACTGATGGTAGAAATTAAATTGATGTATTTATAAAACTTTGGAGATGTTTGGATTGTTTTCCAATTATAGTTAAAATATTAATAATTTTCAAGATGTAAGAATTAAAATGAAATTTCTCTAAAATATAATAATTTACAACCTAAAAGAGAAAAAGAAAAAAATAATAATAAACGAATTTGGAAAAGAATTCCTGTCGGTGCATCCTCCCTCTTTCCATAAATTTATTTTTTTATTTACTTTCCTTTAAAAAAATAAAAATAAAAAAGAATGTCTTAAGACATTTGCAAAGTCAAAGCATAAGAACCTTAATGGAAGCTTTGATAACTGTTACCTCCAATGGATTTTTCTGAGATATAAGCCATCTCCACCATCTAGCTGCGCTTATTCAAAACCTCAGTAATGTGGGTGCAATTTACTCGATTAGAAATTATCAACACAATTAGATTGAATTAAATTTTGAGACGAGGGAATGTCAATGCTCGGCCAAAAACTTCAATTAGACCTCAATATAATGATGCATTGAGCTCGTGGCAAGTCCACTAAATAGGGACAGTACCATTTGCCACTACCAAAAAAATATGGTCTAACAGAAAAGCTTATATGCAATTAGGCATTTATGTCCAAAATATTCATTGATTATTTATGTCGCATATCATAATTTTATATGATTTAGGTGTTTATGCCCGATAAATTGAATCGTTTTCAGTTTTATCTTCTTTAAAATCCCCTAACACTTATACTTCATTAGATGTTTTTTATTTTTTGCTAATTGAATTTCATTAGATTTCTTGTATTTTTTCTAATTGACTAATTGTGTCTGACCTGTAGTCAATAGACAGAGGAAATGTGAATGCAATTATATTAGGGGTGTAGATATTATCATCCAAAAATATGATTGACACACTCAAATTGTAAATACACCCATCATTAAAAGTTTTAATATCAACTTTAAGCATCCAATCTAAAAACAAAATTAACCTTGTAAAAGTAAATACATTTATTTAGCAAAAGCACTCAATTAAATTATTAGTACACCTACATTTAAATTTAAACAACTCTTTGCACTTCAAAAAATAAAAATAAACTCTTCTCATATATATACATTTTTGTTTGTAAAAACTCTTAATTCTAACTAATCATATTTTTCAAGATCAATTTGCAAGTTTTGAAACACCAATTTTAGAGTTATTTTAGTTCACAAAACTTCTATATAGTACATCCATTAGTCAAAATTGGTTAGTCATTGCAAATGCAAGTGTAGTAAATTTTTTTATATTATTAAAAACATCAATCCTAAATTAAGTTACAAAGGAAAAAATTAAATATTTTTTAGAATTAGAATATTTATTAATTATTATATCTTTTTTTATTCTTCACTATAATGGTTAATGTTTTTGGAACCAATTGAACAAGAAGAAGCAAGTTCCTGCAAATTTAGTCTCCAATATATATATATATATTTTTAACTTTCTTTTTTTAAAAAAAATTGATGTTGGGAAAAGTTAGTATAATTTGTCCATACATACGTACATACAAAATCACATTACAACGTTATAAAATCAAAAAGGTGAATAAATATTTTCTGATTTTTATGTATGAAGCATAAAAAAAATGCAAAATATAGGAAAATGAAATCAATTATTAGTGCTAAACAAGATTTAAAATTTTATTCATGAATATTTTCATTATTATTATCAACCATAAAAAATAATAATAATAAAAATTAAGGGTCTAATAGAAATACATTGATATTCATGGAAAAATTTTCGAGATCCGCACAAAATTTAAGAAAAGGGACTTCATTCACCGTGGATGGTGGATCTACTCCACAGTAATTAACATAAAGGGAAAATTAGAAAATATGTGAACAAGAACAAGTAAAACTAAACTCTGTAGGTTGAAACCTAGGGGCAAAATGAATAATATGCCCATAAAATTATTGCATGTATAATCAATAATCATCCACTAACATTAATCTCCCAACAATGGTTAGGCACATAAATTGTGAAAAACCAAAAATCACATAAAGGAATCAATTTTATCTATCAGGAAAAAATTGGCGCCTACCAGTGTCTTGTAGTTGTGGTCTTTGTCTCTTTTTACCTACTCCAAGAATGAATCTAGAAATGGTGAACAGAGCTTTCAAGCTCACAAGTTTTGAAGAACCAAGTTTTTGTTACAAGGTAATTGGTATCTGAATGGTTCGCTTTTGAGATTATTGATATCCCATTCATGTTCCAATTAAATTGTATCATCCCCTGGCTATAATCAATTAGAAATTCCTTTCTCTGGATGCTTCTCAGTAGCAACATCACTGGGAAGATCAAGGCCATTAGGAATCTTTCCAGGGTAGTTTGTTGTTGCAGGATCTGAACTCACAATACTGCAATGTTGCAAGAGTGTTTTGTAAAAATGAAAAAAGAAGTACAAAAATGTGACATAATGTGTTCATGAACAAACATGATGATTAAGTTCCCTTTTTAAGTTAATTATGAAAAAGCTCACCTTTTGTCAACAATAACAACCGAACGAAGCTCACAATTAGCAAAGCTGCAGGCACAAATTACAAAAAATATATTAGCATATCGTGTTGAGAAATAAAAGATAGATATTCCATCAATTAGTATTTATGTAATCTCAATCATAAATTATTTTTCATTATTTTTTAAGTTTCTAGCATATCTCTAGGTTACTTAATAGTGAAGAAATAAGTCAGGGTCTTGAGGGACCTAGGCCTTGTTTAATTACGGTACAAAACTTTACTAAACATCAATGTAGATTACATAAACGGAAGTTATTAACTCCTGGCTAATTCAAAGTTTACCACTCTCATTTTGTTAAGATTTGATATGGGATTATAATTAATCATTAGTACATGTAGACACAGCAGCTGAGTAGGGAACCAAGTACAAGAAAAAAAAAAAGGAAAGGAAGCTGTTGATCACGATTCATGATCATCGCAACATCATCTTCACACAAGTCACAAACAAAATGGCCACCTTAGCAGATTATGAAAATTTCACATGGATTGACAGATTGGCAATTTGTTGTACACATCAGCTTCTTGTGTTTTTGTGTGTGTCAGCTTGCTGTGTTAGTTTGCTCCCTGGAATTCAGGGAAGTTGTGTGTGTGTGTGCGCGTGCACACACGAGTGATCAATAAAAATTATGAGTTTTACTCTCTTCTTTGCTTGTTTTCCTTCATTCTTAGCTTTGTATCAGTTGATTTGCAGCCATCAAAGGCTTCCACTATTATATGAGAAGTTATTAAGAATTATATGCAAATCACATTGAGGAAGGAAATCAGAAGACGAAAACAGTGAAGTGGCTCAAACTGCACATCTAGGAAGAAGCTCTACCACTTACAAATATTTTGATTTTATTTCCCTCTACAGTAGAGGCCCATGTCTAAATATGTTCATCACCAAGAGAGAGTCAACAATGGCAAACATACCGTTTGCATATTTCACTCTTTATAGATGAGTGACAATCATTTCCCAAAGCACATAAGGTTTAGTACAAGATTCCACTGTGACTAACAACTGCAATCTCCTTTTTTTTCCGCGTCCACAACCTGCGACAATTGATTAACGAAAAAGACAGGAAGTTGTCAGGAATAAATTTGATCCCACATCTCCTGAAGATAATAAACGATGTGCATTAGATGTCTATATCTAATTTATTCAATAAGGAAAAAGAAAAGAAATCATCCAAGTGCCTTTTTTAATTTTCATGACGTTTAAAGGCAAAACTAGTTACAAAATATTTTTTAAAATAAACTCAAACGAAGATTCATATATAAGTGCATACATCAGGAATTTAGAATATTTCAAGTGCCATGCAAAACTTGTGGTAACCATTTATACCGGATACCACACTACTTGACAGAACAGAATGGTAGTAACTTAAATTTGTAGCAGGACAATGATATCTCAAAGGCTGTAGTCACAGTAGAACCATAGACCAATGGATGAAAACTCCCATGATAAACGTCACTGGTGATGTAGCTCCCCTGTGAATAATGCATAATAGTAATTCTCAAAGGGAACTAAAGGTAATGATGATTTCGCTTGTACAAAAATAGTCTAGCTAATTTTAGGCATGTACATTTATATTACCCATAGGCTGCATATGAGTTGTTTGTTATGTGCTTAAATATGGGAAAAGAAGTAAAAATGGAGGCAAAAATGGTTCACCAGTTTATAAACTCCAGTCCCCTCTTTGCAACTGATTCCCTTGTCTCTCTAGGATCAGGCTTCCACCAAGTGTCATCATCGCTCACTACCTAAGTAACAGTATAAACAGAAAAATTACACTAATTGAATTGGTAATAAAGTTATGGCCAACAGACAGCCAAAAAACCATAAAACTTAAACCAATATGACAAGTTACTTGCCAGAGAAAAATCAATAGCAGGAAAAAGAGGTTTATATTCACTGATGCTTCTTCTCTTATCACACGGATGAGCTCCCTGTAGCAAAAAAATAAACATAATTAAGAAGAGAAACACAAAAATCTTAAAGAAAAACATCTTTTTAGTTTTAATTTTTGAAAGAAAATCATGAATAAATCCAACTTAGTTTTTCAACTTATGTTTCTTGATCACATAAATATAGAAAACTGAGCCAGATAATCTACACCAGAAACTCAAAATTTTCTATGAAAGGAAACAGACAATGATCTGCATATTTTAAGCTCCAATTGGAAGGTCTTGGTTATCTTACAAGTACTTTTATGCACACATGAGTTGAGTTGTGGATCTTAGTGTCAAATTTGTCTGCGACCTCAATTAGGACTTGGGGCATGCTTGTATAATGAAATGCAATTTTATGTTATATTGAAAGCTTGAAGAGAACCAGGACTTTGAACAAGTTTTTCCTGATGATACAATAGCGAGCATGTCTATATGGATTTTGGGGTTGGAGCATTCATTTAACTTAGAATGTTGTGACAATTAGCAACATATGCAGTACTATAGATTTACAGGGTGACACAATGTTGATGCATTAGCAAAATGAAAGCAAAAGGGAAAAAGATACTTTTAAGTAATAGGTCAACACTAGATTCTACAAGGCAAGAACAAGAAGCAGATAACTAAATCACTTTAATATACAATCCAAAATGTAAATCACATGAAATGCAAATAGACAGAGGAACAAAAGAAAGTTTGGTGCAAATCATGTAGTTCATCTACATTGACAATGCACAGGCAAGGCGCAGATACAACAACTTGCCACACACAAATCCAATGGCAAATATATGGTATTCCTTAAAAACATAATACAAGGAACAGAATCTGTTTTTTTTTTTTTTTTTTCAAATTTCTTTTCCCTTTTCCCATTCAGATGAAGGAAATCACAGCACATTCCATAAAGAGGGTCCTATACTACATAACTATGTGTTGCAATACATACTAAAATTTCTCGACAAAGCTCGACGGCTATAAATGGCGGGCAATTGAAACTGGAGATTGCAGAGCGGTCACTGTTACCTGCATTTTCCACCATAAGTGGAGGCACATCTATCCCATCTGCATACCCTTCACCACCAAAGACTCCAACTGCTGTTTGCATGGTCCTACAATGCAAACAATTGTGGTCATAACGTAAAAGACAATGGAAAGTATGAAAGAATTTACATTAGTTATGCTATGTTGACTTATTAATTCATAATAAAAAAAATAGGCCAAAACATAAAAGCTTCAACAAGAATCAGATTTCTTGAAACATATGCCTTTCTACAGGATTTGAAACGTAATACGTCACTAATACCTTAACAACGGGGAAGTGATGACCAACTCAATTCTCTTAGAAATTCCAGTTTCTTGAACATGCTTATGAAGATGATCAACCTATTATCATACCATACCATCATTATAAGCATTGTTCTTTCCCTAAAAACAAATTAAACAACATGAAGAAACACCCAATTAAGAAAAATGATAATTATAAGAGGGTATAGTTTATAAACGCAAACACACTTGCAAAACCAATAGTTTGTAATTGAGAAGAATCTAAAGCAAAAGGTGGTCTTCTTGCTGAAGTAAAACAAATAAACTCACAATTGCTGTGGCACTACAAAAAATATTCCAGGTTTATACTATGAAAATACTTAAATGGGTCATAAAGCCAAATAACAATAATCAAACAACATTCTAGCAAGTGATTACCTGCTGCCAGCCAAGTTGGGTAAGGTGTGCATCAAAATAATCATAAGAAAAGTATGCATCAGGGTTCTTATCCCCTGCCACATTGTGAATACCCTGAGCATGCCTCACCTGCAGTCAACATTTAACAAAACCATTACACTTTCCAAATTCAAATTTCTGCAATATTAAAAGAATGCATAGTTGACACAAACCAGGTGAATGGTTTTACATCGGCGTGAGGGGTACAGACTAAAACCAGATGGGACGTCCATATTATCTGCACACAAACGTAATGGAGATTCAAAATTAAAAATTACAAATTACTGATAACCGAACACAACAACACAAGATTGATAAGCAATTATGCTGTTATACAAGTGACAGGAATTCAATACTAGATTCCATCTGGGGAAACAACCCAGATCATTACTGTAACATAAGACACGTATCCTAATCAATGCATATAAATATAACCGAATCATCTCAATTCAAATATAAACACGAAATAACCAGAAAAAAAAAAAAAAAAAAAAAACATGGGAATTGCTTTTACATGAAAACAAAACCAAGTAACCAGCAATGCAGTTAACAAAATCAAACAAAGAAAGAGATATTAAACATTGTTTTACCTGAGAAAGAAGAGAGACTGAGAACAGAAAGCGGAAAAGGTCAAAAAGAGGTGAGAGTTCGAGTTTTGGAGGCGCTCATTCGGGTTCCTGGAAAAGAGTGAAGAGGTCCGATGAGTTGTGGGTATCCTGATTCGGGTGCATATCCCCCACTTTGACCAATCAAAATTAACATTTTTTTTTTTTTGTTTTACTAAAATTGTAAAACACAACAAGAGTTGTAGTCATGACACGTTGTGGACCAGAAAACAACCCTCACCGGTCATATTTAAAGGCGTCTCTAATTTCTGCGTGCTTGTGCATGTGCATGATTTGCTCCTATATGTTGAAACAGTTTTTTTTTTTGTTTTGGTATGTGCACCCTATTAACGCTTTTACACCTTTTTTTTCTTTTTTTTTTCCTTCTTTTTGTTGAAGTATGCTTTTACACTTTTTATTAGGGAAAGTAGCACCAACACCTCCGATTTAGGTGAACTTACGCCGATATGGCTATGCGTTCAAAAGATTCGTTATTCATCGACTAAAATTGACATTGATCCCTTGGATGAATCTCATCATGATATTGACCAGATTCAGTAATAGCTATTAAATAAGAACTCTTATTTTAATACCGAATTTATTTGAGCTATTTTATCTCTAATCAATATCTTTATTTTACAGATTTTTTGAAAAAAATATATAACTGCGCATTAGCTCTATAAACCTGATGGATCTCATAAAGATTGTTGTACAAAACATGAGAGAAAAATATTTGATGAGAGTTGCATGTATTTTGTAAAACCTAGAATATTTTTTTAAGTACTTTGAGTCTTAAAGAGAGATTGAATTTCTAGGATATTTTCAGCAATGCAAGACTTTTGTGATAAAGGGTTGTTCATCTTTGGGAGAGAATTGATCTTAAGTCATTGGAAAGAGTCTAAGTAAATAGAGATTTTAGACGTTGAGAGGAGCTCGTAATATTGGATTAGTGAAAAAAGTAATATATTTTGTATCAACCGTGAAGAGAAAGTTTTTAGTTGATTAAGTCAAGTTGTATATATATTATATATATTCATTAAGATGTATAAATTTTTGAGCATGATCTCATAGATTAGGTGGAAACCGAATCATATTAAAAATATTATTATATTCTTTATTATTCTGTTACATCTGTGTGCTAGTTGTTACAATATTTTAGTTCATACTGTTACAATAATTCACTTTTAGCTGTTACAACAACTATCTGTCAGTTGTTATAACAATTTACTGTAAGTTATTATAACAACTCAATCAATTTCACTTAATAATAAAACATTGGGTATCGTTAAGAAATTAGGTTTTTTCACGTTCCAATTACGATATTATATCATCACATGCTATGATTAATTAGGAACTTCTTCCTCCGAATGCTTCTTAGCAGCAGCATCGCCACGAAGATCAACACCAGTAGGAATCTTTCCAGCGTAGTTTGTCGTTGCAGGATTTGAGCTCACCATACTGCAAAACGAAGAGATTTTTTTTTTTTTAGTCAAAAAATAATGGAAGAAAAGAAGTAAACGAATGTGACACAATGTTCATGAGCAAGATAATTGAGTTCCCTTTTAAGTTGATTCTTAAAATGCTCACCTTCTATCAACAATAACGATCGAACGAAGCTCACAATTAACAAAGCTGCAGGCACAGATTCCAGAAAACATGTAGCATGTTATTCGTAATGAATCAAAATATAGATATTCCATTAATTAGTATCTTGTATAATCTTTATTTGTAGACTAATATTTCAATATGTTTAAGTTTTCAACATGTCTTTAGTACACATAATAGTGCAGAAATAAGTCGGGTTCTTGGGCGAACTAGGCGTTGGATACAACCAAAACTACACTAAATATCAACTCGAGGGTAAGCAGAAGATAGTAATTGAACTTCAGGCAAATTCAAAGTTTGTACTGTGATTCACATATGGGATTATAAATAATCATGAATGCGTCATGTAGACACGACAGCTGAACAAGAACTAAAAGTCCATTTATAAATATGTTTATTATCAAGTGACAGTAAACAATGGTAAAACTTACTGTTTGCATATTTCACTCTTCATAAATGGATGACAATCATATCCAAAGGCTCTTAGGGTCTGGTTCAAGAATCCACTGTGAGTAACAACTGCAATCTCCTTCTCTTTCCGCGTCCACAACCTGGACCGATTGATTAACAAGAGAAGGCAAGGAAGTTGTCAGGAATAAATTTGATGCCACATCTCCAGCAGTTACTAAACAATGTGCATTAGATATCTATAACCATCTTATTCAAGAAGAGAAAAAATATGAAATCACCCAAATTCCCTTTTTTCTTTTCATGACAACTAATTATTACCTATTTTCAATATAAATTCTAATGAAGATTCTATGAGTGCATACATCAGAAATTTAGTGTATTATGACCACCATGCCAAACTTGTAGTAACCATTTATATAAGATGCCACACTACATGACCAAAAACAGAATGGTAGTAACTTGACTTTGTTGCAAGACAATGATGTCTCAAAGACTGTCATCACTGTAAAACCATGTACCAATGGATGAAAAGGTCATTACAAATCTCACCGGTAAAATAGATCCCCTGTTAATGCATGGTTGCATACTAGTAATTCTCAAAGGTCCTGATAATTTAGTTTATACAAATGGTTTAGTTAATTTAGGCTTGAACATTTTATATTACATATAGGTTGCATAAAATTTGAGTTGTTTGTTATGTTTTTATAAATGGGGAAAAAAATTGAAAATAGAGGCAAAAATGGTTCACCAGTTTATAAACTCCAGTCCCCTCTTTGCAATTGCTTCATTTGTCTCTCTGGGTTCAGGCTTCCACCAAGTGTCATCATCGCTCTCTATCTAAGCAATAGTTTAAACAGAAAAATCACACCGGTTGTATAAGAATAAAGTCAGGGCCAACACCCTACCCAAAAATAGCATTAGCAACTTAAACCAATTATAACAAGTTACTTGCCAGAGAAAAATCAATAGCAGGAAAAAGAGGCTTATATTCACTGATGCTTCTTCTGCTATTATACAGGTGAACTCCCTGGAGTGAAAGATAAACATATGAAGAGAAACAAGAAAATCTTAAAAGTTAAACATCTTTTTAATTTTCAATTTGAAACCAAGTAACAAAAGGAAAGATCATGAAGTAAATCCAACTTAACTAGTTTTATCAACTCATGTTTCTTGACCACATAAAGATGGAAAAATATATTGAGCCTGATAAATCTACTGTAGGAACCCAAAATATGTCTAAGAATTTAAAATTAGTGAACCTTACATGCAAGGAAACAGACAATGATCAGCAATTTATGATCCAACTGGAAATATTGGGGTATCTTACAAGAATTTACATGCACAAGGGTGAGCTTTTGGGTTCGAGTTGGTTGGTTTGGAAATCTCCTAACCCAACCCAATAAATTCTTCAACTTAACTCAATAGTTGAGCGAGGTTTGGGTTAGATTGATCAGATTGAATTTAAAAATTTAGTTACAAATCAAACAAAATAAATAAAGATTCAATAATTATAAATAAAATATTCAATCCACCACAAAGGTTGCCTTTGATTTTCATCCCTAACAAGTGTTCTTCAGGGACAAGAAAATCTTAAATTTAGAATTTGGGATAGATATTTGTCGGTTGGATAGAAAACTCTTCAACCCAACCGAACCCAATTTAATTTTCAATCCAACTCATTTAAGCTTTTTTAAGGTTTAATCCAACCCAATCCGGTACAAAATAGTCGGGTTGGGTTGATTAAATTGGGTTAGGTTGGAAATGCCCACCCCTTGTAGCATTTGGTGGGTTGTGAAACGGGACTTGGGGCATGCCTCTATAATCAAATCCAGCAAACAGTAAGCATGTCTATATTGATTTTGGAGGTCAAAGCATTCATTTAACTAAGAATATAGTGAAAATTAGGCAGAAATGCAAAACTATAGATGTACGGATTGTATATGCATTCATTATTGATGCATAAGCAATATGCAATGGAACCGAAAAAAAAAATTGTAATCCAATAGGCCAGTGCTAGATTCTACAAGGCAAGAACAACAAACAAATAATTTAGTCACATTGGTATACAGCAAAGTATTTAAAAATGTAAAGCTTATAAGATGCAAATTTACACAGGAACAAAAACAAAGTTTGTTGTCAGAGCATATGGTATTGCACAGGTAAACTAGAGATACAACAAGATGCCATGCCCAAATTCAATTGCTACAGGCAATTCAACCAAGAGCAGAATCTGCTTTTATTTCTTTTTAATTTCTCCTTTTTTTTTTTAAATTTCTTTTCAAGGTGAAGGAAATCACAGCAGATTCCATGAAGAAAGAGATGTATACTACATGACAATTGAGTTGCAGTCAGATACCAAATGCTCTCGACAAAGCTCGACTGCTATAAATGGAGGGCAATTTAAACTGGAGATTGCAGAGCGGTCACTGTTCCCTGCATTTGCCACCATAAGTGGAGGTACATCTATCCCATCTGCATACCCTTCACCTCCAAAAACTCCAACCGCTGTTTGCATGGTCCTACAATGCAAACAATGGTGGTCATAACCTACAATACAACATTATACTAAATGACAATGGAAAGTATGAAAGAATTTATGAGTTATGCTTTGTTAAATTATTAATTAGTGATAATAAAATATGCTAAATCATAAAAGCTTCAGCTTTTTAGACTTCTTGAACAGTAATGCCTTTCTATAAGATGTGACAAGTAATACCTTAACAATGGAGAAGTGATGACCAACTCGATTCTCTTAGAAAGTCCAGTTTCTTGGACGTGCTTGTGAAGATTGTCAACCTGTTATAGTACCATAGAATCATTCTAAGCATTGAAATTAAGTGAAGTTTATAAGATTCTCTGAAATTTTCCAGGTTTATACCATGTAAATACTTGAAAGGATTGTAAAGCTTGATACCATTGATCACAGGACATTAAATGAATACCTGCTGCCAGCCAAGTGGGGTAAGGTGTGGATCAAAATAATCATGAGATAAGTATGCGCCATGGTTCTTTTGCCTTGCCACGTTGTGAATACCCTGAGCATGCCTCACCTGTAATCAAGATTTAACAAAATAGTTTCGCTTTCCAAATTTAAAATTATATGATATTAATGCACATCCTTTCATCAGAAAATGGTTAAACACTTCTTCTTTCACTTTTGTGATAAATATTTCAGATTTAAGTCCCACCTTTACATATAAAATCTCAAGGTGTGTGAAAACCCCTCTTTAGTGTAGGAATTGTATTATGAATCGTGCTTATAATAGTTAATATGATAGATTCTCACGTAGGGAATAGCTAGAAGTTTTATAGTGAGTGGGTTAAATTTACTATAGGATGAAACTTTCAATTATTTAGACATTTTGTTTGGGATTTTTAAATTTTATTTATAGATTTTAGGGCTTAAATTTATAATTAATTTATTGAATTTCTATTATTAGGCTATAATTGTTGTTCTTTTTAAACATAAAAAGGCTTAATACTATTTTTTTTTTTTCTCAAGAAACTTGGGTAGGCTAAGCTTAAGAGTGGCTTCGCCATTATTCTCAAGTATCTTTAATCCAATTGGTGTCAGATTTTTTTTTTTTTTTTTCTATAAAAAAACAAATCAATCTATAATATTAAAAGAAATACAAAGTTGACACAAACCAGGTGAACAGTTTTACATCGGTGCGACGGGTACAGACTATGACCAGCTGGGGCGTCCATATTATAATCTGCACACCAAACTTAACGAAGATTCAAAATTACACATTCCAGATACAGTTAATGCGAAAAGCATGCAATACGTAAACATATAGTCATCCCTGATTAGTTGGAGACTTACCTTATAAACATGAGTTTTGACTCTTTAACAAAAACAAGTAATTCTACTTCTTATAATCTAAAAAGCTACGGTCAAATACGAACAAACTTAAAAACACAATATGCTTCAGTTGATAGTCTCAAATGCAATTTTTTTATTTTCGCAAATAATTAAGAGAGATATACAAACATAAAGAATTTCTGAAAATTAAAATCAAGCAGACCAATTGCTTTAAAAAAATATAGTTTTTGGATTCTGTCTATATTTAAAACCAGTACATTCAGTAGTAACAAAAACTTGTTCTAGTGTCTTCTTTCTAACACATGCACACTAAATTCTCCAAAAACAGAATTCAAGCTCGCGAAAAGAAAATGTAGTATAGTTTTATTTTCTAGCCATACCAGAGAAAACAGAAATGGTACGGAAATTTGTGTGGGCTCTTGAGGAAAATAAAATTGTACTTGTAAAATTTCGGAAACTTTTGAGACAATGTTGAGAATGTGGAAGGAGTAGAGACTAGAGAATATAAGTGAGGTACATATAGGCATAGATTTGGCTGGTTATATGCTGGATATCTAACATACGCGATAGCACAAAGGATGGAACGAGTCTTGGTGATTCTATTTGGTAAGTCAAGTGCTGAGAATTTCCATTTAATTTACGTTTGTCGTGTAACACAAAATTAGTGTAAAATATGATTTTTTGAAGTTTGAATGGAGAAACTTCCCTGAAAGCAACGGTAGCTTGCATGACAATTCTCTAAACTTTGAACTTTGAATATACTTTATTTAGTTATGAAATGATTATTCCTTGCAATTTCTTATGTTAGCCTATGAAATCTATAAGATTTTGCTGTATGCACCTGTAAAGTTGTTGAGCATTAGTTAAATCCTGAAAGGCTGAAACTATTTATATCCTTTGAATCAGTTGAAAAACGTTGAAGTGCTACCAGGTCCATTGAAGAATTGTTGGTAAGCAACAGAATATGAAATTGAAACGAATTTGGATCGTAAATTTTGTAAAGCAGTGTGGACACTGGGCATTATTTAGAGACTATGGACTTAGCTAATATATTAACAATTGTATGAATATATATATATATATATATATTTATATATGGATAATGAAGATAAAATAATTTCTTTTAGTCTTTAATTTTTGAAGTAGGGATTCTTTTAGATTTAAATCTAATGATCAATAACTATATCATTTAATTATAATGACCTTATAGTAGTCGAACCTAGAGTAGATATGTTAACACCACTTTGAAACCATACGTACACTTATTTTATTAGTATATCTCAATAAAACTATATTTTGGAAAAGAGCAATGTTAGGTTTATCAAATTTTTTATTTAAATAATACGATATATGAATTGTTAACATTCTATTAATTATTATATTATCTCATGATTTATAAGATATTAATAACTCATATATCATATTATTTGGGTATGAATTTGAAAAAAAAAATGTGAAACTTAATATTACTCTTCGAAAAAAATAATTATAATAAGAGTCATTTACAAATATATATCAATAAAATTAAACAAATAATATCTTTTGTATTATATGGATAAAATTTTTTAAATAATTGTTAGTCGGTTGGACTTACGACATGTCCACATACTTTTTGTAGGGTGCAAATCTAAATAGCTAAGACTTACGTCATATGTGTGTGTATTTTTTTTTTTTTTAATAAGGAAATAATATTAAATTTTACTAAAGACTACCTAGTAACTAAAAACTGAATGACCTTTTTTTTAATTGAAAACTAAATATAATCAGTAAGTTTTAGGTCATAAATGTTTGAAGATAGATACTTTTATATCTATGCCCTTTCAACTATTATTTGTTAACACTTCAGTGTATTACAGACAACTATAAATAAATATTTGATGAATTCAAAAACAAAATTATTTTTATTATTAAACTTTTACAAATAATTTTTTTTTTTTTAAAAAAATATTGATAATATTTCAAAAAATTTTTAAAGAGAATCCTTACTGAAATATGATTAAAATTTGAAATTAAAAAAAAAATAGGAATTTTTGTGAAGTAATTTCTTTTAATTAGAAACAACAACAATTTAAGAGTTTTACGTCTGCTAAAATATTAAAACATTAGTTTAGAATAGTAAGAAAAACGACAAAACAAAAAATATATAAAATTGGTGAGAAGAGAGTAAATCATTTAACATTATTTCGATGCTTTTTGGTTAAGTAAAAAGTTAACTCTTTTCACTTGTATAAATTAGTGATTTTAGGAGATTTAAAAATCAGATAAAATAATTGAATGAGACACATTAAATGATATTCGATGTTAAATGAAAAGTATAATTTTATAAGTGAAGTGAAAATTTGAATTTTTTTCACTTGTATAAATTAACGATTTTAGGAGATTCAAAAATCAAATAAAATAACTGAATTAGACATGTTAAAAGTATTCAGTATTAAATGAAAAAATCAAACAAGTCCTTATTAACCAAATTAGTGGGTTTAGATGTGTGCCAACAACTATGCATTCACGTCCGTACTTCCCACCCCAAGTAACTACCTTCTAAACTAATGTTAAGATGGGTAAGTGGTAAATCTCTTATCTCCACACATTAAAATTATGATTTCAATTAGTATTCCTTCTCCCATAATATTGTGACATTATGATCCCAATCCTAAGTAAGATAATGAATTGATAAAACCGGTTCTGATAAAATGTCAGTTATAATGTAATTAGATGTTGTTTGTCTTGTACGGGTGACATGCAATTTGGAGACTTTACATTCAAGTTTTCATTTTTTTTTCTCCATTTTAATTGACTTTACATTAAAGTTACCCAAGATGTCTCAACGTCGTTCATCTACATGTATGATAACCCGCAAAGCAACCAAATTATCAATCGTCAGCAGCATAACTTTTGACGACAGGGAATGTCAATGCTTGGCCAAAAATTTCAATTGGGGCCTCAACAAAATGCTAGGCCTAGCTTGAAGCAAGAGGGCGAAATTAGGATATTATCTTTTTTAAAAAATAAAATAAAACAAGTTACAAATTAGTTATTCAATTTAAAAATATACGTAGATAGAGTAAACTTTCTAATTTTATTATAAATTACCACCTGTTGTTACCTCGGATCCGTTAACGTTACGTGTTTAAGGGGTAAAATTATCTTTTGATCTTATTTTTTAATTTTTCTTTTAAATTAAGCTTTGCAAATAACAAATTGATTATTTTAGATGATATGTTCACCGTCTATCATGTTGATGAATAATAGAGATCAATTTTAATAAGCCAATAATTTTTAATTTTTTTTTAAAAAAAAAAAAAATTAGAAAAAATAGAATCTAATCTCTAAATTGGATTTCTACCGTTCATCGACTTAATGAATGATGGATATCTAATCTAGAGATTCGATCTCTACTGAGGAGATGAATCCTCTCCATCAAATTATTTGATTTTCAAAGTCATGGATCATAACCAAACTCAAATCCATCAAACCCAAAAGTCAACCCAGAATCAAACACATTCAAACATTCACACCAAACTCAAATCCATCAAACACCAACCCAAAAATTCACTAAAATGCAGAAAAGAAATTTAGAACAAACAAATACAAGCCCAATTGAACCTAGATGAACCTTAATGATCTGGAAACATACCGTAACATACGACACGCATCCTAATCAATGCATATAAATATAACTGAATCATCTCAATTCAAATCTAAACACGAAATAACCGGAAACAAAAACATGGGAATTGCTTTTACACGAAAACAAAGGCAAGTGACCAGCAATGCAGTTAATAAAATCAGACAAAGAAAGAGATATTAAGGATTGTTTTACCTGAGAAAGAAGAGAGACAGAGAACAGAAAGCGGAAAAGGTCAAAAACAGGTGAGAGTTTGAGTTTTGGAGGCGCTGACTCGGGTTCCTGGAAACGAGTGAAGAGGTCCGAATCGTTGCAGGTATCCTGATTTGTGTGCCTATCCCACATTTTGACCAATCAAAATTAACAAATTTTTTGACTGAAAATGTAAAACACATTGTAGTTGGTAGGTAACAAGAGTTGTAGTCATGACCAGATAATAACTCACTCTTGTCATATTTAATGGCGTCTCTTATTTTTGCGTGCGATTTGCTCCTGTATGTTGAACCTGTTTTTGTTTTATGTTGAACCAGTTTTCGTTTGTACTTTTTTCATTTCATGCCACATGGTGCGTGCACCCTTTTACGCTTTTAGACCTTTTTTCCTTTTTGTCTTTTTTTGACAACTTTTTTTCTTTTTTTTAGCTGAAGTACGCTTTTACACTTTCTATTAGGGAAAACTGCACTAAGACCTCCGATTTAGGTGAATTTACACCCATATGGCTATGCCTACAAAAGATTCATTATTCATTGACTAAAATTGGAATTGACCTCTTGAATGAATAATGATCAGATTCTGTCATAGCTATTAAATAAGAACTCTTATTTTAAAGTTGAGTTTATTTGAACTATTTTATCTCTAATCAATATTGACCACCTCAAGCATTATATAGGTTCAAACATTATTTAGAGACGATGGACTTAGCTAATATATATAAGAATTGTATGAATGTATATATATATATGGATAATGAAGATAAAATATTTTCTTTCAATCTTTAATTTTCGAAGTATGGATTCTTTTAGATTTAAATCTAATGATCAATAACTAAATCATTTATCCAAAGCATAATTGGGATCCTCCGAATATGGGTCAAGAGTTATCTAGTTTCGAAGCTCTTAAGGATGGACTAGGTGATAATATGATTGGAACTTATACAACTAATGGGGTTAATATGTGTGTGAACTTTTCTTTTTAAATTTAATATGATGCGTATTTTCAGTTGGAATATTAGAAAAGTTGGAAGCAGAGATTTTAGTAGAGTGATGCAGAATTATATCACTTGCTACAAGCTGGACGTTGTCATCATTCTAGAACCTCGGATAAATGGTAAGAGGGCTGATAAGGTTATTAGTAAATTTTAACCGTTTGGGGTCGGTAAGAATGGATGCAGTTCGTTATTCGGGTGGGATTTGGGTGTTGAACTTTTCTAAGAATTGTTCAATTAAGGCAAAAAGGCTACATGACCAGTTTTTGCTTATTTTTGTGATGGATGAGGATAATAGTAAATGGCTTCTCTCTTCCATTTACACAAGAACGGATGCTAACTTGCGTAAATCTTTGGGCTGAGTTGTCTAATATTGCTTCAACCACGATCCATCCTTGCGTCCTAACTAGGGACTTAAATGACATAACGGGTAGTCTTGAGAAGATTCGGGGGGCATCAATAGACACTCGTCGTTGTATGGGGTTTTCTAATTGGATCGAGTCCTACAATTTCATTGATCTTGGCTCTTCTGGTCCGAGTTATAGTCTGAAAGATCCTCAACAAGGTGATTATACAAAGTATTTAAGCATTTGGATAGGAGTTTGTGTAATATGAAACAGAGAATCCTTTTCCCCTCTATCTTGATGACTACTTTACCGTGGGTTAGATCTGACCATCATCCTCTACTTTTGTATACTAAAGATAAGGTTGTCCAAAGTTTTAAGCCAAGGCCTTTTAGATTAGAAGCGGCATCGTTTACTTATCCGAAATTTTCAAAGATTGTTAGAAACGGATGGGATAATTCTGAAGATCTTTATCAGAAGCTCAACTGTTTTAAGAGCTAGTTTATTACACGAAATAAGACTCATTTTGGAAATATACATAAGAGGAAATGAAAGATTTTAACGTCCCTGGGTGGAATACAGAGAGCTTTTGTAAGGGGTCCAAACCCTTTTTTGGATGCTCTTGACTTAAGGATGATGAGAAATAAGCTTGAGTTAGTGCTTTTCTAGGAAGAGCTATTTTGGTTTCAAAAATCTCAGAGTCACTGGTTTAGTTTTGGTGATCGTAATACTAAGTTTTTTCATATTTCTACCATTATTCGACATCGCAAAAATACGATTGATAGATTGAGGGGGGATATTGGAGATTGGATTGATAATGAAGAGGCTCTTCGTGGTCATATTGCTAGATATTTTGCTAGACTCCTTAATGAAGATAATTTTAATAGACCCCCACCGGTTACCTATAAGTCTTTTTCTAAAATTTTCAGATTCGAGTGGTAGAATTTTAATTGTTTGGTTTCTTCTACTAATGTTTTACATGCTGCAAAGAACATAGGAGCCTTTAAAATTCCAAGACTGGATGATTTTCATGCTAGTTTCTTCCAAGTGAATTGAGATTTTGTTGGTCCTTAGATTACTAGTATGGTTCAACGAGCGTTCGGGCGAGGTATTATTGATAAAAAGCTGAATGAGACTTTCTAACGCTTATTCCTAAGGTGGATTTTCCATAGTTGGTTTCCTAATTCAAATTTGTATTTCTTTATAATGTGGTGATTACGATAATCACTAAAGTCCTTATGCTTCGTCTGAAGCCGCTCATATCCAAATTGGTGTCACCTTTTCAAATTGCTTTTGTACTAAGAAGGCACATCCAAAAGAATGTGATGATTGCCCAAGAGATCTTTCATTCGATAAGGAGCAAGAATTTGTGGAAAGGATCTATAGCTATTAAGGTGTATCTAGAAAATGCTTTTGATAGACTGAGTTGGAATTTCATTAAGGAGACGTTAATTCTGGTTAGGATCCCTATTAAAATTTCTTCTCTAATAATGGAGTGTATTTGTTCTACTTCTTTTCAGGTGCTGTTGAATAGGGCTAAGTCGGATACATTCATTCCTACCCGTGGTATTCGTTAAGGAGATCCTATGTCTCCTTACATTTTTGTTCTATGCATGGAGAGACTGACCTATAATATCCTTGTGCTGTTAATCATGGTTTGTGGAAACCTTTTGTGATTGGTAGTGATGGTCCACGAATCTCTTATCTTATGTTTGCTGATGATTTGCTCTTTTTTGCTGAGGCAAGTCAAGAGCAAGTAGATAGTATCAAGAAATGTTTGAATACATTTTATGAAGCTTATGGGGGAAAAAGTCAGTGATAATAAAACAATAATTTATTTTTTTATGGGAGTTTCGAATCAATTGGCTTTAAAGCTTGCCACTATAAGTGAATTTCGGTACACTAAAGATATTGGCAAGTATCTGGGTAGCCCTATTTGCTCAGGTAGACTCACAAGGCATACTCATTGTTTTGTGCTAGAGAAAGCCTAGTAGACCTTAAGGGTGGAAGAGCAAGATCTTTATGACGGTAGGTAGAGCTATACTAGTTAATTTGGTACTTCTTAGTTTACCTCAGTGTATCATGCAATCAGCCTTAATTCCTCAGTGCACTATCCTTGAACTAGAAAAGATTAGCAGGCAATTTTTATGGGGAGACACTATTTCTTATAGGAAACTTTATGTCGTCGCTTGGAAAAATGTTTGTTATCCGAAAACGTAACGTAAACTTTCAGGATGGAAGAGCAGGATTCTTTAAATGATAAGTAGGCTATTCTAGTTAATTTAGTGCTTCTTAGTTTTCCTTAACGTAGCATGTAATCAATCTTAATTCCTTGGTGTGCTATCCTTGAACTAGAAAAGATTAGTAGACAATTTTTATGGGAAGACACTATTTTTGGTAGGAAACTTCATGTCGTCATTTGGAAAAATGTTTGTTGTTTGCAAGAGTTTGAGGGTTGGGGTTTCAGATTTCTCCGTGAGCTTAATTTGACTTACTTTATGAAATTGGTTTAGGGAATTCTAACTGGAACTAGTCTTTGGTGTGAATTAGTCAAATCAAAGTACAAGTTAAATACTAATAATTTTGATACATAAAGAGCGGATGCTTCTGATTTGGCTTTCTGAAAAGCTTTATGTTTCGTGCATCCTTTTGTTATAGAGCAGATTGCTCGGCAAGTTGAAAATGAAGATGTTTATCAGGTTTTGATATGATAGGTGGGTTACAGATTTAAGACCCTTAGTTTCTTGGTGTACTATTATAGTGCCCCCCAATTTATTACATGCTAAGGTAACTAATTTGGTTAGTGTTGGCGTGGGATGGGACTGGTCTATCTTAAGAAATTATTTACCTAATGGGAAATGTCTTCTTCTTACTATGTCTTCTCTTCCTTATCAAGATGTAGGTATGGATCGTTCCTTCTAGAGGGCTTCCAGTAATGGGCATTTTTCTCTAAAATCTACCTATTATTCCATTGTTTGTAGTAGTTGGGTTCAAGAAGATAAAGTTTGTAGTGTTCAATGGAAGATGAAAGTTCACTAGAGAATGCAGTTTTTTCTTTGGTAGTTTCGACAAGGCAGATTGTTAACTAATGTAAGGAAAGCTCAGATGGGTCTTACTATTTCTACCTCTTGTGCTTTTTGTGGCAATACTTTTAAGGATGACATGCATGTATTGAGGGATTGCATTTTTGCCTAAGAGATATTGATGAAGCTTATTCATTAGAATAAGAGGAATTGGTTTTTCAAATTAGAAAGAGAGGATTGGTCGTTGAAAAACCTGACTATGAAAGACTCTTGGACCCCTATTTTAACGATCATTTAGTATTCCCTCTAATTTTGGAAGAACCAATCAATACATGATACTGATTTTACAAGGCCTCTAAATGGAGCTTATTCTATCAATAAAGAGACTGGTCTTATCTGTGCTGCTTGGAGAGATTGTTATAGTAAATTTTCTACTTTTATAGCCTCGGACTTTGTTTGTCATTGGAGTATGTCTCCTTCTGGATGGTTTAAATTAAATATTAATGGAGTTTTGGAAAGAGATACTGGAAGAGCTGCTATTGGGGGTTTAATACGTGATGATCAAGGTATTTTTAATGGAAGTTTTATGAGTTCTTTGGGGGTCTCCACCATTCTTGAAGTTGAGTTAAGGGCGATTGGGAGAGGTCTTTGCCTTGGTTGAGATTTGCGTTATCTTGCAGTTTTGGTAGAATCGGACAATAAGAAAACCATTGATTCAATTCTTTATTCAGACTCTAATCTCATTTGTTATGAGTCTATTCTTCTGGATATTTGGAATGATATAAAGAATGATTGACATGTTAAATTATATTTTACGCCTCGAGATGCCAATCAGGCTGCTAATTGGTTAACAAAAACATTTCTTAGGATGACGATGAAGGATATAATCTTATCTACTGCCCCTTCTGAGTTAGAGTTTATTGTCAACTCTGATGTTCAGAGAACTCAGATTTTCCATTAGTGTTTTTTCTTTCTCCTTTTGGGTTTCTCCCCCATTTTTGTACCTAAATAATAATAATAATAATAATAACTATATCATTTAATTACATTGATCTTATAGTAGTGAAACCTAGAGTAGATATATTAACACCACTTCAAAACCATACATATACTCATTTTATAAGTATATCTCAATAAAAATATATTATGAAAAAGAGTAATACGAGACTTTTCAAATTTTTATTCAAATGACATAGTGTATGAGTTGTCAACATCTTATTAATTATCATATCATCTCATGATTTATAAGGTGTTGATAACTCATATACTACTTTATTTAGATATGGATTTAGATAAAAAATTGGAAAGCCTAGTATTGCTCTTAAAAAAAATAATAATTATAACGAAAGTCATTTACAAATATATATAAAATTAAACAAATAATATCTTTTGTATTATATGGATACAATTTTTTAAACAATTTTTAGTGGGTTGTACTTACGACACATATGTCCATATACTTTTAGTAGGGTGCAAATCTAAATAGTTAAGAGGTTATTCGTTTTTTTTTTTTATTTAAAACTTAATAATACTGAATTATATCTATTAAGTTTTTTTGTTTTTTTTTTTTAAGTGATTAAACAATTTAAAACTATAAAAAAAAAAAAAAAACAACTGAAAAATTAAGTAAAAATTTCTAACTTTTCACTTAATTGTAAATCACTTAATAATATTTAAAAGTTTGTATTCCGAATCCACCCTCTCCAAAATAATATAATTTCAAATATATTCTAATTTTATATTACTCAAATTTTTTTTTTCCTCTTTGATACTTATAAAAAATATATTTGAAAAGTAAAACTTAAATGCATCATATCCTAGATTATCTTAAAATTAAACTAACATATTTTAATTTACAATTTAAACATTTATTTATTTTTAATTATTTTCGTAAATATATTGATATATTTAAATATATAGATATGGTTAATATTACAATATTTTTAATCATATTTTAATTATGAATAAAATATTATTAATATGTACATAAAAAATGCTATAGAATTTATTAAATTATTTATTTTCAGATGTTTATATTAAATCAATTAAAATTATATAACAATAAATAGTAAAAAAAAGTATAAATATCAATATACTAGTTTTTAGATAATCTTAAATTAAAAAATAAATAAGTTTATAATATATTCAAAGGTAACGAAAAAAAATATGTTATTCAGATTTCAGGTTTCAGTCACTATTCGATCTTCAGTTTTCAGTAGTACTGTTCAGTCTTCAAACAAAAAACAAACGACCCCTAAGATTTAAGTTGTATGTGTGTGTGTGTGTGTGTGTATCTTCTTTTCTTTTTCTTTTTAATAAGTGAATAATATTGAATTTGACTAAAGATTAAGCAGTAACTAAAAAATGAATGACACTCTTTTTAATTGAAAACTAAATATAACCAGTAAGCTTCAGGTCATAAATGTATGAATACGGATGCTTTTATAACTATGCCCTTTCAACTATTATTTGTTAACATTTTCATATATTACAGACAACTAGAAATAAATATTTTGATAAATTCTAAAAAAAATTAATTTCTTATTAATAATATCTAAAACTTTTACATATATTTTAAATCGATTTCAAAATGTTTTAAAAGAGAATTCTTACTGAAATTTAAAATTAAAAAAAAATAAAAAAAAAAACTATGAATTTTAGTGAACTATTTTCTTTTAATTAGAAGCAACTACAATTTAAGAGTTTTACATCTGCTAAAATATTAAAACATTAGTTTAGAATAGTAAGAAAAACGACAAAACAAAAAATATATAAAATTGGTGAGAAGAGAGTAAATCATTTAACATTAATTCAATGCTTTTTGGTTAAGCAAAAAGTTGACTCTTTTCACTTGTACAATTTAGTGATTTTAGGAGATTTAAAAATCAGATAAAATAACGGAATGAATGAGATACATTTAAAGATATTCGGTGTTAAATCGAAAGTATAATTTTAAGTGAAGTGAAAATTAAAATTTTTTCACTTGTATAAATTAGTGATTTTAGAAGATTTAAAAATCAAATAAAATAACTGAATAAGACACATTAATGATATTTGGTGTGAAATGAAAAAAATCAAACAAGTCCTTATTAACCAAATTAGGTGTGTTTAGACGTGTGCCGATGACTATGGATTCATCTCCGTACTTCCCACCCCAAGTAACTACCTTATCAACTAATGTTAAGATGGGCAAGTGGTAATCTCTTATCTCCACACATTAAAATTATGATTTCAATTAGTATTCCCTCTCCCATAATCTCAAATAATTAAAAAAAGAAGAAAGAAACATCTAGCCTATTTATAGCACATGATGAGTCATCTCACCACGTCAGGAGTTTCAGCCTGGCCTAGTCCGATACATTCCCTTGTGGATCCTACTTGGTCTATGTATGAGGTCTCACCAAGGATAAGACTTTAATACCAACCGTCATAGTGAGTATTTGTAACCTATCTAAACGACTAGTATATTAGATGAAGCGCATGCTACTTCTTATGAGCACATAATATTGTGACATTATGATCCCAATCCTCAGTAAGATAAGGATTTGATAAAACTGTTTCTAAATAAATGTCAATTATAATGTAATTAGATGTTGTTTGTCTTGTACAGGTGACATGCGATTTGGAGACTTTAATTTTTTTTTTCTTTCTTTTTAATTGACTTTACATCAAAATTACCCAAGATGTCTCACCGTCGTTCATCTACATGCATGATAACCGGCAAAGCAACCAAATTATCGATCGTCAGCAGCATAACTTTTGACGACAGGGACTGTCAATGATTGGCCAAAAATTTCTATCGGAGCCTCAATAAAATGCTAGGCCCAGCTTGAAGCAAGAGGGCGAAGTTAGGATACTATCTTTTTTTAAAAAAAGTATAAAATAAAATACAATAAATTAGAAATTAGATACTCAGTGCAGAAATATATGTCGACGAAGTAAACTTTCTAATTTTATTACAAATTACCATTTGTCAATATCTCAGATCCATTAACATTACATGTCTCAGAAATAAAATTATCTTTTGATCTTATTTTTTTATTTTTTTATTTTTATTTTTAAATAAATTGTACAAATACAAATTTTATTATTTTCTATGAGATCTCCATCTTCCATCATGTTGATAGACGATAGAGATCAACTTTAATAAACCAATAATTTATTTTTTTAAAAAAATTAAGAAAAAATCAAATCCAATCTTCAAATTAGATCTCTACCATCTATTAGTTTGATGAATGATGGATATCAATCTAGAGATTGGATTTCTACCAATACCATAGAGATGGAGCTCCATCTCCATCTGTATAAAATTGTGATTTGATTTTCAAAGTTATAAAACATAACCAAACTCAATGCCAACCCAAAATCAAATACATTCAAACCAAACTCAAATACATCAAACACCAACCCAAAAAGTCACTAAAATGCAGAAAAAAAAAAAATTAGAACAAAGAAATACAAACCCAATTGAACATAGATGAACCTTTATGTGGGTTCATTTAACCCAGATGAAGAAGAGGATAGCGACGGGAGATGGATGGATATTACTGATGATGAAGACGAGGCAAGGTGAGATGATGGATGTTGATGATTAACTAGGTGGATTCTTTAATTGTTTAGGGTTCAAGTTTGGTTTGGTTTTTGGTTTTTAATTCTTTTAATGTTGGTATTGTTGATGTTGTTGTTAATGATTATGATCTTGAAATGGGTTCTCTCCTTTTTTCTTTTTTTTTTTTTTGGGTTTTTTAATTCTTTTGATGTTAGTGTTGTTGATGTTGTTGATGACGATGATTTTTTTTTTTTCAATATTTTTAGTTATGGGGATCTAATCTAGATTGAATCTTCACCATCTATCTTATCTAAGACAGATGGGGAGGAGATTAGATCTTCATTTTTTTTTTATTCTTTTAAATTTTATTTTTGTTTAAAAATTTGATTTTTACCATGCATAAAGAGTGATCGACAATGGAGATCCATCAATTATTATTTATGAAATTTTTTATTATTTTTATTTTTTAATTCTATTTTTCTTAAATTCAAGTATATAATAGTCATTATACGATTTTATCATATTAACAATTAACTTTAACAATTTGTGACTAATAATGGGTAGCTAATCGTAATAAATTAATAAAGTTTATTTCACCTACACATATTTCTAAACTGAATAATAAAGATTCACATAAAATATATTTTTACTGCTATATAGAATCTATATAATTAATAAAATAATTATTGAACAGTAAATTTAAGTCTGAGGATTCACATAAAATTATGATTTAATAATTTAAAAACTAAAAGAAAATAAATACTTCTAACACTAGAATATTTCTATATATAATAATAACATTGAAATATATTTGAACAAAAAATGAAAATGTTTTTAATACTAGAATTATTTTTTTCAACTTTTTTACTATCAAGTATTTAAAGAAGGGGTAAAATATTAAAAAAAAAAAAATGTCAAAAAAAAATATTGCTAAAAAATTTTTCAAATTTTACTCATTTGTATATTTCTTAATCCTAATAAAATCTCTTTGCTCTGCAATCTTAAAATAAGAGACCTTATATAGGTCGATATCCTACATTGCAATTAACTTATGAGAACACCACAGAGGCAAAATGAACAATATCCCAATAGAATTATAACATGTATTAGCGTTATCAGTAATTATCCGCTAACATCGGACTATTAGTTAACATACAAATTCAAATAAAGCTAAATTTAACATATAAAAATCAATCTTGTCCATCCTTAAAAGAATCCGAGCCTACAGGAGTCTCTTGAGGCTCTTTGTTTCTCTAACTAGCTAGTCCCAAGAATGAATATTGAAATTGTATGACAGAGCTTTCAAGCTCACAAAATTTGAAGAGCCAAGTTTTTATGACAAGCATCTGAATTGTTCACTTTTGACATTATTTATAACCCATTTAAGGTGCCAGTAAAATTAAATCATCCCTGGCTATCATTAATTAGGAACTCATTTCTCTGGATGCTTCTCAGCAGCAACATCACTGGGAAGATCAAGACCACTAGGAATCTTTCCAGGGTAGTTTGTGGTTGCAGGATCTGTGCATAACATACTGCAAATAGAGATTCTTTTGTCAAACAAGAAAACAATTTTACCACAATTTGCATGAGCAAGATAATTGAGTTCCCCTTTAAGCTAATTCAGAAAAAGCTCACCTCCTATCAACAATAACCATGGAACGGAGCTCGCAATTAGCAAAGCTGCAGGCATAATTTTCAGAAAACATATTAGCATGTTACTCGTGTTAAATCAAAATATAGTAACTCTATTGAATAGTATTTTATTGTCAATTAATATTTCATTACTTTTTAAGTTTTTGGCAGGTGTCTAAGTTACTTAATAGTGAAGAACTAAGTTTGGTTTCTTGCATGACCTAGGTCAGGGTAAGTATAAGATAGTCATTGAACTTTTGGCTAATTCAAAGTTTATCTTCTTGATTTACTATCCAGATTAACATGGGATTAAAAATAATCACGAATGCAACAGGTAAACCCAACACCCGAAGAGAGAACTAAGTACAAGAAAAAAAAAAAAGCAAATGAAGGTAGCTTAGGCTTCCACTTCTATAATGAGAGTTTATTAAGACAGAAGAAAAAGATGAAGTGCCTCAAAACTGCACATCCAGGAAGAAGCCCATTTGACTTACAAATAATTTTATGGTACGCATTTCCCTAAATAAAATATATGGCAAAATATCAACGTTCAAATATGTTCATTAGCAACTGACAGTCAACAATGGTAAAACTTACTGTTTGCATATTTCACTCTTTATAGACGGATGACAATCATTTCCAAAAGCACTTAGGGTGTGGTACAAGAATCCACTGTGAGTAACAACAGCAATCTCCTTTTCTTTCCGCGTCCACAACCTGGACCGATTGATTAACAAGAGAAGTCAGGGACGTTGTCAGGAATAAATTTTATGCCACATCGCCGGCAGCTAATAAACAACGTGGATAAGATGCCTATATCCACATTATTTAAAGGGAAAAACATATGAAATCATCCAATTTCCCATTTTTCTTTTCATGACACTTAAAAGACAACTAATTATTACATATTTTCAATATAAACTCAAATAAAGACTCACATACAAGTGCGTACATCAGAAATTCAGAATATTGTGAAAGCGATGACAAACTTGTAGTAACCATTTACATAAGATTTCACACTATTTGACAAAATACGGTATGGTAGTAACTTGAATTTGTCACAAGACGATGATATCTCAAAGGCTGTAGTCACTGTAAAACCATAGACCAATAGAAGAAAATTCGATAACAGACCCCACTGGTAATAGCGCCCTTGTTAATATGCACATTAGTAATTCCCAAAGGGACCCAAAGATCATGATACCTTAGCTTATACAAATAATTTAGCCAATTTTAGGCAGGTACATTTAAATACACAAAGGTTGCATAAATGTTGAGTTGTATGTTATGCACTTGTATGTTGGTAAAAAAAATAAAAAATAAAGGCAGAATCGGTTCACCAGTTTATAAATTCCATTCCCCTCTTTGCAACTGATTCATTTGTCTCTCTAGGTTCAGGCTTCCACCAAGTGTCATCATCGGTCTCTATCTAAACAACAGTTTAAACAGAAAAGTCACACTAGTTGAAATGAGAACAAAGTCAAGATCAACGATCTGCTAAAAAATGGCAATTAGTAACTGCTAAGCCACATAACATAAACCAATTATGACAAATTACTTGCCTGAGAAAAATCAACGGCGGGAAAAAGAGGTTTATATTCGCTAATGCTTCTTCTCTTATCACAAGGATGAACTCCCTGTAGTGAAAAACAAACATACGAAGAGAAACAAGAAAAACTTAAAAGCAAACCAACGTTTTAATTTTCAATTTTGAAACTAACAGAAAGAAAGATGGTGAATAAATCCAACTTCCATATCTTGAGATCGCATAAATATGTAAAAACTAAGCCAGATCGATCTACTCTCGGAACTCAATATTTTCGATGAATTTAACAGTAGGGAACCCTATGTACAAGGAAACAGACAATCATCTGCATTTTATGCTCCAAACAGAAATTTAGGGGTGGTTGTCTTACAAGAACTTATACACACACACACATAAGGTGGTTGTGGATCTTAATGTCAAATTTGTCTCCTTCCTCAATTAGGACTAGGGCCATGCCTGAATAATCAAATGCAACTTTATATTATATATAAACTTTGAGGAGAACTTGGAGTGAGGCAGGCCTTGGAACAAGTCTTTCCTAATGATACAATATATGACAGACAGTGGGCATGTCTATATAAATTTTGGAGGTCAGAGCAATCTCTTAATTAATAATGCCGTCAAAATTAGCAAGAAATGCAGTAGTAAAGATTTATAGAGTGCCACATTATTGATGCATTAGCAATAAGCAACCAAAGCAAAAAAAAAAATACATTTTACTAAATGGCCAGTGCTCGATTCTACAAGGCAAGAACAACAATAAGATAACTAAATCACATTGTGTACAGCAAAGTACTCTAAAATGTAAGCTTATGAAGTACAAATTTACATGGGAACAATGTAAAGAAAGAAGAAGAAACCAAAACAGAGGATAAACAAGACCAGAAATTCTCTCAAGAGTTTTCCAAACTTCAAGGGAAGTTTTGGACTGGTTTACTTGGCCTATAACTTCTTCTCCAATAGTAGAAAGAAGCCAACACAAAAGAAGTTGATCTGACCTTCTCCAAGTTCTAAACTCTGGGTTAGGCATGAGTGTAGTGGTGGTGCCTTCTTGAGTTTCAATGGTACTTTGTGGTGGACGGATTTGATCTGAAATATATTCTTCAAGCTCAAGAGCTCGAATGGCTGCCAGCACTTGTGCTTTCCAATTGACATAATTAGTTCGGTCAAGCTTGATGGGAAGATTGAAGTTTAGTGTTTTGGCAAGAGCTTGAAAATCAATCTAACAAATTATAAAATCAATGGCTGGATTTTAATCAAGTAATAACCAACTCTAACAAATAATTCTTCTACCATCTTCTACTGTTTTCTACCAGATGCTGAAATGGAGTCGGTTAGGAGCTGTCATGGCACTGCTGACGTGGAGAATTTCTGGTCTTGTTTATCCTCTGTTTTGGTTTCTTCTTCTTTCTTTACAAACAAAACAAAATATGTGCGGTGCAAATAATGAAGTTCATCTATATCAATATTGCATTGACAAGGTACAGATACAACAGCATGCCATACACAAATTCAATGGCAGACATACTTTATTTATCCTTTGATAAAATTGTACCAAGAACAGAATCTGTTTTTTTATTTCTTTAACTTTTATTCCTTTCCCTTTCCCCTTTTAATTTTTAAGGAAATCACAGCAGATTCCAGGAAGAGAGTTCTATACCACACAACTATTGCATTTCAGTACATACTACATACCAAGTGTTCTCGACAAAGCTCAACTGCCATAAATGGCGGACAATTTAAACTTGAAATTGCGGAGCGGTCACTGTTCCCAGCATTTGCCACCATAAGTGGAGGTACATCTATCCCATCTGCATACCCTTTCCCACCAAAGACTCCAACTGCTGTTTGTATGGTCCTACAAAGCAAACAATGGTGGTCATAACCTACAATACAACATTATACTAGAAGACAAGGTAAAGTATGAAAGAATTTACGTTAGGCATGCAAAGTTAATAAGTGAGGATAAAATATGCCAAATTATTAAAGCTTCAGCGAGAATCTGATTTCTTCAAAAGTAATGCCTTCCTTTCCTACAAAATTTGACAAGTGATACCTCAACAATGGAGAAGTGATGACCAACTCAATTCTCTTAGAAAGTCCTGTTTCTTGAACATGCTTATGAAGCTTGTCAACCTGTTATTGTACCATGAATAATTTTAAGCATTGTTCTCTAACAAAAAACAAAACATTTTACACAAAACAATACGAGGAAGTATCCAATAAAAAAAACATTAACAAAAGGAATAGATTCCAAAAGCAGACACACTAGCAAAAGGGATAGATTCCAAAAGCAGACACACTAGCAAAACCAAAACTTTGAAAGTAAGAAAAATTTATCAGATTCTCATCTTTCTAAAACAAAACAAATAATTAGCAATTCCCATGCTACAATAGCAGCAGTGCGAAAAATATTCCGGGTTTACACAATGAAAATAATTGAAACGATCATAAAGGTTAATGCGGATAATCACTCAACAATTAATAAGTGATTACCTGCTGCCAACCAAGTGGGGTAAGATGGGCATCAAAATAATCATAAGATAAGTATGCATCATGATTCTTTTCCCCTGCTACATTATGAATACCCTGGGCATGCCTCACCTACAAATCAAGATTTAACAAAACCATTACACTTTCCAAATTCAAATTCCTAAACTACTAAAAGAAATGCAGAGTTGGCACAAACCAGGTGAATTGTTTTACATCGGTGCGACGGGTACAGACTAGGACCAGCTGGGGCGTCCATATTATCTGCACACCAACATAATGGAGACTCAAAATTACATCTTACAAATTACAAACAACCAAACACAACAACACAAGATTGACAAGCAATTAAGTCATATCATACAAATGGCAACTAGATCCCATCTGGGGAAACCACCCAGATCATTACCGTAACATAAGACACGTATCCAAATCAATGCACAGAAATATAACCAAACCATCACGATTCAAATAACAACAAACAAAAACATGGGAATTGCTTGTACATCAAAAACAAAACCAAGTAACCAACAAAACAGTTAAACAAAGTCAAACAAAGATTGAGACATATGGGATTAGAAAGATGGATTTACCAGAGAAAGAAGAGAGACAGCGAACAGAAAGCCGGAATGGTCCAAAACAAGTGAGAGGTTGTTGAGTTATGCAAGCGAAGGGGACAAATGAGGAATGCAGTTGATATGGAATGGTGTGATGTGAGGAAAGAATCATTTTTTATTTTTTTTAATTTCAATTAATTAAATTAAACGTCAAATAATATTAAAGAGTTCTGCATCGCTGACTCGGGGTTCCTGGAAAAGCGTGTAGAGGTCGGATTTATGTTGTTATCCTGAGCATGTGACACGCTTTAATGCCAATCAAATATTAACTCTTTTTTTATTTAACTAAGACGGTGAAACGACTGGTGCGTAAACTAGAGTTGTAGTATGATGAAACATGACATGCCTCATGTGGTATATGGACCATACATTAACTCACACTTGTCATAGTTGATTGCGTCTCTTACTTTTGCTCTGACTTCTATCGTGGCTTGAGCGCGTGCGCGGTGTGGCTTTGTGTTGGACCAGTTTTCCCTTCTGTTTTAGTAGTTTGTTCTTGCGCTTTTTCGATTGACCTTTTAACTTTTTACGTTTTCAGGCTGTGGGGCGGCCTGCTAACTTAATATTTTATGGTTGACTCGTTCAAATGCGACGGTTAGGTTCTCATTTGACTGTCTACACTTTATGTGATACTGACATTATTAAAATCAAATCGTCTTCATGGTACAAGATGTATATATTAATTACAATTTAATAACTTTTTAACTATTCTATAACTGCATCTGTGTCCCAAAAAAAAAACATTCTATAACTGGACGTCTAAAAGCATATCATCTTTATCATATGTATTTATACATTTCCCTATCTAATTTAATAATAAAAGTTCAAATCTAATCAAATATATTTTACAAGTTTGTGTCTATAGTTTTTTGTTTTTATTATGGGAGTAAATTATCTTTCGATTATAAGAATAAAATTCGGCTTGTATAAATTATGATCTCGACGGGTATCAATGAACCTCTAGTTTATTTAGTATCCCTAAAAAAAAACACATATTCTTCAACTAAAAAATATTGTTATAACTATATAATTCTTATAGCATGTCCTTTTTTATCAACAATTGTGTGCACGTCTCTTTTCAAGTTTGCGGTGAAAAATTTAAATCTCATCATACTTTTTTATTGGCATGTATATAAGTGAAATTTATGGTAGCGCATGAAATACATGATCTTGGTAAGTTTTTCAAACCATTTATAAAAATTATATGATTATTATTTTTATTACTATTGTTATTACTTTGAACAATTGTAATAATTTAGGATTTAGGAGAAAAATATATGATTTAAACTTACAACTTTTTAAATGTAAATATGACGAGTATGACATTGGACCGATATTTTTATTGAATAAGATTCAGATTTTATTAAGTAATGGTTCATTTATCTAAATTAAGTGTTGAAATTATATTGTGCTAATTCTTTGGGATTATACATTCGGTCCCATATTTATCGATGACAGGGCGAGAAATTGAAAGTAGATTTTACGGTTGTGCATAAAATACTTGATCTTATTAAGTTCGACTTGGTCATTTATATAAAATGATATAGTTCTTCTTCCTTCTTAAATGATAAATTTTATTAAGTAATCATTAATTTATTTTACTCAAGTATTTAAATTAAGAAAAAAGTAGACATTCAATATTCTTGTCCAATTTTTTCATCCAACCTTATATGACAACTAATATGTCATTCTCAATCAACTGTTTTGTTAACCTTAAATCCAAATAGTTAATAATATAATCAACCGTTACGTAAGATTAGATAGAAAAGTTAGACAAGAATATTGATGTCTACTATTATCCTTGAAATTATGTCATATCATCTCCAACTTTATATATATATATATATATATTTCAATTGTTTTCTTTTTTCTAGATATTGAGAGTAAATGACGTGGTCATGCATGAAATACTTGACCTTATTAAGTTTGAACAGATCCCTCATATAAAACTATATAGTTCTTATCCATTATTGAAATATGAATATTAACAAGTAATCATTCATTTTTTTTAAGTATTTAAATTATGTCATATCATCTTAATTTTGTTTTTTCACATTTCATTAATTTTGTTAGTTATCATACGTTGCAGTCATCTCAACTCGAATCATCGTGAAATTAAATAAAAATTCTTTACCACCCCACCACATGATGGTTATCCTCCATTGGGTTTTAAAAATAATGTCATTTCAATCTTTTCATTTTTTTTTTTTAGTTGATCACGTTATTTCAATCTTTAAATTAAGTTAAATAGATGATTAAATATTGTTGACATGAGCTGTCTGCTACAATTATAGAAGTTGATTTCGTAATTATAGGAATCTGATTAGTTGACCAATTTGTACATTAATATAGGAATATATAGTTACCTTAGAATATGATTGTTTCCTACTTTAAGATGTAATTGTAACTATATAATAGCATCAAAACAGAGGAGAATACACTGGAAAAAACTGAGTTTACAGAAACCATTGTGCAACATGGTATCAGAGCTGTTCAGATCTCAATAGGACTGCTCAAACACGAATCGAATTTATTTTTTTTTCGAAGTTCATCCTCAAAACCAAATGGCCAATCCTGACTCTATTGTCCCAGCTGTACCAAACTTTCCAAACAACCCAACACCACCAATTATTATCCACCATGACAATGTTGCATTTCCTACTAGCATTGTACTGGATGAGACCAATTATCCATTATGGTCTCAGCTTATGGAGATGCGTATAGGCGCTCGCAACAAAGCTGGATACCTTACTGGAGAGATTAAAAAACCCGCACCTGAAGATCCTACTTTTGCAACATGGATTACTGAAAATCAAAAAGTAAAAAGTTGGCTTATTGACTCAATGAGCCCGTTACTGATGCAGCGATTTGTTCGTCTTTCCACAGCCAAGGAAATATGGGAGGCTGTGTCAAAAACCTTCTATGATGGATCAGACGAAACTCGTCTCTTTGAATTAAATCAAAAATCTTTTTCTATCAGACAAGATGGTAGACCATTGTCAACATACTACAATGAACTTGTTGCTATTTTTCAGGAGATTGATCATAGGACTACCTCTCAGGAAGGAACAGTTGAAGGAGTGGTTCAGTTACATTCAGCAATGGCTAGGCTTCGAGTTCATATTTTTCTAAGTGGACTTGATTCTGAATTTGATCAGGTTCGTGGAGAAATCTTACGAAAAGATCCAAAACTTGATTTGGAGAGCACTTATGCATATGTGAGGAGGGAGCATCAACAAAGACAGACAATGGGGAGCTCCCGCCCAATCTCTGAGCACTCAGCTATGCTAACCAACCAAACTCGACAAGGATCATCATTTGGCTCTGTGAAGAATCGCAATAATCAATCAACTGGAAAATCTAACAATCATGTATGTAGTTATTGTGGTGAATTGGGTCATACGAAACAACGATGTTATGAAATCATTGGCTATCCTGAATGGTGGGATTTTTCAAAAAAACCATGAAAGAAGATTGTAGGGAAAGCGAAGATGACAAATGAAGTCCAATCAAATGTTGAGGACAAATCGCAGCCTACAGCAAACGTTGCTCACCCAGGTATTGTTGGTAAGGCAAATGTATTTTCTGCAACTTCTAAGAAAGGTACTTGGATTATTGATACAGGTGCATCCGATCACATGGTTAGAGACTCTGGTCAATTACAATCCATTCGTTCCTCTTCCCAATCTGTTATATCTACAGCTAATGGTAGTACCTCTCCTATTATTGGAGAAGGATCTGTAATGTTGTCTAAAACTCTCACATTGAATTCAGTTCTAGTTGTCCCATCCCTTGAATATAACCTTCTGTCTGTTGGCCAAATTACCTCTACTCTTGCTTGCACTGTAACTTTTTGGCCTTCATTTTGTCTTTTTCAGGATATTCTGACTCGGAAGATTCTTGGTTATGGTGTTAAACAAGGCAAACTCTATTACTTGGAATTAACAGAGAATGGAGGACAGAAATTCAGTCATGCATATCAAGTTAGCAGTGAAGAGAAAGCTCGAGCAACTATATGGTTATGGCACCGACGGTTGGGACATCTTTCCTTTGGATATCTTAGAAAATTGCAACCGAATCTTTTTTCAGTTTTAAATGATTCAGATTTCCATTGTAATATTTGTGAACTGGCCAAAAGCCACCGTGTTCCTTATTTACCAAGTTCGAATAAAAGTTCAGAACCTTTTGCAGTTATACATTCTGACGTATGGGGACCTGCAAAAATTCCTTCTATTTCTGGAGCTCGTTACTTTGTTACGTTTATTGATGAATGTACAAGGATGACTTGGGTGTCTTTGCTTCATAAAAAAAAGTAATGTTTGTATAGCATTTCAGGAATTTCATAGTATGGTGGGCACTCAATATCAAAAACAGATTTGTGTTTGGCAAACGGATAATGCCATGGAGTTTGTAGATGCATCCCTTGGAAAGTTTCTAAACCAACATGGGATTCGACATCAAACTTCTTGCACCTATACTCCGCAACAAAATGGGTTGGCGGAAAGAAGGAACAGACAAATACTAGAAGTGGTTCGTGCCTCTCTCTTTGGCATGAACATGCCTAGGTTCTATTGGGGAGAAGCAGTCAAATCTGCTGTGTATTTAATCAATCGGTCACCCTCTCGAGTGATAGATTTTCAAACCCCTCAACAAAAAATGCAGTCTTTATTTTCAATTCCTCATCTCCCAAATCTTGAACCTAGAATCTTTGGTTGTACTGTATATGTTCACATCCCTAAGGTTTTGCGAACTAAACTTGATCCATGTGCAAAACGATGTGTTTTTGTTGGCTATTCAGATTTTCAGAAAGGATATAGGTGCTATGATCCTCAAACTCGAAAATTACATGTGACCTTGGATGCCTCCTTTCGTGAATCAGAGCCGTATTATTCAGAGAGAATGTCAACATCTTACTTTCAAGGGGAGAACTCTAGTGAAGGGAATATGTTACAAGAGGGTGGTAGTAGAGATGAGTGCTTAGAACTAGAAGAAGTGAATGAAAGGCTTGGGAGCAGTGGTCAACAAGGTGAACCAAATTTTGATAACATTCATGAGGTGTTAGTTCGTTCCGAGAATGAGTCATTAACGGAAGAATCAATAAATACAGAGTTGCCTATGTTAATGCCATTAACCGAAGAATCAAGTCAGAATGCTGATCCTCAGGTAATCTCGAATCCTACATCTGATGAGTCCCTTGATTTCCCTAAGGATTTGGCTCCAAGATATCCACGGAGATCAAATAAGGGTATCCCAAAGAAACAATATGAACCTGACCCTAAAGCCAATGTTAAATATCCAATCAATAATTATGTCTCTACTCATAGATTGTCTGAATCGTATGCACTAACTATTAATCAATTATCCAATGTATCTATTCCTAGTAGTGTGCAGGATGCTTTGGCAGATCCAAAATGGACTAAAGCAATGAATGAAGAAATGGAGGCCTTGCAAAAGAACTCTACATGGGAACTTGTTTCATTACCCGAAGGTAAGAAAACAATCGGATGCAGATGGGTGTTCACCGTGAAAGTCAGAGCAGATGGAAGCATTGACAGATATAAAGCGAGGTTGGTTGCAAAGGGCTATACACAAAAGTATGGGGTGGATTACCAAGAAACATTTGCACCAGTAGCTAAGCTTAACACAATTCGTATTCTCATATCCATAGCAGCAAATCGAGAGTGGCCCCTACAACAATTTGATGTTAAGAACGCATTTCTTAATGGAGAGTTAGAGGAGGAAGTGTACATGGAGCTACCACCAGGTGTGAAGTGTAGTTCTTCGAATAAAAACAAAGTTTGTAAATTGAAAAAATCGTTGTATGGGCTTAAACAGTCGCCTAGAGCCTGGTTTGGGAGGTTCTCATCTGCAATGAAGGCATTTGGGTATAAGTAGAGTAGTTCAGATCATACTTTGTTTATAAAACACAAGGAAGGGAAGGTAACAGCTTTAATTGTGTATGTTGATGATATGGTCTTGACAGGAGATGATCCAGAGGAAATGAAGTTGTTGCAGGAATATTTGGCTACTGAGTTCGAAATGAAGAATTTAGGACAACTTAAATATTTCTTAGGAATTGAAATAGCAAGATCAGATCGTGGGATATTCCTTTCACAACGAAAATATGTGCTAGATCTTTTGACTGAAACTGGAATGCTCGCTTGTAAACCAGCAGTAACGCCCATAGAAGTAAATCATAAGCTTGGAATTTTTCCAAATCAAGTTCCAACAGACATGGGTCGCTATCAGCGGTTGGTTGGAAGGTTAATCTATTTATCACATACAAGGCCGGATATAGCCTATGCTGTGAGCATTGTAAGTCAGTTCATGCATGCACCAAGTGAAGAACATATGGATACAGTATATCGAATCCTAAGATACTTGAAGGGTGCTCCTGGAAAAGGTTTACTATTCTCAAGAAATGGTGTCTCTAACACTGAAGGATACACGGATGCTGACTGGGCAGGTGATCAAACAACCAGAAAATCCACGTCTGGTTATTTCACTTTTGTGGAAGGTAATCTTGTTACTTGGAGAAGCAAGAAGCAGAAGGTTGTTGCACGATCAAGTGCAGAGGCTGAATTCCGAGGTATGGCTCATGGTTTATGTGAATTGTTATGGATTAAAAGTGTTCTAAAAGATTTGGGAATTGAATATACCAAACCTATGAATCTCCATTGTGATAATAAGGCAGCTATTGAGATTGCACAAAACCCTGTACAACATGATCGCACCAAACATGTTGAAGTTGATCGTCATTTCATCAAGGAGAAGTTGGATCAAAAGATTATACAGTTCCCATTTGTCAAATCAGAAGATCAGTTAGCTGATATACTCACAAAAGCAGTTTCAGGAAAGGTATTCCATGATATAATTGACAAGTTGGGCATGATCGATATTTATGCTCCAACTTGAGGGGGAGTGTTGATATGAGCTGTCTGCTACAATTATAGAAGTTGATTTCGTAATTATAGGAATCTGATTAGTTGACCAATTTGTACATTAATATAGGAATATATAGTTACCTTAGAATATGATTGTTTCCTACTTTAAAATGTAATTGTAACTATATAATTGCTCCAAAACAGAGGAGAATACACTGGAAAAAACTGAGTTTACAGAAACCATTGTGCAACAAATATTAAATTTTGATTCAAGCCAACAATTTAAATTTATAGAGTCATACTGTTATTATATATTACCTCCGCAATTAAGAAAGACAGTGAACCACACTGCCGTCTTGATGAATAAAAAGTTGCATAATAGTGTGAGCTAGGAGACCACACGTGGGAATATTATTGTTTTCGAGTGGATCACAGGAGGTTTGTTGGAAAGCGTCCTTACTTTTCGAGACAACAGATTTGAAAGCTTCAAGGTTCATTGAACTACGGAAGGCTGTGCTCGTTTCTTACTTGCCTCGTCGAATCCACCAGTCATTTGCATTTCCAGAAGTCTTAAGGCTCTCGTTCTTTCTGGTTCTCTCTTTTGAAATGCTCAATTTTTAGCTGATGGAAAAGGTAGTGATCAGTAGTAAATTTTTCACGTCTGTTAATAGAATCGTAAATCGGATTCATCTGCTCCTCCATAATTGTCAAATTTATAATAACTTTTAAAAACTAATTATATTTCAAAGACAAATCTATTTGTTCACATGTGATAGACATAGAGATCCTTTTAAGTGATAGAGGCATTCTAAATGTGTGGCATAATTGCAATAAAGACTTTTTATTTGATAAGGAACAATTGCCTACTTTTTTCACGATATCATTTTTTCTTAATAATAATAATAATACCTTTGAAGCAAAGCAACCTTTCGACTTTGAGCAGTGCTAAAATGGAATTGGGCCTATATGATTTTAGTGATTCGACAGAAACCAAATTGGGCCCCAAAAGAACAGGGTCAGAATGAACGAATAAATTTTATTTATGGGCCTTCCATCCCGGTGACTCAGATTTGCTTTTAGCTTTTTCTTTTTTTATAAAGTAAGTCAGATTTGTTAGTTTTGTTAGTTTCGAAGAAAAAAAAAAAGTCAGGTTTATTAGTTTCCCAAAAAATAAAAATAAAAAGTCTGATTTGTGTTTTTTTAAAAGTAAAGTAGTCGAATCCTTAACATTCTTCTAAAATTGTATGTAGAAAATAATTTTGACAGACATTATTTACAAATATCAAATGTAATAAAATTGAAGAAATTGTATTTGTTGTATTACAGGATTCTTGCATTGGGTTCCATTTTTAAAATAATGTTTTTAAAAATGCAATGTGTTTGATAAATTTTTTTAAAAACTATTTTCAAAAATAGAAATTGATATAAATGTATTTGATATTGTTTTTAAAAATGAGTAAAATGATTGTTTAGAACAAAAAACAATTATTTGTTTTGAAAAATATTTAAAAAAATATTTTTCATTTTTTAGTTATAATTTTAAAAAAAGTGTTTTCCATTTTTAAACACATACAAATCCATTTTTTATTTTTAAAAATGAAAAACCATTTTTTAAAACACCATCTAAGTGTTTATTATTCATTTTTTAAAATAATAATTATTGGAGTGTTCAAAGTACTTTAGTGGGGTGCAATACCATCACTTTTATTTATTTTTTCTTTTTTCAAAAAGGAACACCAGTTGAATCGAAAGTCAACCAAAAATTAACCAGATTAATCACTACAACGGGCCACAACGAAGGGGAGAGATCTTTTTATGCTCTGAAATTTGATGAGGAAAGGTGAATCCTGAGTACTCCTATCAAGAATGCACCGGCAATAAGTTAAAATTTTTGATGTAATGAAAAGCAAAAGCAATAAATTGCAGTTAAGGTCATGAATTGCGATTTTTTAGTGGCTCATACAATGTCATCTTAGCCGTAGGCAGTTTACGATCAAGCCGCCTGTAGTTTTGTGAAAATCCTATCTTCATTATTTATTATTTATTCGGTAATCTGACTGGAAGTTCTCGCATGTGAGGGAATGGCGCAGTATATAAATAAATATACTCAGGGCGGATCTAAGAGGTTGGCTGTGGGCATGGTCCCCTTCCCAAAGGGAAATTCGAAAACTTCTTATATATATATATACATACATATATATAAACTCATACACTTAACTGCATGAAAAGTTTCATCTGACTTCTCTAAATATCAAAGTTTAGTACGTTGGTCTCCTCAAAACAGTTTCCCTTTTTTTTTTTTAAAGCTTACTAAAATAGGTACATTTGGTTATAGTGATTAGTTATAAACCATAAACTGAAGTGATAACTGCACTATCGTATAAATATATGAGCAATATTTGACTATTTAAATTATGTGATATATAAGTTATAACTAACATAACATTCACTATGTCATCTTATAATTATTATAATTTATATACCTCATTGTTTGAGTATGAATTGGGATAATCTAACATTATTCATAATATATATATGTATATGTATATGTATGTATGTATAATTGGATCATGGAAGAACTTGTTTGCTATTAAAGTTAATATATACTTTAAGGAATTTGTGCACTTCTTCTTTACATTGATGATAGGGATTAAATTCACTCTTATCATGCATATTTACTAAAATTATATCTATAAATTATGAAAGTAAATATCTACAGTGCTATGATAATAGATTTTTTTGGGCTGCATATGCTGTGTTTGGTTTCAATAAGTATATATTGACAGATTTTGGCCATTCTTGCAAGATTAACTTGTAATTATTGTTATAGGATTAGACTCTATTAACTTAAAATTTTGATTTTAAAAGATGATTTCACTCAATCCAATAATTATTATCCATCTTGACATGATTTTTTGTATGTATGATAAAAATAATGAAACAGACTTGCACAAAATTTAAGAATTTTTTGGTTTTACAAATTATTTTTTCAATTTTTTAAAATTAAAATATTTAAAAATGGAGACATATGGAAAAAAAAAATAATTCAAGAATTGGAAATTATTTTAAATTTTTTTTGCAAATATGTATTTTATTTTCCTTATGATGCATAGAAAAATGTCATAAAGCTATATAAAATTTCACAAAATTTCATCAAAGATGCTCATAAAGCAACCGAGTGTTCATGAGAATATATATATAGTTTTTAGCTTAAGAACTTACATATACGAAAGCGTGACAATCAAAACTACAAAAAAAAAAAACACTTGTCGCTGGCTAAAATGGCTTGATGGCCAGATATATGTCTCTTTCTTCATCTGGTTAACATACGACGTGTACGCAAGCTTGGAGGGTCCTCCTTTGCGGAATTCATCAGTATTTTTTTTTCCCCAACTTTTTTTAGTTGCCTTAAAACAATGATTTTTTTTTGGGGGGGGACAAGTATGCCTGATGAATGCACAGTAGTATGACCCTTAAATTTTCTCATTTCTTGATTCCTTTGTCTCTCTCTCTCTCTTTTTCTTTTTTATATATGTAGAAAATTAATAAAAAACGTAAATTATTGTTAATTAATACGATCGTGTAAATATACATTTTTCGGAAAGTACATGCAAGTAATTGAATTATGAATCCTTTAAAATATGTGATTGGTTGTTAACAATCAGACAATTCAAAGAAACTTATATTCCTTTTTCCTTTAGAGTTATGATTATGACCATCCATTATTAAAAATTCATTAACAACTCAGCAAAATTTCAAATAAAGAAAATATATAACCTTTGATTTTTAATTAATTTAAAAGGTTGGTACCTCAAAACCTAAAATAAACATTCAAATTGAACGGCTGGTATAGCACTCTACCCGCTTGTAAGATTACCTAAATGTCAGAAAGAAAAAATGTATCAAACAAAAGATGACAAAACATGAGAGTTAGTTTACTTGAAAAATTATTGCAACAAATTGATCAGTTTCAAAGATTTGATTCCCCAGTTTCCTTTCTAGATTGGTTAAATCTTGTCAGTCAGCTGAAACAGTAGGAAGATACCATAATCTGCTGTCATCAATATATCAACACCGCAATCTTCACTAATGTCCTCTATTGCTAAACCAAATCCTCCCCAGTCAAACAATTTCTTATCAACTGCAACTTGGTACTGCTCTCTCCAACTGATTAGGAAATTTAACAAGTTGAACACGCTATTAGATGACCTAGTTGATTATTTTATTTATATACATATGCTTTAACGCTAACAATGTTGCTGTCCACAGGTTGGTCAGCAGAATGAACAACTATGAATTTATATTTTTGCGGTTCCACAAAACTAAAATATATTGATCCTTAATCAGCCTATGATTTCTACTGATTTTGTAGTTTAGTTTCTTAAAGAGATATTCACCCACCAAATGCAAGTATTTCAACAATCTTTTAATACGTAGGGTAGCTTTTAACTAACGTACCCAGTTCTGCAATTAGATTTTCAACTTAATTTTAAAAACAAACAAACAACTAGCGAAGTACAACTAGCCCGTATAAATATATATATGGATCTTTTCGAATTGCACCGCTATTATGCATATGAATATGATCAATATAACAATTTGTTTAATTGTCAGGGAAAAAGAACGTATTTTTTGTATCAATAACATTAAAAGAATGAAGTTTGTTGTACTCCATGTATAACAAACAAGAAACAATAAATCTTTAAGATGATTATAAAAAGTTATAATCAAGATTACATGTCTTGCATTTTAAACATCATAATTCTCAATCTTTGAATAGACAAAGATTGGATTTGAATGTAGTGTGACTACCAAACAGGAGAACTCCATTTAAATTGTTAAAATTTAACCAAGGAGATCCTTTTGGACACATAATCTGTAGTTAGATTGCAATTGGATTAATTTACGTACATATATGTTGTAGGTGGTCATTGATATATATTTTTGGGAAGACCATGACTGGTCTTCTATGAATCTTAGGTCATGGAAAATTATATATATGTCCATAACAACCACAAATATTTCTAGAAATATAGTGTGTGTGTGTGTGTATAGTTTGCTCTGGCAAAACGCATGCATAGATAGATTATTTGGTTTGTCGTGGCATGGAAGATCTTAATTTAGTTTAATTTGAAGAGATCATAAATGTAAGGTTGCCCTCCAGATACATGGGCTTATAAATTATGAATATTTATAAGGTATAATATAAAGCAAGTGCAATATTTTTCCCGGTCGAGGAAAATAAACGTAGGAGTTCCATCATATTATTATGTAAATAAAAGCTGTGGCAAGATTATGGATGTTGATTAATCACACAATACGCATGTGAAGTCATGAGGACCCACCGCCACCACCACAGCTTGAGTTTAATTAGATTTTAAGTCACAAGTCAACGTAGAAGGATCTCAATATATTGAGTAATCTTTGAGCTAATTTTGTAGCATTGTGGGTTTGATGCATGTAATATATAATTGCAATACTAAACTAGTCAATGCCACACTGGAATCATAAAAAAAGTAAAGGGTTATTATTATTTTAACCCCTAGAATCGAAAATAATATCAAACTACCCCTGGTTTTGAAATTATTATCCAAAAAAACTCAACCGTTAGTAGATTAGTGATTTCCATCCAAAAGATAACAGATTCGTTAGAGTGAAAAGATATTTAGGTAAATGTATTGGGACTTTAAATAAAAAAAGCCTAATTCCACTCAAATCCTCTCCCTGTCATCTCTCTCGACCATCTCAACTCCCTATTGCTCTCTTTCTCTCTCTCTCTCTTCCCTCTCTTCCTTCTCACTGTCTCTCTCTCTTTCTCTCTTGCTAGATTTTTGTTCGATTTTCTTCCAGGAACCAATAAACCATCTCAACCGCCTACCAGACTCCTTTATTCTCCTCCTCTTCAACAGGATCGTCGACATCAAAGACTTGGGCCGATGTTGTGTCATCTGCCGTCGATTCTAATCGCTCGTCCCCCTCACCATCAAGTCACCACCAAACATCCATGGTCGAACAGCTTCGAAATTGAAACCAGTGCATACAGAGGCTGTCTCCAATGATTGTGAAAGATGATAGGTCTCACGATATAGAGGTCATCTACGTCTGGTGGTGGGTCTGCAACACTGGTTTTTAGATGGGTTCATAGCTGATTGAACCCAGATTTGAAAAAAAATGTAATTTTTTTTTATTTAGTTATCAATTGATTTTTTTTTTTTTTTGCAATTTTATTTATGGATAAAAAATGGTCCAACACCGTCTTCCAATCGATCTTCGACTTTTTTCATTTAGTTTCTTTGGATTTGTCGATGGAAAGGTTGCATTTTTATGGTTCTTGGTTGATTTTGTTTTGTTTTGATTTGGGATTTTAGGGTTGTTTATTTGGTTTTTATGTATGATACTATGTTAATGCTAAGAAGCTTATGAGAGGGAGATAATGCTCTGTTAATGTTGTTTGTAGACTTGGTTTTTCGATGATGATGTTTGTTTTGTTTTCCTATGATGGTAAGCTTGCTGGAATGATGTTTGTTTTGTTGGGTTTATTCTCAATTTTTTTTTCCCTTTTTGATCTTCAATTCAATTGAAGATCTAGATGTTTCTCTTTGGTTTTTTTTTTTTTTTTTTTTAAATTATGGTGAGATATGATTTTTTTAAATTTTATTTTATTTAATAATAATTATTATTTCAATTATTTAAAAGTGTAATTTGTTTATTTGTATATTTAATTTTTTTTTTGTTATGAAAGGGTAGTGTGGTAATTGATTAATGTTTTATTTTTTATTTTTTATTTTTTCAATATAGTAAGGGTGTTTTCGTCTTTTAATGTTTTTGTCACAAAATCATTAAAAATCTGGATGGAAACCGCCTTCGACTAACTGGAGGGGGATTTTTGACTAATATTTTGAAAATTTTGGGTAAATTGATATTATTTATCATTTCAAAGGTTTTTTAGATTTTTTTCCAAAGGTAAAAGTGAGGACAAGCTCAATGATGATGGTTTTTAGGCACTGAATTCCCTTGATTTTTCTAATTGTGTAATGATGATTTTAAATATTCATGAATTGTGAATGGAGCGAAATAGTGTATTATGATGATCAGTAAGTGCCCGTGTCGATGGTTGAAAATCGTGTTGTCTCAAAGCTTTTTACACAGTTGCGAACGCAAGAGCAAGAAGAACCTTGTGATCACACGCAAATTACAAACGAAGGGCGTGGAAATTAATTAAATACTATATTTAACTTGTTTATGAGCAAAATTGTGTTCAATGGTCAATGATGAATGTAGCCCACCAAAGTTCTTAATAAAATAATGTGATATAACGGCATTATATATTGACCATGGTGGTTTAAAATTTCTTTCCACTCAACTTAATATTTTAAAAACAACAAAAAATATATATGTATGTGCATATATGCATATATATATGTGTATGTATATATATTCAAAGGAAAGAAAAATTGGGTAAACTAAAACGAAAAGATTACTCTTTTCTTTTCCTTTTTCTTTCCTTTTTTTTTGTAAAAAAAAAAAAATGTACGAAAAGATTATTGTTATTGAATCCTGAAATATTCAAATTAATTACAATGTACAGTGTGTGATGCAGCCATATTATTACATCTTCAATTGATGGCTGGGCACCTTAATATGTTAACCGTAATGAGATTTAATAAAACATTGACTCTGATAATTAAGTTTCTTTGTGCTTTAATTTATAATAACTAATGCAATGTGTCTAGATACATTTATTTTTAATCTCTTTAGGATTCTGCTTCAAATGCTATATGATTTGGGTTGAATTGAATATGTTCTTATCGGTTCCTGTAAATCCCCATGTCCAAAGTCAATTTTTTCTAGTAATTAATTGCACCTAAACCCATCATGAATTATCTGTCAATTTAAATCTTGTGCCTGAAGTCAATTGCTGAATTTTATTTATAGGTTGTTCAAGTTGCAATCACCATCAGAAGTGGGAATCTTGTATATGGAGATCTCAATTCCCTACGTCGCATGCTATTAGAATTTGCAGATGGACACTAGTGGTATATCTTCACCCACCATCAGTTTTATTTTTGGTCCCTCCAACAATACCAATTATGTTACTTTGATTACATTTCTACCCTAATTTAATTAAACTAGCATTATATGTAACATAACGAATTAGAAAATGGTACTAAATTATTAAAATGATTTTTTTTGTTACTGTTGGTTACTACGTATGATATTTTGCTAATAAAATTAAGCTATGAGGCAGGAATAAAACAGAACAAAAAAATTATAGTTTACTTCATTTGTTCAGGAATTATAATTTGTGATAATTGATGACATAAAAGAATGTATTTATAATGGTTCGTGTCATTTTTCAAATTCAATTTTTCTCTCTTTAGATTGCAGCCTTCCACAATATTGGTCAGCCGACTCTGCCCCCACAAAATTGAGATGTTGAAGCAAAATTGATCAGAAAAATAAGTGCCCTACGTGACAAGGAAGTGAACAGAACGATTTGTTTGAAAAGACTCATAACCTGAGAACACCCACATACATTTGTCATGGAGCAAAATGACAAACTGGGAAAAAAATAAAATACCAAATAAAACCCAGCTCTTGATATAAAAACAAAGACAAATTCATCATACAGCATGTGTTATTCCACCCAAATAATTTTGACCACTTTGTATTTCTTGCATGCAATCTAATATATAGCAACTTGGTAATGAGCATTGTCAGAGACTCATCTCTACACTCTACTGGTGTCTGGTGCAATTACAATTTTTACCTAGTTTTTATCGACAAATTATTTTTGCAGTGGACACACACAACCAAAAACGGATCTGATTAACACATCTTTTGATGAATGTGGTTGTGATTTGTGGGGTTTTTGTCCTCGTTTTCTTGCGAAGAAAAGACTCGTGAGGGACGTCTTCTTTTCAAGCCCTACCCTCCTCTAATAATGGTGCCTTTTCTTTGCAGCTAATGACGTACACAAGCTGCTAACATATATATTACCGATCTTTGCGGAAGAGCAAGTTTCAAGAAGAAAATAGTTTTACTTTCTCTTGTTATAGATTCAATTCACCAAAAAAAAAAAAAAAATCATCCACACACACGGGGGGGGCATGCAAGTTCTTGTCTTAATGAGGCAAAATGACCCATCTACTCTTCAACAAATAAAGGCTGTTTTTACACTGTAGCAGTGCCACTGTTCCTATTGGGACCCCCCCTAGTACCGCTTTGATAGCACTAACAAACAAAACATTACAAGACAAAAACTAGATAGAAAGAGAGTGGTTTTGAGGTGGAGGACCGAAACCCTAATAAGATATATTGTGGGCTGTCAAGTTGTAATCGTGAGAGAGAGAAAGAGAGGAAAGTAGGGTTTGCAAAACCGCTTGGTGTCGGGGTGGTGGGGAGAAACAGCCCGCGGTTTTCTCACACCACCATTTGCCCTACTTTGCCTGTGGATCTCGTGGTGGTTGTGTCAATGTCATAAAAATATTTGTCAATCGTCTTTTAATAAGCCTCTAGCTATTCTCTTCTTATTTCAAAATCTCATCTCCTGTTAATAATGATTAATTATAAATACTTATCTTCGTATAAGATGTGTATCGATTAAACGTTAATGTTTTCTTCTTCTAACAAGTTGTGTAGTGATCATTAAATATTAATAACATTGGTTGAGATAATACGTAAGATAATAGTAAGTTATCGATTAATTTATATTTAAAATTTGGATAGTATCAGTTGATCAAATGATATAGAATTATTATAATAGTAGTGATCATTATATTCAATTTTTTTCAATATATTACCATATCAATGGAGATTATACATAATAGAGTAGTATATTATTGATAATTTCAAACTTTATATATATGTATATTTTTTGGAAGAATCAAACTTAATTAAAGATATTTGATGATACATAATTGATTGAAATGGTGTAAGAAAAAGACAGGTGATGATTATATTTGAATTCCAATACATTATTAACATTGCTTGAGATGTTATGAATGGGAATAACTTAGTATATGATACAGTAAATAAAACATAATACTAAGTTATCAATTAGTTAAAATCTAAAATTTTTTATAATATTGGTTCAAATATGGGTAATAAGTGATTACGATCTTTAAATTTAAGAACTTCAATAACATGAATTGAGATGATAAAAATTCAAAATTTGTAAAAGATTTAAATTGGCTGAGATCATAGATAAACAATAGAAAAACAACGTGGAAAAACAAAATATCTATATCACTAAAATTTATGCTCTTTTACATATAAAAATTTAGGTTTCAAATATATTACTTGTCATGATTTTAGCATAAAACTCTCTGTAAGCAAATTAAGCTTCCAAAAAGACTGGATATTTATCTCTACTATAAAAGAGTACAATATTAACAGTCGAAATAAGCATAATGCAGGCAAACAGTTAGTTAAAAAGAAAAGAAAAAAGAAAAGGCAAAAAAACTAATTACGTTTGTTGGCTCGTGCCTTTATTATTACAATAATCTTGTGGATCACTAATTTGGGTAATTTCCAGAATAAATGAAACCTGTGTGCATGAGGATCCTGGCGACCTCTAAGTAGATTATATTCAATTGACACGTGAAGTGTTGTCCAAGAGCCACGTCGACTGATGAAGAAATTCACATGTCCAAATTGAAGAAAATGTCGCCAACGGCAATGGCATTATTCTCCTCGACAACCGTGCCGTCCTCCAATAATCTTCATTTGAATCCTTTTCCATTTCTTTTTTCTTTTCATTGCGCGCCTTTTGTCTGTTCTTGGAGGGAACAACCTTGCCAATCAAACCACACCGTGTCATCACATTGCTTGTCAAGCTAGACTATATTATATTACTCAGAAAAGTAAATTAAAACAATTACCATAGTTATTATTTGATATATCTTTAATTGAGAGGAAAAAATGGCAAAGCCGTTGTTATCTCAGTGTCAATCAATGGGATTGTAATTTCTAGTACCAAAATTATTTCCATTTCTTGATAGTGTTATATCCTTTATTTGTTTTGACCATTTTAATTTGTTTAAATGGAAGAAAAAACTAAATAGAGATAATTAGGGAAACTTAAAATATCAGACTTAACATCATTGATTTTACTTGATTATAATTATTGCATTGTTTTCTGTTTGATATTTTAAAGATTAATGATAATCATTAATATTCTTGTTTAATCATTTGGTAAAAGAAAAAAGGACGCTAGCTAGCCAGCCAGCTGCGAAAAACACGATGGCAATCATATCCTAGAACAACATTAATGGCAGAATTTCCAAAACACTTTTTTACCTTTGAAGTTTGCACCAAATCATTTCCCCTTTAGAATTATCCAATCTTTATGTTTGAAAATAACACCAAATCATTACGTTTTCATGTTATGCGAAAAGATTAATTCCTTTCTCTGATTTTTCAATTATAATATCTCTGGATCTAGGCTCTAGAGTGCTCACGTACTAAAATGAATGTGAGTAGACTGATCCCACGTGTCTGGAATTTTTCCATGTTTGGCTTATTTATACTGTACAGGTGTAGCTACCATGTGGCTCTGATTCTTATTAGGGTTTGGATTTTCACCAAATGACCCAACAATTTACCGCCCTGGATTTGCATACGGCCGGTTCAATAAATTTTAAGTTGGAATTATTAGATATAAATTGATGATTATAATGTCTTTTTCCATCAAGAATATTCTTTGTTAGTGGATAATATTAACAGTATATATAGCCACTAATATTGTTATAAATTATTTCCTATCATAATACACCTAGAAATCATGGTTTTATGACTTTGGTATATATGCATATAATCCGTGCATAGTCTTCCTTTTTCTGGTTCTTCTGCGGACAAGACATCCTTTTGCATGAACTAGGACAATTATTTCAATTCGACGAAAAGTCCGTGTGTCATGTCCATTATGCAATGTCATATTTTGTATATCCCCATGTTAATCATCAGACCTGAGGAGTCAACACTGTACAAACTCCAATACTTGGTTTTATTCACTTTAATTCCGAGCATACCCCCGCCAACACCACCACTAAAATGACAAAATGGAAACAAAACTTTGTCGTTTTGGTGAATCAAGTCGGCCAGACCACAACTTGCAGTAACAGACAGCCCATGCTTATAGACCACATAAGCCTAATATTACTACATAGTCCATAGATTTTCATGAACCGGTTAGCTAAAAAATATGGTGTAGTTGCACTACTTTATTAAGGTAATTCATGGCATGATTTGTAGTTACAAGTGTCCCTAGCTAGTTTACTCTCCCTATTATCTCATTGTTAATTTAGCCAGGTGAAGTGATAATAATATAGACTCCAATTTTATCTTCTTTTAATTCTAAAGACAAAACTAGATAGATAATTCCAAGGTCAATAATAAGAAAAAAAAAACGCAAATGGGTAAATGGAGTGACAAAACTGCATCTTTCACTCATAAAAGTCATGAGTTCAAATCGTGCACTCCATATATGTTGGTTTTATTTCTCATGTATGTGGGTTCTCCCTCCATTCAATGTTGGTTGCTCCCTCTCAGATTGAGAGATATTATCCGAATCGTTACCCAAAGTTACATTCCTGTTAGTTCTGATTATCTCATAAATTAACTATAGGTGATAAAAAATAATAATAATAATAAGAGCAAAAAAAAAAGGTGAAGAAACAACAGAAGAGGCCCACCAACTCTTTTGACATTTGTGAGCCTAGCCAAAGCCAAATTCTAGAGAGGAAATGGGACCCAAGTCAGCAATTTTTTCAGTGAAAGAAATAGCAACGGCAGCAGCAAAGGGCTTGCTTGTGTTGTGTTTCTGTTGATGACCAAAAATATTACTTACAAAGCCTATTAAGCATTACATACATACAAAGAACGTGGCACAGCCTATGATGGTATACAACACCACGAATTTTTCGCTGTGAGTGGGTCAAATTTTCGAGAGTAAACAACAATATAATAATACGTTTGTTTGAATGCAGAAGATTTCGGTGAAAATGACACAAAATCACCCTCCCACCAGATAAGAGTAAAGAGAAAAAATAAAAAGCAGATTCCATTTTCATCTTAGGCAAAAAATGCTAATAAATAAACACCGTACATACTATATAATCCATAATAAATAATCAAATATTATTTAACTATACTACTAGACCTTTCATTTCTCTACCTATTTATATTCTCCAACTTGTTCTTCTCAAGGCATTGCCTTGAATTAGCCAAAGTGAGAGAGAGGAACAAGAGAAAAAGAGAGTGAGAGATATGGAGTATGGTGAACAAGGTTTCTTGGAGGAATTATTAGCTCTAAGAAGGGAACCTTGGGACACAAATGTTCCTGCAGAGATGACTCAGATGAGTGAGCTTTTCCCTAGTGGTTGGAACTATGAGTGTTTTGGTCAGAACCCAGGAACCATTTTTCCAAATTCTTTGTATGAAGGTTTCTCTGCACCTCTTGAACAGCAGGACTTCAACAGCTACAACAACAGCTTCAATGAAGTCTACTGTCCTTTTGGTGAGGAATTTTCAGCTCCACAACTTACAGATTCATCGATGAACACACTTGATACGCCCCCATTTCCTATTCAAGAAGAGTTTCCATTGTCTATGGTGGAGGATGAGGCGCATACTAATCTACTTTCGGAAGATTTTCAGAACCTGGAGATGCAAACTGCTTGTAAGCTGGAGCCTGTTCAGGACTCTCCTGAAGTGCCAGTTTTTAACATGGGGCCTTGCATGGAAAGGAAGAATAGAAGTAAAAAGTTGGAGGGACAACCATCTAAGAATCTGATGGCAGAGAGAAGGAGAAGGAAGCGCTTGAATGACCGCCTTTCGATGCTAAGATCTATAGTTCCTAAGATAAGCAAGGTAAGCAATCAACTCCATTGCTTCTTCTGTCAATTTTCATGTTCTTGAAAGATTATGATTTGGGCTAATTTGGTTTTGATTGATTGTGTTGTTTTGATAGATGGACAGAACATCCATACTTGGAGATACCATAGACTACATGAAAGAGCTATTGGAGAAAATCAACAGCTTACAACAAGAAATTGAAGCAGATTCAAATCATTTGGACACAGTTGGCATTTTTAAAGAAGTAAAACCAAATGAGATTTTAGTGAGAAACACACCAAAGGTAACATTATTTAGACTCAAAGTGATAGAAGAATTTCTGGGGTGGATTTGGATACTCAATATAAAATGTTATTTTGTGTTGTGTAGTTTGATGTGGAAAGAAGAAATACAGATACCCGGATCGAGATATGCTGTGCAGGAAAGCCAGGATTGTTGCTGTCAACAGTCACAACCCTGGAAGCACTAGGCCTTGAGATTCAACAATGTGTTGTTAGCTGCTTCAATGACTTTTCAGTGCAAGCTTCTTGCTCAGAGGTACAATTTCAATATCTTTTCTGAAAATTTATAGTCTATGTCAGCTTCATAAACTGATTTTCTTACATTCTTTTATCTAAATTTAAAGTAATGTTTTGATTGGTGTTCATTCTTGTCATGTTGGCAGGAAACAGAACAGGGAGCTTCAATAAGTTGTGATGACATAAAGCAGGCATTGTTTAGAAATGCAGGCTATGGAGGAAGATGTTTATAGGAATAAAATTAGTAGAAAAAAGAAGCAGCATATATGTGGTCCAGTTTTCAGAGAGAGAAAGAGAGATTTTCCATATCCATGTAATTTCATTGCACTTTTACAGGAGAGCTTGTAATGATTTTTATTAATATTTACTTTCAAATAAGGTGACTTCCACTTATCAGAGCAATGTATTCTCTGTTTTGACTGGAGATATTCATGTAAGCAAAAATGCCTTTATTTTCTCACAAGCTATATATACATATGTGTGTGTGTGTGTGTGTGTGTTTTAACTTTGGGGAGGGTAGATTTGAAGTCCTAGATGCCAGGTTTGTTAACAAGTGTGGTTATTAATCAGGTGATATGTCTACGACCATATAAATTCTAATAAAATATTGGAGTAAAATATTTCGTAAAAAGTGGCAGCCCTGAATCTATCAAGAATATACTTTAAAAATGTTATAATTATTAAGAGAAACATGTCAAACCGTGGTTATGATATAATCATTTTACTTTCCCTCAATTTCTTCTTCTGTTTATTCACGTTTTAACTATTTGCAGTAAAGTTATTCTTGATAGCAAACAGCAAAATTCCATTTCATAATTGTGTGTTGAGAATTTCAGTCCACACTAACATGCACAAAACAGAGGTCAAACAGGGCCGAACAACACCAGCCACCAAGTGTTATTCTTGTAATTTACTAAAACTACTAAGTTATTCACGGATTGGACAGGTGGAACAAAAAAAAAAGGCAAGTTTCTCATAGCTTTTGTCAATTTTTTCATTCTCATTGTTATTGTTTTTAAATAGACAGATTTCACAAACAAGTGTGGACTATCAATCTTGCAAGAGATGACATTCTTATCCAAAATAAGCCTATTCTGGTCACAAATATATTGCACTGAATTTAATATATCAACAAGGCCTGGCATTGGCAAGGTCAATAGTCACTCATTATCAATAGCTGATAACATAATTGTGTCTCTGATAATTTTCACTGGTAATTTGTAAGCTTCAAAATATGTTGAGTGCATTTCATTTACACCAGAAACAGACATTTGTCTCTGGTGTACACCCTGAAATTCATGAATTTGTCACCCAGCTCTCAGCTGACAAATGTTGCTGACAGTCAAGAAGAAATTCCCATAACTTTATTGGCCTCATTATACCTACACTGCTTAAAAGATAGGCAAGGAAATGAGACTTCATCCATTCATGAAGTTCAAATAGTAAGTTTCAAATGCATTATAATGTAGCAAAACATGCATTTTAGTGCAGTAGCATCAATAATGAGAGTTCAAATGAAAATGTCCGAATTATAGCCCTTAGGAATTTTAAAACCTCTGTTCACTTGTCCTCTGCTCATATCATGTCGTGCGTCAGGACTATAACTAAATAAGCAAAGGATAAGAACAGTACATGCTCTCAAGATTTAGGCAATAGTAGTACAAGAAAATGTTCCACATAGTAAATATAGCATCCATTCATAAAGGACAAAATGGCTCATTTTGTTCTATCAAGGAATAAAAAACTTTATATACACACTACACCAAACGCATAATTCTACAGAAAATTGATGTACTATGGTGCCAAAAAACAAAAGCAATCTATACTATAGCGTTGGCTTTTTCTATGCACTGGTTGTTAAATCAGTGTGTCTTATCTAGCAATGCTTTTTGATCGTGCATTTATGCTCTTATTGGGAGGTTTAAACATGATCCTGAACTCACTTTGTGAGCTCTTTTATCACTTAGAATCTTTTGATATGACCCGAGAAGGGGCCTAGCTTTTATGGGAAAAAGTTCAATTATGCTTCTATGTTACATAAAGCTCCCTACAGGAGGAAGAAGCTGAGACATTTCCACTTGGTTCTATGAAGATGCTTCGATCTTTCCATACACAAATTTAATTACCTGACTACCATCATATACAGACATGTTTTTGTAAGCAGAAATTTGATTATTGATTAATGATCAGTTTCTAGACATGCTAACAGGAACTTTTACATGCAAGAGTACATAATAAATCCACCAATTATTGCTCGTGTGATATGGTTCCTATACTTAATGGAGAATCAGGCAATTAAAAAGCCTTGCAATGGTGTTAGTGAATTAATCAGATTCTACATCAGTCTAATCAATTCCCAGGTTTTAGTGCACTTTGAATTTTCTACCACAGCATGCATTTGATGTGGTCATTGACCAGAATCTGACTCTCTCACCAAAATGGTCAAGAACAGCAATCTTTAGAGCCGTAACTGAAGAAACTTCCTCGAAAGTTACTCCAATAATATCATTGACATGAGAGTTCCACTGTTGGGTTTTATATTATTATGAGTTTTATATTTTATCCTCTAATGTAAAGGGTTATGATCAAGTGGTTTAGAAACCGTTTTGCAATTACGTTAAAAGAACGTTGGGTGGCTGATCTTTTCCCATAAATTATTCAACTAATATACACATTGTTGTATCTAATTTACAGCTGGTGTTAACGTTATAATATACATTGTTGTACCTAATTCGCGGCTAGTGTGATACTTCGTCAAGAAAAATTCAAGTGGATCCTATGATAGTCTAAGAGGATAGGAGAAATAGTTGTATAAAAATATAACTATGTTCTCCAATTTAAATCACATGATAAAAGACTCGAAAGAGTAGCTTTATTCTATTATCGAGTTAGTCATCCAAATTCATCAAATAGTAGCATAAGCATTGTCGACGTATAACTATGGTCGACTCAAGTTCTTTAACCCAATATTGCAATCAATACAAAACAAAGCAAAAACAAGAGAAAATAAAGAGGAAGAATAGAGAATACAAGGAGGTTTTTATGTGGTTCAGTCCAAATATACTATATCCACGACTGTTTTTTAGTTATTTTAGTAAAGAGACAGTATGTTATTCTTGTGTGTGTCTTTACAATGGTTTTTCAATCTCTATTTATAGAGGGGAGAGCTACAGTTCTTAACAATTAAAATAAGAAATAAATCGATACAGATTATATTTTCAAGGTTGAAGTCTATCAGAGTACAATCATTCCCTGTTAAAGTATGATCTTGATTTGCATCAATACTAAGTAATTGGGATTGTCCTTAAATTAGGCTGTCACTTTTCTGAAAAGATTATCTTAATATGCACGTCATGCCACAAACAGGATCTCGCTCTGAGCAAGTTAGAGTTAGACATTAAACAACTTTGACTATAACTAAGCAGTGACTTGAGAGATAGGTCTTTTCTACAAATTGGATGACCTGACGTCTCAGAGCTTCTTTATGTAAACTGAGCGTCTTGGGGATTGAAAATTTGTCTGCGAGCTGGACGTCTTATGAGCTGAGGGCTTGCCTCTGTGAGTTGGATGCTGACAAGCTGGGCTTTGTCCATTGGATTGACCTATTAGACAATTTTATTGAGCTTTTACCAGTTCATTCATGTAATCTTGAAAATATCCATAACAAGTATTAAATGTGATATTAATTGCTACATGTTAGAACTTTTTTAATTCCATCAACCAAGGTAATCGCATCTAATCCACCAATTAAACTGTGATTAATTGATAGGATAAAAATTGAGAGTAAGAATTCATTGTCAATATTAATATTATACTAACCTTTTTATGAGAGAAGTTTAAGTTTGAGTGATGTAAGAGAGATAAAAAATATAATAATTTTAATATTTATTATTTTCTTATAGTGATGTGTCAATAAATTATTAAAAGTTTAGTAAAAATAATAATAATAATAATGATAACAATAATAATAGAGAATCTTGCTAAAAAATCGGACATTTATAACCGGGCATGGACAAGCATAAAACTTGACAATATGTACTTGACCCTGATTGATCTTTACGTGGACCAAATCACTCAAGTTTTGTCCACCTTTAACATTCAACATCCTCCATAAATTACGGAGCCTGTCAGTCTACAACACTCAATTACTTTCGGTAAGTCGCCTTTTGCATGTCTCTCAACTTGTTTGACTAACTTGAGCATAAGAGTATAAATTAACTTCATCACCAATACGCTTTCACAGGATGCTTCTATCGATTTAATATGATTTTTAGGTGATTCGATTGTTTGAGAGCTAACGTGTTCAATCTATTTCGATCCTAAATGACCAAGACTGTCAACTCATAAGGGAGGCAATTTATCATCTTTTCTCTCACATCATTTCTTTAATCTTGTTTACACGATCAAGTTGACCAATTAATTTTTCCATCGATCAAATTTCACCATCAGAATACATAAAACTCAATACGACTATGTTTATAAGTATATATATTTCAATAGTGGCATTTGCCATGATGCTCTTTTGATTTGAATTACGCTAAGATTAATTGGATTTTAAATTAATAACCATAGAAAGATACATACGTTGAAATATGTAACTTTCGCTGTTGGTAAAATCCACTTCGTTGGACGTTTAAAGCTCCAATAAACTATATTGAGAAATGATTGGATCAAAAGTCCAAGAGCGAGAATGTGGCTGTGGATTAGGCCCAATGGCCCTAAAAATAAAAATAGTTGTTAAACACCTGGGTTAGACTACTCTATCTTACCATAGATAGAAGAAAGAACGCTGATGGCAAAAATAAAAACATTTAAAATTTAGCAAGTTTGTGGACTAAAATTCTTCATTTTGTAATTAGAAACAATATAAAATGTAAATGCACGAAACCAAAAAAAGTAATCAAATGAATTTTTAAAACCAACCCTTTTAACTATTAGATAGATTGTTTATGGTTACATGTATTGTTTGTATTATTACAATTATTTGAAAATGGAAATGTCCAAAATACCATTGTTAAGTGTTTATAACAATGTGAAATATAGATGGTATTTCACAATGTGTGAAACACTATTTGTATTTCACAACTTGAAATATCCATGAAATGTGATATATAAGTTCTTCACGTAATTTTCAAATTTTAAATCCTCTTTCTTTATGTATGTGCTTTTAAAGCTTTTCTTCCATTAAATCTTTGTATTTTGAACAATAAACAATCATATATAAAAATGATTCTACTAAAAACAATATTATGCAACAAAATAAGAGTTATACACACTTATAGGAAAATATTTTATTTTTTCCTCCAACTTTGAAGCTCCCTAAGTCTCGGGGAGAAAGTCAAACAATTTACTTCTTTTTAGTTGATTTGTTGTATTTAAATAAATTTACAGTGAGTCTCACTGGAGTCCATAGAAAAAGATTAAATCTTGTGAGAAAACCGTGTTAGAAGAGAGAGGAGGGAGAAGTGAGAAAGTTGAATATGAAGATGATAGGGGCCTTTTTCCTTTTTGTAATTATATGGTTACTGAGTAAAAGGAAATTTTATCACTTGATTATATATAATTAATGATGGAAGAAAAGCGCAACAACGGAATAAATAACTGAATAAATTTTCTCTTATTGTATGTGAACCTAATAGGAACCAACCAAGCATAAAACAATCTCATAATGATTATATGTAGTAATTAATTAACCGAACAATCTACATACATGCACCATAACACTAACTAATTTTTAATGTGGATATTTCTTCAATTTGAGGAGTAAAAATCATGAGATTGTAATCCACCCAAAAACATCATTATCAACGAAATTGTGAATGTATAATATCTCTCTAACTATAACCAGGTATAAATCATAGCAGCAATATCAAAAAATTCAATTCTTAGTAATACAAACACAATTTAAGTAAAATGAAAATAGAGAGAAGAAAAAAATCACAAACTCAAAAGGTCTGTTCGAAGTCAATATCTCTTTGCTGAATGATCTTCTTAGAGATTCAACAGTTCAGATTGAAGTGTCATATCTTATGAACTTTCTATCCAAATTTAAGTATAAAGTTACAGTCCTTTAAGCAAAACTACATAGTTTAAACCCTATTTTCCGACCATCATTGTTTTGAAGACCAAAACTTACTATAGGGATCTTCGATCACTGATCCAATCATTCAAACTTAAGAACTATGAGTACTTAACATGCTAACCAAATTCAACCCAATCCAATGATGGATGAAAGAGATATGACACTTTAAAAAAAATTACTCAAATGTATTCTCTATGCAATTTTATCTTTTCCTTATTTCAACCTTTCTCTCTTTCTTTTCCTCTCTCTCTATCAACGAACCAAATTTGGTTTCCAGTAGCAAACCCCCTCTTTGGCAACTACACACACAACCTTTTCTACCATCTAAACATTAATAAGACAAAAAGTTTTAAACCACATGTAAAAAGACTAAAAAAGGTCTCTCTTCCATTTTAACCAAACTAGGCCAACTCTAATGAGTTGTTTCCATATATATATATATATAAATAAAAGAGGAAAACTCAACCCTACAATTAAAGCAATACATGTGGCCGAAATAATATTTTGACAAAGTATTAACTTACACCTTAAGGATACATATTAAAATCACAAAGAATCCTTCAAGAAATACAAGAGAAAGGCAAAGAAAAAAAATACAAATAAATAAGTTAATTCATTCGTTGGTTACGTATGATCTCTCTCCCAAGTTTCTAAGTGCACATGTTAATACTACCTGCTTGATAAAATTATAATTTTATTTTTAACAATTTTCTTTATGGTAAAATATTATTTTTATTTTTGTTTACAGAAAAAAAAAATCATAATTTCTGATTTATATGGTAATAATCAGTGTCGGCACATATTTACATGCATTGAATCATAAAATAAATTTATTAGGATTCATCTTTCGATCTCATGATAGTTAGAATATATCATTTTCTATCAATGTATGCGAACATATGGAGTCAATGCATACATGGTATATATCTTTCCGATTCTGGACAGCAATCAAAGTGTGAGTACTACTTATTTATCCTTATATGAAAAAGGACTTGGCTTTTTGAAACAATTCGAGAAACGAAATTATTGGCAGCAAATTGTACTGAGAGCTTTATATGGTAGATATTTGTCTATATTTCACAAGAAAAGTAACTTTCATTGTATCTAGATAAGCATTAAGAAGAAGATAAGTCCACTATTGCAATAAGCAATTGTCATGGCCACAGCCACTGGTAGGTACGACATCATAGTGTTTGCCACTTTATTTAGAAAGTGGAATCAGAACGAGCAGCCTATGAGACTTGAATTGACAGATAATTTGATTTTAGAAATGACCACCACCTAATAGTTGGAATCAACTCACTTAATAATGGAAACACTAGTGTTAAATCACAATGATCCATCTTCAACTTAACTAAACAACCCTTTTACCATGCAAATTACAATTTGCCCATATATATGTACCCAAAAATTAAAATCTGCTTCAACTAACATCCATTTGATTTGTATTATGAACAAATAGTTACAAAGTTCTTATTAGAATTTGTAATAGATTATATAAGACAGACCGAAATTTGATTCTTGTATCATATACTGTTGAAATATAAATGCTTCTGCTCTTCTATATGTACATATATATATCATACTATAAAATTTCATGCAGGTTTTGATGATGAGACAAGGTGGTGCTGAGTCAATGAGTTCCGTAGAGAACTTTATAAGCACCCGTGCATAACACCATGATGATTAATGCGGAAGAACAGCTGAAAGGTGAGAGATTGCGTCGGTAAAAGTCACAACATCATGGGAGATAAGAACTTTGGCTGTGATGGTAGTGGGGGTCAACCATCAATCCATATCTACACAAATTGTCAAGACTTGTTGACAGGAACTAATGACGACTAAAACACTGTTTGAATTGGTATATGTTGTCTAAATTCAGTCCTTTCTATTTGCATTTCAGTTCTCAATTATTAACTCAAATGTTCAGACTCGGTATCCACAAAATATAGATATCTTAATTTAACTAACTGATATAATTAGTTTTTCAAAAGATTAGTTTGTGAGATCTTTATAATTAGATTTTGGGTGAAAATCTCCATTAATAATATTTGAAAGATATTTGGTTTATCTGGTTTGTAATAAAAAATTTATAAGATACATCTAATTTTTAACGAAAAAAAATCTATTATCACGTATGCATTTTTTTTTTTTTTTTAAGTATTACTTAGGATGTGGTTATTTAAACTTGGATCATTAACAAACTGATTGAAGATTCCCTATCGTTTATATTCTTAACAAAGTAAATTTGGAAAGAATCACATGTGCATAGAGTGCATTTCTATCATTGCCCACTAAATTAAATATTACACATAGAATTGAAGATAGAAAAAAATGCATGATATGTACATAAATAATATAATATCATTGTTTGTATTATTTTTTTAAACTAATATCATTGTTTATATTATAGCCATTAATAATGAGATAGCACTAGCATAGTTTAAATTTGTGGTTTTTTTTTTTATTTAAATTAGTTAATATAATCACTTATAATTGTCAAAAAAAGTCTAGAAACAAGCTTCAAATTGTAGGATTTAGAGTTATATATAGTAAATGAGGAAATAGCTTTGCTAGTAACCACCCAACTCATAAAACCTTAATTAAGTTTTTAGAAAAAATTCGGTTATATATTAATTTATCTATTCGCTTATAACCAGATGAAAAATACACGTTAGATGCTTCTTATTAAAAAAAAAAAAAAAATCTAGAGAAAATAATTTAAAACAAAATAGATCTTATAAAATGTTTACATATTTGATGTGTGAGATACAAAACTTTTGAGAATACTTTACATATAAATTTTTTGAAATGTAATATGCTAAGTATATTACAATATGCATATGCATGCAAATATAGAATATAGATCAGATCTCGAGCAGACGTAATGAATGAAAAGTTTTGGTATCCATTTTGTTTACAACAACATCTTGTAGCGGTTTAATTACGTACGTACTTTACTCAATCATTAACCTTACCCTTTAATTGAAATCTTTGGATTGACTTCAATAATTACTTTGATAATTAAATAACCAATTAAAGTGTTTTAATTAAAGATAGAGTTAGCAATTGTTAGGTAGTCAAAACCTTAAAAAAATTTAATTTAAAAAATGAGAAAAAAGTGAGAAAAAGGAATGTGTGATCGTCACAAGATATATTACGAGGAAACCTTGGAAACTTTTCTCCTTTAAGTAGTGTAGTCGTAGACAGCCAACAAGTTATATTACGATTGGTTAGATACATAGTCAAAGTGGCAATCCGTACTAAAGCCAAAGTGTACGTCAGTGACTCAGTGCTCAATCCACCAACCAAAAAATATAATTACTTGTAACATTTAATAAATCGTAGTCGCCAACACCAAAAGAAAAACCCCACCAGCTACCACCATATTAAAGCTTGGTTCAAATTCATGATCAGATAGAGATATTTGAAAAGATATTTAATGATAATGGAGAATGAAGAAGCATCGTTACCAGCAAGGCCATCCATAGGTTTCCCAGTCGGTTTTGCTCTTCTTGTGATCTCGTTATTGTGCATATGTGGTTTTCTCTCTTGTTGTCTCTACTGGAACCGAATTCGATCCCTTTTTTATGGTTTCCAGGACGATGGTAACGCTGCTGACAATCAAATGGATATCGATCATTTGAACCAAAAACTTTCTCCTGATCTTCACAAGGTATATTAATCTCTTCCTCTCTCACTCTCTAGTTGTCTAGCTTCACTACTTTTTATTTCTACTTGAGATTCTTTAAACATATATCTAACATGCATGCATAATCATGTTAATTTGTCGTAGAGATATAGAAGAAGAAATTTAATGCATGAGACATGACATTTGAAACCAAGTGTATGAAATTTGTTTTTTATTAATTGTGCATGATCTTTGTAGGGAGATTAATTATTGATTATTAATTATTATTATTATTATTATTATTATTATTATTATTATTATACGTTGGATTTGATTAGCTTAATCAGTGTTCTCACTTCAAATTGATATGGCAGATGTCAAAGGAAAATCAACCCCAAAGCGTGCTAGTATCCATGCCTGGGGATCGGGTTCCAAAGTTTGTGGCAATGAAATGTCCTTGTAAGCCTCCTGTGTAGTCATTGAGCAAAGGGCTCCTAATTGAATTGATTAGTATGTAATTATACAAATTTATGAGATTTATAAAGTTGAATTGGGTTGCCCCTTGCCCTTTGAGAAGGTGTCCACAAAAACTGAGGCATATAATTAATTGCAACAGGTTCATGAAGAGTAGAATGAGGATTGATCATTTCAATCTCAATTAAGCGATTGTTAGCCATCACATTCAAGCTCGTTAACTGTTTTCAAAGCTCTAGAATTCAATTGTCTTGTATAGTGTCACCTTATTACGATTCTAACTAGTAACGACCTTTATTACAAATTCAGGTTTTTTATTTATATATCTAAAATTTTATGTGAAAATCTAGACAATCAGCATATGGCCTTCTCACCAGCCCAAATCCTGCCCATTTATTTCATCACAGCCCAAAACTATAACATCAGAAAATAGAACTGAAAAATAAAAAGTGTAGACCAATACTCCGGCTATAATACCAAGAGATTGTCAATAGTGTAGACCAAAACTTTGGCTACAATAATACAAAGATATTGTCAAAGTTATAGCAGTTATTGAAGTCAATAATAGCACGTAATATATGATATAGTTTTCCAAGTCTGGTAGAGTGTAGCTTTCAGGTTGTCCATAATTCACTCGTGTGCATAATTCGGTTGTCTAGTGACACAGATTACGACCCAACCACGACCTTATCGTTCTAGTCGGGCAAGTCACATTCTATACACAAACTTTGGTCGTTCCATCTGATTATTTCTCAAACAAGTAATTAATAATGGAAATTATACTCTCATATTAATGTTTTTGAAGCGGTCAAAAGTACCCTAATGTCAATTTCCAATACAGGCTCCCTTCTAGACATGGACCCTCACTGCCCCACTCTTTGACTATTATTTCAAAGGAGTAAATTACACGATAGCCCTCAGTGAGGTTTTAAACACGTAGATACGAAGTTTGGTATTCGTAACAAAAATACTCTCGCGTCATTAGTGACTGTTAGTAGGGTGAGGGGTATCTTTGTCAATTCATTGGGATTGTTTGACGTGTCAGAGATTTTATACATGTAATATTCTGGGTAGATTTAAAAATTAATTTAATAAAAGATAAATTAAAAAATATCTATTTTTTAAGAAAAAATTTATAATTTTATAATTATTTATTAATAAAATTTATTTTTAATATTAATTTTTAAAAGGCAATGACATTTTCGTTTTTGGACTTCAAACTACAGTCAACATTTAGATTCATCATCTTTTTATTGTTAAAATTGGGATATTTTTTATATTCGGTGTATTTAAGGGATTACGTTATGGGGCTATGGTGCAATTCGCTCTATTTTAAAATCCGTAGACAAATCCTGTAGAGGCGGACAGTCACTGTCGTTGAGATCATAATTTTCGATCGAAGGTATAGTTTTGCCTAACATAATCCCGCAATATCTGCCCCCGGCCCATTAACGGCCCAATAATGGTGAGGTGGGAATGACGTGAGCGGATCAAAGACGGATGATGAACCAACGGCAAAGCGTGCAATGGTGGTGGCAGTTAATGATGGTTAAGCGCGTGCATCAGACTGTCCACGTTGGAAGAGAGGTGGCGATCAAGTGGGAGCGTGTGATGCAAGCGCGAGAGTGTGATAAAAAGAGGAGTAAATGTCGATGTCTGTAGCCGGCAATACAAAAAAAAAAGCCGCTTTCTTGTCTCCCTACACATCATATCTCTTCACTCTGTTTTTCTTTGTCCCCTCTCTATCCCACCTCACACTTAATGCTCTCTACGTAACTTACACTCTATTCTCACCCCTAATTATTATTTTTTCTAGGGGCATCAAATAATGGGTCTAGTTCTATGATGTGTGAAATTACTAGTTTACCCTTTTGAGTTAGGGGTTGGTGGGGTCCGTTTTGGGGAAGGGAGAGGAGGGTATTTGTGAGATTAAATAAGGGGGAAATGGGGGAGGGAATCTTGATGTTATAAATACAAAAGAGTAATGAGTGGAGTGGTTGAATTTGTTATATTTGGCTAAACAAAGAGTTATTCATTTTTTGTTTTTGTTTTTCCCCCTCTTCTTTCATTATAGCTCGTGATGATATATTTCTTTGGCAAAGTGTGGTGTCTTCCAATTGTGTAGAGAGGAATTAAAATTGGTATTTAGGAATTGGGAAGCATCATGATTGTTGGGATAATGATAATATTGTGAAAAAAAGTTAGGAGAATATATTTTTTCTTTTTTGAAGTAAACTAATATCATTAACAAACAGCCCCACAAGCCGAGGGAAGAGGAGAATGATTTTAATAAGGGGTAATTTGGTAGTTTTATTATGTTTGGTGATAGCTACGCTGTGTTTTTGGGGGGTGGGGGGCGGAGAGGGAAACTGAGAATGGGAATCACTGCCCAAGAAGTTTAGGACATCTCACGAATCTTATCGGCTTATCTTAAACTTAGTTGAGAAAACGACATTCAAGGGTCGTGATTTAGACACGTCCCCAAATTCTGATTGATGGGAATGGGCAATAAAAAGACAAATTTGCCCACTGTAGAAAGGGCATCACCGGATCCTGAATAGACCATGAAAATGCTACACAGTGGACAGGTTCACACATGATTCAGGCCGTACGTAGAACCCTGTGCTCATTGGTCAGTCGCCATGACATGATAGCTTAGTTGGTACAGTCAGCTTGTAAATTGAAAATTCACCTGAAGAAAATAACCCTCAAAATTATAAATTTAAAAATAAAGAATAAAAAAAAAAAAAGGAAGGCAGAGCAGGTTTGCTTTGTTACGTACCAAAACTCCTCTCACCCGACTAAATTCAACAAAAAAATCGAAAATTTATTGAATCAAATAATAAAAACTACTTTTTAAGTATTATTCTTTCTTTGTGACGTTAATTCTTTATTTAGGAACTGTTTTCTCTTTTATTTATAATTTATTAATATTAAAAAAATATTTGCTGTTATATGTATTTTTTAGGCTACCACAAGTGGGCTGGTAAAAACCCAGAGACCCGGTAAGATAACCTGCTAAAACCGTCCCAACAGACAAAGGTTCAAGTTACTGGTCCAAAGAAACAGGTATAACTTTGTGCTCGAATGTCAGATTGTCTATTATAATATGTTTTTGGAAAGAGATTTTTGTGCTCTATAGTGTGGCAACCTAGGGTTCCCCGGTTGATACCGTTTGCATCCTCAAAGTTGTTGTTTTAATGGATGTGTTCTTGAGATTTACATTTGCTGTCAAAAAGTTCTAACAGCAACCAGCGGCAACAAGGCGTCTAGATCTGCTCGCTCGCCTGATCGCCCCGCTGCTCGCTGACAGCCTGACCGTTGACAGTGTGTCTGTTGACAGCCTGTCCGTTGACAGTCTGACCGCTGATTCTGTCCGCTGACAGTCTCACCGCTAATCGCTATCCGTCAGTCTGCTGTCCGCTGGCGCTGATCGCTATCCGTCAGCCTGTCCGCCAAATCTGATCGCTCAGATCTGCTCGCTCAGAACCGTCCTAACTCGCGGACAGCATGACGTGCACACGCCAAGCCCTTCTCAGAATGTTAGCAGCGCGATTTTCGGGGATCTCACCTACCATGTCAGACGACTCAGACTTTGTGACAGAAGACTTTGAAAATTATAATATGCATTTAATGTTTTCCTATTTAAGTTAGCTTCTCTCCCTCCCAATAAATATGAGTGATTTTCATTGTAAATAGGCTGGTTCTTTCTAGCTCTCTCTCTCTCTTTACTGTTTTCTCTCTCTGCAGTTGTAACAAAATGAACAGTAATAACAGTGACTGCCGCGTCCCTCACCGAAGCCGGTGCCGTAGACGTAGGTCTTTCCTTTGACCGAACCACGTAGATCTTGCGTGCTTTTCTTCTTTCTCCTCTCGTTTTCCTCTGCCTTTGTTTTCTCTTTTCTTTATCTTATTTTCTGTGGATTGCAGTTTGGGCCCAAAAAGAATCTCGTTGACTAGAGATCTGGATTATCTGACCAGATTTTGATGTTAACATTTGCATAATTTGATATTATAATATATATATAGGAAAAATGAAGCTGAAAATTTGAAGCTTGTGTGCAGTGAAAGTCATTTAAAGAGTGTCAATTATAGAAGATTTTGTGTAACCGACCATTGGAGCTAATCGGATAACTACAAGTACAATTGGATAGTGACCAAATACAAACCCAGATGGGTCATTTTATATATATCTACTTGAAAATACTGTTAATTTTTTGTACCAAGTTTTGGTCCATGAAAGAGAGAGGAGTTTTGTTGAAATCAACTTGTAATACCAACAGAGGGAAAGAGAGTGAAATTTCTAATCTTTCCTGGATTTGAAGCCAGCAACTTTTGAATGGAAGGTGATGGCTTTTTCACTATAATTGCATCACATCGACAATAATCACTTACCAGTACCAAAAATATCAACTTTTTTTTTAATATATATTATAAAATATCAACAATTGAAAAAAGATCAGCGGCTGACATTACATGACCAGAAACCAGCAGCCACTGATGAGGGTATCTTTCTGTTGTTCGGCGGATTATAAAAAGCTAGAACGGAAAGAGAATAAGAATTAATAAATAAACACAGCAGAAAATTAAAAAAGCCGAGAAAAAAAATTAGAGTGGTTTTATAAGAAAAGACACATTTTTTAAAGTGCTATATTTTAATGCATTGAGTTTCTCATCGGACAGCAAATAAGCTTTTGTTACTTTGTGCCAAATGGAGGGTCCTTAGCTCTCTCTCTCTCTCTCTCTCTCTCTCTCTCTCGAAGCACAAACAAGAGAAAAAGAAAACTCTTCTTGCTCTGCAAAATCGATTCTTTTCTTCTTTCTTCTTCAGCTTGTGATCTGTATACTTAACAAAGGTAACTCCTTTTCACTTCCCATTTAAGTTTTGCTTCGAGTTTCTAACTTTTATCGGTATACATGTGATTTGTTCTTGGTTTGTTTTTTTAGTTTCTTTCACTCTTTTTTCTCTACCGGGTTGTCGTTGTTCGTGTTGTTTCATGCTTTTGCCTTTCTGATAGTTGCTAGCTGTTTGGTTGCTGAGAAAATACATGGAAAAAGAAAATGTGTAGATGTTAATGTGTTTATCATGTTTTTGGTTGTCCATACCATTAAAAAGGTTTCAGCTTTTCAGTTCCATTATCTCAAAATATCAACTTTTAATGAAAACTTAACTCAGATTAGAGAATTTTGTTCTCCTCCTCCTGTTTTTCAAAAATTTCTCACACTTTCTTACCTACCAAACACGGTCATCATATTATTTTGTATTATTTTATTTTTTATTATTATTATTTTTGGGGTCTTCTTGTACTTGTTTGCTGTTATATATTTACATGCATATATATATATATATATTTTTGGCATTACCTTTTATGTGCAAATTATTTCTATTTAAGACCCTGTTACTGACTTTATTTTTGCTAAATTCAGTTAATATTATTGTTACTATTTTTATTTTTGTTTATCAAACTTGGTTTGTGGTGTGTACATAATTAATTAACACAAGTGATTTGGATCTCTCAAACCGTAAACAGTTATGCTTATTAATATTGTCATGAAATGTCATTAAGAGTTTTGACTTACAAAGCTTCATGGTCTATACGTATACGGATTTTTAGTATTTATTTCTCTTTGCAATTAATCAGCGCACTTTAAAGAAACTTTTATTATTTTTCAACCCTACAATTACATATTTGTTAGACTTTGATGTATTTTTAAGCAAAGTAGGTGTAAGTGAGACTTACTTGCCATCTCCTTCATTTACTTTCTGTGCCCATGGATCTGTTTTAAGTTTTGACCTTGTTGCTTTTAGTCTATTCTACTTGGCTCAGGACATAGCATATGTAATATTGTGATTGAAGTAACGTTTGATTATAGTAGAAAAATTTCCAGATTAATCATTCGTTGAATCGGTGCTCTCTCGTTTGTTTAACAAGGATAGCCAGCTGTGATTGAATTTATTGTTTGATTTATATATATATCTATATATTCCAAGCAACAAATAGAGAGAAGGAACTTATAGGTTATTGCTTCGTCGTTCGCTCGTTTTAAATTTCTCTGTGTTTGTGTTTTTGGAAATTCTTTTTTGAATATTCAGGTTGTTGGGATAGGATTCGGGATTTTGTTTCGTGAGGATTTTTATTCTTGTTGTACTTAAGCAGGCCATAAAGAATTTTGAGTGTTTGTATTTTGAATTCTGATGTCTCCACCACTGCTTGGTGTTGAGGAGGAGGAAGGGCATCCAAGCAATGTAACTTTGTTGGCTTCATCGTCCTCCTTGGACAGCATATGCCAAAACAACCCGGAATTGAAAGAGCGTAATTACATGGGATTATCAGACTGTTCTTCAGTAGACAGCTCAGTCATTTCCAATCTTTCCAATGAGACCAAAAGCAAAAGTAGTCTGAATCTGAAAGCTACGGAGCTGAGGCTTGGACTTCCAGGGTCTCAATCTCCAGAGAGAGATCCGAATATTTGCCTATTAAGTTCTGCACAACTGGATGAGAAGCCCCTTTTCCCTCTGCATCCCACAAATGATGGTCACTACCCATTGCAAAAAAACAACAAAAGAGGATTCTCTGATGCTATGGACGGCTTCTCAGAGGTGAAAAGCTCCCCATTTACTGAAGTGGATTGAAAGCTTTTTTTGCCGATGGGATCTAACTTGGATGCTTGACCAATCTCTGATGCAGGGTAAATATCTTTCTAATTCTGAGCTGTTGTCACCGAGGCCTGCTCCAAACTTGGGATTGAAGTCAGGTTCTGTGCTCGAGAACCTCGGAGCTCAACCAGCCAAGACAAAAGAAACAACAACTCAGAAGACAACCCAAGAAAGGCCCCATGCTGCCAATGAGACTAGATCAAATCCTAATGGTTCTGGTAACAACACAAGCAGTGCACCTGCTACCAAGTAAGCACAAAGAAAGTATTATTTTGTCATTAGTTTGGTTTATTTGAATAGGATAATCTAAAATTCTTTGTATTTGGCAGGGCACAGGTTGTGGGATGGCCACCAATTAGATCATTTAGGAAGAACTCATTGGCATCCACTTCAAAGAACAATGATGAAGTGGATGGAAAAGCAGGGCCCGGTGCTTTGTTTGTCAAAGTCAGCATGGATGGTGCTCCATATTTGAGAAAAGTGGATTTGAAAAATTACTCCAAGTATCAGGAACTGTCGTCTGCTCTTGAGAAGATGTTCAGCTGTTTTACCATCGGTGAGCTCTTTCAAACTTTATCCTTGAATTGAGATTTTATATTTATGTAATGCATGCTGGATTGTATTCTTTAAAGCTGCTCATTAGTCTGCATGGATCCAGTTACTACTGTTTTCATGTGTGATGTCAGGTCAATATGGATCTCACGGAGCTCTGGGCAGGGAGATGCTGAGTGAGAGTAAGCTGAAGGATCTGCTGCATGGCTCAGAATATGTACTTACTTATGAAGACAAAGACGGGGACTGGATGCTTGTGGGTGATGTTCCCTGGCCGTAAGTTCTATCTCACTTATCCGCTTGTTGGTTGATGTCATCTTTCTAGGATGTGATTTACTTACCTTGTCATTGCATTTAATCCTATCCAAGATCTCAAGTTAGTGTAGAAGCGTGGTTTTGCGTATGGGTAATGGTGCTGCTATTTGTAGTATAGAAGAATTTTTTAGAAGTTTAATAGCAAATATGAAGTTGAAAGAAGCTCTGTCCCAATATTTATGCATATCAAAATGAGTCAGTATAATTCGAAACTAGGTAGAGAGAATCTGTGAACCCTGGAAGAGATTAAAATTTTAATGATTAATGTACTATGTCCAGATCTGCAATTGCTATGTATAAAGCTTATGTATGCCTGTCTACAAATAGGCTATATTGCAATTGGATTATATAATGTAATGAATGATGCCATGCATGCTGTAATGTAATTTTGACCGTCTGGCCAGTTGTTTTATTTTATTATTCAAACTTGACCAACAACTTATAGAATATATGTATTTTTTAACCATAGCAATTGTAAGTAAGTTGTTATTTATATTTTTCGGACATTTCCATATGAATGTTCTTTTATTGTCTTTATTAACTTTTTTATATGGAACTACATATTGTGTTTATCAATTTTTTTCAACTCCAATATCAGCCAGATCAATATAGAGACAACAGTTGTATTAGCATGTACCTATTGTTTCTGCCTCCAGGTCCAACGAAGAATCAATGTACTTTATGCAAGTGTTATTCTGATTTAAGGTGCAAGAGTACTTAACAAACTTATGAGAAGTTACTTATTATTGACATGAACTGCAAAGTTAAACGTTCCTTATTTAGTTGGAGCAGAATTTGTAGAGTTCTATAATGAAATTTGGTACATGCTTCTAGTCTGTCCATGCATCACAATGTTCTGTGCTTAGAATGATCTTCATGTAGGAAGACTGTAGTCTAATTCTATGTTTGCTCTCATTTCAGGATGTTCATTGACACTTGCAAGAGGCTAAGGATAATGAAGAGCTCTGATGCCATTGGCCTAGGTATGCTTATCAATTTTATTTTCCACTTAACTAAACTTGGCCACTCAAAAGTTATTGGAGCATCAAAATCCTCAAGATGACTTCTTTTTTTCAAGAAACATGCCTCATCCCTATATGCATCAGTAACAAGACTTCTCAGCGTTTGTGCCCATGATGATCCTCAATTAAGACTTTGACAAGTAATATTCATAAGTAAAAGAGATTTAATCCCATTCTCAATCTCAAAGATAACGAGTCATTAACTTATTGAACTCATGCCAGATGGATGCTAACCAGTGCAGTGTGCACCATGTGTTACTTAATCCGTTTGTAGTTTTTGTACTGACTCATCTGATGAACATTATACACCAGTCTATGTATCTGATATATTGTTTTATCTAGTCTATATCCGATTCTATGAATTTTCTCTGGACTGATTTTTTAGCACTTTATGATCAGATTCTGAAGTGTTGATCACAATAAAATGATGTTAATTCGTTGAGAAAATCTGTATGAAATTGTAACCTAGTAATGCATAGTTGGTTTCTATATTATCAATCAATTAATATACAACTCTTTTTTTAATCTTATCCCAAAGAATGTGACAGTTAGGACATTTTTAACTCTAGTAATACCAATGCAAGACATCTGCCCACTTATTACTTGCCTCGAGAGATTTTTATTTATCATCTTAGTATGAGGCACATAACAAATTTTAGCCACAACATATCAGGATACCTGTGAGGTTTCAAGATGCATGATCCTGAATTATTTTTAAAGTTGCACCATTGTCTTTGCCTGAATCTAGTTCATTATTCTTACAAATTTTGGTTTGTGTAGCACCTAGGGCAGTGGAGAAATGCAAGAACAGGACCTAGCTATCATCAAACATGATTGCTGCTATCCATCCAGCAGTGCTCGGAGATGACAGAGTCCAGGAGCACAGAAAAAGCACAAACCAGATTCCTGTTCAAATCTGAAGAATGAGAGGCTGTCGGACCGGGTAGGGGATCATGGGCATCTGCTTTACTATGGTATTGTGTTTATGTTCTCATTGTGAGGAATTTCATGTTCTGTAAGCTATGTTTTTAGTCTATTAAAATTTTAAACATCCTAGACCTTGTATTTGAGAGTGTACCTCTAAATTGGCTCGTTAAGAGTCCGGACAAACTCCTGTTCCCATGCGGGTATTGTAGCTTGTAAAGTGCATTGTTTGTCGAACGTTGATGTTATGTGTGTTTGTATGATAAAAAGACTTAAAAGCCAAGTTATCTGTAACCCACCCCCCTCCTTCTGTATGGATTTGTGTCTCAAGCCACAACTCTTAAGTTGTCTGACTACACTGGTCATTTATTTACGTATTTGTTAACATGTACTCGCAGTCATATAACCAAAGCACGAACACAAGTTGCAGAGATTGAAGAATAAATTAAGTAAAATTCACGTGTCGGTTTTGAGCCTTTGAGGGTGATAGTTAAAGTACATAGATATTGCCAGGTCCTGTTGATTTGGTTGTCGGAAAGTAGTCATGTGAATACGTGGTGCACTGCCCATTTGTATATAATAGGCTGCATTATTGATGTTCCCATTCAATAATTATATGTATATGTACTGCTGCGGGTATACAAGATATGTTCTTGTATAAATTATAATGCACATTGGATTCTCAGGATTCTGAGAAAAAAATAGTTGTAACCCATTCCAGCACATCATAATTCATGTACCGTCTTGAGAAAAAAAAATATATTTTTAGTTTTTAGACTTTAAAGACACAATGGCAGCTCATGAGCCATTTGAAGGCCCAAAACCAGGTGCTGTCTACATTTTAACCATTATTATGAACTGAAGAAGACAGATTACAACACAGGAAGTACGTAAGACTTGTATTTCACGTGGAACGATATGTATGATCATGAATGCCAAGAAAAGGCCAAATTTTATTCAATGCAGTGTAATAATCAAACCCTCAACTACAAAACAAACAAAGAAAATAAAAAGACTATCTTTCAACTTGGGGCGGTGGGGGACATGGGGCTGGGAACTATTCAGGACGACTGATGGTGATGGAACTGAGCACGACCAGAAATAGTTCACTTCAATGTATATGTATGTGCCAAATAAAACTTGTCCCATATATGGAATTATTTTTGAATTTTCGAGAATGGTCTGGTACTCATTTTTTTTTTTGGTATCATTCATCGCGATACATCCATTTTTTGAGACCATGTTTTTACGTTCGATTTAGATATAATGTATGTCGTAATATATATATATATATATATATAATTCAACACAATGCATCCATTTTTTGAGATCATGTTTTTACATTTGATTCAAATATAATATATGTCGATATATATATATCAACCTAAAAACTTAAATTTAAATGTAATCAACAAACCCAAAGTGGCATGATGACTACATTTGTAGCTCAAACATAATGTTATTATGATCGAGGCAACATTTTTATGCTATCTTGGTATATTAATATGAATATACGGCCCCATTATGTTTTATTCAATTCCATGTCTTCTTTCACTTTCTTTTGGTTGTTTCGTGTTTGTATACAGAACTTGTCACATTCTGTATGGCTATTTACAAGCCCAAGTATGTCAATAATGTAATTCATTGGTTGAAAACAAAGCTGTGAAGATGAGTTGCTATTGAAGTGAAGTCCAAGATTGGCAATATACATTTGTTTGATATTACTGGGCTTTGAATCGACGCTTGTTTGCTTTGAATCTTTGTCGGGGCTCCATTTATGCCCAAATTGCTTCTTTTAGAGAATTTGTCTGAGTGTGACCTACTAAGGTGGGTTGTCAGGAACTATAGAGTTAAATATCAATTGCATTGAATTTTGGTCTAACACCATTGTAAGTCAAAGCCAAAGAGAAATGTATGTAGTCATCAAATAACATGTCAATGCTGATGCCTCATAATTCCCACATTAATTCAACATTTGGGTCCCCATTGCATTTCTCGTATTCATTAGTAAATGTGATCAGTTTTTAGATATATAATATAAAACAGTACCTTTTTGACAATTTTCCATCTTGCTGACTTATAGTTTCCTTAAGTTCATTATTGATGAAACGTTACATCATCAACGGTCATCCAATATGATTTGATCTGGGTTTGAGTACCCTACCACAAATGATATTTTAAAAATAATAATACATCATTTTTTTATTTGTTGGTGAAAGTCACAAGGATTAAAACCCATGACCTGCCTCCAATAAGTGCCCATTCCATCGATCACTCGTCTGAAAAATGGCAGCAAATTTAGCAAGCAAGGAATGGCAAAGTTAAAAGCTCCCCATTTGGTGCTGGGAAACCAGTCAACAACCAGAGTTAGAAAATTTTATCTCTGAGATTTGAAGTGTCAGAAGTCACCTAAACAAACATGGTATGATATGGTTGTTATTAAACAAATGTAAATGAGATGGAAGCAGCATGTGACGAGGAACCAAAGTTAGTCACGTATCTAAATCATTTGATTTGTCCTTTGCTCTCCTTCATTCTATAATACTGTACATGATTAGAAGAGAGTTGGGAGTTGTTAATTATGTTAGTTGGCGAAAGGGATTGGTTAAAGAAATTATGAGCCTAATGATCATTATTGTTCAATTCCCACTATCCACTTCTTTAGTGGGTGCTTTAACTTCTTAATGAGATTATTGTCAATATCAATTATTATATTCAATCAATAGTTTAAAAGAAAATGATAGATTGCAACAGCTAAAACTCCTCTTCAGATAATCAAAATCATTTCAATCTGATGACTCAATCATGTTAAAAATCATTTGTTAACGTCACAAAGTCCCTCAAATTTGAACCTTAGTATAAGAAGTGACACTTGGTTATAATGTTACATAACCAAGGAAATAAAGCAGGAATACGCAAGTCCACATTTGGCTAGGCAGAGACGTAGAGATAAGGTCATACAAATTTTTGGTGCTGATCATAGTATCCAAAACAACGACTAATGACCATATTAACATAATATCATAACATGGATGTCATTATCAGAAGCTCAAACCATTAACCAACCAGGCAATGAAAACATTCCACATGACTTGTTCTTTAATAGTTTTGTTCTCTTTTCACAAAGTGGTCATGAAACTCTACATCATGCCGATTCTTCTGCACATGCTCCATCAAAAACGAGAAAAGAATATGTCTAGATAGTGCCAAGTCCAAATTAAACTGTTAGTAGATTGAAGACGCAACAGGAAAAGCAAGAATAAAGTGGTCGTTATAGATAAATTCATTGAAAAGAAAGCAAAGGAAAAGTAACATCAAGTAAAATTTAATTCGATTCTGCTTTTGTAACCCAAAAAAAAAAAGGTATAGTTTTAGGTCAAAAGCAATTCCTAGTACAACAAGTTTCCCCTCCCCTTTTTGAATACTAATCTCTAACTGTTTAAGTTAAACATAATTTAGATTATCTTATAAACCTTCCCTCTTTCATATTCTTTGAATCTAATTTGACAAAACGTCATTAATTAATGGATACTTAATTAGTTGTGTGCATGACACAACAAACAGAGCTTAATTACTAGGCCATGATTTCTTCTTTTTGGCCCACTTTTTAAGATCTAGAAGATCGATCAAAGACAATGGCTGATACAGTCAAATCTTTCAAGAATTTTTCTGAAATGGGAGAAATCAAGTAGGCCTAAAGTTGTGTCATCATGTAATGTTAGTTTGTAATTGGTTTTTTTGGTCCCTTTTTTATTATCCCTTAAAAGCCATGACCTACAAAACACAACACAACACATTGGCATTAAATGGTGAAGATGGTTACAGAGACAGATTTGATGATTTGCACATTTGTGGTGGTGATTAAATCTTTTCAAACACTGGTAGGGCTTGTATATCTGTATATACCTCCTTAAATCTCAACTGTGAAAACACAAACTAGCTAGCTACATGCTCCCCTCAGAAAAAAAAAAAAAAAAAACAATGATTGATACTCTTGACTTGATTAATTACTCATCACAAACATCGTACCTGTTATTGTACCAACCTCTCTCAACAAATTTGAAGGACCCATTCAACTAATGGGTCAGACAATGTCCCTCTCACATCTTTAGGTTGATTATATGCAGCCATAAAGGCTCCATGCAAGCCTTGAACTTGAAGCATCAGTAACATTATTATACTCTCTATTTTATGGATTTCATTTTCAAAAAATTTTGGATCGTTAGATGCACATGCATCCAAGAGATAAAAATACAAATATTCATACAGGGATTTTGTAATTTCCAATCATAGACGGGCATGGCGGTTGGGTCCACCTGCAAGAATCTGAATGGGCCAACCAAGATCAAAATGATCAGGATCTTCAGCAATCAAGTGTGACAGTTTTTTCAAAGCACGAAAAACAAAACAAATGTGCCAGTTGTTCAAACTGGCGTCTTCTAGTTTTCCGTTTGGCGACCCCAAAACCTGTTGTTGGATTTGAGATTCCTTTTCAAGATTCTAATATGTTTGGTTAGTCCTATAATGCTAATATTTGGTAATTAAATGTTAATTATTGATATAAGACATAACTAGCGAACAAATTGTTCAATAAAGGAGACCCCTACATCAAATTAGTAGCTGGATGACCAAAACGAGGCCACCATTAATGGGAAGCGGAGATGGGAAATAACGAATTTCTGAATTTGGGTTGTTAGATTGCGTGAGAAAACCTCAATGAAATTTTATAGTTTTCAGACACAATTTCTCTATTCTAAATTGTTTGTGTAGTTGTACTCGAAGACTAGAATATAATCTCGGTGCAATAATTTTTTCTAGGGGAAATTTATTTATTAGTCCCTCTGCTATTAGAATGTATCAATTTTTCAACTATGAATTCAAAGTGATCCAATCCTCTTTAAATTTTTTATTTAATTCTTGACATTAATTAACCATAGATTAAAGCTAATAGAGACAAGGGTAACGTAGACACTTCAATAGAATTATTTTAATTTTAAAGTAAAATAAAATTAAGAAAATAAAAAAAATAGATAGAAATTAAAATTTAAAAAAAAAATGGATTTTCACTGTACACCTTTGAAATTAACTTTGAAGGCACAGATAATCAAGATAAAATTATATATAAAAAAAAAAGATGGATTTCCACTACCAATTGTAAAGATGGATGGTGGCAATTGAAAGTAATTAAATCAAAATTTTAAAAAATAATAATAATGAATAAAATATGAAAGATAATGTAATTGATAAATTTGATTAATTCATTTTAACTTTTTAAAGTTATGAAATATTGATAGTAAAATCATTATATATATATAAGATAAATCAATATGATTTAAGACATAATTCATATTAATAAATACTAAAATTTAATTGACAATGGATATATAACACTAAAAGTAACATATTTCATCTGTTAGACTAATTCGCTTGGTACTAAAGTTATTCCTTCCATCAATATTCACACTAATCCTCATTATTCACACTTCATTTTATTTCAAGAGCACAAAAACTAAAAATAATAATAAACTAGTGTTTAACAATCTAATTTACAAAGGTAGCAATATCACAATACCAAAAATCACCTTAAACTATTTTTCTTTTTCGGTTCAGTTGTTCGCTCAAGAGATCTTATGAATAATTATATTTAAAAATGGCAAGTAGGGCTTGGTGGTATGGACAATTAAATTATACATGTAGACTAAATATAAATTAAAGGGTCATCTTGGGGATGCTTATGCTGATATATAATACACCTGTAAGGTTGTTAGGGATTCTATTAGTTATACCCTCATGACATGTGCCCCATTAATGACAACATCTCAACAACCAATTAAAGTTTCATTTGTCAGTTTCATTAAAAATACTCTTCCTAATCTTCATTGATTTCAACTTGGAGGATATTCTCTTACACACCATTTCCATTTCTTATTAAACTTATGGCCCATGTTACTACACCAGTCAATTTAATGTCAGTTTGACAAACCAATGAAGTTTTTTTTTTTTTTTTTTCAAAAGATATTCTATTCAAATATATGTACCATATGTACAGTAAAAGATATTCTATTCAAATATATATACCATATGTACAGTAAAAAAATCTGCAGAATTTTTTTTAATCTACGTGACGTAAATTGGAACTGACACGGAATATAGTCGGAATCAAACGAGATTAATACATACTGAACTCATGATTCAAAAAAAAACTTTTAAATTAGAGAAAACGACTCACAGATAAGTGAAAGAACTGATTTCACATGAGAGGGAGAGAGAGAAAATTCATCTTTATTATTTTTAATTTTACAATATGAGGACAGTGTGGTTGATCAAACCCATGATTAGGCTATAAAGGGAGTCAAGTTTTTTCCCACTTAGCTGATGCCCAAGAGCATATCTGTAGAGATTTTATTAGGTGCGAAAATTGGTATTTATTTTTATCTGGACATAAGTTACGTAACTAACTATTGTACCGTAAAATAAGTTATTTAAATCATAGAACCAAAAGTTTGACTACTTTACTGATTTAAAATAAATTATTTAAGTTACATAATCAAAAGTTTGATTATCTTACTGATTGGGTAAGGTTATCCATCAATAACAATTATTAGATAAGATTATTATTAATAAATAATCTTATCAAACCAGTAAAGTAGTTAAACTCATCAATAATTTATTTCAATTTTAAAATACATTCAAATCATATATACTCTTTATAAGTCTTTGTATACTATTAACCAGAGGCGAGGCAACGCCATCAAATTTTATTTTTTTTACAAAATACATTTATATAATGATTTATGTATCCTTCAATTTCATATAAAACATATTTTATCCCATCTTTAGATATTATATAATTTATTTATTGGTCCCTTTAAATGAGTTTCCTTTTTGCCTCTTAACTCCGTCCCCTGCTATTAACATTTGAAATTGTTCTGTTTATAACCATTTGAAAGCATTTTCTGTACAAACATTAAAAAAATAATGTTAGAAACTTTACACGAATTTCTATTATCAAGTGTACATTTAAAATATTTTGTTGACATTATAAAAGTAGCGATCAGCTTTCACACCATGGACGTATGAAATAAAGAGTTCTGATATTTGATAAGCCTTTCTTTTAAAACTTAATGATTAAGCGTGTTCAAATCGAAGAAATCAAAAGCCAAGTTTACTTTTAAAAAGTTACACGAATTTCTTGCTGCAACAAATTGCATTAGAGATTATTATTATCATTATTTTATTTATAAACGTAATTTTTTGCATTATAACTTATAAAGAGTGATTTCATTATATTTCGATAGACCTATTGGAACACCATACCATTTTTTTTTTTGTATTTCCTTATTTACAACAATAAAATGTTAAAAAAACATAAAAATTATAAATATTAAATAAAATAAAAAAACTAAGATACTAAAATCCCAATGACAAGGCCATGTCGTGGCCAACGCAGATATAACATTAGTTTTCAGAGAGTCAAGCGGAGAAAGAAGAATGTCACATTTTTATAATCCTAATTAATGAGGTAACCATATCTAAGTAATCTTAATTATCTATTCCCCTCATGCTACTTGGGATCCCACAACTAATAAAAAAATCAACTCTCAACACTATTAACAATCGATTTTCAGCTATCTTAGACTCGAGGATTTGATCACGGGTTCTCTGTCACACATGGCCATTGCAGAATAAATGGTGCTTCTTAGTCAAAAAGAGTGCTTCTACGGCGGTGCTTTTCTGCTTATTGTTTTTCTTTCCTCGGTTAATTAAAATAAGAGATAACCCTTAAAAACCCCTAATTTTTTATGGATTATCCATTTCTTTATATAATTTCGTTTTTATCTAAAATACCACGTAACTTTAACTTAAATACTCAAAATCTCCATGGGAGGCGTATAAAAGGATGATATTATCTCTAACGGTGACAAATTTCACTATGTTGTCATAATTGATTGTTTAACTTCAGAGACAAAAAAGAAAATTTAATGAAAATATTAATAAAAATATAAAAATAAAATAAATAGTATTACAAAATATGTTTTTATTTTAAAATAAAAATAAAAATTATATATAATAATATTTTCATTTTTTCCTCTTAATTTCCCTCTCTCTTTCTCTCTTTTCTCTTTTCCTCTTTCTCTCTCCATCTCCGATCATATTTGCTAATGGATTCAACGACGACGACAGTATAATGGAGACCTCGATTTTGAGTCTCTATTATCGGAGATTGAGATGGATCTCCCAACGGTGTAGACTAATCGTTTTTTTTTCCCTATTTTGTTGTTTGAGTTTTTTTATTTCATGGTATTTGCTGAAGATTGTGGGATATTGATATTTGATGATTGTAAGAGATTGATGATTATGAGAGGTTGATTATGAAAAATATGAGTATTCGGTCTGGAAACCTAGAAATAGAAAGAGAGAAGAAAAAAAGAGAGAGAGGATCTAGAAGTGTGGGAGGTTGAAGTTGAGATGGAATTTATGACCATGGAGATTTAGATTGGATTTCCATTGTCCATCCAATTTGATGGGTGGTTGAGATACAATCTGATTTTTTTTTTTTTTTTAATTTAATTTGTTTTTATTTTTTAAAATATTATAGAGGTAGTTTGATTTTTTTACCTTCTGTACATATTAGTTGTACTCTTCCGTCGTCAAAGTGATAAAATGAGGTTTTTTTGAATAATAACAGTATTATATGAGAGAAAATGGTTAATTTATCGAACGTCTAGTGGGTTTTAGGATTTTTCCTTAAAATAATGGGTCAAATTGCATGAATTAATTAGCAAAAAGCAACTTGGGAGTATGTGAGATGATGGGATCTCACATCATACGGGGTGTCCAGTTAATGTCATGTGATTTATGGCATTTTCCTAAATTCTAAATCTTTAATAAGGACATAACTAATTCATCCTTTTATAATATTAATTAAACACCTGCTTCTTCATTCTAACATATGCCATCCCAAATTTATTATTGTCGTTGGTCAAGAACTTTATGTGGGGTTTGGTCAGGTTAGTTGTTATTATTATTGTTCTTATTACTATTATTTGGGTTATTATTGTAATTAGCAGCCAAAGAATAAAGTTCTTTTTTAAAATAAATAGTGATAACATATTATTAAAAATAACATTCAATTGGTAACTACACGATGATATGTAAGCTGTCCAAAAACAGATGCATCTGTCCCTTCTAGACCTAAAGTTATTATAATTATTTATGTTTTAATGAAATATACTTATAAAAATAATTTTAAGACTGTGTATATCCGAACTATAGGTGAGACCAAAAATAAATTTAGAACTTTGGAATTTCTTTCCGATGCCCAAAAAAATTAAAATTTGTGACCTTGGATCAATCATTATGTATTGTCCGGTTCTAGAAGTTAATTAATTAATTAATTAATTTTTAAAAATACAAGCATTTTCATTGATCTATGCTATACAGTATGGTCCGTGAATTATGAGGGTTGTGGCCATTACGAGTATTTGGCTAGAGACGGATCTCTTACCAAATGGTAGGACCTTGTGCTGGTTGGGGTCCGGTCTGTATCACAAGAATTGATGTCACAATTATCACATAAAGATATATTATATGTAAATAAACTAATTGCCCCAAAATTGACTTTATTTTATGGGTGCAATACAATAGTTTCCTTTTGTATAGATTTTTTTTTTTTAAGACTGCATTTTTTTGTTTAAATACTGAAAATTTCATTAAACTATCTTAAATTTGAGAATCATAGATTACAAACATCAATATTCAATTAAACTTGGAACAACTATAACATGCTCAATACAACGAAATTTCATTATAAAAAACAAAGAACGAGCAATAATGATTAGATGGAATATCAAGTGATACCCAATCATAAAAATGGTGAGACGCCTATAAGATCGAGTCAATTCATATAACAACTAGAACTTAAACTAACACATAAAATTAAAACATAAATAAAAATTAACAATAATATAAAATACTATACAAATATATCTTTTTGAACCCAAAAGACAGCAGCTACAACTATTTGAAAACTGGACATGGTGCAACATAAGGGATTCCTCCTATACAACAATAAAATCTCCTTCCCAAACTTAAATAAATCAACTCTAATACAGTTTTGAGGCTTCTGATTACAATGCCCTCACCTCGATGAAATCATCTATGAACCATTATTACAGTTAATCATGAAGGAGACTTAGAGCTGCTAATCTTCACTCAAATTTAAAATATTTATAAATAAAATCAGGTCATTATGAGTTTTTAGGAGTGGATCCAGATGATCATATCATTTGGATCCATCCCTAAAACCCCAAAAACTAAAAAGGCAAAAGATGAGAAGAAGAGACGAGAGATAAACAGAGAAGAACAAAAGAAAAAAACGAAGGAACCAAACCCAAATCAGACCAGGAGAACAATTTCAACAAAGTTTTCCTTTTCTGTTAAATGAGAGAGTTTTCTCTCTCTAACGGATAAGAGACTTTGAGAAGAATTTAAGAGTTGGACTTTATTTAATTTGCGTTGTTGTATAGATTTATTTCCAAAAGTAGCTCAATTTATTGAATTTGAATTACTGTTAATCATTGGATGCAAACATGGAATTTTTAAAAGACAATAATAGAACAATCAAGTTTTGAATGGTGTACATCTACATTTTTCTAGTTTGTGATGAATTAAATCTCACAATACATGTGCTTTAACATGTGTGGGGAGACACATTATATTATGAAATACTTCGATAAACTTTTATGATGATCGATGTAGTATTGCAACAAATCCTTATATCTAATTTTCAACATGCGAGAGGAAAATTCGCTTTATATTATAAGAGAGACTTCCACAAACTTTTTTTTTTTTTTCTTTTTTTTGAGTAAACATAACTTCATTGAACATAGATAGAGAAAATATAGATTTTTGTTACATTATACCATCTATGGGCCTTCAAGGAGGATAAGATAAGAGAAACGGGATTGTGAATGGTTTTAATTTTTGATAATGGTACGACAAACTCTTATTTATTTATTTATTTTTTTAAACTGGTACGACAAACTTTTGTATTAATGGTTTTTGATATCAACAGACTTCCTGTCCGATCACTATCAGATTTTAAAAATAAAATATAATAACAAAATTATAAAAGTTCAGAATTAACATTCGAAAATTGGTAATGATTTCCGTTAAAGAATCACCAAATGTTTTGTTTTTAGTCAAGAAGTTTGACTGAACAAGAAAGGAGACGCCACGTGGAGGTAGGACAAGAGGCATGCTGATGACATGGGCATCTCAGATGGTATGCTAGAGCCATGTCATCACGTAGTAGGGTCCACACGGACAAAGTTAAATACTTCATTAAGCTTATTTACCTTGGAGCTCGTAATTATGTACTCACTTTGCATGCATTAATTGATGTGTTGACTATTAAGATACGTATTTAAATATAAAAATTTAAATAAATATTACAAAAAAGAAGAAGGAGGAAAATAATTAAGAATTAAGAAGGGCATTAAAGTCGTAAGTGCCCACTTTCATTGAGATGCCATTCACGTCCACATCGATCGGACCAAAATCCTACTAATTTTGGTGATATTAAAATTAGTAATTAAGGTCGAACATGTAAAAACACAAAAGCATAATTGGACCATGCAGGAAACCGAACCCCCACCCTCCTTGCATTTAATATTTCCTTAATTAGCGTCTTAATCATTTGTTCTAAGGGATATTATTAAAATATTATTATAAAAATCATTAATTTTTTATATTAAAAAAATAAAATTTTGTGGTATTATTTTTCATTTTAAAGAATTTTTCAGATTTTTTTTTCTTTAATTTAGTCCTACATTAAGGTACATAAGTTGTTGATTTACTTTCTATTATTGACTTTTTTCTTTTTTTTGAAAATATTCTATTATTGAGTTGATTCTTTTGGATATTCCAAAATTGTGAAAGTTAATGTTACTTACAAGGAATAAACATATAAGTTAGATGAATTAAGGAACTATATCATACTAGGCCACGTATTATTTGGATGTGAAGTATAAAATTGACCCCTCAAAAGTAATACTTATATGATGCATCTAATATATCACACATGCTTTTCATTCAGATTGTATTAGATATGGCATGACTAATTAATCACATTTACTTTTATACAATGGAATATGAATTAAAATAAATAGTGTATCATTGATAGATGCATATCACTTAAATCCGTCTTCAATATCAGGTCAACTAAAACAATATCCTCGGCATGCCAATCTTCACGTCTTCCGATTAATTTTGATCCCCAAACCTTTTTTTTCTTTCAAAAAAAAAAAAAAATTGAAACTTATATTTCTCTTGTTTCTTTTCATAACTTTGATGATTATATATAAAGCAATGTTAGATACATTCATTGATATTAGTAAGTGTTTTATTTTTTTTCAAGTTGACATTAGTAAGTGTTTCAAATGAACAATTATCCATTCCATTTGAATGACAATCCTTTACATAACAAGAAAACAATTGTTCCTATATGATATTATTATTGCAATTAATTTCACACAAACGAAACATATATATATATATACATATTTGTAACCAAAATAGATGCACATTTTTAGCATTTACCTAATGAATAAAAGATAAATGACAATTTCCCACGACTTAGTTTGTACCTCGCGTACCTTAATAGTAATTCAAATCGAATTGCACCTTCTTATACGACCCATCAATCATGCCACTAAGCTTAATGATATGATGAACTATCCACCGATACAATGCGTCTCTCTAATTTGGGTTTTCCCACAATGAAAATGTCCATACAGGGATTTAATTATAAAAATGGTATTAAACTGTATTTTATTTTCCATCAATATCACTGACAAAAAATCTATAAGACACATAACTAAGAATCAAGATCCTGCAGATTTACTGTTGGTATTATATATAATATCTTATATATGGTTTTATCATTGAACTTCGAGTGAATGCCATTATATATATATATATATATATTCTCTCAGTACCTTGAACGTGGACGAAACCGAAGTTGATTAGCCAATAACAGCAGTAAAATTAGAAAATCAAAACGAACAGGAACTGCAGATTTGAGTCTTTCATTGCCGGAATGCAATGAATTTCTCGAAGAAGTTGAGTGTTGTCTCCGCAAACACAAGCATGCAGTGCAATAAAATTGGTTAAACATCACTAAACCTACCATCCATAGCCCCATATCAAAAAAGGGAATCCAAATTTAATTAATTAAACTAATAACCTTCTCGTTTTGCACACGGAAGTAATCAAAATACAAAAAGTGGATTTGCTCTGCCTAACTTGGATTATAAAAAGGATTAAACATAGTAATTAAAAAATGATTAGGTGGAGACTGGAAGTTGATGATCACACACTTTATTCCCGGAAGGAGTTGACAAATGACAATTGACAGAAGCACCCCAGTTAAAGCAGTGGGGATTTCCTATGAAAAACGTCAGCCAAAATCAGGGTAAACGGAGTGAAAATTGTTGACACTTATTGGGGACCCACGTGAGTGTTGGAATTATTGACTGTGATAACAAATGCATATTTGTATATGTGTAATGTGTATATCGTTGCCTGCTGTCAAGTCGCTTTTTTGCAGACTGATCGTGAATTGTGAAGGTGAAATGTGAATGTCATGCGTTCTCTTCTCTCTCTTTATATGTAGTCTTTTCGGGAAGGTACCAAATTTATTACTTTTGTAAGTGTTATGTTGCTAACTTTAATAAGCTATTTACTATGACTGGTTCATTTTGGAGGTTTCCTGCGGTTGCAGCTGCACATTTACGTACTATTCAATGCGTTTTGTTTTAGTTCTTTACCATACTATTCTCGAATACATGCCGTGCTAGACTTTTCTTTTTAGATCTTAAAATACCAATGCATTAACCCCATCTTATCAATATAATGGTTCATTGTCAAACATTAAAATGTGAGCAATACATTAATATAATTGTAGCGACCCTTAGTCGTCACTTGCATTGACGGTACGATCAGATTTTCAGTCTAATTACTTATAAGGTTATTGATTCAATATGCATACATTTTTTATGGTTTAAGGAGGATATGATAGTACTCTACTTCTGCCATACTTTATAATCTATTTTAAATTTGTGATTTTCAAGGAGGATATGACAGCATCCCATATTCGTCACTCCCCTCCGGAGGTGAGATTAAACCCATGTGGACAGATAATCATCGTGGTAATTAAAGGTCTTTATGTTAAGTAATCTTCAAGCCATATGGGGTGTGTGTATATATATATATATATATATATAGAACTAGGATCCTTAATTTCTAACCTTCTCTTTTTTAGATTTTTCATAATTTATAAACATGTCGATCTAAAAGATAAAGGATTGTTAGGATTATTATATTTTTCACTCGTATCGATAATTCAAAATCCAATTTCTTTTGTAAATAATCAAGATAAAAAGAAGGTTATAAGAGGATTTCAACTCATATACATAGCATTGAATTCATGCAAATTATTCAGCCGTTCTCTTGAAAGATATCAATCCAAGTAACATAATGGAAAGTTGGAGATACGATAACCAAAGGTGGTAGTTCAAAAAACCAAGAAAAAAGCAGGAAAGAAAAGAAAACTAAAGGTGGGCAATGTGAGTCACTGTACGCCCTAGGAACAATTTAAAGTAAAACAACAAAAGGTCATGCATCCGTATCACGGAAGGACCTAGTAAATCGATGAAACAAGAAATGCATGACCAAAACCCGGGACCCCCCGAAAGGCCAAAGATATTTGGCGTGACCAGCACAAACATTAGAACACAACCCACCTAGAGATAAACCTAGCAAGGCGCCCTATGTATGCACCTACACTCACTGGTCTCAGAACCACTGACACTCCTAGAAACGACCCAACATGTGGGTGTCTGAGCCCCTCCTCCCTCCGGACCGTACTTCCATTTTCGTCTGACTCTGTCATCACATTTAATGTTTCTCACTTTCCACAGTGATTTGCTCATTAATACCCCCAAGATTTGTTTACTTTTTTTCTGTCTCCTGTAAAAAAAATTACTGCTCTTGCTCTTCTTGTTTGTGTAGCCTGCAATACTAGGTTCCTACTTGCATTAATTTACGGCTGCATGGAAACTTGTTAAGTGGTAACTACGTATGCTTTGTTAATAAGAAAATATTGTGGTCTCACCACCTACGGTGGTTTTTTCATTTTTCATCCGTACGCTGATATAACGAAATAAGATCATCATCATCATAATTGAATGATTCATGCAAGCAGGCTGATCGAACGGCTATCAGCTGGATGAAACAGGAAATTCCTAGTACTTTGTGTTGTATAGGATGATATCTCCTGACAGCTACCATACGTGAATCATGCATGAATAAGAGAGAAGTCCAACTAAGCAGTTGCTGGATCCACTTGCAACTGCATGAGCGTGAAGAGCACGAGCTATGTACTTGCCTAGTTTGATTAGAGTTGATGAGTGGGCGCGTGAAAAGAGAGAGAGAGAGAATTTTTTAATTTACATGGAGCATGGAGCATGGAGCATATCTGAGATGGTGATCAAGTGATGATGATGAGTTTAGTTTAGAGGTCAGGTCGGTGGCCATAACGTGCTCCTACACAGCCACGACCGTTGACCGGTAAGGGTAGAAAAACTACCCAACACGTGCCGGTTACCAAGGTTAATTTTCTCAAATTAACTTTTCCAATGAATATAAATATTCTGTCCGAGAGCGCTTCTCTCTCTATATCACAGAAAAAAATATATATAAAGAAGAAAGCGAGAGATAGAGATGGATAGCGAGACAGAGAGAGAGAGAGAAGTAGATCATAAAAGCCTTTTTGGTTTCAGAGGTCTTTTTGGGGTTATATAGTGAGAGGAGAGCGGGGTGTGGGTGAGAGTCTGGGTTTTTTTCTAAGCTTTTATAATCAGAAAGACCCAACCTTGTTTGTCTCTTTACTTTATTTCGTTTGATCCCATGCTTGTTGTATTGCTGAACTCCATCCTACCATTTTGTCTTCTGTGGCAGCCCCAGATCGATCAAAACAAAATTACTGCTTTTTCTTCGTCTTCTTCTTCTTTCTGTCCAAAAAAGATAAATATAGCTGGGGATAGAGAGAGTTAGTGAAATATATATAAATATATATATTTATATACCAGTCAAAAGGGAAAAGAAAAGGGTGTGTAGTTACTGTTTGTGAAAAATGGGTACTGGTTGGAGAAGAGCGTTTTGCACGACCATCCCTCGAGAAACAGAAGTGACCACCGCGGGTTCGGAGAAGCAACAGAGTCCGAGTCCCAGTGCTAGTCCAAGCCCCAGGAGCTGTACAAAGCTAGGGTTTTTCACAGTTGGTAGTAACCCTTCTACTCCTCGGTTGCAGTCTCAACCGGCGTCGAGCCCAAGCTTGCGTTGTCGAACTACGTCCCTTGAACCGCCTTCTATTAATGAGAGCCCAAGACTGCAATGCAAGACCGGTACACCAAGAGCAACCAAACCAGTTGTGGCCTCCAACCCATCCTCTCCTCGATCTCCACTCAAGTTGTCTCTCTTCAAGAACAGCTTCAAGTTCAGGGTAAGCACTTTAGATTAGTAGTGTTTGGGAGATCTACGATGGTAAAACGTTGACTTTTGTTTTCATTATTTTTTCAGAGTAGCTGTGGAATCTGCTTGAACAGCGTGAAGACAGGTCAGGGTACTGCCATTTACACGGCAGAGTGCTCTCACGCTTTTCACTTCCCTTGCATAGCCTCACACGTGCGAAAGCACGGCACTCTCATCTGCCCCGTCTGCAACACCACCTGGAAAGACGTTCCTTTACTCGCCGCCCACAAGAATCCGTCCCCACCAAAAACTCAAACCAACACCACCAACCAACAAATCGATACCGTCAAGACCAAACTCGACGACAAGAAGATCATCGAATCCTCACCAAGACTTGTCAAACCCGCCCCACCACCAGATTTACGATCCTACTACGACGACGAGCCATTGCTCTCCCCAAAAGCTGGCGGCCGATTCATACCCATACCTGAAGCAGACGAGAACGTCGGAGAGGATGAAGAAGACGACGTCGAAGAGTTTCAAGGCTTCTTCGTCAACTGTAACTCATCGTCTTCGTTAAAATCCGATCAAGTCCAATTCGACGGTAGAGATTCGAGACACGTGCAGCTTAGGCTGTTACCTGAATCTGCTGTCATATCGGTTGGTAAAAACTACGAGACATACGCGGTTGCATTAAGAGTGAAAGCGCCACGTCCATCACCAACTATGAGAACCAGTAATACGACGTCGCATCGGGCTCCTATTGATTTGGTCACTGTGCTTGATGTAAGTGGAAGCATGACTGGACCAAAGCTTCTAATGCTAAAACGCGCCATGCGTTTGGTCATTTCCTCGCTCGGCTCCTCTGATCGGCTCTCTATTGTGGCTTTCTCTTCTACTTCCAAGAGGTTGTTGCCTTTGAGGAGAATGACGGCTCAGGGTCAGCGCGCCGCTCGCCGTATCATTGACCGGCTTGTATGTGGTCAAGGTACTGGCGTTGGTGATGCTTTAAGGAAAGCTACTAAGGTGCTTGAAGATCGGAGGGAGAGGAATCCTGTTGCAAGTATCATGTTGTTATCCGACAGTCAGGATGAGCGAGTCCAGGCTAATGCTACAAGTCAACGGCATGGAGTAAGCCACTCGTCGTCTACTCGTTTCGCGCATATTGAGATCCCCGTTCATACGTTTGGTTTTGGACGAAGCGCCGGCTACTGCAACGAGCCAGCTGAGGAGGCTTTCGCGAAATGCGTGGGCGGGTTGTTGAGCGTTGTGGTTCAAGACTTGAGAATCCAGCTCAACTTCGCGGCTGGCTCGGCGCCAGCGGATATCTCGGCTGTTTATTCGTGTCACGGACGGCCTAGTGTTCTCAGCTCCGGCTCGGTGCGGCTGGGTGACTTATACGCTGAGGAAGAGAGGGAGTTACTCGTGGAGCTGAGAGTGCCAACATTAGCAGTGGGGTCCCACCACGTGATGTCAGTGAGGTGTCTTTACAAAGACCCCGCCACTCAAGAGGTGGTATACGGGGCAGATCAGGCGCTCTTGGTACCCTGCCCGCACGCCGCTAGATCAACGGCACCCAAGATCGAACGCCTGAGAAACACGTTCCTCGCCACGCGAGCTGTAGCCGAGTCACGTAGATTGGTCGAACACAACGACTTCACCAGCGCCCACCATTTGCTGGCATCGGCTCGAGCCTTGTTGATCCACTCCAGCTCCGACTCAGCCGAAGAGTACGTCAGGATCTTGGAAGGTGAGCTGGCGGAATTGCATTGGAGGAGACAGTATCTTCTGGAGCAAAGACAACTAATGATCCAACGGCGAAGAGGAAGCGAGAGGGAAACGACGGTCATGATGGATGAGCACGGAGAGCCACTGACACCAACGTCGGCTTGGAGAGCAGCTGAGAAGCTAGCTAAAGTGGCTATGATGAAGAAGTCGATGAATAGAGTCAGTGACTTACACGGCTTCGAAAACGCCAGATTCTAATCTCTCTATCAAGGGAGAAAAAAAAAAAAAATAAGGGAAAAAAACGAAAGATGGAATATAATACTGGGGACAAGGGGGTAGCAGACGGCGCGGGCCTTTCTGCATTAGAATTGATAAAATTGAAAACACAGGAACAAAATAGAGAGAAATGGCCCACACCTATTTCCATTTGGTGGTTGTTTTTAAGCTTGTCTTTTGTCTTGTCTTTTCAAATTCCATTTTTAGAGACAAATGATCCAAGATATATTAAGGAAGACTCGATTTTATTGTAGGGAATTATATATCATCATCAAAAAAAAAAAATCTATGATGCTGTAAATGCTAGTTTAATGGAGTAATGGAGTTCATTTTTTTTTTTTTTTTTATCTATTAACTAATTTTATTATAAATTGTATGTAATGATATATTCTAATTTGGGCGGTGGATGTTCAAAATGATAATTGGGGTATTGCTGCTATTATATGAATGATTGAATCATTTTCTTGTCATCATACCATATCTTCGATTTTATACTGCCTTTTGATTTACAATAATTACAGCCAACCCTTTGAGCTCCATCCCCTGCAATCATGTGGTTAAGTCCCCATTTTAGATGATGGTGTCTATTATTATTTTCTCCCCACTGTATTTGAGACCACCCTTTTTCAATTTCCTTGCATTTCAGGCAGCTAGTATATTTGTTGTGATGTGAATAGGTGTATGATTATATCTATATCAACAAGTTGAACGCATAAAATTTACATGATTGTTTCAATATTTTCGGAGAGGTGAAATAAAAATTCATCTGTGCTAGACTGGACCGTCCAATCAATTTTACTTAAAAACTGGCAAGGATAACGGGTTATCTATGCCGGCACAGTGTGCTCAACCATGCGAATTTTGGACTCATTCTTTGTACCTTTAGCTGTCAAGACTTACTAGGTCACGGCTCTTACTGACCTGCGCATCAATTAATTGCAGTTGAACAGTTGATGGCCTGGTCCATTTGTCAGCGTGCGTGGTCCACTTCTCACTGCAACCATCAATCACATTCATCAATAAAAGTTTCTTCCTGCCTCATGACCGACCAACAGCCGGTGGATATGTAGCGTCCACCAGATAACGGTGCACAGACATAGATGTGGTCATGTGATCAAGAGAATCAAGGGACCACCCCCATCAAGCTACTAGCTTCATTAACTCAGTTATTCACGCCAGCTGCTTTAGTACTTCTGCGACGACGACGGTGGTGACGACAACAATAACAACAACAAAAGCGCACGTGGGGAGCCGCAGGTCCCCGCTTGCACTGCTTTAACAACACGTTTTCGCAAGTGAATTCTGTTTCAAGCTCCCTTTGCTCCGTGTGTGTGTCACTACTGCATCTGCATGACTGCATGGACAGTTTATGATCACCATAGTAATTCTGATTTTGTTGAAATCAAGGATTAGAGGAAAAAAAAAATCTTTTCTACGTGGATTTGTTTTCTATCAGACTTTTTCTAGGGCAAGTGCGAGAAAGTTGGGCCGAAAACGATTTCCATGTTATATGTTTGAACCCACTTTAGCGTTCCCAAGAGATTCTTATCCCATTATTTTGGAATATGAAGATCTTTTACTCAATGCTAAAATTACTTTTTATAATCTATCATTAAGAGGGGTGCCTTCGATATGCTAATTGTGGTCCTTGTATAATTTAATATATCTTAATCCTAGGATCAAGGTTGATTCGTAATCCAACTACATTTTAATTAAATCTCACAATTAGAATAGGTATCTCAAAAGTCTTGGAACAATAGGGTGGGTTAGATTATTTAAAAGAAGAAAGATAATATTAAATGCGGGTTGATGTGTGACACAGAAGTTGGGTTTTGAGGACAAGAGAAGACAAAAAGGAATGGGTGTAGAGGCAACATAATGGACCCAAATAGTTGTTTTTTTGTGATGGACAAGAGGAGGAGGTGCGGTTAATAAAATTCGAAAGCGTGCTGGTGCTTTGCACCCACTAACTGTCTTTGAATTCCCTACTCTGTGGCCTGCGTTTTTTTTGCAGTGAGTCGTAGAGACAGATTAATTTCGATCCATCACTGTAGTCCTACCACTGATGCTTCATTTTTATCACACTGGGGATAAATAATGCTCTATTGGTACAACACAAACCAATTATATTGTGTCGCTACAATTATTTGACTCGATCACTCATCATTGGGGTTGTTTATTAAATGTGTCTAATGAATTGTAACTAGTTTAGATTTAGATATTTAATATTAGGGTTGGAAGAGACTTGTACTAGCTTATAAGGGAGATTTGAGGTGGGTTTGGGCTTGGGTTCCTGATTGAAAACTGAGAAATGAGACGATGTTAAAATGGCTAGACATGGCTGCCATTTGGGCTGACCCTTCAATGCCCTCAATGTCTGTTGGGACCTAACGCCGTCACACATATTACAAGGAGAGTCGCGATATTTGCACCCCTTTCAAATTGTATGAACACCCTTTTAAAGTAGACCAAGTTGGGGGTGCACATACAATTTTTTAGGCTGTAAATGTCGTTACTCTTACAAGAATGGATTGTAATTGGTTGCAGGTTTGGACCTGACTTAGGGCTGGATGAGCCTGCTCTGCAGGGGTTAAAGCAAAGAGTTATTTTATTTGTACCCTACTCTACATCTTAACCCCCTCTTACAAATATATTTTCTTTATTTCCAAATTAACCCTTTTTTGTCCCCGTTCAGCCTGCAGGTCCTAATAGAGGGGCAAGAAAATTCAGAGTCTCCTCTTTGTCCTAGGTCATGTATTCAACTTCAATTGTCATAGAGTTATAATTGTGAATCTTAATGTTGTAGGTGAACGAACTTCTGTATACTACAACTGTAAAAATTTTGTACATTATGATTGTGTCTTTCATATAATACGTTTTTGTGTTTCGTAACAATAAAATCTTGTGTCTCTTAATGATAAAATTGTATACTTCAACGTTGTGTATCAGCGTATGGGATTTTTGACGTTAGAATTACATATTTAATGTACATTTAAATTATTAGCATATCATTTCCCCTTTTAAAAAGCTTTTGAGTGGCCGTGCTGTTTTTCTCTCATCAGCAGATTTGGGTCATTAAGTTGTTAAATATATAGAAATTTGGAAATGGTTAGATTTGAGGTTCGACCACGACTAAAGTAGAGATAATAAATAAATAAACATATGCTCCTGAAGAAAGTGTAAAAAATCAGTCACTGTAAGTAGTGCGTGGAAAGGGAGCTATGGAAAAGAGGTAAAAGGGAAGATACCTTTAAAAATAAAGGGACATCTTTTACTCAATGCTTCATCACTCATAGTTCTGATGTTTTAGAACCAAAAATGGTTGGTTTTGAACATATTCTGGTTTTGCCAAAATCCATCTTATAGTAGTAACAAAGAGACATCGCAGGGAATAACTTTCATGAAGACAAAATAAACCCAATAAATATATTAGTAATGGAACTCTTGTCTCTCTATAAGAATATGTAAACTAATTACATGAATTACAGTATCTTGGTACAGATAATAAATTCTAGGAATAACTCGGTACAAGGAACAAGCTCTCCTCTATCCTAAAAGCGGAAACGCCACTGAGAACAATCGTAGACACATGAAAGCAAACAAGCGACTGTTAAGCAAAAGTGACATGCACAAATTGAAAGATCCAGAAAAGGGATCTACACTGTTATGCTATTCAAATGAAGATTACAGCAGTTTCGAGACTGACAAGGTGAGGATGTTGTCCTCTTATTCCAGTTTGAGGAAGTGAATGATGTGTCATCAAACAAACTGGTATTGAAGCTTACTTTTGGGTTTGTTCTATTTTGGCTCGAATCTTCTGTTCGAAAAGAGATGTGTCTGTCTCAAGGCCAAACATTCGGTTAAGAGCATGCATGTTCTCGAGGGTTTCGTCCAGAGTGCGGCTATCACTGCCATCACATCTTAGGTGTTGCATAGGGCCATGAAGAAGCTTATTCACAATACCACGGCTAAGGTCATCCACTGCCCTCCTTGTTTTCTTTGAGATATCATCACCCATCTTTGACAGGCATTTCTCTAGCTCTGCAGCTCTAATTCGCTCAGCATATGCCCTCAGTTTCTTGATGGTAGGAACAGTCTCCAATGAATCCCTCCAAGCTTCAAACTGTTTAGATTCTTCAGCAATAATGGCCTTCGCTTCCATTGCTTTTCGGAGCCGGTCCTCTTTATTAGCAGCCACAACCTCCTTAAGGTCATCAACATTGTAAACTCGTGCAGTTTCAACATCCTTGACGCATGAGCCCACATTACGTGGGACAGAGATATCAATAAAGAGCCTAAAACCTCCAACTGCGGAATCAACAGGGGGAAGGTCAACAACATGCTCTTTCAAAAACAGTGGACTTTCTGATGCTGTGCTGGTGAACACTACATCGGCTTCAGCAGCACTTGTCAGCATTTCTGAAAGAGGTTTGTAAATTATCTCGATACCCTTCAGCTCCTCACGGATAGCAGCAACTCTTTCCTCTGATCTGTTCACAACCACCATCTTTGTGCAACCTTTTGCTACCAAGTGTTTAATGACAAGCTTCCCCATCTTGCCTGCTCCAATCACCAACATATGGGCAGTAGCATATGAAGATTCAGGAATCTTCATCAAAGCCAGTTCAACTGCGGCAGAACTCACAGAAACAGCCCCAGCAGCAATATTTGTCTCGGTTCTAACCCGCTTTCCAACAGTGATAGCATGCTTGAATAGTCCACTAATATTCCTCCCAAATCCAACAACTCCTTGCCCAACTTTCACAACTTGTTTAACTTGAGCAAGAATTTGTCCTTCTCCTAGGACAAGGGAGTCAAGACCTGCCGAGACCTCAAATATATGCTGTGTAGCATCATTGTTATACAACAAGAAACGATGCTCACAAAGCTCTGAAACAGGGATCCCACTTGTCTGCAAACGGAAAAAGAATTAGTCTAACAGTTATATGCAACTTCAAAATTTCTCATACCAAACTAATTTCAAGAAAGAAAATTGCAATGTAATAAGATGTAATAGGCGGAAGAGTAAATGCCAGAGATAGAAGGACATCATACAAACACACACACACACACACACACACACACACTCCATAAATGCACAGTAACAAAAAGGGGAGAATTGTATCATTGCGATACTACTATGCAAGTCTATGCAACAGTTTTCTTATGGAAGCCAAACAGAAATAATACACGGAAGATTAAGAAAAGCACCTTTGACATCCATTCAGTCACTTCTTTGACCCCACGATGCTGAGAAAGTGCCAAAACATATATCTCCATCCTGTTGCAAGTGCTAAGAACAGCAGCCTCTTCAATATGATTCAAGCCACACAACTCTTCAATAGCTCGCGGCCACTCTGCCTCGGGAATGGCAAGCTTTTCCCTCATCTCAACAGGTGCAGTGTGAACACTAAGCCCAATAACCACAATGCTGCTCCTTTCCTTTGTATATCCTGAAACACTTCCGTAAATCACTACCACTAGCATCCACAGCAATCATATAGATTGAATGGCACAAATATAACATTCATTTACCCAAATCAAATGTAAATTAACATAATTTCTAATAGAAAATATTAAGTTGTGAAGCCATACAACTCAACATGTAATAAGAAAATAATTCCATTAGACCCCTATTAAAGACACAAAGCCAGGCTATTCAAGGTCACTGAGCTATGACATTGGAATCAAAAGCACCCATATGGTTCTTATCTATTTTCATTTCACAATTCTTCTATTGCAAAACACAATGATCAAATACAAAACTAGAACTGATTCTTAAGCAAATATATATTTTAACAAGTCAACAATTTCTCATCATCAGATTCGATGCAAGAAAAACAAAAAGGGGAAACTGAAAATTACGGTCAGCGGCGGAGGTCTTGAGCTGCTCGAGAGCGGAGACGGAGGAGGCCGAAGCAACTTCACATCGAATTCCTCCTCCTCTCTGAACCCTTCTGGGCTTGCAAAACACCCTTATCTGCTGACCACCCATCAAAAACAAAGAAGAAGAAGAAGAGGAAGACGACGACGCCCGCTTGACCAGCAATGTTGTCTCCAGCTTCGAACCAGCCAAAGCCGTAGCAAGCCCACTTGAAAATGCCATCCTTTGACACGCCCAAATAAACCCTAGACCCTGGAATCAAAATCCGGAGGGAGAGAGAGATTGAGGGCTGAGGGGTTTATATGGGTGTTTGAGGAAATCTGGAGAAGTCAGAGAGCGTGTGTTTGGTTCGTGTTGAATTGGCTTCGGTTGTGCGTGAAAATACGGTGGTGGGTTTGGTCGGTACGAAATTATTGACTTTTGGACCCAACTGGGTATCGTTTGTGAAAATTGTGATTTTGTGATTTCTCCGCTTCAGTTTCCTCGATTCTGATTGGCGGGTGTAACGCACGTTTTATCCACACTCCCTCTAATCTTACTTCTTTTTGGTGCCCCCTTAAATCAACACTATTTTCATTCATTTTACTTATTTATTATTACACGTTTTTTTTGCAAATATTGACTTTTAATCATTTAAATTATTTCTATTTGAGTTTTATTTAATTTTGGTTAATTTTTGAAATATAAATAAGGAATTGAATTACTTATACATACATGTACTGTTTTGTAATTATGATGAATATATTTTTTCCTTAAAAAAATAATAAACTTTTATTTTTTAACTATTTTTATCTAATATAACTATGGTAATATGAATAATATTAGATTGTTCTAATTTATGTCTTGGAATATGAGATTTTAATCTAATTTATAATATGTTAATTTATTAATAATTATATTATATGCTTTACCAAAAAAAAAAAAATGTAGTTATTCATCAATTAACATATGATGAGTTGAGATTTAATTGGGATAACAAAATAGTATGTTTAGTATTATTATATAGTTAAATATGAATAATGTTAGTTTGTTGTAATTCATATTGAAATGATATGATATATCAATTATTTAATATAATATAAATTATAAAATAATATAATAATTAATTTGTTGTTGATAACTGACATAACATATTATTTCATCATAAATTTAGACAAAATTACGAGAAAATCTACTAGTTGCTATGAGTTTTGATAAGCACACCACCTATTAGTAGAAATAATTAAACAATTCTTTTAGGATTTTAAATTTTATTTTTATCTTGAAATTAGTAATTTTTCTCTAAATTTAATCTTTGTTCCTCAACATAAAAAAAAAAAAAAGTTTTAATAAATAATTTGAAGAATTTATTTATAGTAATATAAAATATGGCAGAGTGTTTTTTTGGATTTTTTCCTACATTATTTTTTTTCTCCAAATATTTTTTCCTAAATTTGCGATGAATCTTACAGTTATCAAATAAATTCAATATGATATAATAAATATTTAAATGTCTAAACACAGCTTTTAAAAAGCTAGTCGATATTTGAAATTGGACAAAAACCCAATAATGAGAAAAAATTGAGGGGAGAGTATCAAATCATCAATGCTCCGCAGATTCCTTGACCTGTCCACAAGCCATCTGTGAAACTACGTGGAGATATTGACTCTTGTTGTTAATCTGGGTGTGCTAGTTATAAACAGTGACGTGTCAGTGTGTGATCCATCCGATTACGCGTAGAAAAGATCAAGGAAAGCATGATCAATGGTGGAACGATAGAAAGAGATAAGATGGGAAGTGACAATATGTGATGGAGATTGTGTTTCAAGATTTCAGGGTCTCCATTCGCCACAACTTTGTTGAGAAATCGTGGATAGGATCTACACTCACGTCTCTAGATATCCTGCCCTACTGTTTTATCTCATTTTTCTAAATTCCATCTAATAAAATGTTTTTAATCACACTTCAGAACTCCTATTTTTAAACTGTATTTTAAGATGATCGCAGGTATAATCTAGCTCCAACCACACTTCATCGCAAAGTGACAATCCTAACCCCAATCCTCCTCCCTCAAGTTAATAATAACAATAGCTTTTGAGTATAGCTAATTTAATTAGTAGGTTACTATTCTATTGTATGGTATACAATTAATACAAGTTAATAGTTTCTCCTTTCAATAATTTTAATGTAATGTGGTAATTTTAACAGATATTTGGTAGGATTTAATCAAAGGGTGTAGTTACATAGTTATCACTAAGCTAGTTATATTTACGATCACAATATTTATACAGTTTTTGTTATAAGGTAGACGTTCAATAAATTAAATAAATGATTATTAAATTTTTTTGAGTCAATCATTATTTATACAATCCAAATATGTGAATTAAAAGTTTATTAGAGCTTGCTAAAATCAATAACTATTGTCATTATCTACTAAGATGAATAGACAAGTGCATTACCATTTCTACTAATATAGATACTTTTATTATCCATTAAGTTGAATGAAAAAGTATACAACCACGAATAAGTACACAACTAGTTGTACTAACATGTGGTTCCCACAATTGATGGAGCTAATAGGGTAGTTATGAGAGAGATTGAATATTTATTTATTTATTCTTTATGGATCATTAAATTAGAATTCAATTACTTGTAAATGCAAATAATGTATATAATCCTTCTTGGAAAAATAGAAGGTAAGCATGACACTTTTGATGGTGTTTAGAGATATTTTTGTGAAGATTTTTTTTTTTTTTTTTGGGATGTGAAGAATTGATGTATTTTATTGATGAATATTGTTATATTCTTCGTTAAAATTTTTTACCTAAATGATATAATTACCACATTAATTTTGGAATGATGTATTGATAATGTGATAATTACATATAAACTTATCATATTATATGAATTTGGATAATTTTTCGAATAGTATAAATTACTCTTTATTGATTTCACATAATTGTTTTGTCTTTTTGAATAAATAAACAAGTATATACATACTCGAAGGCAAAGCTCCCATGGGCCTGAGTGGACTGCAACCGACCCAGTTTTATGAAAAAAAATTTCTTGGTTATTTAAAAAATAATAATTATCATCTAATAACCTTTTTTTTTTTTTTTTATATCAATTCAATAGTCCAATAACCATAATCTAATGAGAAATAGGAACCCAAATATAAACTTAAGCCCAACCTAAAATAAAATTTAGATTAGCCCATTCGAAATTAAACTTCCTCTACATATAATAAGTTAGGTTATATTTAGACTTTAAAATTTAGTTTGATCTATATATCAATTCATTTCTATCCAATTTATAAGTTGTTATTAATCTTGAAGTTATTTAGTTCTTTATTATTAGATTGATTAAAAATATATTGACAGACGTTGAAGTCATATTTTTCAAGTTGATATAAAATGATGTAGTAAGAATACTATGGGAATCATGTATTAGAAATGGAAAATGAAAATGCAAACAACTGACAAAAGGAAGTACTCTCAACGTTTAAAAAAGGTGTGTTTTACTTCTTAATTGTCTTTTTTTGAAACAAAGTCCTTCAAGAGGATTCGAACATTGTTGTTGATTATTAAAGTTGATTTAAACATTCTATTGTGGGTGACTAATAAAAAATAAAAAGTAGGAAGAAGGCAAGCTGTACAGTATTAATCAATGACTCTTCAAGTTGTATTAAAACATTCGAATTAATAAAAACAATTAAGGTTACTCTAAGGCAGGTTCGATTGGCATAGCAAATCAAGTCCGACAGTCTTTGACTTTATGCCACTGCCAAAGAATGCTTACAAATTAATGAAACTTAAACAAAGCCAACTAGCTTAATTTGTTCATTTGTTTCATTTTGCCTTTATCATTTGTCCATCATTTTGGGTGCAATTTAAGAAACTTGCTCAACGGAAATTAGCGGTGTGGTGCAATGGCACTCACCGTCATGGTGTGGTTCCTCTTGAACTCTTGTTCAAGGTTCGACCTGTTATAATGTCTTTTTAATTTATAAAGTAATTTTTTTATTTTATGTGAATTGTTCCTTCCTTTTTTGAGAATCTTTATTTCAGATTGTGTAATAGTGTTCTAATCACGAGAGATCGATTATAGATTAATAGACTTGTAATATGTACTAAAAAAAAACATTGCTTAACCTAATATTATCACCTTAAATGATCATGACACTCAAAATCCTAGTACAGTTGTCAATCTCAACCACTAAATCTCAATGAAAAACTATAATAAAAAAGGGCCATCAGCTTTACAAGTAAATTCATGGGCAACAGGTGCCAGAGGCTTTGATTAAATACAAACAAATAAGGGGTTACAGCCATTTTTTATGCAAATTTAACTGAAGTACTTCCTAAGATTTTTTATTTTTATTTTTTTATTTTTCTCTTACACTTTCTATTGCTTTCTCTCCCATCACAACTAATTAGATGGTGACTGATGTTATCAATTACTAGACAACAGCAGTCCAAAATCCCAGCAGATTCTAGCCCGTTGTGAAGAACATGAGAAAGTTACAACAATCGTGTATATTCAAAGGCCAAGCAACAAAAACCAAAGAGGATAGTCTTGACTTGATGCCAAAGAATGTCTCACATGACAACATGCTTGGTTGCATCTTTTTATCAGTTTATTATTGGGATTAATACAGATGTCCACTAGGTATTCAGATCTTAATTCTCATGATTTAACTAACACTTCAAAGTTTAATTAGTTTTTTGATTTGGGGAAACCTATAGCTTTGGCTTCAATTTAGTTTCTTTTCATTTTGGTACATAAATTGGGGTGCATTCCAAGATAGCTACTCTTTGTTGTCAAATTGCACAAACTTACTTTCCAACTAAATTAGGAGATTAGCATTTTTCATAATTTGTAGTACTCATGGTATTTTTCTATTCATTTTATTTATGTGTCTAAACTTTAGTGCAAGAACAAGTTTAATTTCAAATTTTAATATTAGCATTTAAAAATGAATAACAATAGTTGAAAATTTAACATCAAACAAACCCAAGCTAAAATGAATTATAATAGAAAAATCTAGCTTTGATTGTATTGCAGTTGAATATCTGAAGCAGGTGCAACTTCATGCTTGTGTTCACAAAACCATCCATACAAGAAGATGAGCAACAAAAATATGATTCAAATACAATGCTGAGAACCACCAATATAAACCAATTCATTGAATGCTTCTTATTTGCATAAAACACAATACAAACAAACACAAAACACTCCATCATAAATGTTATAATTACCTTTTTTTTTTTATGTTGCAAGTACAAGTACATTTTTATGTCTACCAAAATCTCTTAAAAATGACTCTAAGTAATGATCTGAACTGCAACATAATTTATAACTCTACTCCCTAATAAGAGGGATAAAAGGACTCGCATTTAATGGAAAAATTATCATTCAGTTAAAGCGACTTAAGAGTAATTTTATCCCCACACATAAAGGGTCGGGCTGAAATTATCCATGTTCGTGGATGTTACTACTCGAACCTAGTCTCTGTCTTTAAGCTATGTTTAACATGTAGAATTGAGATTATAAATGAGAATGAGATTGAGATTATATTGAAATAGGTTGGATTTAAAAATTATTGTTCCATATTTGGTAGAACTAGAATTGGATTAAAATTATATTATATTGTGTTTGATGCATGGTAAAATTGAATTGAAATAAAATTAATTTGAATACTTTATTATATACTTAAAATTAATTTTATAAAAAACTTGAAAAAAAAAAGTTGAGATCCACTAGATTGGATTTCCATTGTTTTCAACATTATCAATCCCTAAGTTCATCGATATCATCAACCTAGTTCATCCATATCATCTTCCACCATCTTCAACATCATCAATAACAATACAACATCATCATCTCCCACAACAACAACGTTATCGTCTCTCATGACAATAACATCATCAATGTAATCAAAACAGTTTATCAAAAAAATAAAATAATAATAAGAGGACAATTGGGTTTGATAAACCTTGGATTCTATGAACCTAGATGAAGTGTTCTTCATCTAGGTTTGTTGAACTCGATAACAAACTTCATTTGGGTTTGATTGGAATTATATGATGTTCATTTAGGTTCCAGTCGAACCCAGATGATTGTCACTTCACACTCATCATAAAAAAGAAAAAAAAGAGAAAGAGAGAAAAGGTAGAGATGAAGACTTTTGCTACTGCGACTGGTTTGTTGCCATGGAGAAAGGAGATTAGAGAGATAAAGAGTGGTTTTGTGGTGGTGGTGGGGATGAGAGAAGATGAGTTAGAAAAATAAAATTGAATTATATCAATCCAGGAAATGAGAAACCCACCAAAGAGCTTAAGTTTTCATTTTCCACATTGACTAGGATAGGCTCGGAAAGGAAAATATCCATTTCCTTCTGTGGCCCAAATGTGGAATGAGGGGGAATGAGAAAAAATAAATCTCAGGCTCACCCGATTTTCCGTGTACCAAATATTGTCTTAGAGAAAAGGCCATTAGGCGTGTTTTACCATTATGGCAAGCATTTTGTGAGTTCAAATGTTATAATTTCTATTTCAAAGAAAAAAAGTTATAATTACAGAAAGGGTTTTCTATAATTTGCCGTCTAGACATTAACAATCAGCCAATCCCACAAATTTTATTCAGCAACAACACCAAAAACATTTAAAAAAATGAAATTACTTGCTTATACAAACAAGAAGAAAACAATGAAACAAAGAGTGAAAATATTTACTGGGATGAGAATTAATATTTTTTTTCTTACCTGTGACTGGATTACGAAAATAATAATTTTGTTCTGGTCAATATTGTTAACCAAAAACAAAAATAATGAATCTTAAAAATAAAAAATGAAAACAATGTAAACTTTAAATACGATCCAGAGAAATAAGACTCAAACAAGTTAAGAGCTAGAAAGGATAATACAAAATAGTTAATAATGCTAATTGAAAGTTGAAATATTGTTATTCTCCAAAAAAAAAGGTTAAAATATTGTTAAAAAACATATAAAAACCAATATAGTTTTTTTTAAAAAATTTTTTTTTGACGAAGATCAATATAAAAATATAAAAATAATAAATATTCATTAACTTAAAAAGTTTTGTTGTTAGTTTTTAAGATACCTACATTAACGGTTTAATAATTCCAAATATAAAGGTTAAAATTCGAAATATAAAATTTAAAAGAAAATGTTGAATGTTCATGATATATACTACGTAGGTAAAGAGTGATATTGAAGAGACTGATGAAAGTGGATTGTGGCAGATCAGCCCAAAGAGCTTCATTCATTGGTGTTGCCAGAGATTTACATTTGACTTGATACTCAGTGCTCACAGCTTGGGCTGGCGCGATCTGAATAAATCAACACTTTTGTCTTTTCATTGTTTGCCAACCCAATTACAATCCCAAGTTCTCAATGATATGTGTATATCCCTTCTCCAATAAGGAAAGTCTTGTAACGTTTTTTTGAGATCACTGTTTACTACCATTTACTTTCAATGGGTTCCATTACTATAATAAAAATATAAGATCTACTGAAAATGAATGATAAGAATTAAGGATCGTGAAATTTGCTTCATAAAAAATTATTATTTATAATAAAAATTACTATCAACGATCACGAACAGAACCTAAAATTCGTTTTTAATTAGCTCTAAACGAAATATTCGCTTTTAACCTATTACCAAAATTGGTTTTCGATTCATATCCCTAAATTAGATAACTAACCCTTAGCATTCGTTTCTTTTTTTCATTTCATAACTAGAGATAACGACTCTTATGTCTTGCAACCCGCCACTAGCATAGATGAATATTTGATCAATCAACTCTGCCTGAAGGGATGGGCTTTTGTTCCCTTAATTACTAGTACATGAACGCCAAAAATCAGTTTAAAAAAAAAGTCAAAAATTATAAGTATGGGTGTACGGTAAGGTCTAACTCTTAGACCTTTGAGAATTATATTATCAAATAAAAGGAAGAAAAGAATAGCAGCCCAAGGACAAGAAAAAAAAAAAAAGAAGAAGATAATTTCATATAATTATAAAACTGATTCCCTAAAAAAAAAAAAAATCCTCACGAGTGGAAAGGCATAAAATTTAGATCTGTATCATCCGCGGGGATTGTATAATTTATTAATTTGTCAACAAATTTTGAAATCATTCTACTAAATTGTAATTTGTTCATAACGTGAAGGGATCTTGAAAAATATTGTCATCTCTTTTTATAAGCATCTAATTCCTTGTGTTCACACATTCCAAGTTTCAATTCAATTGTCTAAAAATAAAATTGAGTCCCTTTCAATAATAATAATAATAAGAGAATTTAGCAAAATTGCCCTAAACACAAACTGAAATGACAAAAATGTCATTTGATGTAATTCAATTGCAAATGTGCCCCAAAATGACAAAAATGGCCTTATAACATCACAAGGCATCTCACGGCAGACCCTCCCCTTACTGCATCTCACGGCAGACCCGAAAACAAAACCTTCTCCCCTTGCTACATCTCACGACAGACCCGAAACCAAAAAAAAATTCTCCCCTTCACGGCAGCAAATTCTTCTCCTTCACGGTGCCCTCAGGACTTCACGGCAGCAATTCCTCTCCTTCACGGCGCCCTTCACAGCAAACCAGTCACGACACCCCTTCTCCCCTTCACGGCAGACCACTCACAACAGTCATTTCTCCCCTTCACGACAGACGACACTCACGATAGTCCTTCCTTCCATTTCAGACCAGTCCACGGCATCTCAAGGTCCATCAAAACTCAACCAAGCTGCACCCAAGCCAAGCAATCTCCACCCGCCATCCCAACTGCCGATTTAATGAAAATGTGTGTAATTTAATGAAGATTTGGCACAACTGTAATTGGTTTCTATGTTCATATAGTTATATGTGTGTACACTCTCATATATAAATTATAAAAATGAAAATGTCATATCATCATCTTACATAGATGTGAACTTGATTGGTTCTGTCAAATTTCTTGGATGTGTGCCAAGTTTTCGATGCTTCAACCACTGAGTTTTTGATGTTGTTACTGTAAAGATCTTTTCACAATCATAACTGGTTTTTGTGTTCATATAGTTATATGTGTAAACACTAAAAATTGTAATTCAATGAAGATTTTGACACAACTATAATTGGTTTCTGTGTTCATATTGGTATATGTGTGAACACTGGTACGTAAATTCCTCTTCGGGTCAGAAAAATTCCTCTTCGGGTCAGAGGCTGACCCGAAGAGGAAAAAAATTCGTCTTTGGGTCAGCCGCTGACCCTGACCCGAAGAGGAATTTTTCCTCTTGGGGTCAATCACCCAAAGAGAAAGTTTTCCTCTTCAGGTTACTGACCCGAAGAGGAAAAAAATTCCTCAGCTGACCCGAAGAGGAATTTTTTTCCTTTTCGGGTCAGCCTCTGACCTGCATATACTGACCCCATTTTGTCCATCTTTTTCCTCCAAACATATCAAATAAATTTGAAAATGAAATTAACTCAAACATTTAATTATACTAACCTCGATGCCGAAATTCCTTCAACTTTCTTCACATGATTTTCTATTTTAAACTAAAGTTAACAACAAAAATGTGATTGTTTTGGAGAAAAAATGTGATGGAGGAAATGTGTTTATATTTGATGGTTGTAAATGATGTTGATTTTGTTTGATGGTTTATTTGTTTGTAAACAAAAAATAGGTGATTGTTTCGGAGAAAAAGATGGACGAAATGAAAGTTTTATTTTGATGCGTTGATTTGTTGATTTTATTAAAAGTTGGATGGTAAGTAATTAATGATGGACGAAATGAGTTAGTTTGTATATTAATGAAAGGGAGATAATTGTATATATTTGCTCTTCGGGTTAGAGACTGACTCGAAGGTATTTACTCTTCGGGTCAGCCTCTGACCCGAAGAGAAAATTTTTTCCTCTTCGGGTTAGAGGGTGACCCGATATCGGGTCGACCTGAAATCGGGTCACCTCTAACCCGAAGAAGTAATTTCGAGTCTCTCGATTTCTGGTTCAGATGATTTCGGGCTGGCCTTACTGTCGCCGATGGAGGGGTTTATACCACTGCAGACGATGACCTGACGCCGATGACCTGACGCCGGCGTTCAGGTTCATCTGGTGTGGGATTGTGCTGGTGCGGTGTGGGATCGACTTGGTGGGGTGTGTCTGTGGACGAAATGAATGAAAGGGGGTAATTAATAAGGACATTTTAGTCATTTTGGGGTAGTTTTGCAAAATTATTTTTGTTTGGGTAATTTTTCTCATTTCAGTTTGTGTTTAGGGCAATTTTGCTAAATTTCCTAATAATAATTATAATAAATAACCACAAGTAGGAAAGCATAAACTTTAGATTTTTATTATTAATAGTTAGTGGTTACATTCTCTATAAATAGTCATATGACAAGGAATTTCAAAATCATTCTAATAAATTGGAATCTGTTTGTATATGTTAATAAAAATGATTATCATTTTATTTTATAAATGCATTATTAATAAGTTAATAACCATTTAATCTAAAATTTTACTGGTAGAGCAAATTCCACTACATTACTATGGGTTAGAATAATAGATGTATGATAAGTTAATTCGCACAATTCTCTACTATTCTCCTCCTAACTTGATGATGCTATACGAAAAGCAGAGAAAACTTATCTGGAAACGCGTCTTGTAAGTTGTAACATTCAACTTATCGACACAGCCAATACAATCTGTTGAAAATCAGCAACAAGCCAACATTATAATATATGACTTTTTTCTTTTTAGAGAAAATGTAGGCGTAAAATCCTGCCTCCGCAACCAATTATAATCAAACAAGAAGCAACAAACATGTGGATCTGACGTGGTTTGCTTAGCCAGACCCAAGTCTTCTTATTTAGTCAATTTCCAACATCCGTTTCCCATGTCAGAAACCTTCAAGTAATTAAGTTGTTATTTTATCTCTTTAATAAACAAAATTATTAGCGGTATATTGGTTATTTAATTCATCTAACAGTTAAAAATAAATGATATCATTTACACTTGTAACTAATACTAATTTTAAAAATCAGAACTGTAGTTAAGAGATAATCTGTAAATGAACTTCTACAACGTGTGTGTGTGTGTGTATATATATATGTAAAATTCTGTATCGGCCATGTAGACATGTAGGCACAACAGTTTTCTTTTGACCTTGTTGAAAACGAGTGGTATATATATAGTAAAGCCCGTCTGGCTTGACCACATGTTTAAATAACTTGTCAAATGTCTAACCTAACTCATTTCCTTTTAATTTCCTAGTTGATTTGAGGGATATTGTACGGCTCTTGTAGCCAATTAAAGGAGGCCTTATACATTAAATAACATAGACATTTATTTTAAAATTAAATTGATCATATGGCAACCTTGGTTTGTATTTTGATGCACAAAAAAGATTTTCCTTCTTTTTTCTAAATATTTTCTTGATATCGATCATCTATATCATGATAATTTTAGGAATTAAAGTTTCATTATATATCTTGAATAAGTACAATTTGTACCCAAAAAAAGCCAGCTTTCTAAATTCATTCTTGTATATTCAATTAATTTGAATGCTCTTATAATATTTTACACCCTCTTATAATATATTTCATATACAAATACTATCTGTAAGATCACGTATCTTTGAGGTTTTATTCAATTGCCCAAATATCACCTAAGAATCATAGCGTTAAAATAACAGTAACATAAATGTATGGTGAATTATCAAAAGTATCAATTATATATATATTGATACACTGTCATGCAAAAACGTGTTGTCGACCGGGACAGCTTCAATAATCGAAGATGTGCAATACTTTCACGAAATACGGTTGGTTGGCAATTAATTAACTAATTAAATTTTAAAATTTGGAATTTTGAACAGAAACCCCCCATAAGATAACCACGGTTAATTAATAACTAAATTATCCCAAGTTGATCAATTTGTTGAGGTTGGCCTACCATTGTTGAAGCTACCTATAAAAGCAGATCAAATGTTTGGAAACTTATATCCTCACTCGCTCCAGGAAACTTTCTTACATTTTCTCTCATCCTTATCCTCTTCTAGGATATCACACACTTTCAGGTTCTTTATAATTTCCTTCTAATATTCTATTATTGAGAAGATTCATGTTTCAGTTCCCAGGTTGTTAGTTTCCATGTAATTGCTATTAGTTTTGCATGGCATGGTGGTATATATGTTTTGTTCTTTCAATGTTTCACAATATTACTTGCATGTGTTTTGTATATCATTGGAGTACCCACAATAGAGAAAAAAACACAAAATTATCATACACTGGACACGTATACATAATTTAATGTTATAAGTATGCTTGCAGAGAAATTAAGATGGAAACGAACGGCACCGGAAACGGAGACGTCAGATTGGCAAGCAGTGGCCGCAACGGGCTGCCGAAAATCCAAGTAGAGAAGAAGGAAACGGTGGTTTGTCACGATGACAGTGCAGCTCCGGTGAAGGCAAAGACGATCGACGAGCTTCATTCTCTTCAGAAGAAGAAATCGGCACCCACTACTCCCATCAATGGCTTTAATGGCTCTTTTTCTCCCACCATTTCAGAAGAAGAACTCCACAAACAGCAACTCCAGTCCATCAGGTACATATTCATGAATCATGCATGATTAATCACACCTAGCTGACAAATATATACTAGATGGTACGTACGTTGTAGTATCACATCTATGTAGTAACTAAATTGTTTGTCGTTGTCAGTGCTTCATTGGCATCTCTAACGAGAGAGACTGGGCCGAAGTTGGTGAAAGGCGACCCGGCTAGGAAGGCAGAGAATCAGGTGACACATGTTGGACATTATCATCATCCCACTACTCCAACACTCAATATCAGCGATAGTGCACTCAAATTCACCCACGTTCTTTACAATCTCTCCCCTGCTGGTATGTTATATCAATTGTATGCATTCTTAAATATATATATATATGAACCTACATATGTATATGTATGTGTATGTACGTCGTAGTTACATAAAATAATTAGTCGGATCATAGTATATGTGTGTGGTTGATGATGTTTGTATACATATATATGGAACAGAACTTTACGAGCAAGCCATAAAATATGAGAAAGGGTCATTTATAACATCAACTGGCGCATTAGCAACATTGTCCGGTGCAAAAACAGGTCGGTCACCGAAAGACAAGCGTGTTGTCAAGGACAAGACCACAGAAGATGAACTTTGGTGGGGAAAGTAAGTGGGATCTCTCACTCAACTTGTTTGATTTTGTTTACGATTTATTGCCTTCTTTCTTCGGAATATAAGCTGATTTTGTGCACAAAATACGTAAAGAGGGTCACCCAATATCGAAATGGACGAAGGAACTTTCTTAGTGAACAGAGAACGAGCTGTCGATTACTTGAATTCTTTGGATAAGGTATAGTTCATATCACTTCATTAATACATGCTTTGACTTTCTAATTATTTTATAAAATTTCATTTCGTTTTAATTTAATCAGATTTCTTGCCTTGAAATCCGTTACGCTTGGCAGCGTTGGTGCAGAGAAGTACAGCTTGCTTCCATCAAAAGTCGAAACAATTAATTTGTTTTCTCGGTTGTCTTTTTTTGTTTTTTCTTGCCCTCTTCATTTCCAGTTTTCTACTATTATTTTGTTATTATAACGGTGGTAAACTGACCTAACTCATTAGAACAAAATTGTGAATACAATAATTTTATTATTAACGACTGATTAAATAAAAATAAATATAAATTATAGATAATATATGATTGATTAAATATTTGTAGTTGATATTTTAATATCATCTATTGAATGATTGATATAATTTGATATTGTTACCAGAACTAACTTCAATGTGGCAAATGGGTTGGATCTAAAATTAAGCAGTTTTATCACCTACATGTATATATTTATATTTTTTGTCTTACTATCAGAAGATTATAATGTGCTGCCCCAAATCTTGAAAAGAGCCTATACTGTGATAGGATCTCTCTGTATTTTTTCCTACATGTTAATGGGTCCCAAATATTAAAGCCAGAAATCAGAAATTTTCCACAAGTTGTTAATGTTTTTCAAGGTTGACATCCTAGCAGAAACCAAGCACCACTATTTGTCGATTGCTTGCTCCTTTGTTTGGACCCACGATCGTAGCAAAATAAAGTCTCCATGTTATGTTCCTGTTCATGTCACTAACGACAAGTCAATTGAATCATGTTTGTATCTATTAATCTCCAAAAATGTTAGCTTGTTAAGGCACCTAAAACTGAGCTAGGATATTTAATGATGTAAAATCTAAACTAATTTCAGGTGTTTGTGAACGATCAATTTCTCAATTGGGACCCAGAACACCGGATCAAAGTCCGCATTGTGTCTGCTAGAGCTTATCATTCCTTGTTCATGCACAACATGTAAGTAAATGCTGCAGCTGTCAAATAATTTAATTCTGCTTTGAAGTCCAGAGCTGGTTTTTAATATAGTATGCAAGTACTTTAGTTACATGAAACAAAGTTTTGTGGGGTTACAGGTGTATTAGGCCTACTCCTGAAGAGCTGGAGAGTTTTGGTACTCCGGACTTCACAATATACAATGCTGGGCAGTTTCCTTGCAATCGTTACACTCACTACATGACTTCCTCTACAAGCATTGACATAAATCTTGCTAGGAAAGAAATGGTGATACTTGGCACGCAGTATGCTGGAGAAATGAAGAAGGGTCTGTTTGGCCTAATGCATTATCTCATGCCTAAACGTCAAATTCTGTCCCTACACTCTGGCTGTAATATGGGCAAGGGAGGGGATGTTGCCCTTTTCTTTGGACTGTCAGGTATTTGTGCTGTTTGATATTTGATTTTGTATGATATTTTGGTACTTATAAGTCCTGCTTTTTGGTTTGTTTAGGTACTGGGAAGACAACTCTGTCAACTGATCACAACAGGTATTTGATTGGAGATGATGAGCACTGCTGGAGTGAAAATGGTGTGTCCAACATTGAAGGGGGGTGTTATGCTAAGTGCATTGATCTGTCAAAGGAGAAGGAGCCTGATATCTGGAATGCCATTAAGTTTGGTACCGGTAAAGTATTTTCACCTGGAATAGTTTCGAGTGGATATAATTTTCTTCGCTAAATTTCTATTTGGGGCATGTTCATTTTGTGTGTATTCAATAAGAAAATATTTGAATGAGTTGAATATTTTCAGATGATCTAAAATCGAGTGTTTGAACGAGAGAATCTCACATAATCAAATTTCATGAGTTATACTTCTTGAGAATCACTTAATTTAAGAATAGAAGTTGTTAACTAAAAAACCCCCGCTTGAATTGGAGCTGATAGACTGTTTGCATCTGACAGTGCTTGAAAACGTTGTGTTTGAAGAGCATATTCGAGAAGTGGATTATTCAGACAAATCTGTCACAGGTAAAGACAAATTACTTGTTTAAGTAAGCTGAATTATCAAGATTACAAATAGTAACTTTATAACATGATTCTTTGTGCTACTTAACATGCTAAGTGAGCTATTATTTCTACTGTAGAGAACACTCGGGCAGCATACCCAATAGAGTACATCCCCAATGCTAAGATACCTTGTGTTGGTCCTCATCCAAGGAATGTAATCCTTTTAGCATGTGATGCATTTGGTGTGCTCCCACCAGTCAGCAAACTCAACTTAGCACAGACCATGTACCACTTCATCAGCGGCTATACTGCTCTGGTAAATTAGGACACCTATCACATTCTTCTAAAACAAAGTTTACGCTTCAGTGAATGAATGCGAATTTTCAATATTTTGAGCTATCAATTTAAAAACAGGTTGCTGGAACAGAAGAAGGGGTGAAGGAGCCTCGGGCAACATTCTCAGCCTGTTTTGGAGCAGCATTTATAATGCTGCATCCTACTAAGTATGCTGCCATGCTGGCTGAAAAGATGCAGAAGCACGGCACTACAGGGTGGCTTGTTAACACTGGCTGGTCCGGTGGAAGGTACCTAACCATAACCAATTATATGTTTAAGTTATGAACTAACATTTCTGATTAGCTAAGTAAGTATTCAAGCAAAAATTTCATTCATTTTCTCCTGTTTCCGGCAGCTATGGGTCAGGAAATCGTATTAAGTTGGCTTACACCAGAAAAATCATAGACGCTATACATTCTGGAAACCTTTTGAACGCGAACTATACCAAGACTCAAGTGTTTGGACTAGAGATCCCAACAGAGATTGAGGGAGTACCATCTGAAATCCTGGATCCACAGAACACTGTAAGTTGGCTTCTTTTTCTTCTATATTCTTGATCAAAATCTATAACATGATTTGATGTCCTCCTTATTTTGAATGCTTGTAATTTTTGAACTGCAGTGGTCAGACAAAAAGGCCTACAAGGACACCCTCTTGAAGCTAGCAGGTCTTTTTAAGAAGAATTTTGAGGGATTCATAACTTACAAGATTGGACAAAATAACCAGCTGACTGAGGAGATTCTTGCTGCTGGTCCTATTTTCTGAACACAGTGCTGTAGTCAGTCAGGATTGTTGAACGGGAAGATGTAAGAGAAGATGCAAACACAATTTGCTAATATTTATGCCTCCATTGACATAAATCTGATTTTTTTTTCCCTCCTGATTTTCGATCGCTCTATTTATTAAGATGATCTGCATCAGGTATTACCTGTGATGCAATTTGCGATTTCATTATATTTTTTAAAATTGTATTAAACAAGTCCGATTGATTGTGTAAGTTTGGCAATTATTTGTCAACCATGCCACATGGAGAGTTACATTGAATGAAAAGTGATATTACATTTACAGATTCTTATTTTGAATAAAACATAGAGAGTCAATAATGACACAATGCTACTTCAATCAAAATCTCACCAACATCCAAACTTCAAAATAAATCTGGCCAACCCATGTTTGACATTTTTAAGAACTTAATTACAGTCATGAGCCAAGGTTATGCATGCACAGGTCTCAGATGAAGAGAACCATACCAATAAGGGTCCCCTTCATCAGTAAATGATGCTACGTGACTCAGGCGAAGCTAGCCCCATCAATTTGAGGGTGCCAGTTAGATAAATTGATAAACTTTTATTAAAAATTATAAACAACTAAAAAATTTAGATAAACTTGAAATAAAATCTCTTGGTCTAGGGTACTCGTGCCTTGCAAGCCATAACATAGTTTCACCACTACATATTTGAACACCAAATTTAGAAAATATCTCACTTAACTTTACAGGATATGTGCGGAACGAAATAGATAAATTTATACCGGCCTGTAAACATGTAGTGTAAAATAGCAGCACGGGTTTGTTTGGCATACTAAATCAGTAATTATATATAGTTACATAATGACATGCATGATTTATTATCAATATTATTAATTTTTATATTTTATAATTTCTTATTGAATAATTGGATTGTAATTTGATGAACTAGAATAACTCCTATAATATTATTGATAAAGTATAGTAGCATAATAATAAGTAATAAACCTTATGCTACTTGAACATATTAAGAGACATGTTAATGGTAAACCTGATGCTACTTGAACACCCAAACTGGTTGAACTATGAACAGTATCAAAAATTTTCCTTTCTTTTTCAGATCACATTGTCATTTTGTAGTCAGCCACAATAAATCAGATTTCTTTAGCAGGGCCAGTTCATTCAAAACATGGGCGATTGAACAATAGTTCCCACAGTCAGGTTGAATCCAATCTAGAATAGGATTTTGAAAGCAGAACAAACTTGACAAATGATCCTCAACAAATGAGTTTATCATATGAAGCATGTATTTTGCTGGTAAAATTTGGGTGGATTCATGATACAAATGCATCCAAAACCAATAATGCAAGAAATTTAAAAAATATAAATCATAACATAAAAGTATGAGAAACCATTTTCCGGAAAACTGCAAACCAGTACATCCAGTATAGCACAATTGCCTCAATGCTTATTTTCTTAAACCATCTTGAGAATCCTTAAACTCAATCGTTAGTTTTACAGCCTTCATGTTACATTAAATAGCTAAGACTCACTAGTTGAGCTCACATCATCTTTGTGCTTAATCATGCCAGAATCAACAAGAATTGGAACCTCTGCTGCAAGCCATGGAGCAAGACCCAAACAAAGAGCATGCGCTATACCAAACCTAGGACTGGGCAGAGAAAGTTAAACAATATAAAACAAGAAGCTGTTAGCATGTTTGTGATTAGACTACCTAGAAAAGAATGTGAAATCACAGTTGCCAGAGACCAACATAAGGATGTAAAACAAAAACTATATCATCATTGCAAACAAGTGAAAGGCATTAAAAATTGTACACAAAGGGGAAGACCTAAATGAAAATTGAGAAAAATAATGCAGAAGAAGAAAATAATTTATGCTGATTGAATCCTAACATCTGTCCAAAGTTACAGAGAGTGAATACATTTCCTGACTTTGCATTATGTTTGATAAAAAGTCTACAACTTCCTCAGGTGACATATGAAATCATTTCCTTTATTTTTTCCTATAAACTAATGAACTTGACAATACAATATTATCTTATTCCATTTTTTTTTTCAACTCTGTAAACAGTAGAGGTTTCTAAAAGTAAAATTCTGCAAGAACAAAAAAAATAAAACAAAAAAGAGAGAAAAACAATTTGAAGATGTTTCACACAATAATTCAACATAAATCGTTGTGGATAAGTTCTAGTCGGTGGTTAATTTAAGAACTATCAGGATGAAATTTTTGATTACCAACAAAGTCATCCGACATTCTCTTTCATCAATTAAAATTGATTAGTGGCATATAAAAGCATAAATGCTTTTCTAGCGTTGCATAATCTTTTCAAATCCTGAAACAGCAATTCATATCCTTCTCCTCCTTAAATTCTCTACCACAACCTCATCAGCCCACATCCTATTAATCTTCAGATTCTCCACTAAAACCTACTCGAAATCTACCATCATACTTAAAACAACCAAACTGATCTTGAACCAAATAGTAACGGGTGTACATTCAATTTGCATATAACCACTCAGGTCATCTAGCATGCAATTGAATTTACCCGAATATCAACTCGATGATCAAACATACAAACCCAAAGCTAAACCTAAAACACAAAATTTTATCCAGAACCTGATGTCCAATCATATTAACTGCTCTTTCATCATTCTATTTTTTACATCTTAAATAACTCTTACTCTAAAACACAAGATTCCATCATTACAATCAATAATCCAAACCAAAACAATAAAAATTACCAATTTTTGGCCCAAAGTGGCTTGAAATGAATAGTCAAGCAAATCTTCCCTCCTCTGTACATCTACAAACACCACCCAAAAAAAAAAAAAAAGAGGGTAAAATCCAAATTAAAAATAATAATAATAACAAATTGAACAGCTTGAAAATGAATGGAATTTTACTTTCTGGGTCTTGCCATCGAGTTCGGGTAGCTCGAGCTCGGGAGCCGTGGAGGGGTAGGTGACAGGAATATCAAACTGGAGATCGAACTCGTACTTCAAGAGGTTGTGGACGTACCAGCACTTGCCAGTCCAACGTGTCCCCTCCGTATTGGCCGCCGAGATCCGGAACCAATCGTTGTCGTTCGACTTGTTCATTTGTGTGTAGGTGATCAAAGCTTTGTACTCCTCCTTCAGGCGCTGCGTCCACGCCGCGCCGTCTCGTGGACCGGCTTTCGTCGACAGCAGCGGAATCTGTGTCAGAGTTGACTTCGTGTTCGGATCCCATCCCTCCATTTTTCCTCTCTAACCCTAACCCTAGATTATCCAATTTTTGATTGATCCCCACTACAGCTTCCGTTTCTCTTCCTAGCCGCGAAAAGTTTGTTATTATTGTGTGAGCTGAGAAAGGGTATTATTTGTAATTTAATATTTTGTAAATGACGTGGCAAGATTTGGTTGAGTACTTGAAAAACTGTAAATTCATGAACCAGAGAGAGCTCAGAGTCAAAGGAAAGTCGTTGGCGACCCCGCTGAAGCGTTTTTCCAAACTGGACTCCGTGGTCTACTTCCAATGTCTAAAATCTGGAAATCTGGACAAGAATCATTGCAGAAGAAGCCTTATAAGATATCAGAACCTCTAAAGTGTATAAAAAGATAGATAGTGCATAGATGGCACAAGTGGTTCTGTCACCTTTACTAGAGGTGGTGTTTGACAAGCTAGCAAACCCTCTGCTAGAAGAGATTGCCAACAGATTTAACTTGAGGAAGGAGCTGAAGAAGCTTCGACGTACGTTGTGTGTGATTAGAGCGGTGCTGGAGGAAGCACAAGAGCGGCAACTGACAGATGGAGCTCTCAAGATTTGGTTGCAGGAGCTTAAAGAAGTAGCTTATGACCTGGAGGATTTACTTGATGAGTTCTCTCTTGAGGCTTTGACGTCTCGGTTTCATGGAGGGATCGCTGAACAGGTAATCAACTTTGTTCCTTCTTTAGCAGCATTTGCTAACTGTGGTGATATGTTAAGTAAGTTGAGGCAGATTAAGGAGACGTTAGAGATGTTAGCAGAAGAGAGGTCTAGTTTTAGTTTGCAAGAAGGGGTTGTGAGTCCAAGCAGTACAAGTAAGACTAGAAGTAGAAGACAAACGGGGTCGTATATAATTGAGTCTGAAATTTTAGGAAGAGAAGTGGATAGGGAGAGTATAGTACAAGTTTTGTTTTCAACTGATAATGGTTGTTGTGGAGATGTTTCGGTTTTTTCTATTGTTGGTTTGGGCGGTCTTGGTAAGACGACACTGGCTCAGTTGGTGTATAATGATGAGCGTGTTACACGGTACTTTGAGTTGAAGATGTGGGTATGTGTTAATGATGATTTTGATGTGGAGAAAATTATGATCTCGATTATAGAGTCTGCGAGTAAGGGAAGATGTGACCTCTTTGGGATGGATGCACTGCAATATCGAATATGTGAATTGTTGTCTGGGAAGAGATATTTGTTACTGTTGGATGATGTGTGGAATGAAGATGACAATGAGTGGGATAGACTAAGAGCTGTGTTGAGAAGTGGTGGGGACGGAAGTAGAATAATTGTTACCACTCGTAGTTTGAAAATTGCATCAATTGTGGGCTCGACTTATGTCCATCGTTTAGATGGTCTTTCAGATGAAAACTGCTGGAATTTGTTCAAGAAAAGAGCTTTCTGCCGAAATGAAGAGGAGCACACAAACTTGTTTGAGATTGGTAAACAAATAGCAAAGAAGTGTGGAGGTATACCTTTAGCTGCAAAGACTTTGGGAAGCCTGATGCGGTTCAAAAGAGAAGAAAGAGAGTGGTGCCTTGTCCTGGAAAGTGATCTTTGGAATGCGTTTGAAGCTGAGAATAAAATTTTTCCTGCTCTAAGGTTGAGTTATAGTCATATGCCGTCTCATCTAAAAGGATGTTTTGCGTACTGCTCCATATTTCCCAAAAACTACATAATCAGGAAGGAGAAATTAATCCAGCTATGGATTGCAGCAGGCTTAATTCAGTCACCAAGAGGAATCAAGTCACTGGAATTTATCGGAAAAGAGTATTTTGATGATTTAGTATGGATGTTTTTCTTTCAAGATGTACAGAAAAATGATAATGGCAACATAATTGAATGCAAAATGCATGATATCGTTCATGATCTTGCATGTTCTGTTGCGGGAGACGAGTACGTGGTGCTGGATTCTTGTAATGTGGTAGAAAATCTTTCCCAGATGCGTCACTCATCAGTCATCTGTAATTTCAGCTTACATACAATACCAAAAGCCTTATATGAGGCAAAGAAGTTGAGAACCCTCACCTTAGTGATTCCAAAAGGTGACCTTGGAGAAGTTCCTCCTGATGTGTTTTCAAGTTTTCGATACTTGAGGGCCCTTGACTTAAGTGGTAGTGGTGTCAAAAGGCTGCATGAATCTATTTCCAACTTCACACTTTTGAGGTACCTTGACATCTCTGACGCCCACATTTTAGAATTACCTGAAGGTGTCTGCAACCTTTACAATTTACAGGTGATGAACCTATCTGGTTGCTATAATCTCATTGATTTACCAAGTTGCATAGCCAATATGTCTAAGCTGAGGCATTTAATTATAAGTGGCTGTAGTAGGCTCATCAAAATGCCTCCTTTGATTGGAAAGCTTGTTTTTCTTCGAACATTGTCAATGTTTATTGTGGGAAATGAAGAAGATGAAAGCATTAACCAGTTGCAGAGTCTAAACCTTGGTGGTGAGCTCGAAATAAAACATCTAGAGAATGTGAGGCATGCAAGAGAGGCATTGGAAGCAGACTTAATAGGAAAGCACAACCTTCAATCCCTAAGTCTTTCCTGGGGAGATGATCACAATGGCTTAAACAACGGTGACACACACAGGGAAGTGCTCATTTGCCTCCGACCGGCTAAATATCTGAAAAAGTTGTCCATAAATGGATACCAAGGAACCCGGTTTCCACAGTGGATTGGTGCTGCCAGAATTCCAAATATCACTGAACTTACATTGATTAACTGCAGAAGATGTGAGTATCTCCCTACTTTGGGTGAACTTCCCTTCCTCAAGCTCCTTTACTTGCAAGGCATGGATGCAGTGAAGAACATTGGCCCTGAGTTCTATGGTGAAGGTAATCCAGGAGTTTTCCCATTGTTGAAGGAGCTAACCTTGGTAGATTTCCCTCATTTAGAATTCTGGTGGACTTCTAACTGGAGAGAAGAATTCCCTTCTCTGGTTAAATTAACTGTCACCAAATGTTCTAGGTTGAAAAATATGCCTCGATTTCCATGTCTGCAGCACGTGCTGCTATATCATTGTAGCGGCATGATTTTACGGTCAGCATCAAGCCTAACTTCAATAACCAACCTTGTTATTGATGGAATTTCAGATAAGTTGGTTTCCTTGGAGAAGTTGATTCAAAATAATGCTCTTCTAACATCGATGACAATAAGCTCTTGCCCAAAGCTTCACACTATCCCTCCTACTTTAGGAAAGCTCGCCAATCTAAAGTCATTGACGATTCGCTGGATTAAGGAACTATCTGCATTGCCACAAGAGTTGCAAAACCTCACGTCTCTGGAATCCTTGGAGATAATTGAATGTGACAACCTTACTGCACTGCCAGAGGATATACAGAGTCTGAGCTCACTCCGAATTTTGTCAATAGAGAACTGCAATAACCTTACATCCTTGCCTCAGAATCTGCAATTTCTCACGTCTCTTGAGCATTTTACCATTATGTATTGTCCAAAATTGGTTTCTTTGCCAACGGATTTGCAACATTTGACCGCTCTAAAATGTTTATCCATTTTGAACTGTCCAGAGCTTGCATCTCTTCCGGAGGGTTTAAAATATGTCACTACACTGCAAAATTTGGAAATCCGTGGCTGTCCTGCTCTGAAAGTTTTGCCAGAGTGGGTAGCAAATCTTAATTCACTCAGATCATTGGCATTATCTGAATGTCATAATCTAACTATTCTGCCTGGTGGTCTGCAATCTGTGAGTTCCCTTCAACATCTGTCTATTCGAGATTGTCCTAATTTGGAGGAACGCTGCAAGATGAATGTAGGGGAGGATTGGCTGAAAATACATCACATTGCCCATGTCTATATCGGTTCAAAGGATTCCGCAAGCAGCTCATCTCATTGATACTTCCTTGGTTGCTCTGAGGTAGTTTGGTTTTATAATCTTTTTTCATTTCTTCATTCAACTGAACACACAGCAGCATTTGAATTTGGTGCTTCTTTCATTATATTAATCAAGCATTCTAGTCTGATTAATGTCTCTTATAAGTTACAAGTAAGTGAAAGATATGTTTTATGATCATCAGACTTATGTATTGAATTCATAAAAAATGTAGTAACTAGTAGTCTTTGCTTGTTTTTCGAAAAACAACAAATTACAATTTAGTTATCCAGTTCAAATTTTATTTCAAGTGATGCAACTGTTTCGATTAACCCCCTATTATTAACATTCCTTGATTAAAATTGACTGTGCGAGGGGTAAAATTGTCTTTTAACTTTACTTTTAATTTTTTAAAATAAATTTTAAAAATTTTAAAATAATTTAAATAAAAAAAATTAACCAAATCTTCACCGTTCATCTCAAAATGGATAATTGAGATTAATTTTAAAAAATTAAATAAAATCAGAATAAAAGATTAAATATTAACCAAAATTCCAACTCAAACCCATCATCATCCTTTGAACCCATCACCCTCATCATCTTCTTCATCGGTTCACCATAAAAAAAATCCACAATCACTGGTTAAAAAAAAAAAAAAATTCATCAATCCAAACAATTACTAGTTCAACTCTATCAATAAAAAATGAAGATCATCAGTTCAATCTAAATAATCAGAAGAAGAAAAAAATTGAAAAAAAAAAAATAGTTTGGGGATGAACGCAGAAATCTAGGTTCATGAACCCAGAAAGAAGAAGAAGAAGAAGAAGTGGTCAACTTCAATCGTCAAGGGTAACTTCATATTTTCATCGTTTTAGTACTATTTGTGGGACCCCCGACCGGCCTCGGCCGCCTCGGAAGCAGGGCACACCTCTGGGCCTCGGCCCAGCCCACGCCAATCAGGTATTGTCCCGGGCCCAGGGATTTGTTGACCTCGGTCACGCCTCTCCAGCCGCTCGAACCCACCACCTGGTCATTGGTTAAATGGATTCCTTAAGCAAGGCTGGTACCAATTGAGCTAGTTTATCGTCAAATGTAATAAAATGCTATTAACGGTAATGGGTAAATTGTAATAACATCGAAACAGTTACTCCGTCTGAATTAAAGTTTGAACCGAGTAGGTAAATTGTAATTTGTTATTTCGAAAAACTCATGTAAAAAAACTGCTGGGTCATAATCGCTGTCTAATCAAACCAATTAAACCTGGCATTTTCTATCACTGAAGACTGTTCTGCAATTTCCATCAATGGAGGTACCATATTTCTTTTATCTCTAACTGATTGAAGACAAATGCTTTCTTAAGCAAAGCAAAGTAATATCAAGCTCTGTCTGCCTATCTAACTCATATATATTTGACATAAATAAACTTTTCAGTTTACTGCTGTCTTTGCTTAATCTCTTCACTTTTATTGCTCTATGAACTTCTTAAAGATCACCAGTCATTTTTAATCTCAAGATATAATGATTTTTTATATGAAGTTTACAAAAGTTTAGCCTATTACTTTTTATTAAGATATTGAATTTTTTATAGTTATTTTGATTTGGTAATATTGCCGTAAAATTCGACTTAATTTATTATTTCAATTGTTAACATATATATATATATATATAAACACAATAAATAAATAAATACACACACACTTTGTCAAGTGTAGTCATATTTTCCCACCACTTTTCCTTATAAGTTTCCATGGTTTGCTGTTTACAGTTCAGCTGCCATTCTTACGTTTCCTTTCCACCCATATTCTTCTCTCAAGCAACGCTATGAATGTTCTGATTTGAGAATTGGGAACTGTTTTGGATTTGTGCGTCAAATTGTAGTTCATCTTTTTTACTTAATTTTATTTATATTCCTCTTGGAGCTCTTGATGTGTTTAAGATATGTATATTATTACAGGTTACTTTTCTTACATTGAACTGAAATTGAAGTTCTTTTATGTCCATAAAGATTCAATTGAGTTACTATGCAAATGTTGATTTTTTGGCTAAATTAGTCTTGTTAGCAATCCTACATCTAAAACATAACAAATGGTGGGATGTTTGGTGGACTATAAATAAGTTCTTTAGTTAATTGATTTTGTATCCCAAAATAAGAATTGTAAAAGATCCATACATTTGTATTATTCTTGTTTTCTCCCCATATGTTTCTGGGTTTTTGGATCTTACCCAGATTTTATAATATTTTTCTTTGGAGCTAGTGGAAGTTTTCAGCAGCGCCCGTGGACGTAGGTTTTATACCGAACCACGTAAATTCTGGTGTGTTCTCTCCTTTTTCGCTTTGCATTTATTTTTCTGCTTTTCTACTTTATTAGTATTTGTTATTTATATTTAATAGCTAGCATTAGTAGTTGTGTATTTGTTTAATTTCCGCTGCGCATAACAAGTGGTATCAGAGCCCTAGGTTTCGATTGATCTGGAAAATTGTCTAGGGCATTAGCTAGCTATTAAATATTTGTTTGTAGAGCTTGGGTGTTATTTTGGAATAGTTACAATTTAGGGAAGCTCTGTCAAAAAGACTATAATTGTCTAAGGAGACTGGATTTTAAGTGGGACCGTTTGTGACCCCTCCAGCCTTTCCTGGGAGCTTACCTTTTGAGTACTATTCATTTGATCACCAAGCTATTGGCATAAAAACTTTTGGTGTAAAGCAGAAATGTCTTCATCTTCACATGTAAAAATTGAAGTAGAGAAATTTGATGGTCGAAATAATTTTGGCCTATGGCAAAGCGAAGTTACGGACGTCTTGTATCAACAAGATTTGGATATTGTTCTGGAAGAAACAAGACCAGAGAATATTGAGGAAAAAGATTGGGAGAGGCAAAATGCGAAGGCATGTGGTTTAATTCGCTCATGTCTCTGTAGAGAGCAGAAGTATCCGTTCATGAAGGAAACCTCTGCTAGTAAATTGTGGAAGACGCTAGAGAACAAATATATGAAGAAAAGCAATGAGAATCGGCTATATTTGTTGAAGAGGTTGTACCGTCTTCAGTTGAAACCAGGTTTGAATATCAATGACCATATTGATAATTTCAACCGTTTGTTAACTGATTTGTTGAATTTGGATGAAACGTTCAAAGATGAGCAGAAGACCATGCTGTTGATAGGATCTCTTCCTGATGAGTTAGATCATTTGTGCATTACACTTATTCATGGGAAAGAAAAATTGTCATTTGAAGAAGTGTGTGCAGCTTTGCTTAATTATGAAATTCGCAAGAAAGATCAGAAAGAGAATAGGGATGAATAAGCAGAGGCGCTTACAGTTAGGGGAAGAAGTAAGAGTCGGAAACAGGAAAGAAGGGACAGATCACAGTCAAGGAAAAGACCTAATAAAGATGAATGTGCCTTTTGTCATGAGAAAGGGCATTGGAAGAAATATTGTCCGAAGCTGCAGAAGAAAGATAAGGGCAAAGGTAAAGCTACTTCCGATGTATATGTAGTCGAACATGAGGAAGAAGATTTTGTGTTGGTTAGTCTATCATCAACATCTGGATCTGGTGAGTGGATTTTAGATTCGGGTTGTACTTATCACATGTGTCCACATAAGGAATGGTTCTTCAACTTCGAAGAGCTAGATGGTGGAATTGTGCTTATGGGTAATGATAACTCATGCAAAACTAAGGGGATAGGTTCAATTCGATTGAAGAATCATGATGGATCGACCAGAGTTTTGACAGAAGTTCGGTATGTTCCAGATTTGAAGAAGAATCTCATATCATTGGGAGCCTTAGAATCTAAAGGCTACACGGTATCTATCAGGGATGGAGTTATGAGAGTGGTATCTGGGGCTTTGGTGGTAATGAAAGGTACAAGGAAGAACAACTTGTACTACTACAATAGTAGTACAGTTACTGAATCAACAGCAGTAGTATCAGAGAATGATGTTGATTCAGATATGATCAGGTTATGGCATATGCGTCTGGGGCATGGAGGTGAGAAAGCTTTAAACAGTTTGGTGGATCAAGGCTTGTTGAAAGGAGTAAAAACTTGCAAGTTAGATTTTTGTGAACATTGTGTTCTGGGAAAGCAGACGAGAGTGAAGTTTGCAACTGCAGTTCATGATACTAAAGGTATTTTGGATTATGTTCACTCTGATGTGTGGGGACCCACTAGGACAGCCTCCTTGGGTGGTAAACACTATTTTGTTACATTTGTTGATGACTTTTCCAGAAGAGTTTGGGTATACACAATGAAGAAAAAGGATGATGTACTTGAGATTTTCCTTAATTGGAAAAAGATGATTGAGACTCAGACTGAGAGAAAGATTAAGTACCTCAGAACAGATAATGGAGGTGAATATTGCAGTAAATCTTTTCGAGAGGTCTGTCAAGATGCGGGTATTGTACGTCATTTTACAGTTAGACACACACCACAACAGAATGGGGTGGCCGAATGCATGAACCGAACGTTGCTGGAGAAAGTTCGGTGTATGTTGTCCAATGCTGGGTTGGGCAAGGAGTTTTGGGCTGAGACAGTGACTTATGCATGTCATCTCATTAATCGCTTACCGTCAACAGCGATCGGTGGTAGAATTCCATTGGAGGTATGGTCTGGAAAGCCTGTTACTGATTATGATTCTTTACATGTCTTTGGTTGTTCTGCTTATTATCATGTAAAGGAATCTAAATTGGATCCGAGAGCAAAGAAAGCTATATTTGTGGGGATATCTTCAGAGGTGAAAGGGTATCGTCTTTTATATCCTAATTCGAAGAAGATAATCTTCAGCAGGGATGTTACTTTTGATGAGTTTTCGATGCTGAAAAAGAAAATAGAAGATATTGTTGAGGGTAATCCGCAACAGGTGGAGTCTACTCGGAAGCAGGTGAAGTTTTTTCAGAAACAGATAGAGTCAACAAATAATCCAGCTAGAATTGTTGATGCAGATGATGACACTCCTATGACAGAGGAGGTTACTGAAGAAGAAGTAGAAGAAGAGGTTCCTACCCAAGAACCTTCGCAGCAACAAGAATCAATTGCAATAAATAGGTCAAGACGTGAGATTCGCAGACCTCCTCGTTTTGCTGATATGGTGGCCTATGCACTTCCAATTGTAGATGATGATGTTCCTTCCACTTACAGAGAAGCAGTCCAATGTTCTGAAGTTGATAAGTGGAAGAAAGCTATGGATGAAGAAATGCAGTCTCTTCGGAAGAATGAAACTTGGGAGCTAGCTCAACTACCGAAGAATAAGAAGGCAATTGGGTGCAAATGGGTATTTACTAAGAAAGAGGGATTTCCAAACAAAGAAGATGTTCGCTACAAGGTAAGGTTGGTGGCGAAAGGCTACGCTCAGAAGGAAGGGATTGACTATAATGAGGTATTTTCTCCAGTTGTGAAACACTCTTCCATTAGAATTTTATTGGCCCTTGTAGCTCAATTGGATTTAGAACTAGTTCAAATGGATGTAAAAACTGCATTTTTACATGGTGATTTGGAAAAGGAAATCTATATGACTCACCCAGATGGATTCAAGGTTGCTGGTAAAGAAAATTGGGCTTGCAAATTGAAGAAATCGCTTTATAGTTTGAAACAGTCTCCGAGACAATGGTACAAGCGATTTGATCAATTTATGATAGGTCAAGAGTACACCAGAAGCAAATTTGATAATTGTGTATACTTTCGAAGGCTACAAGATGGTTCCTTCATCTACTTGCTCTTATATGTTGATGATATGCTGATAGCTTCTAAGAGCAAAGTGGAGATTGAGAAGCTGAAGACTCAGTTGAGTTCAGAGTTTGAAATGAAGGATTTGGGTGAAGCTAAGAAGATTCTCGGTATGGAGATTAGCAGAGATAGAGGAAAAGGCAAGGTTTGTTTGACTCAGAAGCAATATCTGATGAAGGTATTACAGCGTTTTGATGTATCTGAACAGTCAAAACCTGTAAGTACGCCACTTGCTCCTCATTTCAAGTTGAGTGCATCATTATCTCCGAGTACTGATGAAGAACGAGAGTACATGTCTCGTGTTCCGTATTCTAATGCAGTTGGTAGTCTGATGTATGCTATGGTGTGTACAAGACCTGACATTTCGCAAGCGGTTGGAGTTGTGAGCAGGTATATGCATGATCCTGGTAAAGGACATTGGCAAGCTGTGAAATGGATTCTACGGTACTTGTTAAAAACCGTAGATTTTGGTTTGATATTTCAGAGAGAAGATTTACTTGGTCAGTTTGCAATCGGATATGTTGATTCAGATTATGCTGGTGATTTGGATAAACGACGATCAACTACTGGATATGTATTCACTCTTGCGAGAGCTCCTGTAAGTTGGAAGTCTACTTTACAGTCAACAGTTGCTTTGTCTACGACAGAAGCAGAGTATATGGCATTGACAGAGGCTGTGAAGGAAGCAATTTGGTTACAAGGATTACTGGTAGAGTTGGGAGTGGGACAGAAGAATATTGCTATTTACTCGGATAGTCAAAGTGCCATTCATTTAGCAAAGAATCCGGTATTCCATGTTCGCACCAAGCATATTGATGTCCGATATCACTTTGTGCGGGAAATTCTGAGTGAAGGGTCGATTCTCTTACAGAAAATTGGGACTGCTGATAATCCTGCGGATATGATGACCAAAGTGGTGACAGCAATCAAGTTCAACCATTGTTTGGACTTGATCAACATTTTGAAAGTCTAAAAAGGCATATATGAAGGCATTGCTGCAGGCTAATACGCCAAGGTGGAGATTTGTTGATTTTTTGGCTAAATTAGCCTTGTTAGCAATCCCACATCTAAAACATAACAAATGGTGGGATGTTTGGTGGACTATAAATAAGTCATTTAGTTAATTGATTTTGTATCCCAAAACAAGAATTGTAAAAGATCCATACATTTGTATTATTCTTGTTTTCTCCCCATATGTTTCTGGGTTTTTGGATCTTACCCAGATTTTGTAATATTTTGCTTTGGAGCTAGTGGAAGTTTTCAGCAGCGCCCGTGGACGTAGGTTTTATACCGAACCACGTAAATTCTGGTGTGTTCTCTCCTTTTTCGCTTTGCATTTATTTTTCTGCTTTTCTGCTTTATTAGTATTTGTTATTTATATTTAATAGCTAGCATTAGTAGTTGTGTATTTGTTTAATTTCCGCTGCGCACAACAGCAAATTCTACTGTAAACATGGATACTATACAATGAATATTTTATTCACTAGTGATGACTTGAATGAAATGCACACACTTTGCAAAATGTTATGATTTTGGCCTTGTGCCTAATTCTATGGTTAAATGATAGGAAGTGGTCAGGTCGTTGGGAGTATAGGTGACATGACCTGATGTGAGCCACTCAGTTTGTCTTAAGAGCAAATGTATTGAACTGTTATAGGAAAGCTTGTACTTTGAATTCATGTATACGTTTTAATTATTGAAATTGTATATAAGTCTTGGTTTTTCTTCCAACACATTATGGTAATATTTATTGAATTGGCGCAAACTCCTTGTCACCTACGATGTCCTAATCATTGGTGTTATTTGTTTCAGCTCACTCCTTTTACCAACCTTACTTCAGTTAGATCATCGGCGTTATCTGAATGTCAAAATCTAACTATTCTGGCTGAATGTCTGCTCTCTGCGAGTTCCCTTCTATTCAAGATTGTCCTAATCTAGAAGAACGCTGCAGGATGTATGTAGGTGAGAATTGGCTGAAAATGCGTCATGTTGCACATATCTACATAGGACCAAGGGAATCCACAAGCAGCTTATCTCTTTGAACTCAGGTAATTCGGTTCTACTCTTCTTTTTTTATAATTCCTTCATTCAACTTAGCACACAGCAGCATATGAATTTGGTGGTTCTATTCTTTTTATGAAGCACATTAGTCAAATTTAATGTCTCATGCTTATTATCATCCATACATATACAATGAATACAAAAGTTCACTAACTGGTAGTCTTTGCCTGTATTCAGAAACATTGCAGGTAGCAAACTATTTAGAATTGCCATTGAATCAAGCAAAGTAAGCCCACCCAGCATTGCCCATTCCTGAAGATGGTTCTGCTGATTTCCTTGATGGGAATTACCAGTTTTATATTCTTTTTGTCTTTAAAGAGATTAAAGACAAATGCTTCCTGGAGCAAAGCAAATTAATATCAAGCTTTGTTTGCCTAGACAGAGCACAAAACTTGAGGAGTAGCACGTAGAATGTGTTGGTTGAGAAGTGGACTTGTAACACTGGTCTAATTTTGCAAAGAAAATTTTGTATAATAAATATTGCGATATAGGCTCAAGATCTCACTGAATGAGACAAAATTATTGATAACTGATCTATTAACTAAAATGTTACTCTAGGGTTGCAGATTGATCATGGAGTTGCATGGTTAATCCCATGTGGTTGAATTTTAAGTTCTGAGGAGCTCAACTGTTTAGCATTGTATCCCATTGTACAGGAAGAGAACGCATGTTGCTTCAATATCATAAGGCTTCACAATATTGGACCACTGAAGATGCAGCCACCAAAAATTACTTCCAAAAATTAATATCTTATTTTTAAAGACTAATCCATTTTTCATAATATCAGTTATGTAAAAGGTTTCATCAAAATTTATGAATTTTATTAATTGGCATATAATGTGGATATTTAAAAAAAAAAAAATGCACTCGAGTGTTCCCTTAAGAAATATATAATTTAAAATAATTAAGGATTAATTTAAATAAAAATAACAAAAAAGAAAACGTTTTTATCATTTATAATGATATCCAAATTGTTTGTTAAAAGACAGATGTTATTCCAAATTTTCAAAACAAAATTTTTTATAAATTACACTCTACTCTACAAGCGTCCTATCCTTACATATGTTCCATTTGTTGGCTTTAACCAATGAAATAAAGCACATTAACAGAAAAAAAAAAAAAAAATCATCGAAAACAATGAAAATTTGTTCTGTATCAGCCAGCGCCCCGCCCCCAATGGGGCTGCTATAAATTTTTGGTGCACACAGTTTATCTATGTCTGGTTATACGGAGAGAGAGAGAGACATGGAGCACTAATAGTTGGGAAGGGCAATATGTACCTCCATTTCACAACTTATGCATGAAACAAGGAATAATCAGTAGATCTCTTTATTTTGTTTTTTTCTTGTTTTTATTTTTTTGGTAAAAATTTTAGAATTCAAGTAATTCAATGATGGTAATTTTGGTTTCTATAGAAATCTTAAGATGTGTTATTTCAAAAAAGGAAAAAAAAAAAATCTTTAGATGTGTGATGTATTGCTAATATTTGGAACAGCTGAAGACAATTGGATATTTTTGGTCCGGTTACGCAGTCTAACTATGAATGTAAGTGAAGCCTATTTTAACTTGTATTTGTTTTTTATTTTTATTTTTTAAACTAAACAGTTTAGGTTTGGTCCAGCATCTTCACAGTAGGCTCTCTGCTTCCCAATTCAGAGGTTTCATTTCAATTCTCAAGTCCCGAAATAGTTTTATAAAAAAAAAAAAAAAAGCAGTTCTGGCTCGTATTGGGTGGAGACCGGGCGATATCTCATGCTTCACAGTATGTTCTTTTCAGTTTTTTCGTGTGAAACCCATACAAACTAGTATCAAGTAACTAAACACTAATTTGATTAGCATCAAAGAAATGAGTTGAATTTTATTACCGTTTAGTTGAAAAGATAATAATATCATTCATTAAAAAAAAAAAAAAAACTAATAAAAAAAGTTTCAATTTGTCATATTCTCCATTTCTACTGTAACTCCTCCGATATGCAGTCTACTTGCAACTAAGTTCTTCCATTTTCATCTTCATCAAAGAGCTCCTATTTTCATTATAAAAAAAAAAACTGTAGAATATTTTTATTGATCAAAGAGAAATACCTCTTGACATTCTTCTTCACTTTTGGGAAGATAATGAATCAGAATTCGAAGAATAGATGATGAACTTGAACTCATTTCGCCCTCGAAAACTCTATCCTGGTGACTTTTTGTTTTTATGTTGAATCCAAGCGAACTAATCCAAATCCAGTTGAAACATCGTCTGTTCGTGAAGGCGAACAAAGTTCGTGAAGGCATTGAATTCGATATCTTCGAGAACTCAAACTGTTTAGTTTGCAACAACATTGAATTCAACGACTTTGCGAACTAATAATGATGGTTATTTTTGCAGTCTTTTAAACTTTTTAAAATGAGGGTAATTTTGTCATTAAAATTTAGTGAAACGATATTATTAAAAATCATTTCAATTCTTGAATGCTAATACAACGTATGTCCAATTCTTTAGTACTAGTAAAACTTAGCTATAAGATATTCTTATTGACCAAAGAGAAATACATATTGTCCTTCTTCTTTAAATTCGAAAAGATGATGAATTGGAATTTAGTTCGCCCTCTAAAATCTATTTCACTGATGATTCTTTATTTTTTTGTCGAATCAAGTCGAACCAATTCAACCCTAGTTGAAACATTGTCTATTCACGAAGACGTCGAATTCGATATCTTTACGAACTAATAGAGTGCGAAGGTGTTGAATTTGATCGAATTCGTTGTCTCGACCTGTTAGTTTGCGACATCATCAAATTGAACATCTTCGAGAACAAATAATGGTAGTTGTTTTTATGATCTTTCAAATTTTCAAAATAAAGATAATTTTATTATTAAAATTTATAAACAGTGAAAAAAATGTTATTAAAGTTTATTTATAACAAATCATAGATCTATTTACTTAGTGTTTTATTAAAAAAAAAAAAAATCCTTTGCGTTTGTTTGTTTGTCTTTATTTAAGTCAAGTCATGAGGTTGTTTCAAACCATGTGCTCGCGTCCTCCAAGTCAACATTACAGTTTCAGGCAATAACGCTACCCGAGTAAATGCGTTATGCGTGGCATAATCCTATTTTCCAGGTCCTTAGCAAATAGGATAACAGGTTCAAATGTTGACAATTTGTGGGTCCTTGAGTTTGACAAAGAGCAACAATAAACAATAAAATATACTTCTACAACCACAAGGTTCAGAGGTTGATGTGAAAAACTCATTGATTGGGGCTTTCAGAGCTCTTGTGCTGAGTGATCAATCAACCTGATCGATTGAGGATAGCTGGTCTTTGCCTTCAAATGGCAGAGATTGTTTTGTCCCCGCTATTGCAAGTTATTTTTCACAAAGTAACCTCCAGTTTTATGAAAACAGTTGCAGATTGTTGTGGCCTTGAGGAGGAGCTAAACAACCTCGGGCAAACGCTACAGATTATTCAAGCAGTTCTTGAAGACGCGGAAGAACGACAATTGAAGGAGAAAGCCTTAAAACTATGGTTGGGAGAACTTAAAGAGGTAGCTTATGATGCTGACAATTTAACTGATGAATTTTACTCCATAGATACTCTAACTAGCAACCAAATTATGTTCTTGAGTCCGCTAAGCCATCTCCTTCCTACTTCAGTGAAATCAATAGCTGATTACATAGCATTGTTTCCTAAAATGAAAGAAATTAGGGACAAATTAGATTGTTTGGCAGCTCAAAGGCTTAACTTCAATTTGAGGGAGGGGTCTGTTAAAAGAGAGTATGATGTTGAAGAGAGGAGGCAAACAAGCTCTTTTGTTATTGAATCTGAAGTTTTTGGAAGACAGGAAGATAAACAAGCAATAATTGAGCTCTTGTTATTAAATGGAGTAGGTGGAGTCCATCAAGACATCTCAGTTGTCGCCGTAGTTGGTTTGGGAGGACTGGGAAAAACCACCCTTGCTCAACTTGTTTATAATGATGAGAGGGTGACGAGGAGTTTCGAATTGAAGATGTGGGTCTGCGTTAATCAGGAGTTCAATATCAGGAAAATCATGAAGTTGATTATAGAATCTGTGACCAAGCATAAATGTGATTTATTAGGGATGGATGTTCTTCAGTCTCAACTTCGAAGCTTGCTGCATGGGAGAAGGTATTTGCTCGTATTAGATGATGTGTGGAACGAAGATCAAGAAGAATGGGATAAACTGAGGGTCTCGCTAAGTGATTGTGCCAAAGGAAGCAAAGTCATAATAACTACCCGCAATACAAAAGTTGCACTAATAGTGGGAACAGTTCCGCCTTATTGTTTGAATGGCTTAACCTATGAGGATTGTTGGACATTGTTCAAGCAAAGAGCTTTTGCTTATGGGGAAGACCATCCAAATTTACAAGCAATTGGGAGAGAAATGGTGAAGAAGTGCGGAGGCGTACCTTTAGCAGCAAAAGCACTGGGAAGTCTTATGCGCTTCAAAAGAGAGGAATGGGAATGGCTAAATGTACATGAGAGCCATATTTGGAATGCATGTGAAGGTGAGAGTGGAATACTGCCTACCTTGAGGTTGAGCTACAGCCAATTGCCATCACATCTAAAATGTTGCTTCGCATACTGCGCTGTGTTTCCCAAAAATTATGTGATCAAGAAGGACAATTTAGTCCAACTTTGGATTGCTGAAGGCTTGATAAAGTCAAATGATAGCACAAGGCAATCACTGGAGGAGACAGGGAATGATTTCTTTAACAAGTTGATGTGGATGTTCTTCTTCCAAAGTGTGAATAAAGACAGCGATGGTAGTGTGACAGAATGCAAAATGCATGATCTCGTTCATGATCTTGCACAGTCTACTGCTGGAGATGAAGTTATCATACTTGAACACGGTCATTTACCAACACACCTAGCCCAAACTCGTCACTCATCTGTGGTTTGTGATTCTGAGTTACAAAGCATTCCAGAATCCTTTTATGAAGCAAAGAAATTAAGAACCCTTAATCTCCTGTTTCCCAGAGGTAACCTTGGAGAGGTTCCTCCCAACTTGTTTTCCAATTTTAGATGCTTGCGTGCCCTAAATTTGAGTGGTAGTGGTATCAAAAGGCTACACAACTCAGTTTCCTGTTTGATGTCTTTGAGGTATCTCAATCTGTCAAACACCCTCATTGAAACAATACCTGAAAGCATTAGTGACCTTGATCACCTGCAGGTGCTGAATCTTGCATATTGCTACGGTCTTATTGAACTACCAACGAGATTAGCAAGACTAGTCAACCTACGGCATTTGATGATAAACGGCTGTGAAAAACTGTCTCACCTGCCAGATTTTATCGGAAGATTGGTTCAGCTTCAGACATTGCCAACATTCATTGTAGGGACTGGAAAGTACCAAGGCCTCAACCAGCTGAAATCCCTACCACTTGTTGGTGAACTAAACATCAGACAACTGGAAAATGCAAAATCTAGTCCTGACCTAAGAACGAAGCCAAAGCTCCATTCGCTTGGTCTATCATGGAGAAATGATCGTGCTGATTTGATAATGAGAAATAATAATGATAGAGGATTGGCTGAAGAAGTGCTTGAGCAGCTCCAACCTCACCAAAGTCTGAAAAGACTGTCTATCGAAGGGTATCCAGGTGACGACTTTCCCAAATGGATCGGTACTCCTCAACTCCCAAATCTAATCAGTGTAGAACTGATTTATTGCAAAAGATGTGAACATCTCCCAGCACTGGGGCAACTTCCTTTTTTGAAGGTCATCTACCTGCTTGGAATGCCTAATGTGAAAAATATTGGCAGTGGTTTCTACGGTAGAGGCTCAGGAAGGCCATTCCGGTCACTGCAAGAGATATCCTTCATAGATTTCCCCAATGTGGAATACTGGTGGAGTATGAACATGAAAGAACAATTCCCTTCCTTGGTGAAATTGACCATCCATAAATGTCCAGAGTTGAAAAACATGCCATGTTTCTCATCTGTTAAGCATCTGGAATTGCGGAACTGCAATGAAATGATAATGAGGTCAGCTGCAAACCTTTCCACACTTCTAAACCTTGTAATTGATGTTTTCACAGGACGTTTAGATCTTTTGGATACTTTGCTAGGTAATAATCCTCAGCTTATGTCTTTGACAATTAGCTCCTGTACCAATCTTAGCTCCATATCCTCAAAGTTAGGAGGCATAATTGCTCTTAAAACATTAACAATTCGATGGTGTAAAGAGCTTATATCTCTGCCTCAGGACATTCGAAATCTCTCCTCATTGGAATCTTTGGAAATCAGTGAGTGTCATAGCCTTAATAATCTGCCAGAAGGTATAGGAGGCTTGAGTTCACTTCGATCGCTTTCAATTGAGAACTGCAATAACATAACATCTCTACCAATGGGGCTGCAGCATCTCACAGCACTTGAGCATTTAACATTAATGTATTGCCCAAGTTTGGCCTCTCTGCCTGCTAACTTCAGAAACCTCTCCATGCTGAAGAGCTTATACATTTTGAACTGTCCACAGCTAGCATGTCTGCCCGAGGAGTTACAACATGTCACAACTCTGCAAAACTTGGAAATACATAGCTGCCCTTGTATAAAAAGTTTGCCTGCATGGATTGAGAACCTCTCTTCTCTTACATCTCTAGCCATATCAGATTGTCATAACATAATTTCTCTCCCAGAAGGCCTGCAGCATCTGATGAACCTGCAACATCTGTCAATCAGGGAATGTCCAAGGCTTGAAAATCGCTGTAAGAAATATACAGGTGAGGACTGGCCAATAGTAGCTCACATTCCACATATCCACATTGGTTCAACTGAGCGTAGACAATACAATGGTGCCAGCAGCTCTTCTCATCGAAGATAAAAGTTTCTTATCGTAGGTTACTTCACTACTATCTATATATGTTTTTACATTGCAAGTTTGATGGTATTTGAATGCTTTCTGCTTTTGAAAGTGGTGACTGAAAGATCTTTTGTTTGATTGACAATAAAGATGGGGAAATTCTGGCCAATCTGTAGATTGGCAACTGTCACTAGGTTATTTTCATACTTAGGTCCTTGTATATCTGCACTGTTAAATATGATGTGTAAACTTGGGTTATCTTCCTGTAGATGTTGGATTTCATGCAATATTTTCTGCATCTCATAAAAGGAGGAAACCTAATTACTAATTTCCTTCTTCTAAAGAGACCTGGAGCATAAAATTAATCATATTTCAGAAAAAAATCAAAAGTCAAAAAATCAAATTACATGTAGGGTTAGTTGTTGCCAGAAAAACTAGAAACTGGTTGGTAGCATATATATTTGCCTTGTTCTGCTTTGCAGAACTAGTATAGTGGTCAGCCTTCCCTGGAATATGAACTACACAATGATGGGGGATGTTCAAAAACTGTAGCACACAGAGAAAGTTTTTTAAAGAGACTTGGACATATATGTCATGATCCATGTTTCGCAAAAATATAAAAACCTTTAACACTTATTTTTTCAAGTAACATTTTCACTCTGTTATACTTCTAGATTTTGTTTTTATTAGAATTAAAATACATGTACACTTAATTAGGTAATATCGATATAAAAAATTGAAATTAGCTCAACTATTAACTCGATAGAAACTAATTAAATACCATGCATAAATAATCTTTCAGATATTTTCTTGTTACTCCGTTTAAGAATTCAAGATCAGTTTACTTATGGTTTAATGTCTGGCTGCTATTGTCTGCATGTAATATCGTATGATGGACTTAATGGTGCCAGGATTTTGTGACAAAACCATAAAGTGGAGATCCTACTTGCTGGGTTTAAAATTAAACATTATTTCGACTGAAAGGCACTGTCTGATTCACTCTCTTCAAACACTTGTTTTTCAGTCCTAGAATACAATGTCTTTGGCAAGGCATTCAATATTATCAGGTTGTCACCTTGGAGTTTATTTGAATAAGTTTAATATTTTTGGTTGTAAGTTAAAAATAATAAAAATAAATTAAATTTCGGAAATCTGTCATTGATAATATTTCTAACCAATGGTTAAGAAATTGTGTAAAATAAAATGGCATGAAATGACCTCGTCATTGAGAGTATAGGTAGTATGACTTGACTTGAGCCTCTATTTTCCTTTAATAAAAAGAAAAATTGAGAAAATTTGGATGAGCTTTTAAATTGGAAATTTCGGTGGGTTGTGTGTGTACTGTGTACTCGATAAATTGACAAGTTGATAATGCTTATTAATGCTCGAACACAAATGCTACCATGAATTGGGTTGCGGGTGTCACAGCCTAGGCAAAGAACAAAATAAGGGGAACAACATTTAAATATGATATTGGTTGAGCTTTGAGTTGTAGTCAACTAGGCTGTAACACTGGTCTAACTTTGTTATTGTGGTGTGTTTATGATCCTAGAATGAGAAAAATCTAGTTCTAACTGATTTATTAACTCGAATTTTTCTTTAGGATGGCAGACAATGGTGGACTAGAATGGCTGATCCCATGTGGTTCAAGATCTAAGCAGTTGATCTATTAGAAGGCAATCGGGCAACATCATTGTACCCCATTATATATGAAAGAATGTATCCAGTTTCATTATCCAAAGACTTGACAATTCTAAATTATCGTTGTGTGCCATGTATTACATTTGTTTGCTTTACCACAGCAATAAAACGTAACAATTTATTCCAATTCCAAAGACGGTTTCTTACTTATAACTTTGTTTTAGAGTAAATTATAATTTAGTTATTCAATTTGAAATTATATTTAAGCGGAGTAAAGATTTTGATTTTATTGCAATTAACTTCCTTGTTGTTAGAGAAGTAAAGGTTTTGATTTTATTGCAATTAACCCTTTTGTTGCTAGAGAATCTCTAGTAAATTTGACTATAAATAGTGTAAACATGGTTAAAAGATATACCCTCACCTTTCCATTTAAAAAAACCAAAAAAATAAAATTAAAAAATAAATATAAATATAAAAAATTATTAAAAATTAGAAAAATGGCAAAATTAAAAATGAACAAAATAAAAGACTTGAACTAATATATATATATATATATATATAAAGGTGGAGATCCAATCTTCAGATTGTATCCTCATCCTCAGTCATCTCCTAGTCCATCTAAAACCCCTAAAAATAGCCCAAAACATTATTAATCATCATCAATCAATCTCCCAACATCATCAATCAAGCCCAATATCATTAGTCTCTCACCTCTGAATCCCCAACAAGCATCATATAATCAACAATGCAATAGAACTAAAAAAAGCACCTAATTTACGCAACAAAAGCAAAACACCAAATATACATAAAACATAAAATTGTAGAACCCAGATGAAGGTGATAAAAGTGGTTAGTCTAGGTTCGTCATTTGAGCCCAAATTTCATCTAGATTTGAGAAGAAGATGAAGAAGGCTAGTGAGAGAAGGAGAAGAAAATAATTTTGTTTTTATTTTCTTTTTCAATTAATTGATCTCCACCATTAATTTTAAAATGGACAATAGAGATCTGATGAATTTTTTTAATTTAATTTTTTATTTTTTAATGAAAGATTTTCTTATTTTTATTTAATGTTTTAATTTTTTTTTAAATTAATATTCATTGATTTGGTTAAAAAAAATTATTTAATTTTTCTTAAATTAATTTTCACCCTCTATCTTTATATAGGTGGTAAGATTTGATTAAAAAAAATTATTTTAAAAAAAATAAATAATAAGATAAATAGGATTAATAAATAATTTTACCTTGTTAACTTAATGAAAATTCTCTCAATCTGTTAACTTAATGGAAATTTTCTAATGACGGGGTTAATCGCAAAAACCTTGCTCCCATCGAACGTAGATCTGTGCTGGATTTTTAAATTGTAATTTGCTCCTCGTCTTATAGTACTGTAAGATAACCGCTGAATATAATGTGAAAAGATGGATTGCGCTTGCACCACATTTCATTGCTATCTATATCTGAAGAAGATTGGATATCCTATGTTCAATGCAAATGCTGCTAATGTAAGTGAAGGCTATCCCACTTTTTTCGAGTCATCTTACTAGTTACAAGTCAAGATTGTGGTTTGCGGTGAACGAGGCTGCCTGAGCGAAGTCCAAATGGTTGGTGGCAATAATGTTATCTTCCTTGAACTTTCTCAAGTGGAAAATTTGGGTCTGATGTTGACAAGTGGTGGGCCGTGAGTTTGACAAAGAGCAAAAATTTAGCACTATTGTTATGTTAATTTGATGCAAACTGTTGTTTGGGGTTTTGGGGGCTTTTGTGCTGAGTGATCAATTAATCTCAAGGACTAAGGATATCTGGTCCTTTGCCTGATTGCCTGAAAATGGCTGCAGAAATCTTTTTATGCCCACTATTGCAAGTTGTTTTTGAAAAAGTAGGCTCTCATATTTTGAAAGAAATTGCACTTCATTGTGGCTTTGAGAAGGACATAGACAAACTTCAGCATACACTAGAGATTATCCAAGCAGTTCTTGAAGATGCAGAAGGACGACAAGCAAAGGAGAAGCCTTTAAAAATATGGTTGTCGAAGCTTAAAGATGTAGCTTACGATGCTGACGATTTACTCGACGAGTTCCTCTCTATCCAAAATGCAGAAAGTGTAAGCAGGTTCAAAAGCTTAGCTAATCTTTTGGAACCAATGTTGTACTACTATTCACTGGTCCCTAAACTGAGAAACATTAGGGACATGTTAGAAGATTTGGCAGTTGAGAGGTTTAACTTCAACTTGAAGGAGGTATTTGTTAGCAGAGGGGGAGATGTTGAATGGAGGAGACAGACGGGGTCTTGTGTTATTGAATCAGAAGTTTTTGGAAGAGAGGAGGACAAAGAAGCAATGGTAGAGCTATTATTAATGGATGAAGGAAGAGAAATCCATCAAAACGTTTCAGTTGTTCCCATAGTTGGTATTGGAGGCCTTGGTAAAACCACTCTTGCTCAACTTGCTTATAATGATGAAAGGATGACAAAGAATTTTAAACTGAAGTGTTGATTAATAATTATACATTAATAGTGTATATACATTACATTAAAACATGAAAAATAACGAGAAAAACGTACCCGTCTTTCAGCAAATTATTATCAAGATCACGTGTTGTTCAACTGGGTCGGAATTCGATCACAAAATATGGAAAGAAAACTCAATCCACAATGTAAATACCTTGCCTTTGATATCCTCTGTTTCTGTTTTTGTATCTGTTTTTTAATTTCTGTTTCGTACTGCTATTTCTCACATGCACACACTTCATCATGCACGTTAATATATATGTGCATATGTTTATAACTGCCATGTGCAGTTGTAATAAAAAAAACTGCTAATAGCAGTTACATAATCTGATCCATGTTGGATCCGGGTTTGGGCCTTTGGGTCATCTTGGGTGAACCCGACCCAAGCCCACATAGCCCAACATCTCCCACTCACACAAGATGAGCCAAACAGAACTAACAGAGAAAACACTGGTGACTCCTTTATAATAAGAAGTACGGGCATTCATACAGGTAAATATATTGTGTGACCTATGAACAACGAAATTTGTAATAGGACTTACTTTTTAAATCTCAATTGTATTTCTATACAAGAGATTATCAATTGTTCATTATTATGTCCTAAATTTAATGAAATTTTATTTGTTCAAACATATCGATCCCTTTAACACAACATGTCTGATCCTTCAATATTTTATATAATTACAATTGTGATTTCAAATCACAATTTGTCGACATGTAAATATATGAAAAATAAAATTCAATAAATCTTCCTATCTCACTTTTATCTCTTGGTCAACAAAAATGACTGACATCATAGAAATGTCCCATAGATCGCATTATCATAACCATAGAAAACACACTAATGATACAAGCATCACTTCGTTACTTTGAGATAAAGTGAATAGTCACTGAGGACATAGGTAGAAGTTTTATAAACTTCAATGGAACTTACACAATGAGGAATTAGGGATAAATTCACTCATTTTCCATGTCGGTCATAATAAGCACACGCGATATAAAACGCATGTTACAGTGAATCTTGCCCCTCAATAGGGACGCGTATGTCAATTATATTTAGATTATTCACTGTACATATTTCAGTTCAGACGCTCTCCTAACATCTAACCTGAGTTTCAAAAAATTGCTTTCTAAGCACCACTTATTAAGAAACTCATATCTGACTTAATCAGGTTTTCATGATGGTGGGGATACATCACGAGTGGTTCTATTATTAATGTTTAGTGTAGAACCTCATCTTAGCTATTGCTAAGGCGACATTTCATATATTCTAAGTCCTTAAGAGAATAATCATCAATTTATTCTCTAAAAAAATATATGTGTCTCATCTTGACTTGCCATCTTAGCAACCAAGGCGACTGTATGTGTAAGAATACCAGTCTCCAACCTGATGACATACTTTATATCATTTGAGTGAAATGAATATGTGCTAGTAATACGTAATAAATTCAATGTATTTATTCATAAATGGATATAGTTCAAAGTGACAATTACAACATTATAATCTACGCAGACCTAAAGACCTAGCATGTGACTTAAAAACATCTCTCGTCACAGCTTTAGTAAGCGGGTCAGCAACCATCTCATGCGTAGATATATATTTGATTATTACATTTCTTTTTGTCACTATATCTCTGACAAAATTATATATAGTCTCTATATGTTTTGATTTAATGTGATATTTCGCATCTTTGGTATAAGCAATAGCTACCTAACTATCACAGTAAATTGTAACCGGCTTCTCTGCATCAACTTCTAAAATCAGATCTTCTAAAAATCTCTTAAGCCATATTGCTTCTTGAACTGCTGCTGAACACGCTATAAATTCAGCTTCCATGGTGGACAACGCAATACATGACTGTTTCTTACTACTCCAAGAGATAGCTCCTTGGCTAAGTAAAAATGTATAACCTGAAGTGGATTTTCGCTCATCCAAGTCACCTCCCCAATCTGCGTCTGTAAAACCAACCAGACGCAAATTACCACCTTGGTAGCAAAGGGAGTAGTCTGCAGTCCCTTTGAGATATGCTAATATTCTTTTTACAGCGATCCAATGTTTCTGACCAGGATTTGATTGATATCTACTAATCAGTCCAACTGCATAGCAGATATCAGGTCTTGTACACATCATAGCGTACATGAGACTTCCAATAGCACTTGAGTAAGGAACTCTTTGCATTTTTTCACGCTCTTGTGGAGTCTTAGGGCACATTTCAAGACTGAGAGTTTGTCCCTTCGAGATAGGAGTTTCCATAGGCTTACAATCTGCCATATGGCATCGTTCAAGGATCTTTTTAATATAAGGCTCTTGTGATAGAGCTAGGATTCTCTTTGAACGATCTCTTTTAATCTTAACTCCTAAAATATAGGCAGCTTCTCCCATGTCTTTCATTTCGAAGGTTGAAGATAACCATTCCTTTATAGTTATCATAAACTCCTTATCATTTCCGGCCAATAAAATATCATCCACATATAAAGACAAAATTATGAATTTGTCTTTTATCCATTTGACATACACACAATGGTCCTCTTCAGTCATCTGAAATCCATATGACATTACTGCCTCATGAAAACGAAGGTACCATTGTCTGGAGGATTGTTTCAAACCATAAATAGATCTCTTGAGCTTATAAACTTTTTGCTCTTGACCTTTTGAAACGAAATTCACTGGCTGTTCCATGTAAATTTCTTCCTCCAGTTCTCCATTGAGAAAAACTGTCTTTACATCTATCTGATGTAATTCTAAATCCATGTGTGCGACGATAGCTAATATAAAGCGAATTGAAGCAAACCTTACCACAGGTGAGAAGGTTTCTTCATAATCTATACCCTCCTGTTGAGTATATCCTTTTGCTACTAATCTCGCCTTATACCTTTCTATTGAGCCGTCTGCCCTACGCTTGATTCGGAGAACCCATTTATTTCCAATGGCTTTCCGATTAGGTGGCAATTCAACCAAGTCCCAGACGTGGTTGTTTTTCATTGACTCCATCTCTTATTGCATAGCTTTAATCCAAAACTCTTTAGCAGGTGAGTTGAGAGCCTCATTCACATTCTTTGGCTCATCACTATAATGTGAAGCAACCATAAAAGCTTCCCCTTCTATCTCAAATCGACGACGAGGAATAGTTTTACGGTCACTTCTACGAATTGATGATTTCAGTGATACTAATTCATTAGTCCCTATACTCCCACTGGGAAGAAATGAATTATCACTTTCAATAGCTTTATCACTCCCACTAGGGACAGAGTATTCAGGCAACTCTCTTTCTACCTCTAGTTGAGTATTCGAATGTACAAAATCATGTGATTCACTCAATTCGTAAAATTGAAAATCTTTTTCAACTTCACCTCTGCTAGGAAATTCATTCTCTAAGAAATTCACGTCTCGTGATTTCAATTCAGTTATACTTCCATCTGAATTTTCTCCTATGAATACATATCCTTTAGAGTGCTCAGAGTATCTGATAAAGATACATTTCTTTCCTCTAGCACCTAATTTTCCATATTTGCTGGACAAGTCATGTATATATCCTACGCACCCCCAAGGTCGCATATGAGTGAGATCAGGTTTCCTACCTGTCCATAATTCATAGGGTGTGGAAGATACTGACTTAGTAGGGACGCTATTCAGAATATAAGTAGCTGTCAGTAGTGCATCTCCCCAATAAGATATTGGGAGGTTTGCTTGTGCCATCATAGATCTTATCATCTCTAATAAAGTTCTATTCCTTCTTTCCGCTACACCATTTTGTTGCGGTGTCCTAGGAATGGTCAATTGTCTAACAATACCTTTCTCTTGACACAATATCTCAAATTGTTCTGAGAGGTATTCTCGTCCTCGATTAGTTCGCAGGACTTTGACAGTTCTATCTAACTGATTCTCCACCATATTTAGATATAATCTAAAGCAATCTAATGCTTCAGATTTATGGGAGATTAGATAAACATGACCGTAACGAGTGTAATCATCTATGAAGGTTATAAAGTATGAAGCACCACTTCTAGCTTTAACATTCATAGGTCCACAAATATCAGAATGAACTAATTGTAATGGATTCTCAGCTCTAATTCCCTTTCCAAATGGTTTTCTAGTTGTTTTTCCAGCTAGACAATTTTCACATACAGGCAAATCTATCTTATTGAGGGAACCTAGAAATCCCTCTTTAGCCAATCTATTCATTCGATCTTGGCCGATATGCCCTAGTCTAGCATGCCAAGTATTGACATTTGCATTATCAGAAGAAGCAATTAGTGAAAAACAACTATTATCATCATAATAACCGTTCATCTCGGTATTCAATACAATAAAACCATCTAGTAAATATCCAGTGCCAATCCTTACAGAATTTAAATAAATATCCATACAATCACCATAAAAATTTAAAACATATCCTAATTTAAAAAGTACTAGTACAGAAATCAAATTTCGTCGAATATCAGGAGCAAATAATACATCATGGAGATAGAGTACTTGGCCTCTATACAAAACAAGCTTGCAAGTGCCAATACCCTTCACCTCAACACGTGAGTTATTCCCCACATATATCCATCTTGATCCTTGACTTATTCGACGATACTCCACGAATGCTCCTCGATCTCTAGCTACATGATCGGTGGCCCCTGAGTCTACAGTCCACAAAGGACGAGATTCAGTGAGTAATACTGAGCTAGAAACAAAAGCATGATTAAATGTCTCCATGTCTCTTCTGCTTTGAGCAGATGTACCTAACTGGGGCAACACCATAGTGTTTGTCAGGGTCTCAAGAGCATCCTGCTCTTCGAGAATATACTGAACTTTTCGGTGCCAGATGTCATAATTATCACCGTTCAGTTTTTCTCCCTTATTTAGTTCAGCAATAATATTCTTTGATGATGAAGCCATTTTCCTGAAATGATATTTAGTTCTATTTAGAGACTTACTATCTATATCCTTCTATATCTATACTAGCACATTTACTATCATTTCACTATAATATTGCAGCAACTATACACTCATAAATATGAAGAAGGAATCCTTGGATAGGAATCGAAAAAATAGTCAAGCTACTCATCATCATCCATTTCCAATTATTTACTAAATCATACTTGTAAGTGTATTTGCGCAAAACAGTTCTAATCTCATTTCTCAATTGAATTAGGACACCCACATAGATATAAATATTCATAATGTAATACAAATAAAATAACATTTTATAAATGATAGATTAAAAGAAAAATTACACTATCCATTTTCAATGCATAAATAAAATATCCAACATAACAACCTACATTATTTACAAGATAACAATAATAAAATAAATGTAACATCAATCAGGCAGATAAGGGGTACGAGGCACAGTCTCCTCATAATACTCTCTCATGTACTGGTCGAAATCAATCGTCATCTCTGGATCCTCCTCGTCTGATGAGATGTCTATCACCTCAACTACCTCATCATCAGAAGTATCCATGATATCGACGTCCTCATCATCTGATATCTCTATAACCTCGATATCATCCTCGTCATCCGAAATGACTATAACATCAACCGGACAATCAGAAGGCACATAATCCGGTGGCTCAATGTCCTCCTCATCATCAGATATGACTATCACATCAGCTGGATAATCAGAAGGCACATAATCTGGAGGCTCGATGCCCTCCTCGTCATCAGAAATGACTATGATATCGTCTGGATGATCAGGGATATCAATGATATCAGGACTCTCAATAATCTCAATGACCTCCTCGACCTCCTCATCAGAATCAGAAAAGTAATGGATAACTCGAAATGCCATCCGTCTTTCATTATATTAAACATATTAAATAATTTAGTATACCAAATACTAAATATAATAATTAAACCTTATACAAAATAAAAAAAATAAAAAAATAAAAAATATTTATTTTATTTTATTTATTTATTTATTTATTTTTAAAAAAAAAATTTTCCCGGTCGCCGGAAACAGCCGTCGGCGGCGACGCGTGGGCCTCACGCGCCGGCGACCGTCGGAGTCACGCGCCTGCAGCAGCCACTTGCTAGCCGCACGTGCTCTGCAGTCTCTTCCACCTGGCGGTCTCTGGCGCTTCCACCTTGGCGACACGTGGACTAATCACATACTGCCATGTCTTGAACACGTGGCCCAATTATATTCAGCCATATGGCAGATTACGTGGCACCCCGGACACATGGCACTCTTTAATTGGAGAACAGTGACGACGCGGCATCACCAGAGAGTCGACACGTGTTATGTAGACGCGGCCTTTTCCTAGACCGCCACATGTCGAGATACTGTTCATCGTCTTCAACAATTCAAAAACCGATTTCCAGTTTTTTTTCAGATTTCAGGGGCAGATTTCAAATGCAAATAGCTCACTCGTTTCTTATCCAAATTGGTCATATAATATACCATTGGAAAGCTCTTTTCGAGCCCTATCTAATGGTCTTATTATTACACAAAAATAAAAACGTTTACTAACATTTTAAATCCATGAACAGTTTCGGGTTATGTTTAACTTTTCTCCAAAAATGACTTTCTAAATGCCTTATATTCAAAATATAAGCAAGTCTCATGCTTTCTAATCATCATTACACCAGCAAACAACAAACCATATGCTCTGATACCAATGTTGATTAATAATTATACATTAACAGTGTATATACATTACATTAAAACATGAAAAATAACGAGAAAAACGTACCCGTCTTTCAGTAAATTATTATCAAGATCACGTGTTGTTCAACTGGGTCGGAATTCGATCACAAAATATGGAAAGAAAACTCAATCCACAATGTAAATACCTTGCCTTTGATATCCTATGTTTCTGTTTTTGTATCTGTTTTTTAATTTCTGTTTCGTACTGCTATTTCTCACATGCACACACTTCATCATGCACGTTAATATATATATGCATATGTTTATAACTGCCATGTGCAGTTGTAATAAAAAAAAACTGCTACAAAGAAACTGCTAATAGCAGTTACATAATCTGATCCATGTTGGATCCGGGTTTGGGTCTTTGGGTCATCTTGGGTGAACCCGACCCAAGCCCACATAGCCCAACATGAAGATTTGGGTCTGCATTAATGAGGAGTTCAATGTGAGGAAGATCATGCAATTGATTATAGAATCGATGACGATGAACAGATGTGATTTCCAAGGGATAGATGTGCTTCAATCTCGCCTTCGGTGTTGCATGGCCAAAGATACTTGCTTGTGTTAGATGACGTGTGGAATGAAGATCATGATGAATGGGATAAACTAAGGGCTTCACTGAGTGATGGTGCCAAAGGAAGCAAAGTCATAGTTACTACTCGCAGTATGAAGGTGGCTTTAATAGTGGGAACAGTTTCTCCTTATCATGTGAAGGGTCTATCTCATGATGATTGCTGGGCACTATTCAAGCAAAGGGCTTTTGCTTCTGGTGAAGAACATCCAAAGTTATTGCCAATTGGAAAAGAAATTGTGAAGAAATGTGGAGGCATCCCTTTGACAGCGAAAGCACTGGGAAGTCTCATGCGCTTCAAAAGAGAGGAAAGGGAGTGGCTTGATGTGCAGGAAAGTGATCTTTGGAATGCATATGATGCTGAAAATGGAATACTGCCAGCCTTGAGGCTGAGTTACGACCATTTGCCATCACATCTGAAATGTTGTTTCACATACTGTGCAGTATTTCCCAAAAATTATGTCATCAAGAAGGAAGATCTGATCCATCTCTGGATTGCAGAAAGCTTGATACATTCAAATGAAGAAAGAAAATCGCTCGAGGACATAGGCAATGACTGCTTCAACGATTTGATGTGGATGTTTGTCTTTCAAGACGTGAATAAAGACAGTGATGGCAGTATAACAGAATGCAAAATGCATGATCTCATTCATGATCTTGCACAATCTATTGCTGGAAACGAATTTGTAATATTGGAACATGGTCGTGTTCCAAGACAACTAGACCAAATTCGTTATTCATCTGTGGTGTGTGATTCTGAGTTGCAAGCTATTCCAGAACTCTTGTACGAAGCAAGGAAGTTACGAACCCTTAATCTACTGTTTCCCAAAGGTGATCTTCTGGAGGCCCCCACCAACTTGTTTTCAAGTTTCAAATATTTGCGTGCACTAAATTTGTGTGGCAGTGGTATCAAAAAACTGCAAGACTCGGTTTCTTACTTGTCAAGTTTGAGGTATATCAATATGTCAAACACCCTCATCGAATCATTACCTGAACGCATATGCAGGCTTCATATTCTGCAGGTGCTGAACCTGTCAGACTGCTATAATCTAATCAAACTACCAGTTGGATTACCCAGGCTAAGCAATCTAAGGCATTTGATGATAAAAGGTTGTGATAGACTGGCTTTTATGCCAAGTGTTGGACAATTACATAAGCTGCAATCATTGCCAATATTCATTGTAGGTATTGAAAATAAAATATGGCAAAACCTCGACCAGTTGCACCACCTACCACTTGTGGGTGATCTACACATTAGACAATTGGAAAATGTAGAAGATGCAAGAAGTGCTTCGGAGGCAAATCTAACACAAAAACCAAAGCTTCATTCACTTGGTCTGTCATGGAGAAATAATTGTGATGATTTGATGACCAGGAATGATGACGATAGCAGCAGAGTGGCAGGAGAAGTCTTGGAGTCCCTCCAACCTCACCGAAATCTGAAGAAGTTGTCTGTTGAAGGGTATCCAGGTAAATACTTCCCTGGATGGATTGGCGGTCTTGATCTCCCAAATCTGACTAGTATGGTGTTGAATAAATGCAAAAACTGTGAACATCTTCCGGCATTGGGACAACTTCCGTTCTTGAAGGTCATTTACATGCATGGAATGCCTAGTGTAAAGAACATTAGCTGTGATTTCTATGGTAGAGGCTCAGGAAGATCATTCCAATCATTGCAAGAGCTATCCTTGATAGATTTCCCCAATTTGGAATTCTGGGCGAGCATGTGTTGTGCGCAACGGAAATTAAACAAATACACAACTACTAATGCTAGCTATTAAATATAAATAACAAATACTAATAAAGCAGAAAAGCAGAAAAATAAATGCAAAGCGAAAAAGGAAAGAACACACCAGAATTTACGTGGTTCGGTATAAAACCTACGTCCACGGGCGCTGCTGAAAACTTCCACTAGCTCCAAAGCAAAATATTACAAAATCTGGGTAAGATCCAAAAACCCAGAAACATATGGGGAGAAAACAAGAATAATACAAATATATGGATCTTTTACAATTCTTGTTTATTTTTGGGGTACAAAATCAATTAGCTAAAGGACTTATTTATAGTCCACCAAACATCCCACCATTTTGTATTCTTTAGATGTGAGATAGCTAATTAAGCCAAAAAACAACAAATCTCCACCTTGGCGTATTAGCCTTCAGCAATGCCTTCATATATGCCTTTTAAACTTTCAAAATGTTGATCAAGTCCAAACAATGGTTGAACTTGATTGCTGTCACCACTTTGGTCATCATATCTGCAGGATTATCAGCAGTCCTAATTTTCTGTAAGAGAATCGACCCTTCACTCAGAATTTCCCGCACAAAGTGATATCGGACATCAATATGCTTGGTGCGAACATGGAATACCGGATTCTTTGCTAAATGAATGACACTTTGACTATCCGAGTAAATAGCAATATTCTTCTGTCCCACTCCCAACTCTACCAATAATCCTTGTAACCAAATTGCTTCCTTCACAGCCTCTGTCATTGCCATATACTCTGCTTCTGTCGTAGACAAAGCAACTGTTGACTGTAAAATAGACTTCCAACTTACAGGAGCTCTCGCAAGAGTGAATACATATCCAGTAGTTGACCGTCGTTTATCCAAATCACCAGCATAATCTGAATCAACATATCCGATTGCAAACTGATCAAGTGAATCTTCCCTCTAAAATATCAAACCAAAATCTACGGTTTTTAACAAGTACCGTAGAATCCATTTCACAACTTGTCAATGTCCTTTACCAGGATCATACATATACCTGCTCACAACTCCAACCGCTTGCGAAATGTCAGGTTTTGTACACACCATAGCATACATCAGACTACCAATTGCATTAGAATACGGAACACGAGACATGTACTCTTGTTCTTCATCAGTACTCGGAGATAATGATGCACTCAACTTGAAATGAGGAGCAAGTGGCGTACTTACAGGTTTTGACTGTTCAGATACACCAAAACGCTGTAATACCTTCATCAGATATTGCTTCTGAGTCAAACAAACCTTGCCTTTTCCTCTATCTCTGCTAATCTCCATACCGAGAATCTTCTTAGCTTCACCCAAATCCTTCATTTCAAACTCTGAACTCAACTGAGTCTTCAGCTTCTCAATCTCCACTTTGCTCTTAGAAGCTATCAGCATATCATCAACATATAAGAGCAAGTAGATGAAGGAACCATCTTGTAGCCTTCGAAAGTATACGCAATTATCAAATTTGCTTCTGGTGTACTCTTGACCTATCATAAATTGATCAAATCGCTTGTACCATTGTCTCGGAGACTGTTTCAAACCATAAAGCGATTTATTCAATTTACAAGCCCAATTTTCTTTACCAGCAACTTTGAATCCATCTGGCTGAGTCATATAGATTTCCTCTTCTAAATCACCATGTAAAAATGCAGTTTTTACATCCATTTGAACTAGTTCCAAATCTAATTGAGCTACAAGGGCCAATAGAATTCTAATGGAAGAGTGTTTCACAACTGGAGAAAATACCTCATTATAGTCAATCCCTTCCTTCTGAGCGTAGCCTTTCGCCACCAACCTTACCTTGTAGCGAACATCTTCTTTGCTTGGAAATCCCTCTTTCTTAGTAAATACCCATTTGCACCCAATTGCCTTCTTATTCTTCGGTAGTTGAGCTAGCTCCCAAGTTTCATTCTTCTGAAGAGACTGCATTTCTTCATCCATAGCTTTCTTCCACTTATCAACTTCAGAACATTGGACTGCTTCTCTGTAAGTGGAAGGAACATCATCATCTACAATTAGAAGTGCATAGGCCACCATATCAGCAAAACGAGCAGGTCTGCGAATCTCACGTCTTGGCCTATTTATTGCAATTGATTCTTGTTGCTGTGAAGGTTCTTGGGTAGGAACCTCTTCTTCTACTTCTTCTTCAGTAACCTCCTCTATCATAGGAGTGTCATCATCTGCATCAACAATTCTAGTTGGATTATTTGTTGACTCTATCTGTTTCTGAAAAAACTCCACCTACTTCCGAGTAGACACCACCTGTTGCGGATTTCTCTCAACAATATCTTCTATTTTCTTTTTCAACATCGAAGACTCATCAAAAGTAACATCCCTGCTGAAGATTATCTTCTTCGAATTAGGATATAAAAGACGATACCCTTTCACCCCTGAAGACATCCCCACAAATATAGCTTTCTTTGCTCTCGGATCCAATTTAGATTCCTTTACATGATAATAAGCAGAACAACCAAAGACATGTAAAGAATCATAACCAGTAACAGGTTTTTCAGACCATACCTCCAATGGAATTCTACCACCGATCGCTGTTGACGGTAAGCGATTAATGAGATGACATGCATAAGTCACTGCCTTAGCCCAAAACTCCTTACCCAACCCAGCATTGGACAACATACACCGAACTTTCTCCAGCAACGTTCGGTTCATGCGTTCTGCCACCCCATTCTGTTGTGGTGTGTGTCTAACTGTAAAATGACGTACAATACCCGCATCTTGACAGACTTCTCTAAAAGATTTACCACAATATTCACCTCCATTATCTGTTCTGAGGTACTTAATCTTTCTCCCAGTCTGAGTCTCAACCATCTTTTTCCAATTAAGGAAAATCCCAAGTACATCATCATTTTTCTTCATCGTGTATACCCAAACTCTTCTGGAAAAGTCATCAACAAATGTAACAAAATAGTGTTTACCACCCAAGGAGGCTGTCATAGTGGGTCCCCACACATCAGAGTGAACATAATCCAAAATACCTTTAGTATCATGAACTGTAGTTACAAACTTCATTCTCGTCTGCTTTCCCAGAACACAATGTTCACAAAAATCTAACTTGCAGGTTTTTACTCCTTTCAACAAGCCTTGATCCACCAAACTGTTTAAAGCTTTCTCACCTGCATGCCCCAGACGCATATGCCATAACCTGATCATATCTGAATCAACATTCTTCTCTGATACTACTACTGCTGATTCAGTAACTGTACTATCATTGTAGTAGTACAAGTTGTTCTTCCTTGTACCTTTCATTACCACTAAAGCCCCAGATACCACTCTCATAACTCCATCTCTGATAGATACCGTGTAGCCTTTAGATTCTAAGGCTCCCAATGATATGAGATTCTTCTTCAAATCTGGAACACACCAAACTTCTGTCAAAACTCTGGTCGATCCATCATGATTCTTCAATCGAATTGAACCTATCCCCTTAGTTTTGCATGAGTTATCATTACCCATGAGCACAATTCCACCATCTAGCTCTTCGAAGTTGAAGAACCATTCCTTATGTGGACACATATGATAAGTACAACCCGAATCTAAAATCCACTCACCAGATCCAGATGTTGATGATAGACTAACCAACACAAAATCTTCTTCCTCACGTTCGGCTACATATGCATAAGAAGTAACTTTACCCTTGCCCTTATCTTTCTTCTGTAGCTTCGGACAATCTTTCTTACAATGCCCTTTCTTATGACAAAAGGCACATTCATCTTTATCAGGTCTTTTCCTTGACTGTGATCTGCCTCTTCTTTCTTGTTTTCGACTCTTACTTCTTCCCCTAACTGTAAGCGCCTCTGCTGATTCATCCCTATTCTCTTTCTGATCTTTCTTACGAATTTCATAATTAAGCAAAGCTGCACACACTTCTTCAAAAGACAATTTTTCTTTCCCATGAATAAGCGTAATACACAAATGATCCAACTCATCAGGAAGAGATCCTATCAACAGCATGGCCTTCTGCTCATCTTTGAACGTTTCATCCAAATTCAACAAATCAGCTAACAAACGGTTGAAATTATCAATATGGTCATTGATATTCAAACCTGGTTTCAACTGAAGACGGTACAACCTCTTCAACAAATATAGCCGATTCTCATTGCTTTTCTTCATATATTTGTTCTCTAGCGCCTTCCACAATTTACTAGCAGAGGTTTCCTTCATGAACGGATACTTCTGCTCTCTACAGAGACATGAGCGAATTAAACCACATGCCTTCGCATTTTGCCTCTCCCAATCTTTTTCCTCAATATTCTCTGGTCTTGTTTCTTCCAGAACAATATCCAAATCTTGTTGATACAAGACGTCCGTAACTTCGCTTTGCCATAGGTCAAAATTATTTCGACCATCAAATTTCTCTACTTCAATTTTTACATGTGAAGATGAAGACATTTCTGCTTTACACCAAAAGTTTTTATGCCAATAGCTTGGTGATCAAATGAATAGTACTCAAAAGGTAAGCTCCCAGGAAAGGCTGGAGGGGTCACAAACGGTCCCACTTAAAATCCAGTCTCCTTAGACAATTATAGTCTTTTTGACAGAGCTTCCCTAAATTGTAACTATTCCAAAATAACACCCAAGCTCTACAAACAAATATTTAATAGCTAGCTAATGCCCTAGACAATTTCCCAGATCAATCGAAACCTAGGGCTCTGATACCACTTGTTGTGCGCAGCGGAAATTAAACAAATACACAGCTACTAATGCTAGCTATTAAATATAAATAACAAATACTAATAAAGCAGAAAAGCAGAAAAATAAATGCAAAGCGAAAAAGGAAAGAACACACCAGAATTTACGTGGTTCGGTATAAAACCTACGTCCACGGGCGCTGCTGAAAACTTCCACTAGCTCCAAAGCAAAATATTACAAAATCTGGGTAAGATCCAAAAACCCAGAAACATATGGGGAGAAAACAAGAATAATACAAATATATGGATCTTTTACAATTCTTGTTTATTTTAGGGGTACAAAATCAATTAGCTAAAGGACTTATTTATAGTCCACCAAACATCCCACCATTTTGTATTCTTTAGATGTGAGATAGCTAATTAAGCCAAAAAACAACAGCATGGACACAAAGGAAGAATTTCCTTCCCTGGTGAAACTAACCATCAACAAATGTCCAAGGTTGAGAAACATGTCATGGTTTCCATCTCTTCAGCATCTGGAGTTGTGGAACTGCAATGAACTAATACTGGGGTCAACCACAAAACTTTCCACTCTATTAAACCTTGTCATTGATGTCTTCACGGGACAACTGATGTTTATGGAAAGATTGATTGAAAATAATCCTGGTCTCGTGTCTTTAACAATTAGCTCTTGTCCCAATCTTTGCTTCATATCCCCAAAGTTAGGAGGCCTAGTTGCTCTTAAATCATTAACGATTTGTTGGTGTGAAGAGCTCATCTCTCTGCCACAGGAAATTCAAAATCTCTGCACATTGGAATCTTTGGAGATCAGTGAGTGCCATGGCCTTAGTAATCTGCCAGAAGGTATAGGAGGTTTGAGTTCACTGTTGTGCAAAATCGCAAGTGAACGAGCCGAACAAGTAATAAAGTAATGAGAGAAGTATCGTCCCACGAGGATTGTTGTTAATTAATGCCCAAAATTAAAATAACTCAACTTTTATTTGATAGATGAAATTTGGGTAAATAAGTTGCAAACTATGAGTAAATTTAATTGCAATTGTAAATAAATGAAAATTAATTCAATGAATAAAAATTCTAAGATTATGATTTCACCATAACTAATCTGTTCCTCCCCTTTGTTCATTTTAACAAAAATTAACTATCCAGTTGCTAGTCGAGATTCCCTGAATTATTCACATAGCCCCTCCCGAGGTCTAAGGAAAATACCCTATAAAGATTAACTGCTATGTTCCCATGCAAGTCAAAACATTAAAGGATTCATTAAGATTTATGGATATCTTTTATAGACTACACAAACCATGCAGGTATATTCCTATCCTAAATGTAATTTATGACATTAAATATAATGAACTAGACACATAAATCAGCTTCCGCTATCATTATGATTAACAATTCAACTAAATAGTGGCCAATTATTTAGAAGTATTAAGAACAATATTAAATGCATCAACCAAGATAGAAAATCATTAATTGAATTGAACAAAGGTTTGGAACATCAAAATTAGGCTACATCATAATCTTAGAAAACAAATCTACTCCATAATAGAATTTACAAAAACTAGAAAATTAAACATAACAAGAGATAGGAAAACTTAGTGGATTGAAGCTTCACCGTAGAATTTCTTCCTCTGCTTTGCTCCTCCTCTCCAAGCTCTCTCTCTCTTTCTCTAAACTACTTATTGTTTTGGTTTGTGATGGAATCCTTAGAATGGTGATTCTAAGGCCTATTTATAGGCCAAATTCACCTCCAATTACATCATCGATTGCATCATCGTTTCCTGATTTTCCACCATTTTACATCATCGCTTGCATCATCTTTCACCTACCCCATTCAAAGTCAACTTTCAAATTGCATCATTGCTTACATCATCGTTCACCTACCCCAGTCAAGTCAACTTCTATTACATCATTGCTTACATCATAATTTTGATTACATCATTTCTTACATCAGCATGACATAATATTTATTTCTAGAATACCCTATCTTTAAACCGCGATAATTTCTTTATGCGATCTCCGACTCGAGTAATTCTTGAGGCGATGAACTTGCTGCGAATGATATTCATTTTGTAGCGATGATCTTGTCTTGAACAATATTACTTGGTGGGGTCCACATGTGCATTTTTAACCAATTTTATTCTGAAAATAAAAATAAAAGAAATATGAAATAATTTACTTAATAATAATAAAAATATTAAGAACTAAGCAAAAATTTAAATTTAAAAAGATAAAATAACTCTATAAATATAAAGTTATCATTCACTTCAATCACTATCTATCGAGAACTGCAATAGCATAACATCTCTACCAATGGGGCTGCAGCATCTCACAGCTCTGGAGCATTTGACATTAATGTATTGTCCAAGTCTGGCCTCTCTGCCTGCTAACTTCAGAAACCTCTCTACACTGAAGAGCTTATGCATTTTGAGCTGTCCACAGCTGGCATGTCTGCCTGATGACTTACAACATATCACAACACTGCAAAAATTGGAAATCCATAGCTGTCCTGCTGTAAAAAATTTGCCTGCATGGATTGGAAGCCTCTCTTCTCTTACATCTCTAGCCATATCAGATTGTTGTAACATAATTTCACTTCCAGAAGGCCTGCAGAATTTGATTAACCTGCAACATCTGTCAATCAGGGAATGTCCAAGGCTTGAAACTCGCTGCAAAAAATATGTAGGTGAGGATTGGCCAAAAATAGCTCACATTCCACATATCTACAGTGGTGCAACAGACCGCAGACAACATGATGTTGCAAGCAGCTCTTCAGCCTCTTCTCGATGAAGATAAACTTTTGTTATCGTTTTGCCGGTAGATTCTTCACTACTAAATGTATATATTTTTGCATTGCAAGTAATGGTATTGGAATAAGCTTTCTGCTTTTGAAAGTGGTGACTGAAAGATCTTTCGTTGGATAGACAATAGAGAACAGAAAGTGTTGGCCAATCTGTAGATTGGCAACTGTTGTTAGGTAATTCCTACATATTTAGTCCTATATCATCGCTGTTAAATATGATGTGTAAACTCGAACTATATTACTGTATATGTTGTGTTCAACTTTTTTCATGCTATATTTTTTCTGTCTCATGAATGAGTAGACTTTAACTACTTATTTCCTTCTTCTAAAATGAAATTATATTTCCAAAAGAAAAAAGAAAAATCAAACTTACCTGTATAGCTAGTTGTTGCCAGAAAAACTGAAAACTGGTTGTAGTACATGTATATGCCTTTTCTACTGTGCTTTTTGCAGCACTGGTATAGTTGTCAGACATCAAGTACAAAATTAAGTGGGATGTTAGCACGCGCACACAGAATTTTAAAGAGACTTGGAGATTTATGTCATGATCCATGTTTTGCAAAAACTTTTGACACTCTTTAAGTAACATTTCCATTCTATTATACTTCTAAATTTCTGTTTTTGATTAAAATTGCAATACAGGTACATTTAATTAGGTAGTTTTAATATAAAAATAAAAATTAGCTCAACAATTAACTCGATCGAAACTAATTACAAAACTATGCATTACTAAACTTTTAGATATTTTCTCGTTACTTTGTTTATGAACTAAACTGAAGTCCATTTGAGAAGGAAGTCGAGCTCAGTTGACTTCTGAATTCTGATTGTGATTTTTTGAAGGTAAATATGTTATATCTTATGATGAACTTAATGTTACAAGATTTTGTGACAAATTTATTAAGGGAAAATCCTGCTTGCTTTATGTAAAGTGTGAAATTGAAAATCATTATTGCCACTCAAAAGGCAATATCTGAGTTGCTCTCATCATATACTAATTTTGAAAGAAAAATAAAAATTCTAGAATACAATTTCTTTGGCATGGCATTCCATGTAGTCTCCATTTGTTTAAATAGGTTTAATAGTTGATTAATGTTATACTACTTAAAAATTGACTCCAATTCATTGCCTAAATGATGTGATAAATTTATGTGTAATTACCACATCATCAAAATATGATCTTAAAATTAATATAGTAGTTATAAATAAGTTTGTCATATCATTTGAGCAAAATTTTTGGATAAATTTTTAATTTTAAAAGTATAACATTATTTTTTTATAATTTAAGTTGTTTGCAAAAAGTAATAATAATAAATTAAATTCTAATCACCCATTAATTGTTGTCTTTAAATTATCGAAAACTCATAATTATATCTGACAAAAGTAAAAAAAAAATGTTTTAATTATTATATTTTTACAAAAGGAGATAAATGTTTTAATTATTATATTTTTACAAAAGGAGATTCCCTCTCAACTTGTAAAGTAGTATGTCTTGAAACACCAGCATGTAATGAGGAGAAGAGAGTTGGCAGAAGTTGACTAATCTGAGACCCACACACTAAGGAGTGCTTAGATTAAATGAGTCCTAACTCTCACTTGCCAGACAAGTGATTGAGTGTTCTATCTAGAGTCAGAATCTATATCTTTAAATAATTGAGAGAGCTATTTCTTTATTGCTTGTATCCCATCATTGATAATTGTTATGAGTATTTTCACGATCAAATCAAATGAGCTGATAAAAGTCCAAAGGAAAAGCCCAATGACCAAAGGCCCATCAATCTTCTCGTTCGTTAGCTCGTCCATCAGCCCGCTTATGAGGTCGATCACTTGCTCATCCAACAGATTGTCATTTAGTTCGTCTATCATCTCGAACAGTAGTCCAGAATAAGATCAACTTAGCAGAAAGCCTTATTCGCTCAATAGGTTGACAGGATATCCTTCTAACTAAAAAGCTCCATTCTGTCACACCTCTCAGAGTGCAAGTCAACTACAGTCATAGCTGTCAGACCGATAACAACTCAAAGCGTATCGTACATGTCAATCCTGTCAAAAATTACAGCATGAATTTAGGAAATCTCACATAACCAGCATTGAGTTATCGTCTAAACTCATGCTTTGACAGAATTGACCTGATAAATGTCAATATCATTAAATGTAATTCATCATTACAGTTTAAATTATTGCATTTTGTCTTATTATATATTATTGTAGCACCTCCATTTCTCTATAAATAGGGGGAAAAATTTACAGTAAAAAAGGAAAAGAAACACTTTTACTGAGAAAGCCGTTACTTTACCGAAATATAGTGAAAAAAATAGTAGACGTAGACATCACTTTGGGTCGAACCATTCTAAAATTCCTATGTCTACTTTTCTTCCTCTTGCCATCCTCATCCGTTTCCTTTACATTTCATTCGCTGCAGTACTGAGCTTAGATAAGCCTTAGTTGATTGATATCGAACGTCAACAATAATATTGACTATAAGCAAGAGTTTAGCTCAACAAGATCATAATTCACTATTTGTAAGTAGTTCTGGCAGTAGAAGTCTATACTAACATTTCCATAAATCAGAGAAATTATCTTCAACCAGCAGTGCAGCAGATTGACATTTCATTTCATTTAAACCATTATTTATTTATTTTTTGCGTTTCTTGAATCAAAATCAGTAATTAAAGGTTGATTTGATTCACAATTTGAATATAATTATTTGTTCTTGAAAACAAAATATATTTTAGAAACATTTAGGTGACGAACATTTTAAGATCGTCAGAGCATACCGGATATTTGGATCAACTGAGGAAGACTGGATGTTATTGGTCAGTCACACTGTCTATACAACTATCAGTATAACTGAAGTCTGTCTTTAATTTGTTTTGTTTTGTTTTTCAAGCCAACAGATTAGTTTCCCAGTTAAAAGGTTTCATTTCTCCTGTAAGCCCTCGAAAAGTTGTTCAATTTACGAAATCTTCCAGGTTAACTGAACTCTCTGTTCAATTACAGGAAAATAACATGTAGTTATGGATGTTGTGGATTATAATTGGAAGGTTGATAGAGTGAAGGGGATTAACCAGTGGCTTGTATTGGTTGGAGACCAAAGATATCTCATGCAAGACAATATGTTCTTTTCAATTTTTCATATATTTTTTTTTATTTTCTAGGGGACTAAATCATTGAAATCTTGAATGAAGTTGAGTAATGAGGTTATTCCGTGTTCAAGCGTCACACTACCATTACACCATAGTAAAATACGCATTCATGGCATAATGCTATTTTCCCCTGGAGCGGATCAAGTAAAAGGGTTGGTGTTAATGTTGACAGTTGGTGGACCATGAGTTTGAAAAAAAGCAAAACATCACCAACAATACTACTTCAACTATGATGAACTCAATGATTGGACTTTTGGGAGCTCCTGTGCTGAGTGCTCAAACAACCTGAAAAAAATTAAGGACAGTTTGTTCTTTGCCTTCAAATGGCAGAGATTGTTTTGTGCCCTCTATTTCAAGTAATTTTTGAGAAAGTAACCTCTCATGTTATGAAAAAAATTACTTATATTAGTTGTGGCTTTAAGGAGGAGATAGACAAACTCGGGCAAACGCTACGAATTATTCAAGCAGTTCTTGAAGATGCAGAAGAACGACAAGTGAAGGAGAAAGCCCTGAAAATATGGTTGGCAGAACTTAAGGAGGTAGCTTATGATGCCGACAATTTAATGGATGAGTTCTGCTACAAAGCTGCTAAGAGCCAAACAAACTTAATGAGTCAGGTAACCGATATCATTCCTTCTTTAAGAAAACCATTTTCAGGTTACGTTGCGTTGTTCCCTAAACTGAAAGAAATTAGGGGTAGACTAGATTTTTTGGCAGTTCAGAGGCGTAACTTCAATTTGAGGGAGGGGTGTGCTAAAAGAGAGTGTGATGTTGAAGAGAGGAGGCAAACATGCTCTTTTGTTATTGAATCTGAAGTATTTGGAAGACAGGAAGATAAACAAGCAATAATTGAGCTATTGTTATTAAATGGAGAAGGTGGAGTCCATCAGGACGTCTCAGTTGTTGCCATAGTTGGTCTGGGAGGACTGGGGAAAACCACCCTTGCTCAACTTGTTTATAATGATGAGAGGGTGACAACGAGTTTTGAATTGAAGATGTGGATCTGTGTTAATCAGGAGTTCAATGTGAGGAAAATCATGAAGCTGATTATAGAATCTGTGACCAAGCGTAAATGTGATTTCTTAGGGATGGATGTTCTTCAGTCTCAACTTCGAAACTTACTGCATGGGAGAAGGTATTTGCTCGCATTAGATGATGTGTGGAACGAAGATCCAGAAGAATGGGATAAATTAAGGATCTCACTAAGTGATTGTGCTAAAGGAAGCAAAGTAATAATGACTACCCGCAATACAAAAGTTGCACTAATACTGGGAACAGTTCCACCTTATTATTTGAAGGGTTTAACCTATGAGGATTGTTGGGCATTGTTCAAGCAAAGAGCTTTTGCTTATGGGGAAGAACATGCAAGTTTACTAGCAATTGGGAGAGAAATGGTGAAGAAGTGTGGAGGTATGCCTTTAGCAGCAAAAGCACTGGGAAGTCTTATGCGCTTCAAAAGAGAGGAATGGGAATGGCTGCATATACATGAGAGCGATCTTTGGAATGCATGCGGAGGTGAGAGTGGAATACTGCCTGCCTTGAGGTTGAGCTACTGCCATTTGCCATCACATCTAAAATGTTGCTTCACATACTGCGCGGTGTTTCCCAAAAATTACGTGATCAAGAAGGATAATTTAGTCCAACTTTGGATTGCAGAAGGCTTAATAAAATCAAATGATAGTGCAAGGCAGTCACTTGAGGAGACAGGCAATGATATCTTTAACAAGTTGATGTGGATGTTCTTCTTTCAAATTGTGAATAAAGGTGGTGATGATAGTGTGACAGAATGCAGAATGCATGATCTTGTTCATGATCTAGCTGAGTCACTTGCTGGAGATGAATTTATCTTACTGGAACATGGTCATCTACCAACACACCTAGCCCAAACTCGTCACTTATCTGTGGTTTGTGATTCTGATTTACAAAGCATTCCAGAATCCTTGTATGAAGCAAAGAAATTACGAACCCTTAATCTCCTGTTTCCTAGAGGTAACCTTGGAGAGGTTTCTTCCAACTTGTTTTCCAGTTTCAGATACTTGCATGCCCTAAATTTGAGTGGTAGTGGCATCAAAAGGCTACACAGCTCAGTTTACTGCTTGATGTCTTTGAGGTATCTCAATATGTCAAACACCCTCATTGAAACATTACCCCAAAGCATTTGCAACCTTAATTATCTGCAGGTGCTGAATCTTGCATATTGCTATAGTCTAACTGCGCTACCAATGAGACTAGCAAGATTAGTCAACCTACGACACTTGGTGATAGAGGGCTGTGATAAATTGTCTCACTTGCCAGACTGTATTGGAAAACTAGTTCAGCTTCAGACATTACCAACATTCATCGTAGGGACTGGAAATTACCAAGGCCTCAATCAGCTGCAATCCCTACCACTTGTTGGCAAACTAAACATCAAACAACTTGAAAATGCAAAATCTAGTTTTGACTCAAGATTGGCTGACCTAAGAATGAAGCCAAAGCTCCATTCGCTCAGTCTATCATGGAGAAATGATCATGGTGATTTGATAATAAGAAATAATAATGACAGTAGACTGGCAGAAGAAGTGCTCGAGGAGCTCCAACCTCACCAGAGTCTGAAAAGACTGTCTATTGAAGGGTATCCAGGTGACAACTTTCCTAAATGGATTGGCACTCTTCAACTCCCAAATCTAATCAGTGTTGAACTGATTTATTGCAAAAGATGTGAACATCTCCCAGAACTAGGGCAACTTCCTTTTCTGAAGGTCATCTACCTGCTTGGAATGCCTAATGTGAAAAATATTGGCAGTGGTTTCTACGGTAGAGGCTCAGGAAGGCCATTCCGGTCACTGAAAGAGCTATCCTTCATAGATTTCCCCAATTTGGAATACTGGTGGAGTAACATGAAAGAGGAATTCCCTTCCCTGGTGAAACTAACAGTCAATAAATGTCCGAAGTTGAAAAACATGCCATGTTTCCCGTCTCTTAAGAATCTAGAATTGCGGAACTGCAATGAAACGATACTGAGGTCAGCTGAAAGCCTTTCCAAGCTTTTAAACCTTGTCATTGATGTTTTCACGGGACAGTTGGTTCTCTTGGAAAGATTGATTGAAAATAATCCTCAACTTGAGTCTTTAACAGTTAGCTCTTGTCCCAATCTTTGCTCCATATCAGCAAAATTAGGAGGCCTAGTCGCTCTTAAATCATTAACAATTCGTTGGTGTGGTGAGCTGATCTCTCTGCCACAGGAAATTCAAAATCTCTCCTCATTGGAATCTTTGGAGATCAGTGAGTGCCGTGACCTTAGTAATCTGCCAGAAGGTGTCAGAGGTTTGAGTTCACTTCGATCACTATCTATCGAGAACTGCAATAGCATAACATCTCTGCCAATGGGTCTGCAACATCTCACAGCACTCGAACATTTGACATTAATGTATTGTCCGAGCCTGGCCTCTCTGCCTGCTAACCTCAGAAACCTTTCCATGCTGAAGAGCTTATACATTTTGAGCTGTCCACAGCTGGCATGTCTGCCTGATGACTTTCAACATATCACAACACTACAAAACTTGGAAATCCATAGCTGTCCTGCTATAAAAAGTTTGCCAGCATGGATCGGGAACCTCTCTTCTCTTACATCTCTAGCCATATCAGATTGTTGTAACATAATTTCACTTCCAGAAGGCCTGCAGAATTTGATTAACCTGCAACATCTGTCAATCAGGGAATGTCCAAGGCTTGAAACTCGTTGCAAGAAATATGCAGGTAAGGATTGGCCAAAAGTATCTCATATTCCACATATCTATGTTGGTTCAATTGAGCACAGACAATATTGAAGATAAAAATTTCCTATGGTATTGTTGGTAGATTACTTCACTACTTTTTATATATATTTTAACATTGCAAGTTTAGTAGTATTTGAATAAACTCGCTGCTTTCGAAAGCAGCAGCTAATAGATCTTTGGTCTGACAATAAACGATAGCAAGTTCAATTAAATCTAGATTGGCAACTGTCATTAGTTAATTTCTAAGCACTTAGTCCTTGTATATCAGCATTGCTCAATTAAATCTGTAAACTTGTTTTATACTACTATTGATACTGTGTTCAATTTTCTTTGTTGATGCAATATTCTCAGCCTCTCGTGAGAGATGGAGACTTTGTTACTTATTTCCTTTCTTCTAAAGAAAGTTAGAACATAATAGTAAAGTACACGTATACATAGTTGTTGCCAAAAAATCTAGAATCTGGTTACTTGGTAGTGTGTTTGCTTTTTTTGCTACTCAGCTTTGAGGACTAGTAGAGCCAGTTATTGCTTAGTTTTCCCTCCAATACGAACTAAAAAATGAAGGATATGTTCAGAGTTATCACACTCACACAGAGAATTCTTTGAATAGACATAAAATTTGTTTCACTACGCCCACATTTTGTAAGATATTAAAAACTTTTCCACTCTGTTATCTTTCTAAGTTTGGTTTTTGATTCAAGTTACCTCACATGTACAATAGGTGATTTTAATAAAACAAAAGGATATTTAAATTTTGTGTTTCCCATAAAAAAAAAAAAAAAAAAAGAAATTAGCTCAACTATTAACTTGATAGAAACAGATTATTTAAGAAGATGCATACTAAACTTTTAAATGCGTTCTTGTTTTTTTGTTTATGATGTCGACCGAAGTCAGTTTCAGAAAATATTCCAAGCTTGGTTCAATAAGTTGTGTCTGCATGTAATGTAACCAAGATTTTGTGACACAACCATAAGAGTTTGTAGTGTTTGAACTTGAAAAAAGTTACTGCCATTCAGAGGCAGTGTCTAATTCACCTCTTCATGCACTGTTATTGTAAATATTATATAAGACAGCGTCATCTTCGGCAAGGCATTCGGTGTAACTTTGAAATAGGTTTAAATATTTTGGTGTTAGAAGAAAATTATATAAATTATATTTAAATAATCGTTAATAATATTAATAATTGACATGGAATAACTTAAATTAAAGATATTATGAGTCTTAATGAACATATGTTAAAATTAAATCAATAGTATTGTAATGATTTATGATATGTGAATAGAAGTATATTATAAATTTTTTACACGGACTACAAATCATCATAACCTGCAACAAGTGTACAACAATATCATCATGCTTTGCAATATGACATTGACATTTTTCAAACGTGACCGTGACAACTTGCAATGCAATGAAGATAATATCTCACTACACTACCATCATATAACATGCAACATGGCATCGTGTTTTGCAATAAAAGATTGATATATTACAAGACAACCATCACAATCGAAAATGCAATTCTTTTTAAACCACAATCTAAATTGAAATTTCATTCAAATTAAAAAATATATATATATATATATATAATAACAAACACACCCACCAATAAGAAGATAAAATCACACTAACATATAATTCAAAATTACAGTTTTAATTTACTTATATAAGGAAAAAAACAATTATTTATATTTTTTAAACTTGTTAAAAAAATTGTTCTTTTAAAAAATCAAAATTACATCTTTTTTTTTTTTTGAGATACAAAATTATGTCTATTATTATAATTTGTAAGCACATAATGAAACAACTTAATTGATTATATTTTGATAAAAGAAAATATCATATTAATGAAATAAAATAATTTATTCAAGTTTTTAATGATAAAGAGGAGTAATAAACAACAACGGCACTAACCTTGTCCTGTCCACCCATCTCTTCTATATAAAACTCTTTTAAGTCTTAAACTCGCTCTCCCCAAAATCTTTATTTATTTTTATTTTTATTTTCAAAAGTCTCCACTATTTTCTTTCTTGGTTTGTTTTTGGTATTTCTCCGTTTTGATGCTCCATCTAACAAAACCCTCACTCCCCTCTTCAAAACCCTAATCCCCCAAATATCCACCGCGATGGCCGCCGCTGCTTCGAGAGACCAAGCGCTCTCCCTCCTCGCCGCCGCCAACAACCATGGCGATTTGGTTGTCAAACTTTCTTCCTTGAAGCAGGTCAAAGATATCTTATCGTCTGTGGACTCCTCGTTGGCCGCCGAGCTTTTCCCTTACTTGGTCGAGCTCCAATCTTCTCCCCAAGCCCTCGTTCGAAAATTGCTCCTCGAGTGAGTCCACTAAACCCTAAAATTCTCCTTCTTTTGTTGTCGTATTCGTTTATTGCTACTCCTTGTTGAAGAAAAGTTCGTCTCGACTGTTGGTTTATTTATTAGTTTTGCTAAATGTTGTGAAATCAATCAAGTATCGAGTTTGGTGAATGACAATCGCACGCACGCGAATATGTGTTTGTATTGGTTGTCTCCAGAGACTGCATTTTGTTGCCCTGCCTTGTTTTGTACATTTGAGTTTTGTCTGACTAGTTAATTGAAGTTTTAGGTTGATGCCTTGTGCGCGCTTTCTCCGACAAAATTGTAAGGATCGGTAGTTGTAGTGAAATTAGGTGACTAATATGGTAGAATTGCCTGGGATTAAGTGAGAAATATAGTGTATGGGGATGTAAATTATCATTTGTAAGTATATTATTTACAATTTGTTTTTGGTTATAAAGTGAAGGAAAAGGTCAGACGGGGTCTGTTTCCTCTGCAATGTGTAAGACTTGGTGAAAATTTTATTGGGGCAGTTTATATGTCTGGTACATGAGAGTATTTGGATGCATTATTTTGAGTTTTGTATCCTCCTTTTTCTCCCATCATTCAAGAATATTTCTGCATTGTTTTGGTTGAGCTCGCTTTGTGCAAGGTTGTGTTTGTTATTTGACTAAAAGCTGAACAATGTTGAATTTTACAAAATACTGAATTGTGATTGAAAACTGAACACTGAATGTTATGTTTTTCTTTTATGCTAAAAATTGAATTATATAGATTACGAAATAAAATACTTATTTATATTCAATATTTTTATGTTAAGAGAAAAGTGAAGATTTTTCACTTTTTTTAGTTCAGTTATTTTTGGAGTTATTTAAGTGATCTTATCATTTCAAAATCAAACAGAATAACTTAATGGGACATATTTAGTGCCATTAAGTGTTATGTGACAAAATCAAACTGGCTCCACTAATGACCTATATTATCATTGTGCTGAAAGCTAAATTCATGGGTTCAAATACTTGTTTTTTTTTTTTAACTTTTTTTTTTTTTTGGCTCATTATTTATGGTTGGCAGGACAATTGCAGATATAGGGTTGAAAGCAATGGAGCATTCATCCATACTAATGCCTGTCATATTGGCATTTTTGAGGGATGGTGATTCAAGTGTTGCAAGGCAATCCATAATTAGTGGAACAAATTTCTTTTGCTGTGTTCTAGAGGAGATGTTCATGCAGGTCTCTCTCTCTCTCTCTCTATATATATATATTTATTTATTTGTTACCCTTTTATGAGGTCCAAAATTTAGACATTAGAGCTCTTAAAGTGACATGTTTGAAATATTAAAGTTGTTAGTGGTTTAGTTTCATGGTGGCTGAAGGTTATAGATTTTGAGATTTTATTTTTATTTTTTTATTTTTAATGCTGGTAAATTGTTTTAGTGGTCAAGGAAATTACTGCATTCCTGTTGCTTGATGAGTAATGATTCTCATATAAGGTTTGTCTTTGATAATCTTATTTGGAAGTCAAGGTGCCAAACAAGGTTAAGTTTTTATTTTGGTTTATTGTTCATCGGAAATTAAGTATTTGTGAGGTTCTCCAAAAAAGATAAAAAGATATCCTAGTTCTTGTCTCTCTTCCTATTGGTGTGTCATGTGTAAGAGTAGTGGGGAAAACTTGGATCATCTTCTTCTTTATTGCTTGGTGGTGGGTAAATTATGGAGTAAGTTGCTCTCTTTGGTGGGTTCGAGATAGGCTACTCCTAAGTTTTTATTGTCCTTATTTATGGAAGAATGTCAAGTCTTGGAAGGGGAAAGAAGGCTAGCATTCTTTGGCGTTGTGGAGTTTTTGTCATTCTTTGGGTTATTTAAGAAAAAAGAAACAGAAGAATCTTTGATGAAGTTGAAGAGTAGGAGAATTTTTTAGGGGATAAAACGTATTATTTGCCTTCTCTTTGAGTATCTTCTTGTGTAGATTTTAAAGATCTTTCGTTATTTTTCATTATATTAGATTGAAAGATTGTTGTTTGTTGATTGTTTTTTCTAATCTTACTTTTTGTTTTTGGTTCTGTTGTTTGTTGGTGGACTTTTGGTTCACTTTTGTTTCTTTTGTGTCTTCTTTCTTTTCTTTAATAAAGTTTATGTTTCCTATCAACCAAAAAAAAAAAAAAAAAGTTATTACTTGGTTATTGTTGCACTTCCATTTAATGTGTTACAATGCCTGTATAATCAAATTTGGGCGTTGAATAAAATCATGGTAAGGAAAACCAGAATACACAAAGGCTGTTAGTAGTGGAGACCATGGTTTTAAAAGGCAATTGACGCGCCGGCTCGCCGCCTTGGGGTCATCAGTGCCTCAAGGTGGTTGCCAAAGGCAGAGGGAATGAAAAACCCCGCCTTGGGAGCATGAGGCGGTCGCCTCAGGACCACCTTAAAGGGAGGCATCCAAAGGCAGTCAAAGGGATGATGGGAGTATAATCTGATACCATGTCAAAGCTTTAACCAATCACAACCCACAAAGTCAAAACCTTTCTTTGTGTCTTTTTAATGATGCAAATTTGTGAAGAAAGCTAAATAAGAGTGGTAGAAAAATGCGGAAGAAGTAGAGAATGCGGACGAAGAAGCTAGAAGATGAAAAGCTAGGCTTGATTTGTTTTAAGGAGTTTATATAATTTTTAATTGAGTTGTTGTCATTTCCCAAAAAAAATAATGTGCTGTCACCAACTGTTGTTCTCTCTATTGAGTATTGAGCCCATGTTTAAAAAAAAATAAAAACAATTAAAATTCCAATTCTATCCACATTTTTTTTACTACATATCTTACAATAATATTTGCCATTAAATTCAGGGATTTAGTAGAAAAACATATTTTAATATAACATTATTTTTAATTTAAAATCACTGTAAGATGAGATTTCATAAACAAATTAAATTTTTAATCCCCTCCCCCACCAATTTTTTTTTAAATTTTATTAATATTTACTAAATATTATATTATCCCTCTTACTACAACCCTTTATATAATTACACTTTTTAATTGTTTTAAAATTTTTTGTTATGTTAGCCTAATTTGGGATTTTGTATGTTCGGGTATTATTATTAGATTTATTCTATTTTATTTGATACTTATGTTTAAAATTGATTTTCACTATCTATTTTAAGATTATTGATGATTTTATAAGTTAGGGTTTTTTTTTTTTTATACTTTTTGTTTTTTTCATTTAGAATTGAGGCGGTCGCCTTGATCGCCTCAAGGCGACCGCCTCACCTTGTCGAGACTCCATCGTCTCGCATCGCCTTTCGTCTTTTAAAACATTGGTGGAGACTATGTGTATGATCTCTTGATTTTGGAGTCATTTTTGTTGGTTATATTAGTAAATTTGAGTTATTATTTTAACTGAACTTCTTTCTTTAATATTCCCGATTTTCTTATTGAATTGTGGAATTTCAATGCTATTTGGACATTTTAAGTTTCATTGGCGTGGTAAAGTTGAGCGTTGGCTTGAAGAACTTTGGACATGGATGGTTAGGTTCAAGGATGCTGTCTTTGCCATTGCATTGGAGGTATGAATGATTCTCTCTTTGAATTATTGCAAAATGCTGGTGAACCTATTAAGCTTAATAGAATTTTTAATTTTACATTTTTTTTTTTAAAGCTGATCAACTTATGCTATTGATTTCCCATATTGTGATAATGAACTAATATTTCTGATTCCCTTTCATTAGTATTCTTCTAATTCCATTGGCTTTTTTATCTATTGCTTCTGTGGGTGGAGAGTGTAAGAATTCTCCTGATAACTTTACTCTGTATAAGTTTGTATAATATATTACTAATGTTAGAAATTCTGTCACTGCCATACTAAAATTAGGTAGATACTTTCTTCAGTACTTTTTTTTTTTAGGAAACAGAGACTTTATTTCAAACAAAGAAAATAGATACAAACGTGAACTAGAAGTCCATCAAAACAACAAACAAAAACCAGAACAAGAAACTATATCTGAAAATTGACTCAAAAAGCAACAGACTTTCAATCTAGCAAAATGAAAAATAAAGAGGAATCTTTAAAGTCTTTGCTAGTAGAAGACCAAAAAGAAGCCCAATAATAAGCTTTATCCCATAGAAAATTGTCCTTCTCTTCAACATCTTTAAAAATTTTTCTGTTTCTCTCTTTCTAAATAACCCATAAAATGGCAAAAACTCCACAACATCATAGAATACTTTTCTTTCTTTCCTCAATCAAGAATTTTATAATCTTCCAAAAAAAACGAAAATAAAGATTCAGGAGCAGCCCACGTCATCCCGACCAAAGAAGACACCTTACACCAAAATATACCTGTCACTGGACAATGAAGAAAAAGATTATTCAAATTTTCCCCAAAACTCTTGCACATGACACACCTTAAGTCCATCCTTTCAGTTCTGTTACTGTGTAAGACTGCAGAAGAAATGTTATCGAGAAAAATCTGAACCATTCAAGATAACAAAAGCTTTCAGTGAATATTTGACCCAACACTTTATTAGGTGGATTTTATATTTTGTGATTATATGTTCATGTTATAATTAAGTGAATGCTTGATGCCAAATTTATGAGCACGACCGTGCAGAATCTTCAGTTATTTATTTTGGAAAGACCGATTCATAATATGTCTAAATGATCACTGTAAGTGTCTGCTCATGACCTGCTGGCTTGATATCATAGATTGGTTCTCCTTATCTCTGGAAAAAAGTAGATTGGTTTTCAAGGTTGGTGAATGTACTAGAAGGAGTATTTGTGTGCTTATTTATAATTCTTTTTGGAGGTATAAAAGATGTATTGGGAACTCTTGTAGCTCCAAAGTTTGGTGACTAGGTAAGCCCAGGACTATGTTTTGTATCAGTTTTGTTTTTAATTCTTTTGAGTGGTCTGGGAATTTCTTTTTGCTGATAAGGTAAAATATTTGCTAACATTATAAGGTTCTTATTAAATATAGTTTTGTTACCATTTGTGATGTCATGATTTGGTAGAAGTTAGTGCTCAATTGTGATGATGGTTTTCACTTGCATTAACAATTCTTTCTGCCTTATGTTTGATTGCTTCATGTTGAATAACAATTATTTTACATCTACCAATTTATAAATGAAAGTAATTGACGCTTGTCACTTGTTTTTCATAATTGACGCTTGTCACTTGTTTTTCATTTAACTCATTTGGCTAACTTTGTGATATTCATTTTATTGTTTAACTTGATCAAGCAGCCTGGTTTTGTTGGGACAAAGTTGCTGGCATTGAAATTTTTGGAAACGTATATATTACTTTTTACATCTGACAAAAATGATTCTGAAAAGTTAACAACAGAAGGTATGACTTTCTGACTTGTAACGGTATAAAAGCTTTCAATAACTTACTTTAGATGTTAGGGAGTTGCCTGTGACTGTGTTGATCTTTTTTGCAAGTTGATTTAATGGAATCTCTGGTTGTCAATTCTGTCTGTGACAGGAAGTAGACGGGCATTTAATATATCATGGGTGGTTTCTGGGCATCCTTTTCTGGATCCAGTTGCTCTCACATCTGAAGCAAATAGGACCGTTCTCACATTATTGAATTTGTTGTTATCCGCCAATAGTCTTCCTGGTTTAGTGACAATTACTGTTGTCAATTGGTGAGTTTTCATGTACCAGTAGTCAATTATCTTCATCTATGTGCTTGCAGATCTATGTCAATTTTACTTGTGCATGTGTATGTTGAATGTCATCTGGTAAAGGAACAAGGAAAGCATCTTTGTGTAGCCTAGGTGCCTGCAGATACCTAACTTAATATTCACTAATAAAAAACCTACTTTTGTGAACAAATATATGATATATCTGAAACATCTGTGTCTCCTAGGTGCCTGCTGATACCTAACATAATATTTACTTGTAAAAAACCTATTTTTGTGGACAAATAAGTATATCCAAGCAACGAAGTTGTGAAATAATTCGACTTCAAATACTATTTGGTGTATTTGTTTTTCTTATAGCTGGTGCATCTTTGTTATATAGCCATGTAAATTGAATTCTTGGCTTAGTTAAGTTTCTTATATATTAATGGTTGTTGGGAATCAAATCTAACAATATCTCAATTATGCTCTGCTGATTCATGAAGTTGCTGTAGAAGTTCGATTTTAATTTGCTTCTCTCAAAGTTTTTGATTGTTATTGATAATTGGTTAGATTTTGTTTGTTTTGTTCAAAATTCATTGATTCTTGCAAGTTTATATACATTTTCTACATGGTCTCTATATCTTATTTTAAGTCTTATAGGTTACTGAATATTTAGTCAATTTTAACTTGATGATATAATTCTAGTGCAGCTGTGACCTTGGTTTTATACTTCATTCTTACCATCATACTATGGATTGAGTTTTTCTATTTTTTTTTTTGGCCTCTGTAGTGTGGAGGATGTAAAACTGTTGAGGGAAAGAAACTTTTGAATGCTTCTATTGCTTCAGAGTTTCCCTATTGTTGTAAGTTGGCCAAAGCTGATAAATTATAAAGCCTGATCAACCATCATTTTTATTACAGTAATCAATAGAGCATTAATTACATGAAAAAAAAAAAAAAAAAGAAACAATAGAGAAATGAGGACATAGGAAACTGAACTTATTTACTTGTCTGAATGAAAATTGTAAGTGAATAGTATTACTGTAAGTCTGTGAATTCCTATGTGTGCACAGAAATGAAGTCATGTACTAATATTAATGTGTATTACATGTAAAATTATCAGTATTATTACTGTATGGTTGGGTCAGTACTTGCATGGACCAGTGCATATAGGTTTATGTTAAGAGTACATATGCTTTATTATATGGATGGATGCCAATACAGCATATGTGTTGGTATACATGCAAATTGCCAAGCATGATGATAAATGTTATGTACATCATCTAATACAGTTTCCTGGATACTCCTTTGTCTCTTAAAAATGTGGTTGAAAACTTGAAATCTTTTCACCTTGATTGTCTTTCATTATTCATATACTTTTATGAGTCTATGTGCATGATACTCTGTTGAGTTTGAATATATTCTTGAAGGTAATTGATCAGTAGCAATTCTAGCGTCCTACATTAAAGCATGAATGTTTGTTTGCATTTATGCCAACTACTAGTAGCCTCATATAAATGTAGGAAGTAAACTGCATTTTACCCACAGTTTTAATATCTTTGAAAATTTTGGAGGGATTACTGAAGCTTGGAAACAGGTTGTAGTACAAGTTCAACTGCTTGTTTGTGATATCATAACAGCATGCTGATCAGCTCTCTTTTGAGGAGTTAATGGCCTTGGACACCGGTGGATTGGTGGTTCAGATTTTGGGAGTTACAGGGCTAAACAGTTCACGTTTTTGATACTAAGGAGCAGCATTGTCAGTGATAGGAATGATGTTGGATAAATTGGTCAACTCATGCTGAGAGAATCTTGGTGGTCAAGCAACACAGTTTATGCCTTGTAAACTGTTAGACCATTTAAGTCATTTTTTAGTTGCTGCTGTCTTGTGTGTAAAGATAATGATGTGTGAGCTATTTTAAAATGTATTGTTCATTCTATAACAATTGATGCACATTAAATACTGTTAATAATTAAAAGTTCTTTTTAACTGGGGATCTCCCTTCTATTTCAGTTCTGCTTCATTTATTGTGGTTTCCAATTTTCCATTCACTTGTTTTCCTGACACCACATTCTTTTCAGAAACTCTTTGTTTATATTTTGACTTTACAATGAACAGTAATTTAAGCTTATACCCTCCATAAATTTCTCACCTTTTAGGAACAACTGAAAGTAATAAACTTTGTTCTGTTACTTCTTACTTCACATGTGATTAATTGGGTCCTGATATGAGATTGTGCCACACAGCTATGAATTCAGTTCTCAGTCAGCCTTGTCGGGAAACTTAAAACTAACTCAGAACAGCTGTAAGTTCTTCCAGGCACTAGAACAGAAGGCATTAAAGTAATGTTGGTAATCACTACTTTTGATTCAAAAGTTATCACTTTCAGTGTTTTGAGATTGAGCATTTCAGGTAAACCAATTGAGAAGGATGGGAGTTATTGATCACTGGCTGTGCTTATCATCAGCTATAAAATCCATTTAATGCCTGTTTACTTGAGTGGGGTTTTAGTTAAGTTAGATTAAAATAATTAGTTTTCTGTAAAGTTGTTCTGTACTCCTGAAGTGTATTCAAGTCTATATCAAGTCTATAATTTTCGTTTTTTTGGCAGATAAAGTTTGTCATCATTGTTGTGCTTTCATCTTTCATCAATTTTGATTAATCAACGTCCAGTCCTTGATATAACAAGTTAAAAGGTTTTTCTGTGATCACAATGTCTATTCAAGTCAAAAAAATTCTTTGCTTTGAAAGATACAGTCTATGATCGTTAACATTGTCATTATTTACATTAATTACCAATGATCATCCAATCCTTGATATAGCAAATTGAGAGTTTCCACTTAAATTTTTTCTATGAGCTGTTATAATCATTCGTGGAGCTAGCAATGAGCAACTAAGACAAATTCAAACAGGTGAAAGCTGTATTTTGTTTGTTTTATGCTATGTAGCTGAAGCTAGAGATGCGTGCAATGCATTATATACAAACACACAGTATTTCTGGAACTTGAACAATGCAGCAAAATATGTGATGCCCAGGACCAGGAGATGCATTGTAAAGCATGTTTTATGCATCTACTTATGACATCGTATTATTATAGATGGAATGTATTATTATCTTGTTTGATATGTAAGCAGTTGTTCCTAAGTGGGAGTGTAAATATTTTTGTTGTGCCAGGGTGTTGAGCATTTTGTTTTTCAATTTTCATCTTTGTGCATGTTGAGTTAGTGAGAATACACTTGCTGAATTTGCCGGATTTATATGCATTTTCTTAGCAAAAAGATTGCATTGACTTGAGAATCAATGTTCTGTATTGTTTTGTTGTGGATGTTTAGCAGCTTGAAATGATGCAATATATATTTGGTGATATTGATGTCATGACAAAAGTATTTCCACCAGTGTTTGAAGGAAGAAGAATGTTTTAGGAGTTCACTTTAGTACCAAATGTAGATTGAATATGATTTGATTTAACATAAAACCCTTACTCTCGTTCTTGGTGAACTCTGGAAAAATATTAGGAAAAATATAGTAGTCAAATGTGGGACTAATATAAAAAAAATTCATGTCTTGGTAGCCGTGTACTTCAAGTAAAATTAATATTGATTTTTTTTCCTGTTTCACCTATGTTGTCGTGTAAACACATAAATAGCAAGAAATATGTGTTACTTAGCTTTGATGCATTGTTCATTTTCCAGAAATTTTTTGTTTTTTCTACTGGGATATGAAGTCGATAAAAAAGATTGATGGTGGGGGATGCTACTAATTGGTATGAACATATACTGCGGGCTCAAGTCCACCTGTAAGATATACGCTTATAAAATGTAGAAATGTTTGCTATTCCTTGATAGTCTGTGTGTGGGTGTCTTTGTCGGTCATCATGGGTGACTTAAAAAAGTGAGTGCAAAGAAGAGAATCACTTGTAAGACATAGAAATGTGCATGATTCTCTTTATACATCCATGTATCACCTTTTTTGCTTATTTTTGTGAATAACTTTTATGCATTTAGCAGTTTCTAGACTCGGTTGAATTATTTGTAGATGGCCTTGCTGTACAACTATTGTACTTAGTTACTAAAACCTTATTCCCTGATCAGAATTCAAATTGAGATCGTCAGTTTGGTAATAAGTTAATAGCTTGGAAACTTGTGTAGAAGAATAACCATCTGGTGGTGGCAAGCATGACAGTTACAACAGTGATGAAAAATTAGTCAAGGTGGTGTCTGAAGAACTTGTTTATGTAGGGTTTTGGAAATTTTTTGCTGCATCACAGTGCACTAATGTTTCACCTTAGGTGTCGTACTGTGTCTATTCTGCATTTCTCTATCATTAGCAGTCATTTTAAGGTACTGTTGTTCGAGGTTCTGGATGTGGCAACACTGCTGCTTATTTGCCTTCTTGTAATTTAGTGTATTCTTTGCTTCTGGTGTGTGCACTTGAGGTCTCTCATTATGTCTGTTCAGCCTCTTCTTGTTATTACCTGCTTTGTTGATTTTGAACCCCTCTTTCAGGTGTTCTGAAGTCCCAGTTCTACCTTATATCTGAATTGTTTATCTAACAATATTGGAACAAGTTGGGTGTATTGTGTGCCGCCTTAATTCAGCTTTAATAAACCAACTTACATACTCCTTTGAAACATATTCATGTTATTCTTTCGTTGAATCACTTATTCCTTGTATAGAAGTTTCTTCGTAAAGCTGATTTGACTCAGTTTGAACTTTTTATGCATATTGCTGTAATAAATATTGCCCTTGACTTCTAAGTGAATCATATTCCTTAAACATATTTGGCATATGATGTAAAAGAAGGAAAGCTATGAACCAACATATGGAATCTTAAAAAAAACATAGGTCATTTCGTTTGTGTGAACACTTGTTTGTTCCTCTTCCCGAAATCTGATTAAGATTTTCTGGTTTGTCTCATTTGACCATTTTATTATTATATCTATAATATTACTGTCCCTTTAGTCTGAAGTGAAACATACTCCTTAGATAGTTTCCTTCAAGATAAAAATGTTGCTGCTTTTAAAGACATTACTGGACGTTTTAATAGTTCCGTGTTCTTGCAGTTTGTCAAATTGTGCCAGAAAATCTATATGCGGATGGTTTTGGTCAATTGGAAATGTTGAATATGATCTAGGAATAAATATTAGAAGAATTCTGTAGAAAAGAACAAATCAGATAATCAAGCTGCAGATAGTTTTGGTCATTTTGAAATGTTGGATTTTAGCAAAATTTAGATGTAAGAATAAATATTTGTTGATTTTGAAGAAAAGGAAATATAAGATCTTCTTTTACCCATGTTAAATTTTGGAGTTTTCATAATATCATTGTATTTGCTTTGAAGTAAGCTTCTCAGGAAATGTTTGCTTTCTCATAAAATAAGGGAAGCTATCTTGGATATGGAGCATTTGAGAGTACAGTCAATGGTAAAGATTAACAGGAAGTCAGTTTTTGCTGATGTATCTACTTTCTCTTGACAAGAAAGCAGAATCTTCCCGTAATATAGAGAGTAGTTTTAAAGAGTAAATTCAGGTAGACAATGGGATGTCAGAGGAAGTGTCATGTCTAATTAGCCCTAAGATTAGGTCTTCCTCCATCTTATAGGATGTGTATTCTATTTGCATTACGTTGTTTATATTATAATCATTAAAAAAGTTATAGATTTCTTTGTTCTGTATAGTTACTGTTTATACCCTTACTTGTTTTTTGGCATTTATTTTTGGTTTGGAATTCCTTTTTCAAACATGAATTAGAAAAATATGAGCATATATGTGAATGTCAATATGCCTTTCAAAAAAGGATGTTTGATAAAACTTACTGTCTAGGTTACTCAACTCCTGAGAGTGTTGAAGTTTAGCTTCATAGTTATGTGAGTGGAAAAGTTCTTATTTCTAATGATTAAAGTGACTTTTATCTGAAGTTAGGGGAGTTTATTCTGGTAAGAACTAAGAACGATATGTCTTAAGTGATTGACAGTCTCGATTCTGTCTGATCGGGAGTGCTTTATGAATCCTTTGTCTGCCAGTGCCATATGAATGGTTTGGCAATAATTTTGTTCCATAGTACCGTTGTTGAATTATTTAGTCATGGGCCAAATTTTATTATCAACTTCTCAAGTGTCCCTGTGATATAGTTTCTGTCATTATTCATGGATACTTAAAGTAGTTATATGTTGGATCTATATTATGTCTATGTACTTGGGTCCACAGTTGATCCCTCAAGCTATTATTCGTAATTTTACAGTTGTTTTTTTTTTTTTTTAAATATAAAAACAAAAAACAATTTGTGATTGATGTGGACTATTAGTACACTATTAGTGCTTGCTAGGATTTTCTCTATTCCCTTATGAGGATTCTTCTTCTGTTGTTGGTATATTCAATTGTAGTCTCATTTCCTACTTTTTTCTATTTTAATTTACTGAATTGTGTTCTATATCTGGTTTCAGTAATTATCATCTGAGGGACTTAGTGGCATGGTTAATCATCTTATAAAGGGTAAATAGGTTTCAAAATGCCTGTGATAAATTTGTTGCCCGGTTGACTTGTATAAATTTGATTTGATAGTTGTCAGTGTCTTTCTTTTAATCTAATCCTATTCTATATATTGCAAGATGTGCTAGTAAAGAACTTAAAGTATCTCAATTTTATCTATCGTCACCACTCAAAAGTCCTAATCACTGGATGCTTGGTGACTAAATGGTTGTGAATTATTTGATAAATTGTATAGGAAAGTGAGTCCAAGTCGATAGGCTATAGAAATACTATGATGAGAACTTGATCTTGGTAATTATTCATTATACATTTAGAGGTATCAAGGTAATGTTTAGAAGTTTATATGTCAAATCAATGTGACTTTTGGGAATTTCTGCTGGTTTTGCCTCTTTGTATCCATGTGTGTGTCTGTGTGCATGCATATGTTTCTGTGCTCTTAATAATAATAAGATGCAGGCTATTTTCTTATTCTTTCTTCTTTATGTTTAAGATCTATCGAACTTAATTAATTCCCACCACAACCACCACCACCCCCTCCTTTATATCTAACTGTTTTGCTGTTCACTTTTAAGTCTGGTTGTCTGGGTGCAAGTTACTTCATGAATTCTTCGTATCATATCCATTACTGTTATTTTTGTAGACTAGCAGCTAACAATGTATTTCTTTGTTTGATAGTCTTGCAGCTACCGCAAGAAAGAGGCCGCTTCACTATAATACTGTTCTTTCTGCGCTGCTTAATTTTAATCCAAACTTTGAGACTGTAAAGGGATGCCATGCAGCGAGCATTCAGTATTCCGTAAGAACTGCCTTTTTGGGTTTCCTAAGGTGTACTAATCCAGCAATCATGGAGGTAAAGTGTATGACATTTTTCATTTTACATTTTTATTTGAGTCTGTATATATGAGATTCTGCAGCTGTGGACAATTGCTGGAGTTGATAAGAACATGCTATACATATCTGACACAAACTCAAAATATCCTTTGGTTCTTTTTACCCAGTCTAGTGCCTGACACGTCTTTTTTCTGTTCCATTTGCAGTCAAGAGATAGATTGCTTCGAGCTCTACGAGCAATGAATGCTGGAGATGCTGCAGATCAAGTTGTTCGACAAGTTGATAAAATGATTAAAAATTCTGAGCGTGCTTTGCGTGAATCTCGGTCTGGCAGGGTAATAATATTTTCGTGCGTGTGTGTGTATTTGTGTGGTTGTCATTTCCATTTTTTTCCTCATTTGTATCTAGTCACCATTTTATCAAGTTTAATTGCCCTATGTTGAATTGATTTTGGGTTGTCAGGAAGATCAATTATCAATACAGTTATCCGTTACTGGAGATCCCCCAAGAAAGAGGTCTATGATTCAGGAAAATGAGGAGCCAAATAATGGTCATGAGGCATCTTCCAAGCGTATTCGTTATGGTCCCAATGCCCAATCAACTTTGTCGATGCAAATAAGTGATTCTGGGCAGGATTCTGTTTCTGTTAACGGAATGTCCCCTAATGCTCCTCTTTTAGATGGTGATTTGACACCTGTGGAACAAATGATTGCTATGATTGGTGCTTTGCTTGCTGAAGGAGAAAGAGGGGCCGAATCACTTGAGATACTGATTTCAAATATTCATCCTGATCTATTAGCTGATATTGTCATAACTAATATGAGACACCTACCAAAGGATCCCCCAGTTGTGACAGGACCTGGGACTTCACCAGTAACACGACAAAGTGGCTCTTTAAATAGTCCACAGTTCATGGCACCGTCAGCTCCAACAAATACCATGCAGTCTCCAGTTCTCACAGCACAAGTGCAAGTACCTACCCCTTCACCTACTGCAGTCAGTTCTTTGTTGTCCGATACATCTGCCATCAATTATCCCGCTGCTGATTCCAAGCGTGATCCAAGAAGGGTTGCTACTTTTCTATATTAATTGCTACTTTAATTTTATCATAATTTACTATATGTTTAGGACATTTAACTTCCTGTCTTAAAAATAAATTACTGGTGGCTTGTTCAGGATCCTCGTCGTCTTGATCCACGACGTGTACCCACTCATGTTGGAGTTGCATCTGCTGTTGCTGAGGATGCTGGTCCTGTGCAAGCTGAATTTGATGGTTCAGTTTTTGTGAGTAAGCCACCTTCACCGACCGTTGTGGAAACTGTTGAAAATATTCCAGCGCCTGTGATGACCACCATGAGAAATGAGGATAACACTTTAGAAGGCCCATTTGTTTCTAAAATGGATCAACCAAAAAATGAGGATGAGGTTGTTGGATCTGAAGAAAATGTCCCCATTCCAGAGGTTGGAGCTTTTTCAGATCACACACTTTCTCCTCAGGCAGTTGATGAGGATTCTGTTGCAGTGGAGATCTCTGAAGCTGAAGTGGTGTATGGAAGTGATACATACTCATTACTAGATTCTGACCAGCATTCTCCTGCTGTTTCAAATGCATGTGCAATTGAGGAGACCTATAAAGATTTACCTCCACTTCCGTTATATGTGGAACTGACTGACGAACAACACAGAAGTGTGAGAAAATTGGCTGTTGAACAGATTATTGAATCTTACAAAAATCTTGAGGGGACAGAATATAGCCAGATGCGCATGGGATTGCTTGCTCGGTTAATTGGTCAGGTGAGTGTAACCCAATTGGTCAACTCTTTGTATAAATGATGTATCAATCCTTTTGGAGTATTTGCTGCTATTAACTGCCACGAGGATGTTTTCAACATGACTATTGATTTACCTCTGTTAGTTACAGCAAATACACTGCACTGTGAATATGTTCTGTAGCATGTCATTGACATAAAATTAGACTGTGTAAATGATATATGAAGACCATTGTTTACGTCTTTGCACTTATCATCTGTCTAAATTCGCAATTTTCAAGATTTATGTTACTATTGAAGTTATTTTTTGAATCAGATTGATGCAGATAATGACATAGTTGTGATGCTGCAAAATCATGTTGTTGATGATTACCGACAGCAGAAGGTAATTGCTTTCTATAAGTCATAACTCTAGATATTATTATCAACACGCGTATGAGTTAAAGTTGCTTACAAAAATCCAGCCAGTTGGAATACTAATACTACATTCTATAATTCTGGCCAAATTCAGCATTTTGTGTCAACCTTATTTTCCTAATTGTGCATCCATTTGAATCTCTTACAATTCTTACGTAGTGCTCCTTATTAGCTATCCAACTTTCATGGCTTTTACCTTTGTAATTGCTGATCTGTATGTGCAATTTTGCACCTTCATTATGTGGATTGTATCTCTTCCAACTCATTTTCTTTTCTATGATGCTTTACTTAATTGTATGTAGGTTACTTCTTTAGGTCAGATGAGCTTATGGAATCAATTCTGTTTTTTTATGAGTGGAAATTTTGCAAATATATGGTGGGCTGGACAGTGTTGAGTCATTTGTTCATTAATTTCTGTTATGCTCCCATGAATAGGATCTCGTCGTAGGTCGATTCACCAGAAAATCCCTTTGATTTCCTTTGTTCACGTTTTTGTTTTTCTTTAAAGAACCTATTTTGAAAGATAACTCTGGATGTTTGTTTTTAAGAGACCACCGAAACTCTTCTTACTCTTTTAATTGCAAAAGTCTCAATGTATCTTTTATTTCATGATCTTCTCTCTTATAACAAGAGAATGGTTTCAACAAGGATACAAAATATATGTTGCCTATTCCAGAGATTTTGAAATTAAACAACTACCAAAACAAGGCTCTCTCTAAATAAGGAAATAAGATATTAAAACTAAAGGAAACTATATACCAAACAGGACTCTAAAAATAAAGGAAAATAATTAAAAAGATTTATGCATTCATTTTCCTATATTGCTTGCCTATGAGGGTGTCCCTAACAATTTCCTTTTTCATAATTTTGTATTAGTACTCTATCTAAATTTCAATATTTCTGACAGGGTCATGAACTTGTACTACATGTGCTTTATCATCTCCATTCTCTTGAAATTTCGAGTTCAGTTGGGAACTCTACATATGCGGCTGTTGTGTATGAAAAATTCCTATTGGCAGTGGTAATATATATTTCACTCTATCAATTTTATTTATGCATGATTGAGACATAAATTATCTAATTTCTTTTAAATGTAGGCCAAATCTTTGCTGGACATTTTTCCGGCTTCGGATAAGTCTTTTAGTAGACTTCTTGGTGAAGTTCCTATTTTGCCTGACTCAGTCTTAGAACTGTTAGACAATCTCTGCTGTTCTGATGTTTCTGATGTCCGTGGAAAAGAGATTTGTGATGGTGAACGTGTCACTCAGGGCCTTGGTGCAGTTTGGAGTTTGATTTTGGGTCGTCCAAATTATCGGCAAGCCTGCTTAGATATGGCTTTGAAGGTAACTGGGCCGTGAGAATCTCATAGCACGATATCATCCATATGATTCTATGTGTGGAAACAGGGTTGGTAGATACCAAATTAGGAAAATGAAATATGAAATTGTCTATGATAAGTTAAGGACAATATGGATGTTTTAAAGATTTGTTTAAGCTTCTAATAGATTATTTTATAATCACTTTCAAGAAGTGACCCTTAAGCTGTTATTTGGAATAGCTGTCAGAAGCTTTTAGCTTGTTAAATAAGCACTTTCTGAACTGGCCTTTCTATTTGGCCTATAATCTTACGTAAATTATTTTGTTTATTTGTTGCTTATGTATTTGTTCTCTTGATGGCAGTGTGCTGTTCATTCACAAGATGAAATTCGAACAAAAGCAATCCGTTTGGTATGTAAATTCAGTGCTCAAATACATGCTGGAGGGGGTGATATATAGAAATTGATTTTTATGGGACTGTATTTCAGTTCTCAGTGTGCTAACACTATCATTTTTGTTCTGTTTGTGCTGGACAGGTGTCAAATAAGCTCTATCAGCTAAGTTACATATCAGAAAGTATTGAGCAATACGCAAAAAGTGTGATGCTATCCACTGTGGATCCTTCCTTGTCAGATGTTGAGTGCTTACAGTCTGGGTCTGCTGATCAAAGAGCTGGAGGAGAGGTATGACACCTGTTTCAATCCATGTGATGAAGGTGATGAAAAATAGTCGGGCAAAATTCATCTGATGTCTAGTGGTTACGGTCTGGACTAATTAAACTTTTCCTTTGACTGTGGGTTATGCACTTACAGTCTACCGTTTTTTCATCCCTAGAGGCTAGTATCAATGTTCTGAATAAGCATTAATGTAAGCAAGGTTGTATGCTTTGCTCCTACAGGATTGAGTCGTTTTGTTTGCCAGCAAACATTTGTGGATACATCACAGATAACATTTTATCAACTGAAACTTAGATGTGCCCACAGACAATTGTATCTCTAGCACTCTAGTTCAGAAAAAGTAAACCTTGCTGGACAACTCCCAAAAAAAAAAATTACACAAACGGAGGAGGGGAGGGGAACAGCTTTTGCAATCTTACTTTTAAATAGATATAACAACTTATTTTGAGGGCTCAACTATTTTCTTTTTTGGTTTCTTGCTGAAAATTTATCTCAGGTTGGAAGCCAGGAAACATCTATTAGTGGATCACAGGTTTCGGAATCTGGAACCTCCGAAATTGACTCCAAGAGCGGTGCACAATCAGTTGTTCATACTGTGACATTTGCTGAAGCTCAACGTCTCATATCTTTGTTTTTTGCTTTATGTACCAAGGTTCATCTATGATTTCTATATATAACAGAATAATTAGAATATTTTGAATTCCTACTTCTCTTTTCCGATATTGCTGATGCAAGTTTTCTTTCATTCCAGAAACCTAGTCTTCTTCAACTTGTGTTTGATAATTATGTGCGAGCTCCAAAAACTGTGAAGCAGGTTTGTTTTTGTTTGTTATTATGATATGAATTGATGATTATGGTAAATAATTGGAACTGTGAGACCAAAAAATTTAAGTTGAGCCCCAGCAATGATATAGAACTCCCTAACACAGGCCCTCAAATGCAAGGCTAATGGCCTTATATTGTGGACCAAGAATGAAAACATAGGACAAGTTCAGATAAAAATAACAAAAACATATTCAATTACGTTGAGAGACTTCAACCTTGGCATTCCTGACAAAACTAATTTTCGTAATATGTTAGTAATCATTACCCAGAATCTCATGTTGTTAGGAAAGAGCTTAAACAAATAAAGCTCTTAACAGATAACAGAGTATGCTGTGCTATCTGTCCACATAGATTAGTCTTGCAAATTTGTTATGCTGAGAGCCTTGCATGATATATTACTTTTTTAAGTTATACGGAGTCTGAAAAGCATTGGATATCACATTGCCAATATTGGTGCCCCTATGTGAAGAGAAGGGTTTTTATTTTTTATTTTTTTTATTTTAATATTGATTGTCCAGCAGCCATACACATACTTGTCAAGGTATCTAACATCAGCTTTCCAAGGTGAAAGGAGTGCCTGTCGAAAAGAGGCCTCTAATATATGCAGCAACTTGCCTGCACTCCTGTGAAATATCGTGATCTAAAAGCCTCAACTATATGGAAATTACAGAGGGATAAAAATTGTGAATAATTTTAAACAGAAGGCACAGGCAAACTATTAGAAAAAATGATCCTTTTCAGTTTGGCAATTTATAGGATCAGGTTTAAGTCAGGTTGGTCGAGATGGATCTTCAGGCAAACTAATTGGGATGCTACATAGAGCTTCCTTTCTTCTATTTTCAGTAACTAGGGAAAGAGGGGGAGTTGCTACTGCGTTTTTTGTGGGTGATATAAATACTTAATGATATACGTATTCACAAAAAAAGAGAAAGAAAAAACAAAGGATTTAGATAGAGGGGCAATAATGGAGAATCCTTCCAGATGACTGTTGGGAGTGGTCATGAGCTCCTTCATGTGAATCGAATCTTCTCTATTAACAAATGAGCTTTGTAAAAAAGAAACTTTCTATTTTAAATAAGCACAAACTCCTTGCTTTTTTCTGTTTTTGAAAAAAGTATATAACTTTCGTTTCTAGTAAAAGATTATATATAATACCGGTGTTATTATTACTTTGCTAATTCTTAATTAATACCTTGTGGGATGATGCAGGCGTTTCATCGCCATATACCGATTCTAATAAGGGCCTTAGGTTCATCTTGTTCTGAATTGCTTCATATAATATCTGATCCACCACAAGGAAGTGAACATCTCTTGACCCTGGTAATTTTATTTCACAGTTTATGATGAGCTTCTTCATTTTTGAAAGTCTTTGGCTTTCATCTGTTGGTGATGCTGATAGTGGCTTTATATTATAATAGGTGCTGCAAATATTGACTCAAGAGACAACACCTTCTTCCAATCTGATAGCCACTGTTAAACATTTATATGAGACTAAGTTAAAGGTATTTTGCATACCTGAAGAATAACGTTTCTTACCTATAATTATACTTTTGCAATATAGGTCTTAAGCAAACTATTTTTCTTTTGCAGGATGCTACCATTCTTATTCCAATGCTTTCTTCACTATCCAAGAATGAGGTCTACTTGCCCAGTTTCTTTTTTCTTTCTTTTTTATATTGATATATAAAACAATATGAACAGATATTGGTGACGAATATGATATATTATTTTTATTTTCTTTGTAAATTTATCTAATCAAATCCCATCTTACAACAAATGTAGGAATGATTATCTTTAATCCATGTGAAAAATTTTGCTGTGCTTGGCATATACGCCTTACCATTTAAAATCATGACATGTGGCATAAGTCTTTCAGATAATTGCATAAATCTTTTATATAATTAATAATTCATGTTCAGGGTTCATGATTTTAAATGGTGAAGACATACATGCTATGCCCATTGAAGTTTTATTTTGAAAAAAAGGTCAATGTTAATTATCGTTTGCGACAAGATGACATGTTACTCTAATATCAAAAGTCTCTTATATGCAATGGCTCTTCCGGCTCATGATTTTCATGTTAATTGAGTAAAGTAGAATTAATGAAGCCCTGTTGTTGACTTTTTATATTTGATTTTTCATTTATGCCAACTTTAATCATTTTGTGTTTGCAGGTCTTACCTATTTTCCCTCGCCTTGTTGACCTGCCATTAGATAAGTTCCAGATGGCGCTTGCTCACATACTACAGGTATATATGAATGTTCTAATTGTCATCTTGTAAGTTATCCTATATTCTTCTTCAAAAAATGAAAGTTATCCTATGTTCTTCTTCAAAAAATGAAAGTTATCCTATATTGGATTCTATCATTGTTTTGTTACCCTTAGTAGCATTGTATTAAAATTTGGAACCATTGGTTTTGTCATTTTTGGCTAAAGTAATACTACTTGGCCCGAACATTTGCCAAAAACTCATCCCCAAGAGGTGTAAGTGACTTGTAACTACCGCATTATCTCTTGATTTATATGGCCACCTCATTTGGAATGAGTTTTAGACAATGTATTTAGGCCAAGATGCCAAGCAGTTTTAAGCTTTTGGTTATATCAGATTCTTTTGGATATAGGCACATTGTTTGGATAGTGAGGGAAATGTGTAATCGATATCATTTTTCTATGTTTTGTAAGAGAGAGATTAATGATATTTAATGACTTTTGGCAGAAACAACAATGCCTTTAAATTTTTCTTTTTGTAGAATTACAAAAACAGAAGTGTAAGTGATTCAAGTTAAAAATTCACATTGGATTCAAGATACAATGATATACAAGGAACTAATGAATTTTAAAGAAAATTCAAATATATTGAGTTCTGGCCGGAGATGGATACCTTGACTTTGGATGCTGCTGCTGCTGCGTAAATTTTTCTTTTTCTTTTTCATTTTGTATCAGAAGTAAAAATTCAATAAGGTGAAAAACTATAAGCTGAAGGGTGAAAAAACTCACTTCAGATCCTGCTTATGGAATTATGATAACACACAAGTAGATATTACGAATATATTCTTGGGTTAGTCAGTCAAACAATTGGTAGTTTGCAGTTGTATTTGTTAAAGCTTGAGTTGCATGTTAGTTTACTGCACCAGTTATTTCGATTGTGGTATTGTTCTTTTATTTCACATTTTTATTCTGTTACTGAATTTGAGTTAGTTAATTTCTTGTGATGTTTTGATGTTTTCTATGACAAAAAATGTTGATTTGTGATCCTAATCTGGCAGTGTTTCTCTAACTCTTCAATTGGCCGAAAACCAATACAATTTAAATGGTTTGTAACTGTTAATTGCAGGGTTCAGCACATACTGGTCCAGCTTTAACACCTGTTGAAGTGTTGGTTGCTATACACGATATTGTTCCAGAAAGAGAAGGTCTTGCACTCAAAAAGGCATGTCATCTATCATTATGAATTGACACTTCTATTAAGAAATCTTGTTTACTTGGTTGACTGATTATAAAGGTGATCTGTGAACTGCAGTTTCAAATTAAACTCATACTTACATATTGCACCTGTTTTACGAACAGTTTTAGCTTTATATTTGATCTAAGGCAATGGTTGTTGTACTATGATGTGTTAAAAAAGTTTTCCCCATGCAGTTTGGTGTTGTTGGGCTGGTAGGGTAATTAAGTCCAATTCTAGGGTTTAAGCAGGTTGTATAATTCCATGCCAACATGTCCTAGCCTTGGTTGAACAATTCAAACTCATTGTTGATGAGCATTAGTTTAGGTTGGATGTTTCTTCCATTGCAATGTTGATTATTCAAATGCAATAGCAAAACATGGTTTTAGAACATCAGACTTAAATGAAATATGCTAGATATGACTTGCAGTACAAAGAATTTTCGAATTCATTATTCAAATATAATAACAAAACATAGTTTTAAGACATCAGACATCAATGAAATATGCTGGATATGACTGGCGGTGCTCAGAATGTTCAAATTGCTCATCTAATAGATATCTACATAATTCTTTTACCATCCAGCTATATCTAAAGATATATTGCCCTGCTCTATGCCTTTGAACTTGAATCAAGTAATTTTCCAGTAAAGTGCATTGAGTGGGACTCTGTTGGTTGATCAAACTAGTGTATACTTCTCCATCATATATGTAACTATGAATATGTAAGTTTTAGAAGGAACCTGTTTGTTCATACCTCAATTTAACTATAAATTCCTGCCACTTTTTTGCTAGTTGGGTTTGTGTGCCCATTATTCAGGTTGTTTTCCTGTCAAAGTTGTTAACATGGTGTTCTTTGAGATATCCTTGACATTAAGACTATGCAACTTAATAATGCCATGCCCTAACTTCTTGGCTTAGCCAGTTGGAGTTATTTTTCATAATGCATAATATTTTATCATGTGATGCATTTGCTGTTGATCATACCGTGTATAGATTATAGTTAGGAGCATCTAAGTTGCGTTAATGTTTTATGCGCCTTGCACATAAGAGTGTTATGGAAGGTTCACTTGTATATTTTCAGATAACGGATGCTTGCTCAGCTTGTTTTGAGCAACGTACAGTTTTCACACAGCAGGTTTTGGCCAAGGCCTTGAATCAAATGGTATGCAATTTTTATTTTAAATCTCTTGTGGACACTTACATGTAGTTCTTTGTAGTGATGTGTTTTCCATTTCAGGTTGATCAAACTCCTCTGCCTCTTCTCTTCATGAGAACAGTAATCCAGGCAATTGATGCTTTTCCTACACTGGTAAACTCTAATCTTTATGCCAGCTTATCATTTTTTGTTAAAGATAACAAATTTAATGTGGGTCATGTACATAGATGCTGGGAACGTGATGTCTGTCTGTCTTTGTTTCTGGCATGTCTCAGGAAAACATGATCCCCTCTGACATGGAATATTAATGACTTGTATATTATAATTTTTCTATTATAAGGTGCCACCTTACCTAACAAAGTAAGCTCTTTTGGCTTTTAGTAACTGTCAATGTTAATAGTTTACTAAAAGACTAAAAAATATATTTAGTTGAGTAAGGTGCCACCTTATTAAAGAAGCCCTCATGTATAATCTTTTATAAGTTGTCTCCTTATTTAACAAGTACGCATTTTTTGTCCTTTAGTAATTTTTAACGTTAATAGTTAGCTCAAAAAAAAAAAAAAAAAAAAATCAGTGAAGCGCTTCCATATGTGTGACTGATAAACCTCTTTTTTTTTTAAAAAAAAAAAAAAAAAAAAAAAAAAGGAAACAAAGACTTTATTAATAAACAAAAGTGAAGTTACAAATGTGAATCAGCAGTCCACAAAACTGATAAACCTTTAAAACTGCATCATCACAAACTATAAGTCCAGAAATTGCTATTTTTTAAGTAGCTCCCATGTTCATCAGTCTGACTTGAAAAGTAAACAAATATATGTCAACCTTAGAAAATCAAATAAACAAGTTGTACACTTTAGAAATTAATACACCCAAATGCCCAGTGACAACATCCCTCTATCACTGTTAAAATCTTAAGTGTTTAAATAATATAAATAAATAATACTTTTTGAGGATTTTTAGTAAATTGGTAATGTTTCATTTTTGGTTGATAAGTATTGCTTTTGTTGGGCATTTAAAAAATTCACCAACTTGAAAGCCGTGGCTCATCATTCCCTTGATAAATTTACATGCATGTATTAGCTTGTCTGTTTATGGTATTAGCTGTTTAATTATTGATGCTATCAAAGAGTATAGATATTCATCAATTAATAGTCTATAACTTCCGTGTCTTTTGTGTATTCAGGTTGATTTTGTTATGGAATTACTGTCCAAACTTGTGAGTAAACAGGTATGATGTCTCAAATTAAAGTACAGCTCTTACTGTAATTTATAAATTAGATGTTACGGATTAGACTAGCTCTAGTCTGGTTAATGAGCTCATAGTGTATTAATGAAGCAACTGATGTGTTTTCCCCGTTTGAAATGCAGGTGTGGAGAATGCCGAAGTTGTGGGTTGGGTTCTTGAAATGTGTGGCGCAAACACGACCGCATTCTTTTCCTGTATTGTTACGGGTAGTGTATGATGTCCATCTGCGAAGAATTTCCCTTCTTTTGCTGTTTTTTTTAGCCTATTGATTTTTTATCATGTTTGCTGATTGCAGTTACCACCTCCTCAACTGGAGAATGCTTTAAATAAATATGCTAATCTTAGAGATGCCCTTGCTGCCTATGCCAGCCAATCAAATATGAAAGCTTCAATACCTAGGTACAACTTTTCTGGATTTGATTGATTGGCACTCTGCCTAAACTACTCACCTGTCTTTTTTGCTTATCATTTGTGTTTCTTTTATTAATATCTTCAAAGCTTCTTCATAGACTTGATACGTGATGCATATGGAAAAAAATAATAATAATAGAATATAAAACAACCTGGATCCATATTGTGTCAAATAGATTCAGAAAAAAGTTTCGACTTTCAGTGCAATTTTTTCGAACCTGCATACAGTTTATGTTATTGTGGAGATACTAAGTAGTATTTGACATAAGTCATATTATGCATTAATCTCCTGCAATCATTGCTAGATGTAACATTCCTGGTTCTGGTTCTGATTCTGTAGATATGCCCTTTTAACGAGAAAAAATTCTTCAGTCATGTAGTTTGATTTAGGATTGGAAAGCTATACCAACATAGAAGCAATGAAGATTTAACAGAATTTTTAATGTGGTTAGGGGACTATTCTCAATCTTATGCTTTGGTTAACTTGTTGCATCATACACTTGGTCAGATCAACACTTGCAGTACTTGGTCTTGCAAATGAACCACATATGCAACAGCAGCATATGTCACCTTTGCCCCCATCAGATCCAGGTTCTTCAGTTCATGAAGCAACTACAACGTGACACTTAAATGTTGGGGAAGTTCTAAACTGACCTCCTGTTAGTTCAAGAAAGTTACAGAAAAAAGCCAAGTCGGTCCATAAGATGGTTTCCGTTACGGAGAGATACAAGTCAGCTTCTCCTGTAGCGGCTGATCACTTTGACTACAGGGTGGTGAAACCATGACTCTAAACATCCAGGCTCATGAAACAGCACAATTCTGTTAAGGAATCACCATCAGAGGAAATACTTTCATGCCAACAGCTAAAGCCATTGAGGAATGTAATATAGTTGTAAATTTTACACTTCTTTCATAATTTTTTATTAATTTTTATTCTTTGAATTTTGGTACTCTTAATGTGGTGGGTTGGTAGCTGCTTAAAAAAGCTTTGCAGCGACCAACAGGTCCCAAATTTTTTTTAGGGGGACCCTGTGATCTTGTAGAAACAATGGATGGGGTTCCCCTGGTTACTTTGAATGACCCTCTAAAAAAGGGGGACGATTGAATTTGCAGTGGTGTTGATATATTAGGTTCAGAGATCCTGCGGAATTGGAAAGTGATAATGTAATGGTTGGGTTGGCCTTTGCGTTAGATTTTGTAAATTTTCTTAATGTGGTAAAGTGTAGCTTATGTTGCATGCTGCCTCCATTAATGATGTAATATGTTTCGTTCTGGAAAAAAACCATTGGGCATGATGATATCTTAAATCTTTATCTTGAGAAAAACTTTAATGTAGTGGTATAATTGTCTTACTGTTGATTAATTGTCATCGCTATTTGATTAATATACAGTTAACATTGTCGGCAGTTGAAACTACAAATAGATTTTAGATTGAAGTCGGGCCTCAATTTATAGTAAAAGCATTACTGACATGACAAACAACCTTAAACGCTTTCCAGTAAAATATAAAGTTATAAACGAGTCAAAGAAGCTTCAAATTAACTAATTAATAACGGCCGCCACTCTAATCCTCTATCTTCGTCTCTATTTAGTTACAGTGGGTGAGAGGATGCAGCCAAAAAACACACATGATAATACTTCAGGAAAAATGGAAAACGTGATAATAGCCAATTTTGCCAATAATTGGTGGAACAGTAAAAGAGGTAATTGTGTATTAACGAGTCGAAAATTCAACGGAAGCGCACGCCATAAAGCCACGTCTCAACAAGCGCTTAACTTAATTGAAAATAATCGCCTTGTCTTGTCTAGCTGGACCAGTAGCACCCGTGACCCAACCCCCCATCACTCTCTCTCGATCCAGTACTTTCTGACATAATTCTTAGCAAATCCTCAAGTGAAGCTGAAAATGGAATTTACTCATCCCTTAAAATCTACTCATTCAATCCTGACTTATAACTATTAGCATTTGAATTTGATTCCAACCTCCCCTGATTTTGCTGCCTAGGGTTTTCACGTTTTTTAATTCGGTCATGTGAATTTTCATTGCCATTAAATCATATGGCCTCGATCCGCCGAACTCTATCTCCGGCCTATCAGGACCGTTCATATCAAAACGGTGCCCACTCACCATTTCCAGTCGCCACTTCGCCCTCTCATAGACCGTTAACTAACGGTAAGTACTCCTCCTCCTCGCCGTTACCGTCTTCGATCAATGCCGTCGCCCTTAGTCTCCGCCGTTTCTTCTTGTCGCGGAAGATATGGAAGAAGTCTCTCTACCGCTGCCTTCTGTTCTTCGTTATTGGACTCCTTCTCGGGCTGGCGCCGTTTGGCCACGTCACCCACTCCGACAACCGCGACGTGTTCTTCGAGATCACGCCGCCACATGTCAACGTCCAGTTGGACACCGACAATGGCGATCGCGTCGCCACCAAGCCCAACGAGATCGTGCTGGAAACGGTGTCGCTCGGCGTCGACGTGAGAAACGAAGCGAAGATGACGATGGAAAGTGAGAGGTACGACTTCACGCCGAGGAAGCAACTGATTGTGGTGACGCCGACGTACAACCGCGCAATGCAGGCCTACTTCTTGAACCGATTGGCGCAGGCTTTGAGGCTTGTACGGCCGCCGCTGCTGTGGATTGTGGTGGAGGCCAATGCGGCGTCGTTTGAGACGGCGGAGATGCTGAGGAAGACTGGGGTCATGTACAGGCACGTGGTGTGTAAACAGAATTCGAGCCATGAGAAGGATAGAGGGGTTCATCAGAGGAATGCAGCTCTGGAGCATATCGAAAGGCATAGGTTTGATGGGATTGTGTATTTCGCAGATGATGATAAAGTGTATTCCATTGAGCTTTTTGAGAGCTTAAGAGAGATCAGGTATCGTTTCTGCCTTTTGTTGTTTTCTTTTTCAGATTTTAATTTGATAGCTGTTATGTTTAGAAACTTCCTTTTATTGCAATTTAAGATGTAGAAATGTAAATGAAGTGTAATGTGATGAAAAGATTAGAGTGGTAGTTGTGTGTTTGAGTGTTAGTGTTTGATTTGTTGTATGTGTTAATCAATGAGATGTGAAGAATTTTGATTTAGTGGGTGTTGGGTTTTTTTGAAATACTTGTTTCTGTGTAGCATGTGTAGATGTATGTAGCACTAAAATGGGTGAAATGTGCTTTCCCGAAATATCTAGATCTAAGGCTTATTGTGCAGGATAGTAATTCCATAATGGCGATTTGGTTGGTAATATGCGTTAGCCACTTCTGTTATTTAATTATTATAGCCTTTTGTTCATAATGACTTTGCTAAAAGGGTTAACATGCAAGGAACTCATTTAAATGAATTTTGCAATCGTGGGATGTTTGACTTCTTTTGCAACACTAGCCCTTCACTCGCCTCCTCTCTTTAACCACCGTTTTAACTATGACTCGGCATTTCTTTGATTGATTGGCATTGGAAGATAGAGGCAGTTTATACGTGTTTTGTTTATTGTTGGCTCATCTGCTAAACTGCTTCTACAAGTACCTGCTGCTTGGTATTTTCTTTGTGGTCAGTTTTCTTTAGGATCTTGTGATAATGAAATAACCCAAGGACTGACCTTTGGTGACTTGTTCTTCATTCATTCTCAACCTGTCTAGCCCCACATGTGGATTTTACACATTTCGATGATTTCACAGAATGAGTTTGGTTTTAAACAATTAATTATTGTGTCTGTCCTTTCATCTTTTATCTGTTAGTCGAGATATCCTATATATATATATATATATATATATATATATATCTGTAGGTCAAGATACATACAACTCATTCCTGATATTTGTGGTTAGCTTTGGCCTTCTGTTTGCATGATAGTTATGTCTGATACACTCGGTTTTTAATGTTAGACAATTTATGGACTCTCTATCCCCTCTCCTGTTCTCTCCTGTTTCTCAGTATCCTCTTCTTCCCTTTCAACCATGCTTGTTTTACTGAGTGGATGGATCTCGTGTTTTGAGTTGTTGATACAAATTAGAATTTGTATGTCTTTGGCCTACTATTAGACTAAAAAATCTGTAATTGCCTAAGTTTAATTCGTGAAGAATTGCTGTGTTTTTCTACATACACCTGACGTCTCTTTCCTTTTTGGTGTAGCCGATTTGGCACATGGCCTGTTGCCATGCTTGCACAAAGCAAAAACAAGGCAATTTTAGAAGGTCCTGTATGCAACGGAAGTCGTATTGTTGGGTGGCACACGAATGAGAAAAGTAAAAGACTTCGCAGATTTCACATTGACATGTCCGGATTTGCTTTTAATAGCACTATCTTGTGGGATCCAAAGAGATGGCGGCGCCCCTTCCCGAATCCTATTCGGCAGCTAGACACAGTGAAACAGGGTTTCCAAGTATATATCTTCTCATTGCATTTTGTGTATCCAGTTTTACAAAATATTACTTCAAAGTTATGACATGCAATGATTTTGTGCGTTGACATTTTTCTTTTTCTTTTTACAGGAGACCACATTTTTAGAACAAGTGGTAGAAGATGAATACCAAATGGAAGGTATCCCGCCTGGTTGTTCACAGATACTGAACTGGCATTTACGTTTGGATAGTCGTAATTTTGCTTATCCAAAAGGCTGGCTGCTTCAGAAAAACCTTGACATTATTCTCCCACTCAAGTGATGTAACTTCAATCGTGCAATTTTGATGCTAAGAGCCTTAGATGGGTATAGTTTTATAATTTATTCTTTCTCAGCATTTTCCTTTTCACATTTATGTCAATTAAGAAAATTATCCTTGTAAAAGGTCTTACAAAAATTAAAACTTTATCGGCAGTTCACATCTCCCCATTCTTTTAAGATCGAGGGGAAATGGAGAAAAAAAGAAGTGAAAGCTTTGTAAATGTTCATTCTTTGCTTAGTGAGAATAAGGATTATTTCATATAAATCAAGTGTATTTTAGTCAAAGATTTTCTGATTCCAGATGTTATCAAATTTTCTTACTTGTGATTTCCTCTGTGGCAGTTCCATCCCTAAATTTGAGTTGACAGCCAACTTGCTGAGCATATTGTTGCTTCATCTGCAAGCATATGAGCCTACAGAGTTAATCAGCTGGCAGTGACTAAGAAACAGAAAATTTATAATTTTACCTGTACAATTTTTAAGCATGATATCCTTTGACAGTGAGGAGATTTTTTTTTGGTTCTTTAATTGCGTATATTCAGAGCAATATACATCCGGTCCCTTCAAAACGGAAGGTGCACTGTGACAGAAGAATCCCTCCATCCTATGTATGTTGTGATGTAGGTTGTATCAAAAATCAAACAAAAGGCAACTTGGAATTGAAGTTTTCAGATGTCTGGGCTATGTTATTGCCTATGGTGGTGTTCTTGCTGCTTAAGTTCATTCTATTTGACTTGGGAGTTTTTGGCTTGTTAAGTGTCTTGCCATATTGCAAAGAAATGTGATGTGGAAGTGAGACTAATGTATATTTTTATGTGCCTTCAAAAAAATGTATATTATTCTGCATATCATATAGAATAAGTACATTTTATTTGAGTTCTTTCAATTACATTTAGCCTGATCCCATTCTAATAAAGGTTGGGAGAGAGCAAATTACTGCCGTATAAGATGGACAAAAATCGTAGAAGTGATGTTAAGCGGTTTCCTGAATTGAGAAATGACAACACAAATGCAACTTTAGGGAAACAGAAAGTGATGCATCGAGCTTTTCTCTAGAGGTCACACATAACCTTGTAATGTAAGAGTGGACATTTTTTCACATGTCTTCTCCGTTAATTTTACTTCTCTGTTTTTAATGGAATGCACTTCCATTACGGTACCACTTAAACGGATAGAAGCGATTGCAATTCCCCCGTGCTTAAATTGCAAAACGCATGAAAATCGTGTTCAAAAAGTGATCTGCACTTGCAAAACGCATCAAAATTGTGTTAAAAAACGTGATCTTAGTGCAGTAGTAAAATCAAAGCCCATTCACCGTTACTTTTGAAAGATCGTGGGTTTAATTTACCATAAGTTAATTCTTTCACTTTATGTGAGTAACTCTCTCCAATTTAATTATGAGCAAAAGTTCGGGTTACATCAAAAGAGTCCTATTTGGAATTCCTAGTAGTTGTAACCATACTTATAAATGTACCTGTAATGTCAAATAAAAAAGAACATAAAGAATAGAGACATCCAAAACACGGGAAACAACGGAAACACCACACTTATGAGTTATTTGTTTTTATTAGTTTACTTAATAAATCTGAATTACACCTATTAAGTAATTTTTATTTTTTGTTAAATGATCAAATTACTTAAAATTATCAAAAAATTACTTAAAGAAAATAGCCACAATTTACCTTAATATCAAATCACTTAATGATTTTTTCAATATATTATTCTAAATCTATTATTTTCAAAATAACATATTTCTAAATTTGTCCTAATTTTACATTGTATATAGATTTTTTTTTAAAAAAAAATTGTAATTAATGAAATATTACAATTACTAAAATATATATTATTTTACAATTTTAACTTTTGTTGCAATAGTAATTCAACTTAAGAACATTTTATTTATTTTTATTTAAATATATAAATTTAATTTATTTTACTATAATATAAAAAAAAATATTTTACAACTAATAATAAAATGATATAAATATCAAATTACTAATTTTCAGACAATTTTAATTTTATAAATTAAACAAGATTACTATGTATTCACAGATAAGGAAAAAAAAAAACGTCATTTAGGTTTTAGGTTTTTATCAGTATTTAATCTTCAATCCTGTGTAATTTTCAGATAAAAAAACAAACCCCTCATGTTCAGAAGAGAACATTTATTTTTCCGGCATTTTGGTTTCCTCTGTCTTTTCTTTCTTAAGACAGAATAGAACATCAAAATCAAAATCCGGTTTAGGTGCATCTTATATTGGTGTTATTTGCACTCTTGCTACCTTTTTGGAATGGGAGGAGGTTCAATCTAATTCACGAACATCAAATAAAATGTACTTATTCTATATGATATATAGAATAATGTACATCAGTCCCACTTCCACATTATCACATTTCTGTGCAGTATGGCAACACTCTTAACAAATCAAAAATTCCAAGTCAAATACAATAAACTGATGCATCAAGAACACTGCCAAAGGCAATAACATAGACAATATGTTTGAAAACTTCAATTCCAAATTGCCTTCTGTTTGATCTTTGATACAACCTACATCACAACATACATAGGACGGATTCATATGTCACAACATACCCTGTCTGGAACACCTTCCGTTTTGAAGGGACCGGATGTATATTGTTCTAAATAGTGCACAATTAAAATCCCCTCAATAAGAAACGCCAGAACTCTATAACCCCCCAAAAAATTGAACCAAAACAAAAATCTCCTTCCTGCCAAAGAATATCATGCTAAAAAATTGAATAAGTAAAATTATAAATCTTTTGTTACTTTGTCACTGCCAGCTGATTAACTCTGTAGATGAAGCAGATGAAGCAACAATATGCTCAGCGACTTGGCAGCCAACTCAAATTTAGGGACGGAACTGCAACAGAAAACCACTAGTTAGAAAATTTGAAACACTGTGACATAACATTTCACCAGGCAAAGAATAAATTATTAAACCTAATTCTCAGTAGGCAAAGAATGAATTATTAAAAAGTTGGCCAGTTCTTTTTTCTCCTTGTCCCTCAATCTTAAAGAATGGGGAGATGTGAACTGCCAAAAAAGTTTAATTTTTAGTAAGATCTTTTGGGAGGATGACTTTCCCAATTGATATGAATGTGACAAGGAAAGCACTGAGAAGGCATAAATCATAAACCATACCCATCTAAGGCTTCTTAGAATCAAAATTGCACGATTGAAGTTACATCACTTGAGAGGGAGAACAACGTCAAGGTTTTTCTGAAGCAGCCAACCTTTTGGATAAGCAAGATTGCTACTATCCAAATGTAGATGCCAGTTCAGTATCTTTGAACAACCAGGTGGGATACCATCCATTTGGTATTCATCTTCTACCACTTGCTCTATAAATGTGGTCTCCTGTAAAAAGAAAAAGAAAATTGTAAATTCACAAAATCATTGCATGTCAAAACTTCGTAGTAATATTTTGTAAAACTGGATACACAAAATGCAATGAGAAGATACATACTTGGAAACCCTCTTTCACTGTGTCTAACTGCCGAATAGGATTCGAGAAGGGGCGCCGCCATCTCTTTGGATCCCACAAGATAGTGCTATTAAAAGCAAATCCGGACATATCAACATGAAATCTGCGAAGTCTTTTACTTTTCTCATTTGTGTGCCACCCAACAATACGACTTCTGTTGCATACAGGACCTTCTAAAATTGCCTTGTTTTTGCTTTGTGCAAGCATGGCAACAGGCCATGTGCCAAATCGGCTACACCAGAAAGAAAGAGACATCAGGTATATGCAGTAAAACACAGCAATTCTTCACGAATTAAACTTAGGCAATTACAGATTTTCTAGTCTAATAGCAGACCAAAGACATACAAATTCTAATTTGTATCAAAAACTCAAAACAGGAGATGCATCCAATCAGTAAAACAAGTATGGTGGAAAGGAGAAGAAGAGGATACTGAGAAACAGGAGAGGACAGGAGAGGGGATAGAGAGACCATAAATTGTTTATCATAAAAAATCTGAGCGTATCAGACATAACAATCATGCAAACAGAAGGCCAACAAAGCTACCCACAAATATCAGGAACATAGTTCTGAAAGGCGAAAAGCACACCAAGGCGCAAAGGGCCCTGGAGCCTAAGGCGCAAGGCGCACTAGGCGAGGCGCGCCTTTTGAACGAGAGGTGCACGTTTTGTAAAAAAATTCAAAATATTGTAAAATCATAAACAATAAACAATAATGAGAGTTTATTCAAAAAATAAACAGATTTTCATCAAACAACAAACACTCAAGGCAAATGCAAAGTAGTAAAACCACTTGTAAGTAGTAACTAACTAGCAAATTAGTAACTACCAAATAGGTGTTACTTGTTAGACACCTACCCAACAACAAAAATTTAAAGTTTAAAAACATTAATCTCAAATGACATTAGAGAGGTGTTAATTGTTACTAGAATGGGGAACAGCAATAGCAGTCGGCGACTAGACTGCCGGCAGCTGGTGTGAGCAGAGCAGAAGTAGATTGGTGGTTGCCGGGTTGGATTATCGGCGTGAGCAGAAGACAATAGAGCCACCGAGTTGGATTTTTGGCGTGAGCAAAAGAGAATAGAGGAGAAGTAGATCAACGGTGAAACTGTCGGCCGTCAGCGTGAGCAAAAGAGAAGAAGCTCGGCAGCTGGAATGCTGGACTACCGACATGAGCAGAGAAGAAGAGAAGAGAAGTGGATCAGTAGCCGGAAAGCTTGAAAAGTCTGATTTTTGTGGCTGTCGGCTGCCGGCGGGCTATTTTCTCCAGCCGGTGGCTATTTTCGGCACCGAAAAGCTTGTCCGCTGCTGGGAAAGTGACTTAAGGTGGCTGGCGAGATGAGAGAACGAGACAAGGTGACAGATGAGATAAGATCCGAATTTTGATGGGCTTTGACCGACTCTGACCCTTATAAAGTGTCTGTGATGCTGCAAGGCGCGCCTACCGCCTTCTCGCCTAGGCGGAAGAGGCGCGCGCCTGATGAACACAGGCGCGCCTCAGGGGAGGCCAGGCGCTAGAACAGCACCCTGAGCCGCCTAGCGCCTAGGCATGCCTTTGATAACTATGATCAGGAATGAGTTGAATATATCTTGACTTACAGATACAAAATGAAAGGACAGATACAATAATTAATTGTTTAAAAACCAAATGCAAGCTGGGAAACCATATGAATGTGTAAAATCCATGTGTGGGGCTAGACAGGTTAAGAGTGAATGGACAACAAGTCACCAAAGGTCAGTCCTGCAGTTATTTCATTATCACAACTCACAAGATCCTCAAGAAAACTTGACCCACAAAGAAAATACCAAGCAGAAGGTACTTGTAGAAGCAGATAAGCAAACAATAAACAAAACACATATAAACTGCCTCTGTCTTCCAATGGCTACCAATCAAAGAAAAGCTAAGTCATAATTGAAATGGAGGTAAAGAGAGGAAGCGGGTGAAGTGCTAGTGTTGCAAAAGAAGTCAAACATTCCACGATTGCAAAATTTATTTAAATGCATTCATCACGTTTTATATGCTGTGTGCATGTTAACCCTTTTTGCATAGTCATTATGAACAAAAGGATATAATAATTAAATAACAGAAGTCGCTAATGCATATTTCCCAACCAAAACGCCATTATGGAATTACTATCCTACACAATAAGCCTTAGATTCTAGACATTTCAGGAAAGCACATTTCACTCACTTTAGTGTTACATACATCTACACATGCTACACATCAAAACAAATATAACAAAAAAAACCCAACACCCACTAAATCAAAATTCTTCACATCTCATTGATTGACACATACAACAAATCACATCACCACAAACACTAACACCCAAACACACAACTAGCACTCTAACCATTTTCATCACATTGCACTTCCATCTATATTTCTACATCTTAAATTGCAATAAAAAGAAGTTTCTAAATATAACACCTATCAAAAAGAAAACAACAAAAGGCAAAATCGATACCTGATTTCTCTCAAGCTCTCAAAGAGCTCAATCGAATACACATTATCATCGTCTGCGAAATACACAATCCCATCAAGCCTGTGCCTTTCGATATGCTCCAGAGCTACATTCCTCTGATGAACCCCTCTATCCTTCACATTGCTCGAATTCTGTTTACACACCACGTGCCTGTACATGACCCCAGTCTTCCTCAGCATCTCCGCCGTCTCAAACGATGCCGCATTGGCCTCCACCACAATCCACAGCAGTGGCGGCCGTACAAGCCTCAAAGCCTGCGCCAATCGGTTCAAGAAGTAGGCCTGCATTGCGCGGTTGTACGTCGGCGTCACCACAATCAGTTGCTTCCTCGGCGTGAAGTCGTACCTCTCACTCTCCATCGTCATCTTCGCTTCGTTTCTCACGTCGACGCCGAGCGACACCGTCCCCAGCACGATCTCGTCGGGCTTGGCGGTGACGCGATCGCCGTTGTCGGTGTCCAGCTGGACGTTGACATGTGGCGGCGTGATCTCGAAGAAAATGTCGCGGTTGTCGGTGTGGATGACGTGGCCAAACGGCGCCATCCCGAGCAGGAGTCCAATAACGAAGAACAGAAGGCAGCGGTAGAGAGACTTCCTCCATATCTTTCGGGACAAAAAGAAACGGCGGAGACTAACGGCAACGGCATTGATCGAGGACGGTAACGGCGACGAGGAGGAGTACTTAACGTTAGCTAACAGTCTATGAGAGGACGAAGCGGCGACTGGAAATGGTGAGTTGGCACCGTTTTCATATGAACGGTCGTGATAAGCCGGAGATAGAGTTCGGCGGATCGAGGCCATCCGATTTAATGGCAGTGAAATTCACATGACCGAATTCAAAAACGCGAAAACCCTAGACAGCAAAATCAGGCGAGATTGGAATCAAATTCAAATGTTAATAGTAACTGATTTGGAACTCAAATAATTTTTTTAAAAGAAAAAATAGTTGTAAGTCAGAATTGACTGATAAGACTTTGAGGAACGAGTATTTCCATTTTTAGCTTCACTTGAGGATTTGCTATAAATTATGTCAGAGAGGGAGAGAGAGAAGTAGGTGGAGATAGAGCCTGAGTGATGGTGGGTTGGGCTGGGTGGTACTGTTGGTCCAGTTAGACAAAGCGATTATTATACTCCAGGTTACGCGTTTGTTGAAACATGGCTTTATGTGGAGAAAAGTGCATGTTGGTCTAGGTTTTCTGTTTTTGTCATCCTTATTCGGTTTTTGACTCTTCAATACGTAGTTACAACTTGCACAGCCGACTGATCAATAATCATTGGCAAAAACGGAATGTTATCATGTTCGTGTTCGCAGCTCGAGTCGACTTCATACTCAACCAATCTTTTAAAGCTCTTAATTTTAGTTAAAAAAAAAAAAAGAACCACGGAGAGAGAGTAAAATGTTGAATATTTTGAGAATTGGTATGTACCATGATTATTCATTCCGATTGAATAGCTCCACCTCAGTAGGTGTTAGCGTTAGTTGCTCCAATGCCTTTAGTAGCATTGGCTCGACACCCAATTAATTTAAATAAAAAAAATTTCTCATAATTATTTATGGTTTACTCTCCCACTCTCTTATATAGATCTCTTTTTCATCTCTATATAGATGGATCCCTCCTATTTAGAAATAGTTATTCGAACTGCGTTATAGTATTTTTATCTCGATTGGTCCCAATAATCTCATGGATCAATCTCAATCTTCAAAAAAAAAAAAAAAAACAACAACAACAAGAATTGCCCCATGATTAGGTTAGGTGCATATCTCTCTTGGAGAATTAAAGTCACTCATTTAAATGAAACCAACAATTTCCTACAATTCCATTTGTTTTGACTATAAATAACAAACAGAGAATCATCTCGAAAAACATAGGTATAATTATTAAAGAGTGGCGATATTTCCCCCCTCAAAACTTTTTGCCATGAAAAAATTAGAATTTTTTTAATTTGTTTTCAAACTCTAATTAATTTCAATAATACTCATTTTTGTTAATTTTATTATATTATAAGTACACCTCATTTTATTACACTATAATTTTATAAGGAAATATAACAATCTCTTATAAAATTATTTAAATTTCAGCCGTCATTGATTATTATATCAAAAATTATTATCTAAAACTAATATACTCTAAACTTACTAAATATATTATTCAAAATAAGCTGTTAATTAAAATAAAAACTCAGTTTTTTGCTTTGCTATAGTTGAAGAAAATTTTAAATATTTTTTAAAGGTTTGTATGTTATTCGATATTAGTTTTTCCTTTTGATCTATTTCATTAATCCTGTAGTAAAAAACTTGAAATTAAAATCAAGAATCTATGGTTGTTATACATATTTTAGCGATCAAGCCAAATGGGCTGTTAAAAGTCCAAAGGATGGGCCCAATAGCCAAAGGCCCAAAAAGCCAGCACTCTGCTCATCTATCTGCTCATCCTTTTGCATATGCTCGTTCATCAGCACGTCCATGAGCCCGTTGATGAGATCAATTGTCTATTTATTCATCAGATTGTCATCTAGTTCATCTATCATCTCGATTAGCAGTCCGGAATGAGATTGGTTCGATAGAGAGCCTTATTTGCTCGTTAGCTTAACAGGATATCCTTCTCGTCAAAGAACACGTTGTATTGACCCAATTGACCTTCTAGAAGCCTGAAGCAGTTTAGTTAGAGAAGAAGTCAACTTTCATATTTCAGCCCAATGTTTCAGCCTAACCAGAAGAAGACCAGCTCGCTGAACCGAGATCATCCACTCATTACCAAGTTCATAGCACGTCAACCTCATACATCTCAGCTCGTTATTATCACCTCTCATATTACAAGTCAACTACAGTTAAAATTGTCGAACCGAATACAGCTCAAGGCGTATCGTACACGCCAACCTGTCAGAAATTATAACATAAATTAAGAAAATCTCAACTAACTAGTATGAGTTTAGCCTCTAAACTATGCTTTGATAGAGTTGACCTGACAAATGTCAGTTTCATTAAATATAATTCATCATTTCATTTTAACTTATTGTACTTTGTCTTATTATGTCTTATCATGTATATAGGGGAGGAAATTCATTGTAAAATGAAGAGAGAAACACTTTTACTGACAGGGTCGTTACTCTATCAAAATATTGAGAGAAAAATAGTGGATGTAGGCATTCCTAAGACTGAACCACTTAAAATATCGTGTGTCTACTATTCTTCCTCTTACCTTTCTCATTCGTTTCCTTTGTTTCTTGTTAGCTGCAGTACTAGGCTTCATTGAACCTAAGTTGATCAGTATTAAACTTCAACAACAGCTCGCAGCATTGTTGAAGAGACTCTTTTCTCAATGATCTATAGATCCAAAGTCATGATCCCTGCAGAATTCGAAATGACCAACCAGCGGAGAGCAAGTTTCAATTCTTCAGAGAACAATCAATTTCTGGTCACAAACTTAGACATCCTCGAAGAGACAAGAGTAACAACCCGTCTAAAAATAGTCGTCTATCAACAGAGGATGACAAGGTATTATAACAAAAGAGTCCAAGTTCGGAAGTTCAAGCCCCTTGTGCTGCGACTCATCCTTCTTGGAGCTTGTAAGGCCAGTGATGAAACGTTATGACCTAACTGGGAAATACCCTACATCATCAATAAAGAACTTAGAAATGGAGCATACCATTTAGTAGATATGAGCGGAACGGTATTTCTAAGAGCTTGGAACGCAATATATCTGCAACTTTATTATCTATAAATCTCATAAAATTGTTTAAACAAACACCAAGAATATAAATATTTCATAGAGAGCAAATATATATATTTCATATATTTTATGCATGGCACATAAATAAAAAAAAAGAATAATTTTTTTTTTCTCTCCATTCATGGAACAAAGAAAAATATCATATAATTTTTTTCTCTTATCTCTTTTTGCATCAGTCAAACCAATAAAACATTTTTTTTTTTAATTCAATCTTTTCTCTTTATATAATTAATCAAATTATGCAAATAATACATGAACTTGAAGCTTCTAACATGTACTTTCAAAACAAAATTCATATTACATATGTTAATAAATATATAAACCAGAATAGTAAAAAAAGATAAAAATCAATTAATCTTGAAAAAAAAAATAGTTTGGATCCAATATAATATCCATTAGCATAACATAACATCTATACGAAACACATATACTAATAAGATTATTTAAATCAAATAGTAGGGAGTAGATCATATGAATGAAACCTCTCATACCAGATTTGTACTGATAATATATTATAAAACATGGCGTAAAAGTAATGAATATATAATAATAATTAAATAAGAGAGAACAATCAAATGTAAGAGAGAAAGAGAGAAAATAATTCAATTGATATGTTTTTCAATAGTTACAATATAAGTTTATTTATAGACAAATTGGAAAATCATTTTTATAATTAAATAATAATAAATAAGGTAAAAAATATTATAAAAAATGATGTGATGTTAATTACATATATTCATAATATTATGGGTATAGATACAAATTATTTACCCTTTTTAATAATTTTATTTAAGGATAATATTGGATTTTTAGAAATAAACCATGTTGGGGTATACATATAATTTTTTAGGGGTGTAAATAGCATTACTCCTTAAAAAATTTAAATTTTTTAGGGAAATTCCCAAAAAACAGTTTGACATAGAAGAGTATGTCTATTTTACAATCCATTATTTCATATTTATCAGAAATATAACTTGAAATTAACATAAATATCCAAAATACCCCTGAAAGTGTGTGACCTGATGACAATGCCCTTTATTGTCATGGATTCCGTTAGGTTGACATGGTTGACCATTTGACTCTAAGGGCAAAAAAGGAAAAACAATGAAATGTTAATTAAAATATAAAAAATAAAATAAATAATAGTTAATATAAAATCATAAAAATATTATATTTTTATTTAAAAATATAAGATTTTTTTTTTCTCTCAAGTCTTTCTCTCTCTCTCTCTCTCACGTCTTTGCCTCTTCTCCTCTGTCTTTTCCATCGGCCTCCAACACTAGCCTCTCGATAGCCATCGAAATCCAGGATGACCCATTAGCCTCTCTATCGTACGACAAGCACAAAACGACCTAAGTCTCCACCAAGTTCTAATCCAACCACTAGTGGGACCAGCATTGTCCTCATCAATGTCGCATCTTCAAGCCACAAATCGTCTTTTTCGTGCCATAATCTTTATGGACCTAATCTATGTCGATCGCCAATCCGAATTATGCAGTTAGGTTCTTTGACCAGATTGAGTTTGAATGTTTCAAGTTACAAAGTGAGGTTTCAAATTACGAGTTGGTTTTCTTTTATTTATTTATTTATTTTTTTTGTCGATACTATGTAGTATGTTTGTGTTTGAACATGTCTTTAAGTGTTTGATTAGATAATGTGGTGACTGGGCTTTTTGAAGATGATGGTTGAAGATTTTTTGATATGTTTGATTGGATGTTGTGACTATTGGATTTTTTTCACTATGACGGTTCAATTTGGAGATGATGGTTGAAGATATGGATTTTTATTTTTATTGTTGATAATGATCGTGAAATGGTGTTTACTGATAGAGATGATAGTTCAATTTGATTCTGTTCAATTTAATTGTTTATGGTTCAATTAGTTTGTGTTCAATATTTTTAGTTTTTATTTTTATTCTATCGAAATTTTTTATTTTTTAATTTTGTGTCTTGATCTCCACCATTTATTTGTGAGATATACAGTGGAGATTGGTTCCTTTATATTTGCATTTTTTTTTTCATTTTAAAATATTATTTTATGATTATTATACTTTTTAATAAAAATTTCAGGGTTTAAATGGTCTCTTCAATTTTTGTGGGATTTTCTGGTAATTTTATAATATTCGTGGGATTTTCGATAAAAATAAATCAGTGATTTGTAAAAGAAAGTTGTTTCATATGTGGGGTGGATTTTTGGGATTTCTCAATTTTTCATAGCAAAAGGGTTCATAGACAATTTTTGAGAGGTAGAAATACCACCGCTCATTAATAAATTGCCAACATCTTTTGGACTTAACGGCGGGCTCAGTCCATCTATTAGGCCCAAAGTAAAAATACTGGTTTGAGTCCAAGCCCACCACAGTCACCGCGAAATTAACTCCTTTGCCATTCCCATGCTTTAAGATCACTCTGGCCCCCGTTCGTGTCGAAAAGATTTAAAAAAACAAATGTCTAGGAGGAAAAGGGACGTCAAATGATAAGCAGACAGCCCCTGCCGACAATGGAAGTACAATAGTGCAATTGAATTGAATTTAAATTCCCAGCAAATTCTATACATGTAAAATATACTGACTATTCATAAAAAAATAATAGTAAAAAAAAAAAAATGAAGATTGAACAAGATGCAATTACTGAACTGAAGCTATGACACCGGGTCCCCTTCTTAGAAGAAAGAAACAATAACCAAATGTTGAAGAATCAAGTTTACAAAATTGAAAGATTACCACCCGAGTCAGAATACTAGTCTCATTGACAACCTTATCATGTTCCTGTTTGACATAGCAGGTTTAAACTTCAAAGACAATATAGGAAACCATACAAATAGGCAAAAATATAAACATTAAGTTGGCACGAATGCTTACAGGGGCACGGAAATAAAACCAATGCAATTGTTTGGCTGTAGATCATTCAAGTGAGACATTTTACCATGTAAGTAAGTAGCACTTAAAGAAAGTGAATTTCTTTTTAATGCATTATCGTGGCATTATATATGTTCTATGGTCTTTTAGTTTGGAACAGAAACTTATGCATGTACCCTAGCATGGTGATGGCGCAAACACTTCTCTTTGGGTCTCATCTTACAACTTAAGAGAGTGAGAAGTGTGAACGAGGCATCAAATCAAAACTGGAGCTATTATAACAAATATAGAAAATAAACCACTATATTTAAAGTAATTTGGTCTTCATATACATCTAGCGATTGAGGAAATTAACACTATGATAACAGCCCTGTTGGCTGCTTTGTTGCCAACTTCAAATCTATTTGCAGGTTTTTTATCTGGGATTTTGAAGTCTCTAAACCGGCTCCTAATTGCAATAAGGATACCTTGTGAAAATTGAATTCAAGACCAAGTGACCAACAAGAGCTTTAGACTACACATACAAAGTTAATAGTGAAGACTGTTCCCAATTAAACAGTAGAAACAGGAAATTACTATTATAATTAAATATTTACATTGATAGTACATAATGTAGTTGGAGAGTTCAGCAGTAAAATTAGTATCATGTTTAAATGATAAGAGCACAAACCAGAATATTCAAATTGTCATGGTATCTGCTGCCTACTACCACAGGAGACCATCAGCAATAAAGGGCAGACAATCAGAGTTCCCAAAGTTATGGGTTTAGCTCTTCTGGATCAACTGTATAGTAACTGAATAGTTATAAGAGATAACTATTTTTTTTTTTTTTTTTTTAATTTTTAATTTTTATACATTTTTGGATTGTGATATAAGATTTTAAAGGTCTGCAACCAGAATCCGAAAGTTAAAATCCAGAGGTCCAAATTAAAGTGGAGAACAAGATCAGCACTGGTGCGAACCAATATTTCCTCTATTCACTCCCATACTTTTCTCTTTTTACACCTATTTTTCAAGCAAACTTTAAATTATAATTTCTAATATTAAATGTTAATTAATTTTCAGACTATTGTTCTTACATGTTCTTATTTGTTTGTCTCTTCAAACATGCCGATTGCTTCTCAATTGGTTCAATTTCGACGTAGGGACCGAATAATTTTTTTTTTCCCCCCTACAAACATTTTACAAGATATTATGTGATACAAACCTCTTGACAGGGGGAATATCCTTACTCCAACCCAATTCCGTGTGTGTAAGTAGTAAAGTTGTTGAAGCACAGTTTCCCAAAAAAAAAAAGAAAAAGAAAAATGGGCTTACTTATAAACTTAAATTTAAGGACAAATATATTAGAACTTGATACAGTTTTCTCATTTTAGTGAAATTAGCCATCCAATGATACCGGAGAAAAGATTGTCATCTAACTTTTTCTTTAAATTTATGGAAAATTAACAAACTATTCTTTGGTTTTCAGTAAATGCATTTATTTTGTAATTATGTACAAAAACAATTGAAATAGTCCTTAATATTTTCTCTCTTTTAAAATTACTATATTATTCTTTGAAGTTAACTTTCTTTTTTCTTTTTTTTTTTTAAAAAACCTTATACTAAAATTTAAATTAAAAAATTAGTAATTGATTGTATTTTAAAGAATATCCTAAAATGTTATATTATTTTGACATATACCCAACTGCAAAATTGGTTAATATTTATAAATCTAATGCATTTTCTTTATTTTAATTCATTAATTTATTTGGTTAACAATTCATTGTAATAAACATTTTTTTTAAAAAAAAAAATTATTGTAATGATAAAATAATTCATGAAGATCATCAAACATTTACTTTAAACATAAGATCATAGAAAAAAAAACAATTATAAAGTTAGGAGTTCTATATAAATACAAAAACGAAAAAAAAAATGGCAAAGGTAGAGCTAAAATTAAAATTTTACTTGAACAAGAGGGTTAACCTGTAATTATAGTAAGATGATAAAGAGCCTGGAGATAAATATCAGAAAAGAAACAGAGTAGGGAAGTGGAGAAAAAAGAGGAAGCGCAACATGTGATTTCTCAGAGCTTTCAATAGCTGTTGAGGTATGCAACTTCGAATTCCATCTTTCAATTGAAAAGCACACAGTCGTCTAACATATTTTAATGATTTAAACTGATCATATCTTTCGTCAATTTATTTCGCTTAAATATGAAAGAAATATTATTCCTTCCTTACTTTTATAATCCAATTTAAAATGAATACAAACCGGTTGAATGGATTCCGTTATTGTTGTATGTTGTGTACTGGACAAAACTAGTAAAAATATCCAGATGATTGAGTAGTAGCACATACAGTTATACAAAATTCTGGTGTTAAGTTGATACTAGCACGTACAAAATCAAAGTCAATTATTGAAAGTTCAATTAGTTTGTTCTATTGTGTGTGATACAACTCAGATGAGATATGAACAAGTTGAGGATTCTCAGGTATGTGTTTATGCATGCACGAAACGGTAAAAGGACAGAGAAGTCCTTAAGTACAAGAAAGCAACTGTGCTTATAATGCAGCAGACAAAGGTCCCAGATTCTGATGATGATGAGGATGATTGGTTTCTGGTGCATTTTTGTGGTCAGGATTAATTGTTATTTGATAAAAAGCAAGAACGCAATTACTTTCATTGGTTTTTGAGAGCCATTTCGAACATTATCTTGTATTTTTCATTTTTTGTGTAATATATATATTCAAGATACTTTATTGGGACGTAGATAGATGTTAAAAAAAACCCATGATGGTGATGGTCTATTCTTCCTGGCTTTAGGTGTCTCAGCTATTAACAAGGATCGTCGGTGGAAATGGCTTTTGAAAAGCCTTTGATCTAACACGCATCCAATTATTTGTTTGGTTGGCATGTGGAGTGTTTGGTTCGAGGTTGGATGGTTATTTATTTCACCTGACCTGTAGCGGAAGTATTAAGGAATTACTTCATGAACTATAGACAGTTGCTATCTTAGCCTAAAAGGAGCCAGAGTTATTTTAATTCATTTTCTTCTTTAATTTTCAGTGATGATGATTTATTCTGTTTTAGTTTAAGTGAATTACTGGTAATGGTCTGAGATGAACTCTTATTTCTCTGATATAATTTTGGTTGCGAAACTCCATGATGGTTTGATAATATTTATAATAAGAAAATATTTGGTGAATAAATTTCTATTTCATTCAGTAGCAAGACTATATATTTATATACAAGTAAGTCAGTTAGACTCCATTCTAATGCCTATAAATTAGCTCTGACATTTACAAGAATAGAAACAAAATAATTGGGTCAATATACAATATTTACTTTTCTATTCTACTTGTTTGTCTTCAACACTCCTCCTCAAGTTGGATTGTATGTTAATAACACCTAACTTGGCAAGAAGCACTTCAAATTGTGATGAACTCAATGCCTTAGTAAATAAGTCTGCAGTTTGATTGTTGGTCATCGCATGTGCTGTTTTGATCAATCCCTCTTGAATCTTTTCATGAACTTAGTGGCAATCAAGTTTGATATGCTTGTTCGTTCATGAAATACCGGATTTGAGGCAATGTGTAAAGCAGCCTGGTTATCACAAAACAACATGACAAGCTGAGGATGTTTGATTTCCAATTCCTTCAAAACATTCTTTAACCAAATAACTTCACAAACATGTAGAAGCCATAGTTCGATACTCTGCTTTGGCAGTTGATCGAGCCACCGTTGTTTGTTTCTTGGTCTTTCAGGAAATGGGTGGTTGTCCGAGAAACTTGTGTCTTTACAGCTTGCCCAATCCACATCACAAAAAGCTTTTAATTGGAGTGTGCTCATGGTGGATGGTAGAATAGCTTGTATTGGTGTTTTCTTTAAGTATCTAAGGACTCTATGTGCTGCCTCAAGGTGTGGTATGCGTGGTTTGTCCATAAACTGACTTAAAATATGAACAACATAGACTAAATCTGGTCTAGTAATGATCAAGTAAATCAATCTTCCCACAAGGCTCTGATATGATGAAGGATCACTCAAGAGGTCTCCATTGGATTGTGTGAGAACCAAGTTTTGTTCCATTGGGCACCTTGCTGGTTTAGCTCCTAAAAATCCAGCCAATGTTTTAAAAGGCAAAGCGAGGCAGCGCGTCAACCGCCTTGGGGGGCCTTATGCGCCTCAAGGCTGTCATCTAAGGCAGAGTACCTGAAAAAACCCGCCTTTGGAGGGTGAGGTGACTGCCTCAGGTCGTTGGATTTTTTTTTTTTTTTATTTTAAGGTTATACCATAATAAAAAAATAATTGGTGAATAATTTCTATTTCATTCAGTAGCAAAACTACATATTTATATATAAGTAAGTCAATTAGACTCCTAATGCCTAAAACTAGCTCTGACATTTACGAGAATAGAAAAAAATTGGGTCAATATACAATATTTACTTTCCTGTTCTGCTTGTTTGTCTTTAAAAATTTAAGTAATATGCTTAAGCTTAAATATGTTTCGTTGTCCTCTTTCGGTTATGGGTGGAATCTTTGACAGTCAGCTTGCTTGTCCATTGTTGAGTTATCTTATCACTTACGGTTTTGCAACTTGTGCAGTTTGCGAGTTCTATGACTCAATTCTGTTGCATCATTGTACATCAATAAGACAAGAGACAACTGCATCTTGTCCCATTTTTTTGTTGCTAGATCCTTGAAATCCTCAAATTATTGCAGAGTGCTGGAACTTATGACCTCTTGATATCTCATCAGAATCATGGGTTCCAACCTGCAGGTAAATCCCTTCCCTCTTCCTCGAGAATTTAAGCTCATGATAGTCTTGGTGAAGTGATGACCTTGGCTTTCTGTCATTCTGTCATTCTATTTTATAATATGAGTTTTGTGTGGTGGCTGCAGAATTCTTCACTGAAAGGCCCACCTTTTTCATGTTGAATGCATATGTGTCCTCTGGTTGCTCATGTGTACTGGCCCCCCTCCCACAACTTCATAGCAAGTCAAATGATTGCTTGTGAATTGAAGCTGATGAACTTTTAACTCTTTCTGCAAATTGTTAAAGGCAAGTATTCCCTTTTTTAAAATCACAACGTGGTACAGGAATAATCTTTCAAAAGAAATGGGAGTGGAATGCTACTGCCTATTTTTATGGTCTGTTAAAAGTTGGAACGGCAAACCTGCTGGCTCAAATTTCTTATCCGAAATTTGAGCACTACATTTTATCAAGGAAGTGGCTGCTAAAACCTCTAATATACAACAAATTTGGGGAATAAAATAGGATCAAATGGAATTTGCAGCCTCGCAAAATTCCATTTTCATCATTTCAGTTGTGATAGAAACCATATATGTTTTCAATTATGCACTACATTCCTCATACTGCTTTCCCTGATGAAACGTTCACAAATTGGCAAATACTGTGGAGAGTACTAAAATTTTTGGATGATGTGTCATCTCTGCTAATGGGTCAACTTCAATTCTGTGGACCCAAGTCTCTACTTATTGGTTGGACGGACATGTCTATTATACATTCAACTTTCTCAATGGCTGTCTAGTTTGTATGATAGTATATGGTCTTGGAGTACAACTTGTCGAGGCATATAGAGGACCTGAAGTTGACTGGTCTACACGTCTTCATTTGTACTTTTTTCCGTCATGACCGAAAAAGCATATGAATTATTCGTGTGTAAGCAGGTGCATGCACGATGCGTGGTGCTTTTGTTGTGTCTAGTTTCATAATTGCATCATATCCTCTTTTTCTCCAGCGCACTTCCTGTGTGTTTATACTCTTTTGTGCCTGAAAAACGTGAAGTCTGCATTTAGGTGGTATGTCTCATCCCTATCCAGTGTGTCCCTGTTAAGAATTTTACCTCATGTTAATTTGGTCGAACTTCGCTGAGCATTGCATGTTGGGTGTCTTTATATATCCCAAAAGACCAACCTATTAAGTAATGTTCACACCCCTCTCCTATGGACATAAGATCCAACCCGCATTTATCTTGTATGGGATGGTAACATCTTTCCTCACCCAATCACATGGTGCCATTGGCTTGTTCAAGACCCAATCACATCACAATTCGCCTTCTGAATAACATTTAAAAGGCTATTCGTTTAGATTGGTTGCAATTTGCAACGCGCAGCCTGTGACACCAGTCAAATATGTAAGGCTGAATTTTGATGGACTCGTTAGACAAAGGGACTACACCCGGGTTAAGTTATTAATGATGTTTAGACTGTAAGTTTTGGCCCAAAGTATCTCCGGCCTCTCGGAGCCCGATTTTGAAAACTAATAATCCGCGAGGGAAACATCAATTTGACTTTAGGGTAAGAATTATGGCAAAATGTGTTGCATTTTGGACAGATGAATTTACTATTGCGCACATGATTTGAAGGCAATATTATCACCCGTTGAAATATATTTTGAGTGTGTGGATCATCTAATTGACATACGAAGTACATACGAACGATTTTCTGAGCCCTCTACTCCTCTCATTTTCATTTATTTGTTGTTAAAAGGAAGAAAACAGAGTGAGAAAAAATTGGAAAAATGGTGGCACTAAATCTATTATATCGGTAGTTAGATGCATGAAAGCAATAAAAGGAGACAAACAGATAAAAGTTTATAAAAAAACACCTTTGCTGTACATTATCACCAAAATTTAATAACGGTACCAGAGTAGAAACTGGCGCTTGAAATAATATTTATGATGATATTTTCCTTTATTAAAATTCTTGTTGTGTATAATTTTGATAATAACATTGTCGTAACAACAAGAAATGTTAATACAGCTACGTAATTCACTCCGGCGATAATGAAATTCTTTCATGTAGACTTATAAGGATCGTTCTGCTGAGTAATATTCCTATGGGGTTCACTTGATTTAAGGTGTCCCGTGACTATTGAGAAAAGAGTCTTTTCCTTTTTTATTTTATTTTTTTATTAATATTTGTTTAGAGAATAATCAGGAACAAACATAATAGAATATTGGTAGCACCATCCAAAAAATAACTCCCATACGAAAGGGAGTAACTCATATAAGTTGAGGAGTAGCTCACACATATGGTAGGAGAAACCCACAATTTTTTGTGAGGCGTCTCCGTGCCCTTGCCAAGAGTTTTTCGTTTCGTTGGTTGTTGTATGGCTATTCATTAACATGCATGTATACCCTTCATTCTGTACTTTTGGCCAAGCAATTTCTGTTATTACCCATGATCAATTATTTCACAGTCAATTATATATCTTTAATCTATTCTGATTTCGTATAATTTAGTTGCATTGCAATGGACAGCGGGTTCAATTATTGTTAAACGAAAACAAATTTGCAAAGTAATGTCTACTAAGCATAAGGTTTTACTTGTCTAGCACTAAAAAAAAAAATAAGTTTTGGAACTAACACAAGAAAAAGAAGATGAGTTTTTTTAGCACTATTGGTATGCATGTTTAATTTCTTGTTCATTAGTTTATGAATAAAGAAATATTTTATGCACGAACTAATAATGCTAAAAATATTCAACCTTTTTATTTTTAATTAGTTAAAAACTCACAACTTTTTTTGGTCTAATAGCGCTAGGATTTTCACTTGATAATAAGAACTACACTAATAAATGTGCTAACGTACATCAACTTAAAATTGAAGTTGATTTATAATTTGGCTAATTTAACATTGACTGATTAAGTAATTTTTTAAATCATAAGGAATCCTAAATTCATTTACTATTCTTTGGTATTGAATTAAGAAGAACAAATGAATATTGAAGTCAATTAAGAGACATAAACGAACACTGAAGTCAAAAGTTGAAGTGATATAGTCTCTATCCAAAGTGGACTTACAGTAAGCACTCATAAGAAAGGAAAATATAATATTTAGAATATCGATAGATATACGATACTCTTGTTCAATTTTTATATCCAATCTTAATTATAAAATAACTGATATATCATTTTTATGTCAACTGTTACAAAAGGTTGGAAAAAAAATTTAAATAATAGTGTTGGATGTCTACCCTTATTTTATCATCAATGACATATTGGTACATTTCTTAAAAGCACAAAAAATGTGATTTTCATGAATGTAGGTTTAGATTGTCCTGGCTAAAATGAAGATGGTTGCGCGTGAATTATGGCTATCTATGTTCTTGACTTCTAAGACAGAAACTTGGACTCGTTCTTCTGCTGCCAATGAGTGGTGGAAATATTAATGGGCGTGCGGGCATACTTCCGTATCGCTCATTTCTAAGACTGATCTGCCTTAAGGACTCGTTCAATGTCGTGATACTTTGCTTAGAAGAAACAAAAGGTGATTTCCATGAATGTTATGGAGAGTTTCCTCTTGTCATTGTTATGTAGCTAGAGATATTTGTGTTGGCAAACAAAAGTTGGACTTGTACTACTAATCAACAAGGCCATTATGCTTCCGTATTATAGATTGCCAAGATTATTGGTGCCAGGACCAAAATCTTTGTCACAGTTTTGGAAAGTCTGACCAAATCTTTTTGACTCAAAACCCAACAGTTCATTTTCATCCATTTGTGCCTGTAATTTGACCATTGCATTCCCAAGAACATCACTTTAGTGGAGGCTACGGCCTAATTTGACCCGACAAATTTTATGGTATTACATGTATGTGTTACATGTACGAAGAATCAATAAGTCGAGACGTTTTCCTTACATGAATATGAGTTTGGAAGATTGTCTGGATAGGTTTGCTAATAAACAACGCTTCAATTTGTTAACTAGCTATGTAGTGATACTCTTTCGTGGTCAATTTCGGGTTAACGAACAACGTGGCAATTACAAATCTGTGATACTTTTATATAATTTAAACTGCACAAAAACACACTTTATTTTGATATGTATAATGCGAGAGTCTATTGCCTAGGATCGACAATCATGATAATCTTTTGACCAAAATTCAATATATATGACGGTGTGATAGAATAGTGTTGAACAACAAATTCAAAAAGGGAATGTCCCTTGAGGTATATTTGGAATCTTTTCCTCTAATACTAAAAGAGTGCAAAGCTTATTGGACTCTTTTTGCGACTTGCTTGTCTTTCTTTCTTGTTAGTTGGTTGTTCAATTAACAAAGAAATCCTGTTGAAAACCAAATACCCAGATGATGTATTATATGTATAGTCAAAACGAAAACGGCAAAGTAATGGAAATGCGTCAAACACCAAATATGAAAAACAAACAAAAGGTCAAACCCACTAAGTTGGAGTGGCATGGCATCTTTTGTTTGCTTCGCTTTCACTTCAAAGCACAAATAAAAATAAAATGAAGTTATGCTATCCTTTTTAGCTCGATCATCCACGTGTTTTGCATCATGGAATTGCAAGTAATTGTCTCTCTTTCTTTTTAGCTATAAACAAACATGTTTATCCCTCAGCTTTTCACCCTTGTGTTAGTGGCAAAAGGCGTGGCTCACCTTCTATCATGGAGGGTGATTGTCATAGCTTTTATAAATTTTGACTTTCTTTGTTCTTTCCACACACAATAGTCTTTCTATGGGGAAGTTACACAAACTCTCGTAAATTTGATGAAATTACAGTAATATGATAGGTTTTGCTATAATAACACAGATCTCTCCTGAAATTAAGGAGATCTCCTCCACTGCCTTCTCCCTCGACTAGACGGCTTTCGGCTCTGTCTTTCATGCCCCCCTCCCCTCTTCCGTCACATAAACACTATTGGTTGCAAAATTAACTAACAAATTTACTTTAATCTTACAAGTGCACAAAACGTTTTATTGAGTATAACAACAAACGAGGATCAATCCCATGAGTGATTTCAACTTACTTTAATTTTAAGTTTATTTAAGACCTAAACTAGAAACAAGTAAATTAAATAGAAGTGTCTTGGATTTAAGATTAAACTAAATTATAACAGAAAATTAAAATAAAGATAATTAATGAGAAAAAACTTAGTTAAGATATCCTATTCACAACTAAATAATTTCTTAGTTTGTTAAAAAGATTAACAAAGCAAATCATGTTTATGCATGATGAAGACATTCACGACAAGACAATAATCATACTGCATGTCATATTGATTCTTCTTTAGTTAGTATGCAAATTGCATGGTGTCTACGTAGATGCGTGTATTTCTATTATAACTTAACATGGTATTTACTTACGTTTAATAACATGAATCCATTAAATACTAGAAGAAAAAAATACAACATAAACCCTAGAACATAGCATCTATCATAGATCTTTACAAATTAATGTCACTCAATTGGTTGGTAAGTAATTTATTGTTACAAACTAAAAATATGCTCGTTTGGTGCATGGTTTATATTGTTACAACTTAATCATATAAACATGCTTCTAAAGTGATTAATCGAAAAAAAAAAATAAATAGGATAAATTAAAATAGAGACATTAATTTCATTATGCAAAAATAATAAATTTTTTTGAAAAAATAAACAAATTGAGTTTATATAGAGCTTCAAGTAACTCTAACTAATAAACTAACTACATAAACATAAAAAAAAAAAAGAAAAAAAAAAGATAGAATCGAAGCCTTTATACCTTTGATTTGCTCTTCTTTGATGTGTCTCAACTGTGTAGAGAGAACTCCTATTTATAGGGGTTAAGGGTCGGTTTTCAAAGGAAGAATATAGGTAAAATTAATGCACAATTAATTCTTGAATGAATCGATAAACAAAGAAAAATTATGAGTCGCAACTTCTTATCGTTGTTTCTAAATCCTTCACAATCGACATCTCCATCCTACGACCACATTACAGGTTGTGATCGCCACTTCCTTCCCTATCTGAGTCAACAAGCAGAAACTTAGTCGCTACTTTTTAACTCTTTTTGCATCCTACATCTTCAAACTACGACAATGACATAGCTTTTAGTCGCTATTTACTCTTTTTGCTCCAAGTAGTGACCAAGACATGCGACTTGTTCTTGTTTTGCATGATTTCATAAACCTGATTTCCTGATTTGTTTGGTCACTTTGCTAACTAGGATTTGATTGGCAAATTACATAATTAGCCCTTCTAAAAACTGTGAATAAAACCTTGATATTAAAACTATATAACAAATCACTTTTAGGTTGAAATAGAATAGGTATCAGCTCGATCCCTTCGCTCTCACCACAAAATCCTTGAAAAATTTCATTTTTATCGTTTTAACACAATTGTTGCACTGCAAGTTTTTCGAGCTGGATTTTTAGTTTTTATTCGTTGAAATTAATTTCTGAAATTCTATCAATTTCATTATTTTCTTCACAAAACTTAAATTTAAACACAAAAACACGAAATGAAATAAAAGCACCAGTTTTACTTGAAAATATAAGATAAATAATAAGTAATTTAGGAAAGAAATAATGATAATTAACGACCTAATAAACAACTTTGGAGAGATGCTTGGGTCTCTATCATCAAGATCCAGAATCGTGTCAACTCTCCCTTGTTCTCTCTTTATGTTGTCTCTAGTTTGAGTAAGTTTCCAAATCCATGACCGATAATCTCCATATCGGCCATTGATCTGAAAACCCAAGATCAGTACATGATATGGGTTTCGACACCCAAATCGACATCATTTTTTTTTTTGTATTATATATATATTTTTTGAGATTTGGGTTATGTTGATGATGTGGTGGAGGAAATAGATGAAGCTATCAAGGGTGGAGATGGAAGTCTTGATTGGTGGAGGGAATTGTGGAAGGAACAACGAGTGGTGTTGTCTGATTTGTTTTTATTGTTTTTTTTGTTGTTGTTTGTTAAAGTGACGATGTGGTTTTTTAGGTTGATTTTTTCTTTATTGTTTTTGGTTTGTTTTTATTGTTTTTGTTGTTGAAAAAACATATAGTTTATAGGTTTATGATGAAGATCATGGTTTAAAAATCTAGATCTTCAAAGGTTGAAATCTGCATTCTGGAACCTAGATTTCAAGATCTTGGTTTGAGCCCAGATCTTCAATCTTTGATTTATTTTTTAAGTTGTTTCTAATTTGTTTTTATTGTTTGTGTTGTTAATGAATTAGTGTAGATGAAAATTGACAAACCGGTGATCACATAATTTGAAGATGTAGATTTGGGATGTATTTGAATGATGATGTTGACGATAATGAACTGGTGAGCAATCAATGATGATAAACCAATAGGGATGGTGTTGGTGATTAATTGAAATTATTACTCTAATTTTCTTTTTTTAAATGATTAACCTTTTAAATTGGATCAAAATAAAGAGTATTTTAGTCTTCGACATCTTTGATCATTGACTGTTAATATTTAACTTTGGTTGACTAATGATAGAGGATGTTTGTGTTGAGTTTTTAGAACTCTAGGGAAAATTTATATTATTATGACCAAACTTATCACATTGGCGTAATTTTATTAAACCTCAGGGATGCTGGTGTAACTTGTCCCTTTTTTTAAAGAGAGTAGAAAACTTTGTATGAAACTATTAAAAAAAAGTTGTATTGGGTGAGTGAGAAAACACAAAGTGGGCCAACTAAAATATTTCCAAGTATTTTTGAGACATTCCCAAATGTGGAGATCGGTCCTCATTAGAGGAAAACAATAGGAGAGTTTGTAAAAGAGACAAGAAGTACCTTAATTTGTCAAACAAGACCTTGTAAAATGCCCCAAAACTCACACCCCTTTCCCCTACAAATGAAAATATTTGTTCCCTCTTAAGTGGTACCCATCCCCCCACCAAGGGACACCCCTATAATAAAGTCATTTGAAACGTACGTGTCGGTCCCTTACTGCATGTGCCTCTGTAAAAAAATGAAAAATAAAAAAATGATCCTTCATTTTCTCTATGCAACAACATCTCTTCCTGGGGACCCTTTTTGAAAGGGCATTACGGCACTGCCGACTATTCTGTTGCCACACGATTGGCATCTTTGAATGGTACACTCTACACTGAACGCTCCACACATATCGTCCAATTTTGAATTTAGGGATTCTTTAGTTTACTTCGCTAGGTCACACACTCCACTCCTGTTCAACCTCCCAGTTCCCTTGTCTATCTTTTTTTTTTGACAAAAAAAACTTTTTACTAAAGAGGCAAGACTCATCCATCCGCCTTCTATATATCTATATCACGATCACAATCGAATGGAACACATGTTTTATCATTAAAAATCTCCTCGTACCATCATATTTAAGAAGTAGCTAGAACATCAATTCAATATAATACTGTCGTACTTGTATATATACATATCTATATCTTAAGAATCAATAGGACCATGATTGGATTATTCCAACCAATTGGAGTAGTTTACATGCTCGTCTTTGGCGACAACATATGTATATAAATATCACAAGTACTTGTCCGAATTTCTATTAACTCCGTAAAATTAGGGTAACAGCTGCACATATATGTATGTGCTCTTTTAAGTCTCGAAGAAGTAAAGAACTGATGGCAATGAGTACATTATGACCGTACAATGTCCCCAAAAAATGGAGGGGAAAAGAAAACATTAATGAATAATAATAATAAATTAAGACCGTAAATGGAGACTTTTTATAAAGGGGGAGGCATCAAAGTAGGGTCGAGCCACAGTAGGATTATTCATGTATGTCACTTTATGGTTTGTAGGCTTTTTTAGGGCCAAAAAAACAGAGTGAGAGAGTACTTTCGGCCAAGAGAGGTATCAAAAAATGAGTTGGGTTTTGACAATAAAATAAGTTTCATTGCAAAGAAGAGAAATTATTCAACACCTGTTATGGTAAAACATGTAAGTGGACATAGCCTCCATTTTCACTACTCACTATGAATGGAGATAAGGCATGGTTTTTTTGATATGACATTTTTTAGGAAAAAAGAATTTATGCCATTTTGCCAGTTTTGATTAGGTATTAGGACAAAAACCTTTCTTGATTTACTTTAAAAACTCATTTTAAATCTTTTTAAAGCATTTGTTTAATGAGTTTTTTATAGCTACCTTTTGCCTTTCTTTTTGGTTGGAATTTTTTAGTGCATTGTAACCCTGCCACTAAATCGAGTTCGATTAGGTCTTGGGGCGGTTTGATAGTTGTTTTTTTTTTTTTTTTTATTAAATGTAAGAAGAAATCGCTTTGTTGTAGCGCATGAAATGATGCTATTGGTGGACTACCGAGTTAGGGAAAGTGGCTTGGGATGCCAGACACGTGTCGGCTTCACGATACCCACTTATCGAATATATATTTGCGCTGACACGTGGCAAAAAATTATTCGATTCAAAGTTAACAAAGATGTGCTGGAAAAATGATGGTTTTGACTTTTTATTGCTAAATCCATAATGGGAGGCATTCTATAGATTCCCTTATAAAATTAATAAGATAGTAATTCTTTTTATTAGGTACATAGAAGCTTAATTATTTGTTTATTATGCACTTTCATGAGCAATCCATACAAATGTTTAGCTCATATATATATATATATATATATGTATGTTGATGGAAGATAACATAAATATAATGTGAAATTTAATTAACTGCATTGAATGTGGAACTTGAAAGGCTATAACGTCTATAATTAGTGCTTGTATCCCATCAATGCTTGCCTAAAAGTAAAACATTGTTTACATTAAATTTTTCTAACCTAAAAAATGCCCCTAGCTTCAATTTCTTACATAACCTTTTTTTCCTTTTTGTCTGTAGAGTGACCCCAATGATTAACTCATACCCATTTAGGGTTTTTAAAATTATGATATAAAAATGTGTCATGTAATGTTGTACAGGGGGAATAAGGGGTCTAGGAGATGGAGCTCTAACATATGTATAATGAATAGAAAAGCTAGGTAAGGGGGGTCCCCACTTAAATCTAGTTGAACAGTAAAACTTGAATGATCTTTACGAATCAGAAGCTTTTTGAACGTAAGAGAGAGTGATCTTTGAAAGGAGAGAAATTGTCTTCTTCAATCAGTAGGACCATTGGGGGGTCACTTAAATTATCCAAACTCTGAGTTGAATCAGTACGTACTAGCAATGTGCACGAACACTGACCACACCCCTCTCTCAACTTGCAAGCATCTTTTACAATTCAAAACTAATTAAAAGCTTTGATATCAATCTCCACTACTACATTAATCACCATATGCATTCTTTAAATAAATAAATATATACATACATACATACATACAAATATTGACAATCACTAGGTATACGTTTTTTTTTTTTTTTTTTTACATTGATTTAATTATGTATGTTTGAATCACATGTAATATATAAAGTTTTCATATTAGGTCAAGGATTTATATAGTGACTAGTACTATTAATTAATCATATGGTACAAATTTTGATAATTTAAAGAATGGTAAAAGATAATGTGGTCCAAATTTCAGTAGATAACATTGTATATGTCATTAGGTCTTGTGATTACCAATGGCAATAATGGTTACGTAGTCAAATTCGGTCCCTTTTTTATATTTAAAGAAAATTCAATCATTTACATTGGTCTTAGTAATACAATTTATAATATCTGATCATGATGAAGGGGGCATATTATTAAATAATTAATTTCGAGATTTACATTAAAGTTCAAGACAGGATTAGATGGAAACTATTACTGTATACAGAATAAACTAACAATTATGCACGTTGTGACATAACGTTAGTAAGGGGAGATTAATATTGAAGGTAAGTTCATGACCAATTTAACTTGATGTTAAACTTGTTTCTTTTTTGGTTAAAAAGGAAAAAGTGAAAATTGATGCATGCTAATTGCTAAACCACAAGTTAATAAGGGAAATGCTTGCCACAAATTACATGGCCATGGAGTAATATACTAGGATATCTAACTAGAAGGAAATGGGTGCATTATTTTAAATTGGACAAAGAAGATAAGGAAACGTGACATATTGGGAGATATGTTTTGAAGCTAGCACTATCAACAAAACCTTATATATAAATATATATGTATTAGAATAAAGAAAAGAAGAAGATAATAATATTTTTTCTTTCAAAAAAAAAGGAACATAAAATTTGATGGCCTTACGTGTACCCACTCAGAGACAGCAAGTGAGATGGGCCATCCCCACGTTATGTTCTCTATCATTCCCAATCCGATCATGGTGTGTGTTATGTACATAAAAGTAATATGTAAAATTGTTAGATGAAAAGCTAGAAATTCCTTTTGCATAAAAATGAATTTTTTGGTATAGATGGGATGTTGGGTATTTTGGGGAAGAAATGGTGGGGGAAATGTAGAGGCACTGTAACTAGTTTTGTCATGTGAGAAGTAGACATAAGTAATAATAGCTGGATTTTGTTTCTTCAGTTAGAACCAGGGGCCCTCTCCCTCTTCATCCAACACCCTCTCTCCTGCCAATTATTATCATTATTTACTGCTATTCCTCTCTTTCTTTTATCTACTCTCTCTCTCACACATTTTCTTTTCTTAAATTATTTTTTATTTGTCTTTTAAAATTATATTAATTAAACATATAAGTGAATATAAGGTATTCTAATGTGACTTAGTATGAATAATTGTTCATTCAATTTGACATCAGACGATATTCTAAATTAGAGTCGTTTATATATATATATGTATATATATGTATGTATATATGAAATGTATATTAAGTTCGACACGTGAAAATGCAAATAGTTTAAAAATTATAGTGATTGGGTGAAGAAGGGAAGTATAAACAAGAAAAAAACACTAAGTAGATAAAAAGTTAGGGATCGTTTGTTTTTTTTTTTCACTTAAAACTTAATAATATTGAATTATACGTATTAAGTTGTTTCTGTTTGTTTTTTTAAGTGGTTAAACCATTTAAAACTGTAAAAAAATAACTGAAAAAATTAAATAAGAATTTTTAACTTTTCACTTAATTACAAATTATTTAATGACATTTAAAAGTTTTTATTTCAAATATATTCTCTCAAAAATAAGATATTTTCAAATTCATCTTAATTTTATATTACTTAAATTTTCTTTTCTTTTCTTTTCTTTTTGATGCTTACAAAAAAATATATTTGAAATGTAAAATCTAAATACATCTTATTTCAAATTATTTTGAAAATAAATATTATATTTTAATTTACAATTTAAAAATTTATTTTTTAATTGTTTTCTTAAATATTAATATATTTAAATATATAAATATTATTAACACTATTATATTTTTTAATCATATTTTAAAATTCACTAAATTATTTATTTTTAGATGTTTATATTAAATTAATTAAAATTGTATAACAATAAATAGTAAAAAGAGTATAAATGTCAAGTTACTAGTTTTAAATAATTTTAAATTTGAAAAATAAATAAGTTCACAATATATTCAGAGATAAAGGTAAAAGAAAAAATAATATATTATTTAAATTTCAAATTTCAGTCATTCAATTTTCAATAATACTGTTCAACCTTTTAGTTTTTAAACAAGGTTCACAAGGAAATATGCTAATTTTCCATTTTAGGTATGAAGGTTGTTGCCTATTAAGGAATGGACCAACACAGAAAGGTAGGCAGATCTTTTTTTCTTTTGTTTGTTATTGGTTTTTATTTTTGTTTTTAATTTTTATCATAAGTCTCTAAAACAACCGACAGCTTTAACCCTTTTCATTCTCTCTCATGTCCAGTGTATGGAGAACTAAGTTATGATTTTAATTTTAAGTATATTTGTTCTATCTATTCTAAAAAGTTTATTATTATTAATACAACATATAGAAAAATAATATTAAAGAAAGGGTACAAGTCATGAGAAAGTGAGATGATCAACTCTGCTAAATAAATAATTTTCACATCAACTATAGCTCCTCCAAGAGGGGGCAAAAATGAGGAAGTTAAACTCTAATCAATGCACAGTACTGTTTGTTGCAGGTATGAGAGGGTCTGTTTCAAGTGATGCTGACTTCACAAGCTCATCATCAATGCACAATATCTCTTCAAGATTATCGTTCTTGTTACCAGTCTCTTTGGTGATTAGAGATTCTTCCGCTTTCGATGATACTGGCAATATTGGAGTACATGTCTTTGTTTGTGTAAGCTGTTTCGCTCTTTCTACTTGGTCAATCCAATCTGTTCTAAGTAGAACATATAGCATGAGTAGAGCACATGAAGCTTGAGCTGCAAGCAAGCCAAGCCAGAGTCCTGAAAACCCCATTTTGGCTACAAATCCCATCAAAATAGCAACTGGCATGCCCACCAAGTAAAATGACCCTAAATTGATGTTGGCTCCAACTGTAGGCCTTGCACTCCCTCTCAACACCCCACAACCAGTTGTTTGTGGACAATTTCCAAGCTCACATAGCCCCGCAATTGGCAATGCAACTGCTGTTAGCTCTAGAATCTCCGCATCATTGGTAAAAAACCTGCCCCATTGGTGCCTCATCAATGTTGTAAACAACATGGCCATCAGGCCTAAGGCAACCGCGCAAATGAGGGAAACAATCATGGAAATGCGGGCTTTTGCAGGCCTATTGGCGCCTAGTTCGTTACCAACTCTTGTAGAAACTCCAAGGCTCAAAGAAGAAGGGAACACATAGACAAGAGAGGTGGTTTGGATAAGTATCCCCATTGAAGCAATGGTTGCTTTTGGGTTGGCAAGGAGTCCACAAAGCATTATCATGAACTCGTACCACCACCACTCTAGACAAACGGATACACAAGTTGGTACAGCGAGTGCCAGCAAGGAAGACCAGCCTCTAAGACAGTCGATGCTAGGAGCAACCCAAGAATCTTTATGTACACCAGAGAAGTAAACAAATGAAGACAACAACAGGAAGAGGTTGAGATTGGTCCAAACCATAGCTATAGCCACCCCTGCAACACCCATCTTGAAGTGGACAACAAGGAGGAAATTTAGAGGGACATGGAGGAGAACAGAGATAGCAGAACAATACGTTAATGGTAATGTAATGCTTTGAGTTCTAAGATAGATGCGTAGTGGGTGTAGCAACGAAAGGAAAAAGAGGTCAGGAATGGAGAAAAGAATAAAAGTATGAGCCACTGATGATATTTTTTGGTCTTGACCACACCAAAGCAGGATCCTTTTCATGTTCATCCACATGAAGGAGATGGGAATGGAAGTGGAAAGAAGGAGAAGAACAGTTCTTTGAAGAGTTAAGCCAAGAAGCTTCCATTGTTTGGCACCATAAGCTTGTCCACAAATGGGTTCCATTCCCATAGCCAAGCCAGAGATTACAGAGTAGCCGGTTATGTTGGCAAAACCAATGGAGAGAGAGCCACCAGCTAGCTCAAGCTCACCAAGATACCCAAGAAAAAGCATGGAGATCATGGCTCTTGAATAGAGAAGTAGACCAGTTATAGCTGTTGGACCAGAGATCTTCCCTATAGCTTTGATTTCTTCCAAGGCCTAAATGCAAGAAAACAAGACAAGAAAATGAGTTTTTAGACAATATAGATATATGGTGTCATATTACTGTTTCAAAAAATAAACTGTGAAAAGGGTTTTTGTTTTTGTTTTATGTTTTACCTCAGAATGAGTTGGCCATCTGTGTAGTTCATCAGGGTGGAGATCCATGGTTTTGTTGGGATTTTGTAAAAAATGGGTTCTGTTCTTGATGGGAGAGCAAAATGAGGATGGTGAAGATGGTTTTGGGTTGCACATAGCGGTAGCTAGGAGGGGAGGAGGTGACTATAAAACTATCTGTTTCTGGATAAAGAGAGGTGTTAAATAGGGCAGGAAAAATATAATGCAACTTTAGTTTGTGTTTTTGGATGTGCGTTTTTGTTTTGTTTTGTTTTGAGGTGCTAATACAAGGAGAGGTGAGATGATCGATGTGGGTATATATACATGAAGATATTGGGCCCGACTGTTTGGGGTTCTCAGGAAGTTAAACGTGTCAACGTCTAAAAGAGAGACTCCAATAAAAAGTGTTCCTGATCAGAAAAATGCTTTCGAAAGGGGTGGTGACTGGTGGGGGGGCCGCCTCCTTCGTGTCTTTTTAGGCTCTCTCTCTCTCTCTCTCTCACTTTCTGGAGCTTAGTCATTTCATATATTATATTGTTGTTAGATTGGGCAAGGGCTTGGCTTGACTGTAGATAGGAAGCAACAGGTTTTGGTTTTGATTTTGATCCTTATCTTTTTCTATCTGAGATGGTGAAATCCCACGAGTTATTGGATGTTAATTTAATAAAATTTCACCGCCAGTCTCCAGAGGTCCGTGTAATAGTTTGGTTAAATGATAATGCGGGCCTGCGAGGACCTTTAAGGCATTAGTTTTGATGGTGGGTTTACTACTAGTCCTTCAAGTTAAGAAGCACTACTTTTTAAGCTTTAGGACTGGATAATCTATAAAATCATCCTACTGTTTAGGTTTATGATTTCTCGAGAAATAAACAAAGATATCTTGATTTGCCAAGTGGAGTTGATAGACAAGCAAATTCGCCTACTTTATGAAATGACAAGAGCATATATGTTATTTGGAGGGTGTAGGTTTATATGTCTTGAGAATGGCTGCTATACCTTTGTGGGCAGATAAAATTGTTTGCATGTTCGAAGGCAGCCATGCATGTTTCCATTCTTGTACAACCCATGTGATAAAACCCACTCCGAGCACGACCCTTTGTTGTCTACAAACACCATCACCAAAACCAAAACCCTCTCTCTGTTTCACTACTTGCCCGATTTTAGACATGACAAGCTTGTGCAAAAGCTGTTTCAGGCCCCATCTGTATTGCTTTACTCATTTTTTAACTTGTTCAGGCAATTAAATAGAGGGTTAAGATAGAAAAATAGACGAGACTAATTGGCATTAAAGCTCAATCTACATAATTATATATACAATTTCTAGCGGTGTTTGATTGACTAAGGAAATCTAAGATACAAACAAAATCACTCTAATTATAAATATTGTAATAAACAAAATTTATTAGTGTCATAGTAACGATGATCAAGTATCCACTAGGGAGATTTGCTGATCGAAGGAAATACAAGATTTCATAACAGAGGGAACAAAATCACGCTTAGTGTACGTGTAACTCAATTATTCGACCATAAGCCAATGAAATACACGTGGGGCTTGAACGACACTGATTTCGAAGAGACCAAATTGATCAAGTGGGTGGATGTTTGATTTGCTCTTAAAATTGTAACAAAATGCTTTTGAATTATAATAAAATGAATGATAATATATATATTCAAGCGGGAATTTGGAGGTAGGTGTGGGGCCATGAATGGAACCACTGAAAAAAGCGCTAATGGAGAGATGACAGTAGATAGCAATATGGTGAACCGGCGGATGGAAGAAAGGAAACACAGAGAGACAATTACGTGCTCCAATTACAACAATTTGATTTTTGTATCCCTTTTTTCACAACGGAGAGCAGACCGTCTCTTTGTAGGAGAGAGTTTTGGCTGTGTCTGTGACTGGTGAGGCAGCAGCCTTCCCTTGATAATCACACCTCCAAAAACAAAGCAGTGCAGTTTTTTTTTTTTTTTTTTTTTTCAACTTGTATCTTTATTTTGCCTACTAAATTTTGGTTTTCCTATCTCACAGTCTGAGCAGCAGCTTGAATTTCAGTTTTGCTTTGTTTCCTTGTATAAAGATATTACTTCTCTGAAATCCATAAGCCCATGTCAGATTCCATGTGTCTCCAGCTCAATAAGTTGCTGTAGATGAGAGCTGTGCGCCATGCAACAAAACCAAGGGACAAAAATTAGTGTAAATTTAAATTATTCAAGACATGATATAAGATTTAAAAAATGACATTTCGAATTTAGCATCCTAATTGGGAAGTGGGGCACACCAAATGGTAGATCCCACCAGACTGTAGTAAATAGAAATTGACAAGTTGTAGGATCACATGGTGATGCCATTCGCTTCTACAGTTGATCAGAAAAAAACCATTCACAACCCAAGTTGTTGTTATAGTGGAGTTCACATAGAATTTTTATTTGGCATCAAAATAAACAAAATACAAAACTAAATGCAAGTTTCAACGGAGGAGAAAAGGGATATGAAACAGTGACAAGACCTCTGAGGATATGACATTAACAAAAGATTATACTGCTCAAGAACCTCGAACATATTCACTGATTCCATCCATCTCACCTTTTATATTTCCTGAAAAGGTTGATGCCTTGGTTTTCAGTAACGAATTATCAGCAGAGATACCCAGAAATTTCTCTCCACCTCTTCCCTTTGTTGATAAGTTGGGGGAATATAATGTGGTATGATATAACATTGGCATTGGCATGGCAAGTTACTATGTCTCCCATGACTCTCTCTAATTCCAATTTCTTTTGGTCAAAATCCCAACTTGGTATCATACATGCACATGCAGAGACATAAATAGGCCATCTTTTTAAGACCAATGATCATCAACCTACAAACGCAACAAATCATCTTTGTATGATATTGGAGACCAGATAAAAGTCTATATTCCAATAATGTTATGGACCTATGGTGCTAGCCAGACCATGGAAATTCTTTTCCCTATATTGGACATCTTTCACAGTAATTAGCCGATATCAATTGTACCCAAGAGACAGACCGTTTAAGTGCTACCCAGGCTTTGGTGGAAAACATTGCATCGGAGCATTTAAAGCAAACCAGGCTTTCATAGATATTGATAAGTGCAATAAACACAAGAATTTATTCGAAGGTTCGGATGCAAACAAGAAAAAGGAGAAAAGAAAATAGAACAATTATAAAGGACGCCTTCCATCATTAAAAAAATAAATAAAAAATCATCAAGCTTTTCTTATTAATGAATAAATAAATTAATATAAACATAAATAGAGCATAAAAGACATGTCCCCATCAAGGTTTCAATCAGCACAACTCACATACTAACTGTTGGCCACCAAGCACAATTCAACACACTCATACAACAAAATCAGGCACAAAATGCATGAGATTCTAATACATCATGATAGGACCACCAATTGGCAATCTACTTTGCCTTTCAAAAATATGATGTTTTCATGAGGAATAAATCCCAAGCTGCAACAGCTTATCTTGAAGGGTAAGTACATCGAGTGTAATACTGAGATCTGTATAACTGATGCTTCTCTTACTTTTCCATGACAATTAGCCATAAGGCAACATTTCCAGAAGGAAGAACTGATTTCCTTAAAGCAATGCTCCACTAGTTTAGATAGCTTGTCTCACCCAGAATTCTTTGACAACAAAGATAATTACATCATACGATTGTTCACACGCAAAGACAACGACATGTCATGGGAAGAAAGAAAGCTTGTTCTCATCACCATTGCCACTTCATGTTGAACCTATGACTTGATTTCTGAAACTTATTTAAACTAATTACTTATTGACCAATAGTGTTTATCAAGTACTCAACTAGAGAAGTTCTAAGCTCAAGAGGATTCCACAAATTTGATGCATTACAGAAACTCAAAATCTGCAAATAGGAGTAAATTTAACTGGGATTCAACTTGATTACTACATTGACAAACAAAAGATAGGACAAACAACCGCCATGCCCTTCAACCAAGCATGCCAAAAAAGAAAACAAAAAGAATAAAACTCGAAGGAAACATCTGTACGAAAGAATTTTTAGGACCCAAAAAACAAAGGCAAATAACTTTATTGATCAATAGAAATAACGATAGTTATTTACAAATTTTTGCTGGTTATTAACATTTTACTATCCGTATTGATAGAAGGTCATACAAAAAATATAGGTCCAACGCTATACCTCATGTGGTGGCCCTGGACTTTTGAGCACTAGATCGAGGAATAGCTAATATTGCCATAAGTCCACCAGCAAAGGCTGAAATTCCCCCAACAGCAAAGGCTGGCAAGTTTCCACCACCAAATAGCTGATCCCATGGTCCACTTCCCACGGACACTACCACCTATGTCAAAGACCAAAATCTCACAATGTAAACAACTTAAAAAATATAGTTTGAAGGAGGTGCTATGAAATGTTCAAGCAAGGTGTTGAGGTCAGATATACAACAATATTTTAGGTTTAAAAAATTGACTTGTCTATATTCTATAATCCACTAATAGTCAAATCCAAAGCCATAGAATAAAATTTCAAAGCTATCCATTCTCTCGTAAGCGAAACAAAGTTTATGTTAACTTAACAGAATTAGAAACTTAAAACAGAAATCTTAACATTTTGCTATGTTCTTAAAACTTCAGCAAAAGGCATGCAACTATGATATATTTTTTGGCCACCAGGTTTTAATAATTAAGTGGTTCCTTTCTATTCAAGAGGACAAGGTTATTTATTGCATAGAACAGTGCTTGTTAAGAAGCATAATGTTGCCTTAGCACCAGAAGGGAACTGTTTCACAAATATCATACACACAAATGAGAAAAGTGGACCAAACTATATGCAGTTGCAGAACTTTCATATAAGCCATAATTAACCCCTAATCCTCCCAAACTTTTCAGGTGCTTAGTTGTTTAAGCCGCCATATTAACAGTTCTCTAAGTAGAGAAACAAGTAGGTTTTTGTAACAATAATATCCTTCAACTATTAACACTCATTGTCGCAAAGAATTTCAACATAATGACAATCCTGAGAAAGTACATGTTCATTGCAAAAATAATTTATTCATTAATGAGTAAAAACAAACTGCAAATTGGAAATTAACATGCTTAAGAAATATAAAACCATATATCGATTCAAAATGTTAAGACTGATAAAACAATTGCATCATTTACTGAATTTCAGATTTAATAAATGAATTTCAGATTTAAATAGGTAACTGACCTTTTAGCTTAGAAATTGTTACACTTTCACCAACCATGACAGAAATATACCTAGCATGTATGTGAATTATGGTGGGAAGAAAGGGTGAAGGAAACTAACATCTGTAGATGTCTCCCATCATGCTGGAAGATGGGAACGAGTAATTGGCATTTACAATCACAGATATTTATTAGGCAGATTATTACATGTCATGTAAGGCTGATTATACGTTGATGTTAAGGGGAACTTCCTAACATTTGGGATGAAAGTTGATTGCATACAAAAGTTTATACTTGCAACAGAGCAGAAGAATGGAAGAGGTGAAAAGCTCTTATTCCAATTAATGTCTTAACTGAAAATTTAAATGAAAGAACATCCTACCCCAAATCATTTTAATACTAAAATTAGCACAGATAAAATTCATCAAGAAAAGTTGTCTACCTTCCAAACATCATTCAAGCAATTCATAGAGATACAATGACAACAAATATGAGGAATTGCCATAGCATGTTCCATACATAAAAGACACTCCATGAACCATAATCAGATGTATTAAATGAAAGAACTCAACAATTGAACTATTATTAAAAATTTGATGTATAAAAGATGTATTAAATGAAAGAGCTCAACAATTGAACTATTATTAAAAATTTGATGTATAAAAGAGTGATTCACAGGTTAGATCGTTATCATAATGATGTCACTAGCTATGACTCTGTAATTATAATCTCTTTGCATGCAAGTGATAACTGCTTCCAAATTAATAGAACAGTGTGATTTCTTTCAAACCTCGACCCTCAATGACAATGCCATGTTCTTCCTCGTAATATAGGCCAGTTCAAATGTTCAATGAATCTACTTGTTTACTTTATCTAGTTAAATAGTTAAGGGCATAATTTAATTGATATTAGGTAGCATTATAATGAAGTCTCTACCTCAGAGAAGACATACATGTTCTTTCCATTAGCAATCAATAATTGAAAGTGTGCAAGTGCCTCTATGAGGAAATGACATTAGATCAATTTAGCTTAATATTCAAGAAACCAAATAGAAATGAAACATAAATATTTCACCACAAAATGAAAGTCCAAGCAGGATGATACCTGTGGGATCACAATTGCCAGATTCAGGACACCAAGCGACAAACCTGCACATGTCAACCATCATTACAATCAGTCCCAAGGACATCTTCCAAAAGAAAATAGTAAAAACAAGGAAAGCAAAGGTATGCCCACCTTGGCCAAGTCCCAGAGTCTCAATACGATTGGAAATCAAGGCATAAGGAACACTATAAGTGACCTGCAAAACAGTATTTAATAACATAGGTAAAATGGATGACATGACTTTCTGCAAAAAGTTCCAGCACATACTTTGCTTAGAATGTCAGCTCAACTGACCAATCTAACCTCTCGCTCCTACAAAATTAGTGGTTCAGAATATGTGCATAACCAAGCAATGTAGCCACCCTCCCCTACAGTTGTCCCACCCAAGTTTGGGACTGTTCGAACAGATGAAGACTTAGGCCAAAAGCGAAATTTGATCATAATTATTGAGTCTACAGGCCCTTCTCCAGAACATATTTGAAGTATTACATTACACGATGGTTCATAGTTTAAGCATTCAGCAAAAGTTATTACAAGGTTGAGATCAATTAATTAGTACTCCTCTGAATGCAAGATTCCCTGAAGAGACTGGTAAAGCAGAGTCTATGCAACTTAGAAGTTCCAATTTTAATACTTTTGTACTTCCTAAGAAAAAAAAAATATAATTCTTTCTTTGTTCCTTAAGTCTTGGAAGCAACTGAAAAGAGAATCAATACACCTTTTTTAGTAGGCGGAAAGTAACTTACTGCCAAAGGAGCACCAAGAACTGTAAAAATTATTACTGCTGCGATCACAATGCCATCTGGTGGTAGTTCATGGCCAAAATAGCTCATCTTTTTCGCCACTAAGGAGACAATGATCATTGCAAGAAAGGAAACAGTCATGAGAATGTTCGAAAGTCCCCATATCATACCAGCCCCCCATTTCCTACAGAGCTTCTCCATGAACAATGATGTTATTCCAAGAACAGCTGAATTTAACATCAGAGCAAGTGCACCCATTCTGACTCCTTTATTATAAGCCATCCCCTCATCTGGGTTGCCACCATAGATCTCTCGACCAAACCAATCGGTATCAAAAAGAAAAAATGGAAACCAACCAATCCATGTCAGAGCAGTGACAATTAAGATTATCCATATGATACTTGAGAAATATCTAAAAGTCCCACATAATTCCCAAAGGAAAGCTTCTTGGGTAGAGCTTGATGGTTCAGGCCCTCCTTCGGCCGAGGGTGTGAATCTATCAGATGAACCTAAAGGCAATTCTTGTGCTGCTGAAATGCTTATACATGTAGTAATTGCAATACAAGCAACATCAAGAAAGAAAGCAGACTTGAGATTGGCACAGTCAACACTGCATGCATTTGTAACAGTAAATGGAAAAACCTTGTACCAACCACTGTATGCTCCAGTGGCATAGCCAAGAATATTACCAACAGCCATAGATAGAGAGAAGTAAGCATTTGCCACTCGAGTCCTCCGATGGTCCTTTCCTAACACAACAGAAAAATTAACAGAAGCCAAATGTCAATTTGATGCTAGCTTTTGCAGTTCTGATCTTAGTTTCTTCTGCTCCATAAATTTGATCAATATGTGGCATTTACAGCAACAGGGCTTACCAAGCTCCGGAAAAAGAAAAACAGTAACTGATGTATACCAATTTATTTATGATATGGCAATGTGCAAAATAAATATGTAGTATTTTATATACATTCACTAGGAAGTAGGAAACCATTGCAAACTATAAGATAACCTGTCTACTAGTCATCCTTTTCCCTTTTTTTTTTATGTTCAATAATTAAAAGTGCTCGGTAGTCAAAGGCCCAGACAACATTCACTAGGAACCCACTGAAAACTACAAGATAACCTACCTACTAATTAGCCTTTATTTATTTATTTTTTTTAAGTAAACAAAGATGCTCTGTTTTGAGGTTCAGACAACCAAAAAAACCCCACAAAAATTCAAATACATGGATCATGATGATAAGCAGGAGTGGGAATCAATAACCTCCAGCCCAAAAGATTGTTTTACTGAAAAATCAAGCAGAGTATAGCAGTAACTATCCATGCTAATGAGATTTCAAAGCAATTAAAAGACACTTCCAATTGTTACATAATTCCACATTGGTTGAAAAAGAGAATTTGTATTAATTTATAAAGTGAGGGTAAACCTCTACTCATGAGTTAGCTTTTGTAGTGAAGTTAAGCTCAAGACCATTTTCTGACATGATATCAGAGCTGAATGGACTCTATCCAAGTTGCATGACCCAAACTCAGTTGTTGGTACAAGTGCTACCGAGTGGACACACTACGTGAGAGGGAATGTGTTAAATAGTTCCACATTGATTGAAGAAGTGAATTTGTATTAGTTTATGATGTGAGAGTATACTTTCATTCATGACTTAGTTTTTGTGATGGAGTTAGACCCTAAACCCTTTTCTAACACCAATAACAAAAAGGGCACCATAGGCCTGCATCAAAGGAGTACAAAGTAATTATTTTGTCAACTAAGACATCTTTATAGATTTATTGTGTAATCTCCTAAGCAGTTATTCGTCTGTAAGTATGCTACTTACCAAATTAGCTAGACTCAACCTCCTCCCCAGTTCAAAAATGGGTTTGTTTTTCTTGCTCAGGTGCCCCTAGGTAATCTCAAGTGCGTTTTTAGTCCAAAGGGAAGACAAGAAACTCTACTAATTGAGTTAGTTCAAGAATGGATGAAAAGATTGCTCTGGATATGGCTAGAACTTGATGTCAACTAAGCTCTACTCAAATCTAGAGATTGTATACATTTTAGCTCTCTTTGGTATTTAGAGTAACTTCATTTGTCTCCCTTGAGGTTAAGCCAAATTACATACAAATTCAATTTTTTAAGGTTTATGCAAAAACCTCGAATGCCGTCAAGTTAAGAATTACTTGAGCAAAGTAATATAGCAATAAGAAAATAAATAAAATACATAAAATTAATTTAACTATTATAATATTAAATCAAACATATTAATTTCCAAAATAAAAAAAAAAAATCCAAACTTATTTTCTTATGTATTAGTAATGGATTTTCCATACAAATCATGTGAAATTTCATTTGCAACACTCCTTCATGACTTCAACAGAATTTCTTTTTAGTTTTCTTTTCAATTTTTCATTTCTTACTTTTGTGAATACAAAACCATTTTTTTGATACAAACAACAATGTATTGAGGCTAGAAGCCACACTAGTAGGCCATGCTAACATTTACATGCACAATTGACACACATGCATAACCCTGTTATAACTTTGAGCTGCAATTCCAAAAAAAAAAAAATCACTCTGCGGAAAAAACATATTAACTGCTAAAACTTAAACTTTCTAAATAATTTACACAAGATGAAAACCAGCACACATGTCAATTGTCGACTAAGAAAAATAAGTTAAAACAGTTTGTCAAAAGTAGAACCTAGGGCGAATGCAAAATGCTGCAGTAGTTTCTTAACAATAACAACTTCAGACCTTCATGACATAATCTATCACAAAGAACAGAGAAAACTCTTTCCCAAACTATTTGATCGCTGCAATGAATTCAAAAAATGCTTCATAGAGAAGTAGGGTTTAGTAACATTTCCACAACCCCTTCTAATGAAGAAAACCAAATTTAACAATTTTCAAATTAAATAGAAATAACTTTCACCATTCGAGTATAAATTAAGATCTTAAAATGAATACAAGGAAAGGATAAAAAGATGAAAAGAGAAAATTCTATTCATTGCTTGTTTATGGCATTTCTCCCAATTGTATAAATATTAATTTATATCCTAAGAACTCAAGTCAACACTTCCCTTTCAAATTTAGACATTCACAAAAATTAATGGCAATCGCAACAGAATAACAACCAACTCAACTAGATTTTTTGGTGGCACACTGACTATTTCACCAGAAATTAAAGAAAAACACACGCCAACTTCACCAAAGATAGACACGATTGCCAAAATCAAAAGATAAGCAGTAACAAGCAAGATTATTCCTAGGGGTACAGGTGTCATTTCACTAAGTAAAGTATCCACTTGGTGGTGGGACGGTGAGATGGGTGTCCCCAGGCAGCACCCAAATTTCTCTCCCGCGAAGGAATAGTAAAGACAATAAAATATCCTTTTTTTTTTATTTTTTTTGAGAGACAATAAAATATATCCATTTAGAAACATAAAATATATACAGATGTACCAATCAAATACAATGAAATATATTGTACTTTATACATTATTCCGACGAAAGTGAGATTCTTTACATAAACTGGGAAATTTAGCATCCAACTTTAAAAATAAATAAATAAATCATCATCGACAACCCCAAAAAAAAACAAAAAACAAACAAACAAACAAACAAACACAGACAAAAAAAACAGATCGATTGAGTTAGGGTTTGATTTATGATTCTAAGAATTTAAAATTTAAATCACAAAATACATTAAAATAGTAATTGACATACCAGTAAGATCAGCAAGGATAGCTCTACAAGGACCTTGAGTCATGTTATTAGCGACATCAAGAATCCAAAAACCGAACACGAACACCGCGATCGCTCTCGGCCGGACAGCGCTTCGGTCGCCGAGCAACCAGCCGAGGTCGGCCGAGTATCCGATTACCAAGACGGCGGAGGCGATCAAGGTGGCGCCGGCGACGATGAACGGCCTGCGACGGCCGAAGCGGCTGGTGCAGCGGTCACTGAAGTGGCCGACCAAGGGCTGGACGAAGAGACCTGAGAGCGGGCCGCAAAGCCAGATGATGCTTGCCCAGGCGTGCGGGATTCCAAGCTGCTGTACGTAGGGAGTGAGGAGAGAAAGCTGGAGAGCCCAGCCGAATTGTATGCCGCATGCAATGAAGGATACTTGGAGCAGCCGTCGCAGTCGCACCTTCGCTCTCGCCGGCAGCCTTGCCGCCGCTCTCGACGTCGACGGCTGGCCCCTCGACCGTCGCTGTTCGGCTTCAGGGATGGCCATATAATGATCACAAAATTTTGAGTTGTGAAAGTGGAGTTTCTAAGGAGAAAGGAAGTTGGCGGTTTCGTCTACTTCGAGAGTTTGAAGAAGACGGTGGACCGTCAATACCTAATTACTTGAATTGCCCTTCCTTTTGAATTATTTACGGATAAAACCTGATCTTCTACAGACCTGGAGTATAGGGAATTAACGTTAGAACATGGAAAGAAGTACAGAGGAAAAATGTTTGACAGGGGGTGGTGGCGGTCTTGTGCTGCATCACAGCTGCCAAATGGTGCACATTCAGTTTGGAACTTTAATGATGCCACCAGAATGACGAAATTGCCCTTCTGAAGATGCTAATCAAGTGGGTTAATTTTGGTAATTAATAAGCATAATTGAATACTATTAATTGTCCAATCATCTTTTAGATTTATGCGTGACAAGCACAGGAGTCGATTGTTGCGATGTTAAATGATATTTGGATTTCGTAAATTAGGGTGTCCTCGGTCGGCCCACTTTTAGGTAAACGGGGGCACAAACAGCTTTTATACTCAGTAGGACACTTGATTAATGTTTCGGGAAAAAACAAAATGGCCCCTTAGTTTGATTAAATAGACAAACTTTCCTATTTTATTTTGAAATTAGATAAAAAAATTGTTTGTAATTTTACCGAATGTTAGAAAGAAAAAGACTTTTGTCGGTGCAAGTGTCATTTGAAAAATCAAAAGCATAAAAAGAAAAAGACTTTTATCGATGGAAGTGTCGTTTGAAAAATCTAGAGCATGTTATTGTGAAAAGAAAATTAAATAATTGAACACTTTTAATAAATGTTAATTAAAAATAAACAAAATTAGTGAGGGGATGTGGAAAAGATACGTCACAACTCCGAAGGATGAATAAACACTTTCTTATTAAAATTTCCTTGACAAAAAATTATTTAAATTAATCCAAATAAAAATATCTTCCTGCTGTCTCTCTCTACCCCTTTCTTTCCCTTTTCCTCTCAATGGTTCTTTGTTTTCTCCTTGGAAGAAAAGGAAAAATGGAATAGCATGATGATGGAGCAACCACAATTTGCAAGAAAATGGTGAAGCAATCAATTTCATCACTAATGAGAAAGTGGTTCTATGGATGGACCTCTTAAGAAAGTGATTGCTATGTCAAGAAGCAGCAATGTATTCAGATAGAGCAATTGATGGAGCATAGAGATTGATTTATTTTTTGGGGAATTGGTTTAATTTATTTTTTTTATTTGATTGTTGTATGGATTGAAAAATAGTGTCTTTAATGAAAATGAAATTATGCCTGGTTGAAAGTGATAGACGAGAGAAAGTCTAGATATTTTTCGTTTATTGTTAATATTTTAATATTTTAGTTTTTATTAGTTTCTATATTTAATATTTTATTATGATTATTTCTATCAAATTGCAGGAAAAAATTCTTTGACCTTAATTCCTCGAGTGGGAGGAGAAAAACTTAATTCTTGAGTTTCTGTAAGGTCCATATACTTCTATTTCTAATAATTTTTAGTAAATATAAAATTCACAAAACATAAATTAACTTTTTCTGTTATATTGATTTTCAATTAGTAAACATTCCTTAAATATCTGAGAAACCAAGGACAGATATATTTTCTTACCCTTTTCATATGTTAGAAAGTATTATCCGTTGAAAACAGTAGGCATCATGAAAGACTGGAGGACGCTTTTGCCTAATTTATCAAACTATAGGGACCATTCCCAAGTTTGGTAGTGTATGTTAAAAAAAAAAAGATTTCAATCCTTAAAGTTCGAAAAAATATTAGTATGTAAAAACTCTTTTAAAAATAGCTTTTTAATTCCTAATTTTTTCAAAATTCTTTAAAAAAATGTAAACCGTCGATCAATTGACGATCAACTATGACTTAAAGTAATTTAAATTATAATTTAATAACTTAAATTTAAGGACATTATATGTAATTTAACTTGTAAATTTATTATTTTATGAGGGTAATTCGGTATTTATGTGCCACTAACCACCATTAACGGTAAAAATATTTTTTCAATGCATTCTGTTAATGTTGATCTTTAGTTGACTGATAGTTTGAATTTTTTGAAAAATTTTAAAAAAGTTAGATATGAAAAAAATTGTTTTTAAAATAGCTTTAAAATTTTAATATTTTTTGAAATCTCAATGACTTAAATAAAATTTTTGCAAAAATAAAAGTGCTTATTGATGTTTACAAGTATACCCTACTCTATTGTCCTTTACAATGGCATCCATAGTTGTCATATTCTCTGTATTGTCTTACACACTCAATGTTCAAAGGACATCTAATAATCATAGTCTTATGATATTTACAAATTTGTGGGTCATAAGGTTGGTGCACATATATGTAATGGTCCCAACGTCTCTATTTTAGACTAGCTTTTGGAGTTCAAGAATAGCTAGATGTTCGATCAGTACATTGAATTTCAATTCACATGGACAGCTTTTCCACTTAAGTACGAATCTCTCTCTCTCATTTATTAGAGAGTAGAGTAAAAATAGTATTAAATTTCTGACCATACTTTAGAGTTTCTATTGAGGAGTCCGGAGAGTTGTAAATGTACTTATCGTATAAAAAAAAAAATAAAAAATTATTCATCTCGCTATATGGAATTTAGTTGAAGCCAAAGTTGTCCATATATATCTTTATCACGCATTTGCTCCGATCGTGCTTTCGAATGCACCTGCAAAACAGTAAAGACTTTGGTTAGGGCGATCTGGAGGATTGCTCTGGATCCACCCTCCGAAGCTTAAGTTAATAAGTTGTCTCTCTCTGTTTTCTTTGAAATTACCCTCTCCCTTAAGTTAAGATGAGTTACCTATTTATAAGGCTATTACTTACTTTACAGTGTCTCTTTGTATGTGAAAGTTTTTACATTTGTCTATTTAATATGCTTTAATGTTCAATAAGTGTCATTTGCATATCCGAGGTGTGTCCTTTTTGGGTTTGCTCTTCATAAGGAGGTTCGCTTTAAAGTCAGTTCCCTCACGTGGATGTTGTTGGTGATGTCATTTGTCTCTTCATCAATTGTCCATGTTTCTTCTAGTGATTGGGTCCACTTTACACCCGAATCGCCCTGACCTGAAAGTTAGGATTGGGCAATTTCGTTTTGGTTAATAAGCCTCATTAAGCACTCGAACCTATGTTTTGGTCAACACGTCAAATCGATAATTGTTGACATATTGCTACAGTTATTAAGAATGTGAACTGTAGTGAATATTGATAAGCCCCACGCACATTCGTGCTCGTACCCATACAATTTTATCCGTTGGATCTTCAAGACATGACAGTCATGATCATTTTGTTTCTTCTATATATCTAGGAAGTGAAAAGTTATTACCGTTGTTCATTTCTACAACTATATCTTCTCACTCTAGGTTATTTCTCTCTCTAAATATTTATTTTTAACCTATGGCTTCTACTTCCAAGTGGTTTGATTTCGATAGAGACTCTACTGAAGTCCTATTACCAAGCGATCATAAGAGTATCAACCCTAGTGAACCTTACTCTCCTTCATATGATGGTAATAGGGCCAATGCCGCTATCCTTGCAGGAGGTGTTAACGACATCGTGAAATTCCAAGATGATGAAAAATTAGTGATAGACTTCAACAAATTTGCTGCCTCAAAAAAATCCTTAAATAGGGTTTTCGAATATAAGATAGAGGACTATAAGGAAGAATTTTCAATTTTGCCTAGAGTTGAACTCAAGGTTCCTAAAGAGGGGGAACTTGCTACATTTCTACCTAAAGATTGAATGATAATTCATCAGCATTTTATGGACATAGGACTTCGGCTACCTTTTCAGTCTTACATCTCTAGGTTGTTCATATGTATGGGCATCGCTCCCGCCCAACTCAATCTCAACAGTTGGCAATTCTTAATTGGGCTTTATGCTCTCTGGAATATTGCAAAGTTCAAAAACATTACTGGGGTAGACGAAACGAGGCATATAGAGCTTACCTTCAATGAATTGAGGCATTTTTATTACCTTTGAGAGCAAACCAAATAAAAGGGGAGGTATTCCTTTTATACCTTCGAGAGGCAAAACGGGGGGAACTTGAGCAGGAATTTTCCATCTTTGATCAATGAATGGAAATGGACCTGGTTCTATGCTAAGAACTAGGATGGATACTCTGTAATTGACAACATTCGAAAGTGTTCGCTTGATCTTAAAAGATTTAGGTTAATATTCGCTCGGAAGTTGTGGTTTCAGATTTCGTTTACTCATTTTTTATTTGTTTCCCTTGATTGCAGTGGCTCCTAGTTGTAAGCGAGACTTAAGGATCTTCCTCCAGATTCGTGAAGGTGGTGTGAGAAGGCATGGCTTATGGACCTAGACTATCGTAACATCCAGTATTTGACACATGACACATCTCTGGTGGGGATCGATTTTATCCTTCCAATGACTAAGGCTAGGGACAACAAAGTTCAGAAGAGCATTAGGATGTTAGGTATTCTTCCTTAGGTTTTATTATATGTTTTTGAAAAAACATATATTTGATTTCATTAAACCCATATGCATGATTTTGTAGAGAAACTTTCGGTTCCAAAGAAAAGGAAAATGCCTAAAGAAAATGGTGTGAGTGTACCTTAAGGCACGAAGAAGACTCTTAGGCCAAAGATTCATATTCCCCCTTCTTTTAAAAGAATCAAAAATGGAAAACTTGCCCCTAAGAACCAAGGAGAGGCCCTTTTAAAAAGGGGTGAGGGTACTCTAATTGGGGGCGAAAAGCGTTTTTAGCCCAAAAATTTAAAACTCATCAAGCTAAATTCCCAGTCTACGCATACTCTGGTGGGAGAGGTGAAGTTAGATCTTCGACTACGCCTTCTCCTGAACCCATCCCTATTTGGGTTGAATTTTTGAGACCTATTCTAGAGGTTGTCATAATTGAATCTCAAAAAGAAATTAGGATAAAGAGCAAGACCTATATGGAGGAAATCAAAGATTCCTCTTATGGCAGTTCTACTTCTTCAAAAATCCGCTGTGGAGATTCGAATTTGGGAGGATAAAGTTCTCCCCCTATAGTTTTGACGCCTAATGATGGACTTGAATTTTTATACAGGTTCACTCATTTTCTTATTCGTAATGAAGATATTCGTAGTGGCAAGTTACTGCCTGATGATCATCATTGATTAGGCATCTACCACCATTTTTACATATGTAAAATACTAATCTTTTCCTCTTTTTCTTTTTCTTTTTCTTTTTTGGCATTTGTTTGATTATCCTATAAGGGATTATACCTTTACGTCGAGCTACGACAGAGGCGAGGAAGTTGGAGAGTATTTTGGAGGAAAATGCTAACATGAAGAATAATGTAGAAGGACTTTAGGAGGCCGACCAAAAACTTCAGTTTGAGCTTTTCATGACTAGGGATATTATGACTTTGTGTGATGTCGAGATTTTTAGCTTGAAAAAGGATAAGTAAGCTCTGATGTATAAGGTGTCGTCCTAGAAAATATCTCAAAAGAAAGAGAGGTTGATATGGAAAGTCTGCATTGAAAAACATACAACATGATCAAGTGACTCTGGCAGAGCTCCCGCACAAACATGCTTAAAGATTTCTCCTTTCATAGAAATTTCTTAAAGGACCTCAAATCGACCTTATTAAAGAACGGATGATTGGGGCAATTGAATTTGTGAAGGCAAAAGATCCTAACTTTGATATGGAGGCCTTTCGAGTGTCTATAAAGGGTTCCACCAATAGACTTTAACGAAATGATCCTGAGATTGTTGAAAAACCTATAGAAGATGAGGCTCTCAATGAATCTTTGCTCGAGTTGCTACAATTCGAGCTTAGTAATAAGGAAGCTAATGCTGAGTTTGAGGTTTCTTTAAGCAGACTCCATTTAATTTCAATGGGAAGAGGAAAGGAAAGGTCAATGATTAGATGTATTCTTGTTTTCCCCTTTGTATGGAGATTTTATTATTTCTCCCTTTTTTGTAATTTTGTAATTCCAAGAAATTAAATTAATATAAACTTTGTTCCCTCTTTGTTGTTTGCTTAGTTCAATTTAGATGCATATAGGGATGATTAATCAAAATTCTAATATAACTTTGCAAAGTGGCATATGGTCTTTTGCTTGAGAACGAAGATCCAAGTTTCAACGTATAAATACTTTGGTGACAATCATATATGTGTAACATTTGCTATACTAGAAAGGCTTAAATTTCTATTAGCTTCGTGAACTGAGGGACCTAACTTTAGGACATTCACTCCAAGATGTGTGAAAGATTTAACCTTTGAAAATTGCTTGATATGAGAAGGATTTGAATTTGATAGTCATTTGTTATGTGAAGGACTTGACCTTTGCCAACTTCGATTATGAGAAGAGTTTGACCTTCGACAATTCTTTGCTACGTGAAGGATTCAACCTTTGACGACTTCAATTGTGAAAAGAGTTTGACCTTCGATAATCATTTATGAAAAAGAGTTTGCAGCAAAAACGGGTAGTGAGGTTGCATTGATTGTGTATGTTACATTGGACGAGATCTGGTCCGTTATAATTACAGTTTTACTGATAATATTTCTTTAAATGCTCAGCATTCCAAGGATTGCATAGCATCTACCCATTAGCATCTTTGAGTCTGTAAGCTCTTTTGCCCATTATGGACATTATCAAGTATGGATCTTCTCATGTATCCTCTAAAGTTCTTGTAGCTAGGTCTTTAATTGAAGGTAATACTTTTTCAGAACATGGTCTTCAGGCTGAAACCTCTACTATGCTTTTGCATGAAAGTATTCGGTGTTCCTCCTTTGGTATTCAATCGCATAGAGTTTGAATTGCTCTCTCATTTCTTCCAATTCATCTAAATTCTTACGAAATTCAGATTCATTGTCTACCAAATTGTAATTCAGAGTTCCTTTCAATTCAGTTGCAATTTTGATTAGAACTATTGCTTCTACGCCAAAGTTGGGTAAGAGGTCTCTCCAGTGGTTGAATTAAGTGTCGTTCTTATGACCCAAATGATCTCTAGGAGAAGGTGTACCCAATTGCCTTTTTTAAAAGTGAGTTTTGCTATAAAAGAGTGCTTAATTATTTTGTTAATAGCTTTAACCTATCTATTTATGTATGGGTGCAAAAGTGAGGCAAAGCTTAAGTCGATATGGAAGTCTAAACAGAGTTTTCTGAATCCACAACTATCAAACAGTGTCCCATGATTGGTTACGATTGAATAAGGGACTCCAAACCTATAAATCAAGGAATTTTAAATAAATTTTGTGATATTTGCTTTGGTGATTCTTGCTAAGGACTCGACTTCTACCCATTCCATAAAATAGTCGATAGCTACTACTGCAAACTTCTTTGGAGACCTCCCCTGAGGGAGAGGTCATATAATATCGAGCGCCTATTGCACAAAGGGCCACGAGCTGATCATTGCAGTCAATGTTTCTACGTGCCCTTTATGTTGTGGGGCCATTCTTTGGTACCGATCACAGAATTGGGAAAACTTTTTGGCATTTTGGAACATTGTTAGCCAATAAAACCCTTGTCTCAAAATCCTATGTCCAAATGTCCACCCCCTTGTATGATTTCCACAAATTCCTTCATGGATTTCCTTCATCAAAGCCTCGGCTATTGTAAGTGGCACACATTTTAGATAGAGGAGTGAATCTCCTCGTGTGTATAGATCTCAATTCAAAATTAAGTACTTGGATCTTTGCCTTTTGACTCTTTTAGCTTCCACTAGATCTTTAGGAAGATTGCCCTTGCACAAATATTCTTCAATTGGTGTCTTCTAAGAGGTCTCCTTCTCAAAAGTAGCATTTGCATCCAGTTCGTCCTCTTATATGCTTGAGCACCTGAGTTCTTCAACTCATATTTGTATTGGGAGTTTACTCTTTGAACGAAGGCTAGTCTTGCCAAGGCATCTGTTTGAGAATTTTTAGAACGTGGAATCTTATGAAAGCTGCAAGAGAGAAAGTTGTTAAGTAAGAGTTTTACTTTCATAAGGTATTTTATCATTTCCTCCCCTTTAGTTCAGTAATTGTTGTTTATTTGATTGATCACTAGCTGGGAGTCACTGTATATTTCTATAATCTGTGCTCGAAGCTTCACTGCTAGTTTTAATCTGGCTATTATAGCCTCATACTCCACTCGATTGTTGGTGGTTTGAAACTTAAAACGGAGTGCCACTTGCAATTTCGCTTCAGTCGGAGTTACCAAGACTATCCCATATCCACTTCTATTTTAATTGAATGATCTATCCATAAACAATTCCTGTGCAATGGCCAGTTCAGAGGATGCCTCAATTATTTCAATGAAGTCTACAATAAAATTAGCTATGACCTGGCCCTTAGTTGTTGTTTGCGGGACATATTTAATATCAAATTCACTCAACTCCACATCCTATTTCATTAGACGCCCGGACACCTCCAACTTCATCGAAATTATATGGAGTAGATAAGTAGTCAAAACATCAAATCAAATGAACTTTTTCGTGTAAAGATTACCAATGCGAAAACTGCATTTTCAACTTTCGGATACCGTGCTTCGACACTGATTAAGGATTTGCTTACATAATAAATTGTCGTTGTTGTTTCCATTTTTCTCATAATAACACCAAACTGACTGTATATGCGGAGATGGCCAAGTAGAGAAACAAACACTTCTTGATGGTTTAAACAAAACTGAGGGGGTAGTCAAGGTACCATTTTAAAGACTAAAAAGCTTGCTCACACGTTTGGTCCCAAACTAATCCACATTCACGAAGAATTTTAAAAAAAGGATAGCATTTGTCTATCGATTGAGAAATAAACTGTGATAGGCCTGCAATCCTTTTTATAAGCTTTTAGACTTCGTGCATAGTAAATGGAGATTTAATTGACAAAAGTGCTATTATTTTATCAAGATTGGCTTCAATTCCACGCTGGTTTTGAAATCTAAGAAATTTTTCTAATACTACTCTAAAGGCAAACTTTAAGGGGTTCAATTTCATCTGATACTGTCGTAATGTCTCAAAGGCCTTTTGAAGGTCTGAACAGTGGTTAGTTGAGTACAAGCTTTTGACTAGCATGTCATCGACATACATCTCCATCATATGTCCTATCTTATCTACACACATTCTATTTACTAGACATTGGTAAGTTGCTCCGACATTCTTGAGTCCGAACGACATTATTTTGTAAAAGTATATTCCTTGGTTGATTGTGAACGTTGTCTTTTCTTCATCTAGTTCATACATTTGAATTTGATTATACCTTGAGTAGGTGTCCATGAAACTGAGCAATTTATGGGCTATAGTTCTGTCTACCAGTTGATCTATTCAGGAAAAGGATAAACTACCCTTTGGGCAAACTTTGTTCAAATCTGTAAAGTCCATGCACATCCTCCATCATCCATCTTTTTTTTGCACAAGAACTACATTTGAAAGCCACTAATTGTATTGGACTTCGGGAATGAAACCATTTGCTAGTGACTTTTCCATTTCTTTTGCCATTGTTTGATATCTTTCGCTATTAAATGACCTACATTTCTGACAAACAAGTTTTGCTCAAGGATCAATGTTTAACTTGTGCTAAGATACACTCGGATCAATCCCAACCATATCGTCGTGCTTCCAAGTGAAGACATCGATGTATTCGTGCTGAAGATCCTTAAGTTCCTTTCGTATGGTTCCTACCAACCCTACTCCAATCATAATCTGTTTAGCTGGATCTTCCAGAGAGATAGGCACAGCTTCTAGTCTATCTTAGAAATCTTCGCTGACTTTTGATCTCATATCTCGGGGATCTAAACTAGTTATTTCCCACACTTCAAGTAGCAGGCCTTGCTATTGCTACTGCTCAAAGACCTCTTATAACGACCCAACCTCTCCCCATGATTGGGCCGGGACCTTCCTGGGTGCATGGGCTCACCCATCCTTCGGTCCAGGTACTGTCCCTTAGCCTTTAGGGTTTTCATACGTCTTCCACATCTCTTGAACCCATGACCAAGGCCATATAGTCAAATGGGAAGCAAGATGTGTACCAACTAGCTCAATTGGTACACATCTTGCTTCCCATTTGACTATATGGCCTTGATTATGGGTTCGAGAGGTGTGGGAGGCGTATGAAAACCCTAAAGGCTAAGGGACAGTACCTGGACCGAAGAATGGGTGAGCCCATGCATCCAAAAAGGTCCCGACCCAATCATGGGGAGAGGATGGGTCGTTATATCTCTATTGGAGATATTTTTATCAAACTTTATTGCTTTCTACACGGTCCAATTTTTGTTTTCAGTCAATACTATCATAATGTTGCCACTAGGACTTGGAGTTTCTATCCTGATATAAGCACACCTTCGACTTTATTCTTGGTCTATATACACTTCCCCCTCACCATATTCAGTCAAAAATTTGACTTTTAAGCAATATACACTAGTCACTACTCGAAGGTTATACAAAGTAAGGTGACTTATGAATGCATTAAATGGAAATGGGATGTCAAAAACTTGAAACCATACCCACAAGGTCTATACCCTTAAACGTGTTCCAAATCATACTGACAGGTCTACTTATATGATTGAAGTCGTTCTATGGCCTTTGATCCCTTTTATGATGAACGAGCTTGGCTACATATCTTTCTATTAGAGTCCCAACTACTCAAGGACTACGATATATATCAAATCGGTAGAACTTCAATGGTTCATAAGTACCCTTTTTACTACCTTTGATGACATTTTGACACTTAGCATGAGAGCGTCAATGTGTGGAAATTATAGCCCTTTCGAATCTTCATGAGTAATGTTATCGGCTCTATTTCCATGAATCCGGGGAATAGTTTAAATTTACCTCGATCAAAATTTTTTCTGGTGGTGCGAACGGTAAACCGAAGATCTCTCTTTCTATGAAATTCATTGGTTCTTCATTCCCCGAGCCTTCTGGACGGGCTTCTAAAGATGTGATTGCCTTTGAATTTTTCTGCGATTTCACTCATGCAAATCAATTTTTCATCTTGAATAAGGCCTTCGATCTAATCTTGAAGTTCACAGCAATTACTGATATTGTGGCTGTGATATTTGTGAAATTCATATCTTTTAGTCTTATCCCTCATGCCAAGTGGAGCTCAGAGCGGGTTGGGGGTTCTCAAGTGATTATGTTGATTTGCTACTTCAAGTATTTGATCGAGAGGTAGCTTTTGTTGGGTATAACTATCATATCTGTTTCACCAGAACTTCTAATTCCTATACATCATATTTACTCTTGCTTCGTTTAGCTTTCCTTTCCCTTTCCGATCAACATGTCCTCTCAGTATATCCATCTCATTTGTAACTTTCACTTCCTATGAAATCGCGTATCTCTCGACCTTATCTATCAACTCTGTGAAGGTTGATGCAAGCTTTCTTGTTAAGGCATCGAACAATTCTCTTACCAACAGCCTTTCAGTAAATGCGACCACCGCGGCAGGTTCACTGTAGTCCCTAACTTCACATGTCTCCTTCAAGAACCTCTCTAAGTAGCTGCAAATCAACTCCTGTGGTTTTTGCTTTGTACATGACAAATGTACTATATGCTTTCTTTGTCTTCTACTTCCTGCAAAGCTGGTAATAAACTCTTGCACCATTTTCTTGAACGAATGTATGCTTCCTCGCGCGAGTCCATTGTATCATATTCATGCATCCTCTGTCAAAGTTATTGGAAAAAGTTTACAAAGTACTGCATCCGTAGCTTCCTGCAGACTCATCAACTCTTGGTACATTTCTACATGGTTCTCTAGATCGTGCGTCTCATCGTATCCACACAAATCTTTACAAGGTTAGCGAATGTGGTTTGGAACTTCTACTCTCAAGGAGTTCATGTCTTCAGTAAATCCTGGGGGCGAAGTTGGTAGAAATTGTGAAATTCTTAGACCTATTGTTTTATTTCTCTATCTTCGCCATATGGCTCTTCTGGCTTATACATGTAATTTTCGTCCAAGTCATAAAGGTTATCATCATTTCTATGCCCAAAATTATGGGAGAGTTCCTCTATCGCTCTCTATCTGACCCTATATGCCCTGCTTGCATTTTTTCTTCTCTGGATCTTAATTTCCCCATCCGACGTGGTGGCTAGTTTTCAATGAGCCAATGAATTCTTTCCCTTCATCGGGTTCTATGCTCGATTGGACATGAAGTGTGCCTCAGATTCTCCTTGGTGTTCTCCTCTTACGTCGTCTGTTGTCCCAATTATTCTGGTCATGTTCTGAGTAAATGTATGGATCTACTCTTTTAGACTTCGCATGGCCGAATCCTGTATGTGCGATGTTGACATTGGCTGTGCAGGGAGAAACATCGAGGGACAGGGTGCTGGATATGGCACAAAGGTCGATGCATACTGGTTATATGCAGATAGAAGTTAGCTCTTTTACTAGATGAGTCTCCTACTTAAACTGGCCTAAATCCAACCGAAATTTGCCCATACGGAGGCATCACAGGGTTTGAAATTAGTGCTCCAAAGTTGAAGGTCGGGATTGGGAACTTGAATTGGTTGGGTTTCAGGGTTTTTTGTCACATCTATGACTTGTGGATCAAGAGGTTGAGATATGGGGCTGGTCGGGCTTGGTTCCATTTACTCGAAGTTGATTAACTCAAACCCTCCTTCTAGCGCCAACTGTTGGAGCCAAAAGTTGTCCAGATGTATCTCTATCACACCTTCGCTCTAATCTTGCTTTCGGTTATACTTGCAAAATAATAAAGACTTTTGGTCATGGTGGTCAAGAGAATTGCTCTAGATCCACCTTTCGAAGCTAAATTCAGTAAGTTGTCTCTCTCTATTTTCTTTGAAATTACCCTCTCTCCTGAGTTGAGATGAGTTTACCTATTTATATGACTATCATTTACTTTACAGATGCCTCCTTACATGTGGAAGTTTTTACATTTGTCCATTCAATATGCTTTTAGGTTCGACGGGTGTCATTTGCATGTCCGATGTGTGTCCTTATTGGGTTGGCTCTTCGTAAGGAGGTTTGCTTTAAAGTCAGTACCTTCGAGCAGATGTTGTTGATGATGTCACATGTCTCTTCATTAGCTGTCCATGTTTGTTCTAGTGATTGGGTCCACTTTACACCCCTGCCAATTCTATAATTTTAGATTAAAAAATATAAATATAATATTGTGAGCTTCATTTTTATATTATATAAAATCATGTACATAGCATTATAATTACTTACAAATTTAGCTCGATGAATGACTTATACCTCCTCGTACATCAGGGTGATTTAGATTTAGTTCTCATTAAACTATTTTATAAATATGTGAGTAGTTTTTTTTTTCTTATTATAAATATAATTGTATTCTGATTATGAAAATAAATGTTCAAATCACGAAAGTTACACTTGATCTTTAAAAGTTTCAACATCCTATAATCTGTCCATTGTCGACTTCGAAAAAAAATATATAACCACAGTTTGAGCATGATTCATGACATTCATGTTAATACAATCTATATAATCACCAATAAAACTAGGACTATCAACACATCATTAAAAATTTTATTTAAATAATATGTGATAAATGAGATATGTTACGATTATTATGCATCTTTGTGTCATTTGAATGTTTCATAACACGCAAGTTTGGAATATAAATTGTAATTCAACTTCAAATTCTTAATATTATCGATAGACCACACATGCTGGATTTCCTTTTATTAATCAATTGGTCCTTTCCCTTCTTCTAATAGTTCAAACATGATTTAATTATCTTTAAAACAAGAATATGCTAACTGTCAGCTTTGCATATAACTATTAATAAAGAAAAGTAAAAAAGAAAGAGTCCTGGTAATGGTAATTAGCTGGTCCTTTTGCATCATTTATGCTTAAATAAAACCTAAAAAGGTTGTATGTCATCATTGCAAGTAACAAGTTGACCAGCTGAGCGTTTTATATTTTAGTTGCGAGCAAACAACTTAGTTTGCAAGCGAAGCCTTAGATTTAAAATTTTAATGTGCATGTTCAATGAGTACCAGTACCAGTTAACAGATATGCACGGCAGAATTTTGGTTTCTTGGAAGCAAAAGCTGTTCTTAAATACACACATCTATACATTAAATAAATTTTACTTGTTTTGTTATACTTGATATGTATTATAGTGTATATAGTACAAGATTGAATTATTTTGTTCATCGAACCACAAGCTTATGGCTGACATGTAGCGTGGACTGCCAACAGTCAATAGATTTGATAAAGCAAATATAATATAATTTTGTTGTTACAATTATTATTTTTGTTGTCTTTTAAGAAATAATTGTTGAAGGGAAATCTATTGTGATTTGTAGAAGTGGCGAGTTGTTTAGGTGTCTCTATCATCTTTAATTTAATTGAACCAGTTGAGAAGGAATAAACAAATTAAGTTGATTAGTCTGGAATATTCCTTTTTTTTTTTTTTGTCTGAGAGGAATATACTTATTATAGTGCTTTGAATGTAATAATAAGAGGGTAATTTTCACTTTCATCCCTAAATTTTGATGAAATATTACATTTTTATTTACGAATGCACTTTTAGTCTCAATTATTTTTAACGCTTGATAAATTCATCAAATTAATTCCTCTAATAAAAAAACTAATAATCAACTGTCACAGAATATATATAAAGACCAAAATACTCTTAATCATCTTATTTTACTTTAATTAAATTAAAACAAAACAAAAATAATTTTACACCAATCATGAATCGCCACATCATCATTTATAAATTAAAACATTTATGTAAAATATAATTAAAAATCATTTTTAGATCAATCATGAAATGCCACGTCATCATTTTATAAATTAAAATATTTATATAAATATAACTAAAAACATTTTTTTTACTTTATAAACAATTTTCTTTTAAATTAAAAAAAAAAAAAAACTTCAAAGTCCTAGGTTCGATCAATGGAAAAGTTTCCCAACTTTGATCAAGCACAAAATTTCCAGAAATTAAACACAAATAATTAATAATGTGATATGATCCTTTAGCCATCTAAAGAATCCAAACACAAAATAAAAATATAGATATATTAAAAAAAAAAGAGTGAATTGCACAACACCCCCCTCAGGTTTACCCAAAAACAGATGGAAATATAGTTATATTTTTATTACACAAAACCCCCATACTTTACTTAACTTCTGTTAACAGTGAAGGGCATTTTGGTCTTCTCCTAGGATCCATACTATCTCCCTTTCTCATCTCATCCACTCACCATCATCACCGGTCATCTTCATTTCTCTATTCGCTCTCTTCTTCCAGTTTATTCCTCCACTCCACCGATCTGAGCTTCTCGTTCCTCCAGTTCATTCCTCCACTCCACCGATCTGAGCTTCCACTCACCATCATCGCCGGTCATCTTCATCACCTCTCACCCACCATTAAAACTTTTCATTTCTCTCTTCGCTCTCTTCCTCCAGTTCATTCCTCCACTCCACCGATCCGAGCTTCTTGTTCCTCCAATCTGTTCGTCTCCACCATCGCACAGCTCTATCACTCTCTTCCCTCTCCACCGTCGCCCAGATCTAGCTTTCGTTCCTCCAATCTATTCGTCTCTCCACCGTCGCACAACTCTATCACTCTCTTCCCTCTCCACCATTGCCCAGATCTAGCTTCCCGTTCCCCTCTCCACCGTCGCACAGATCTGGACGATGACGCCATCATTAATCTTGTCTCCTTCAATGCGATCTCCCCTTCCTCCTCCGCTCCTCCCCGCCAACTACCTCCCCCGATGATCTATTAGTTTTCATGTTTATTTTTTTTTATGTGTTTGGTTTCTGTGTGTATGTTTGGGTTTTATGTTTATAGATGATGAAGATGTTTTTTTTTTAGTGTTTGGTTTTCTATGGTGGACGTGTGATGGAGCTGTGTGGACTGGAGAGGGAAGAGAGGAGAGAGTTTTCTATGTTTGGTTTGCGTGGTGGACGTGTGATGGAGCTGGACGGACTGGAGAGGGAATAGGGAAGAGAGAAGAGAGAGTTTTCTGTGTTTGGTTTGTGTGGTGGAGCTGTGATGGAACTGAACGGACTGGAGAGGGAAGAGAGAGTTTTCTGTGTTTGGTTTGCGTGGTGACCGGCGATGAAGTTGGCCGGCGATGGTGAGCGGTGAGATGATAAAGAGAGAGTCATCTTTAAGATCTCGAGTGAAAAGACCAAATTACCCTTCACTGAGTTAACGTTGACAAAAGTCAACGTTAACTATGGGGGTTTTGTGCAATAAAAACGTAATTATGTGTTCATCTGTTTTTGGACAAACTTGGGGGGAGTACTGTGCAATTCACTCTAAAAAAAATGAAGAACCAATGACCAAGATGAACATGAAGAACAATATGGAAACTGATGCCTGAAAACCAGGATCAACGTCGATCTGGGTTTCGAAACTTAGATCGATATGGATTAAGGATTCCAGAACCATGTTTGGTGATGGAGATTGTCGACCATGGAACTAAACCACCCCCCACACCACCACTAATCAACCAAATCCTATTAGAAAAAAAGTAATTTGTATCAAATGCTTACTAATTAAATGAAATCACAAAAATAAATAAATAAAGAATTGAAAAGAACCGGATGACAGAAGCTTACAAATTTAATACAATGTCCTAAGACAGAAATTTGACACCCCTTCTCTGTGCTTTGAAGGTCTGTTGGTCTTTGTCTTCCCAGGATTCGACTGTCAATAATCTGGATTCGCAACATTTGAAGCAGATTCTAGCAAACTGAAATTTATAAAATATATATAGGAACAGAAAAAGAAGAAAGGAAAAATCAAGTGTTTTTAACTAAATTAAGGATTGATCTTTATAGAATAAATTGTGTCAATTCAAAAAGACACATCTGTATTAATGGACACAACTATTGTCTTTGACAGTTTTTTTTTTTTTTTCAGTCAAAATTCAAATTCGATTTTTTCAAATTCAAACATAAAATTCAAATGATACTGAATCAAATTAAAAAAATTAATTGTGACATAGGATGACTCTTTAAATCAAAGACCAATGCCCTAATAACCCTAAGGCCCAAGGCCAATCTTTGATATATTTATGAGTCAAAGCTACATCCAATTTAAGTCTAAGCTTTATCATTTATTTTGTCCATTCTATAAGTCTTAAAAGCTACCATTTTATAAATAAACAATTCTCACTCTATTTTTTCAATGTGGGATTTATTTCCATTCAAACATTATTTTTTCTAACAAATCCTTCATAATCTCTTTTGACCACTAATCAATCAAACATAACCCCACCCTTTACCTATCACAATACCAAACTTAGAGAGAGAGAATGATAAAAAGAAGAATCAGTACCCACAACCGATAGTAATGATATCGTTGGATAAGAGACAGAGTGAGAGAAAGAGAGATAAATGGAGGAGTGAGAGAAAGAAGAACTTTTTTATTTTTTTGTAAAAGCATCTAGTTTCAAAAATCATATGGTTTTTTTTTTTTTTTAAATCACCCAAAAATATTATCCAAATCTATGCCTAAATGATGTGGCATATAAATTATCAACATCTTATAAATCATGAGATGATGTGATAATTCATAGAATGTTGACAACTTACATGCCATATCATTTGGGTTAAATTTTTGTGAAGTCTAGTATAACACACACACACTCTATATATATATATATATATATATATGTATATGTATATACATACACACACACACACATTCTCTCTCTATATATATATACATACACTACTAAATATTAACATTACACAAAGTTTGTGTGAATATAGTTTGTACGGATAGTTTTCTTCTCTTTGTGTAAGTCGTTATCTCCAAATTATGTAAATAGAAACTAAAACCACACAGATAATAATTTATCTTAGAGGTCCCAATAGATTTCAAACTCATTCAATATCAATTTTTAGAAAAGGAAAAATACATTATCCAAAACACCAAATCATTGATTACTACCAAATATTAATAATGCACACGGTTAACATAAGTCCAGATATGTTTGTTGAGGCATGTTAGAGCATCTCCAATGCAAATGTGGATTATTTTTCACAATCCATTGTCATATCATCAATGTTCAAGGAATTGTTTTCTAGGTGGCATTGAATAACAATTGATAGATATTGAAATTACAAAATATTCTCCAATGCTTTCATTCAAGATGGGAGATGGATTTAGAGGTGAAAAGAAGAAGAGATGAGTTGAGAGAGAGAGAAGAGAAGTTGTATTTAATGATTTGCTGAGTCAACTAGTAGAGGTCTGTCTAACAGACTCTCTACAAGTAGACGGTCATCTTCATAATGTCTACTTTTTTTTTTGTCAACTCAGCTTGATAGTGGAGATTGACATCTATATTAGAGAGATCATTTTTTATACAATCCTATGTGGCATCTTATTTTTCTACAATTCATACTAATATTGAAGATGTTCTTAGATAGACTCTCATAAGACACTCTGCCTTCTTATATGGACATGTGTACATATTTAACTTTTTGGACATAAAAGTTGGAGCCAAGCCATTATAAATCAATTTTTTTATCAATTTTTTTTTTTTTAATGATGACAGGGGGATTTAATTCATAGAAAACAACTCATACATTTGACAATAATGGAATTTAAACTCTTAACCTCTTAAGATCAAATGAGATATTCAATCATTCTTATTAAGAGGTAGTGTGCCAAATCATTTATAACTTAAATCAACCAACGTCATAAAGGGCAATCTAGGAAGATAGGCTGTACTCTTTTCTAACATATTGTGACATTAAAAAGATTTTGAATCTTTAAAAAATGACATATTTGCATGAGGAAAAAAACAAATTTTAACATTGAAAATAAATAAAATCCACAATTACGATGTTAAAGTTATGTAATTAAGTATATCATATCCAATCAAATTTTTCACTTTAAAGTTGATGGGTTTTATTGAAAACCAAGTCATTTGAGACTTTAGAGTTGGAAAACTAACTCGAATTTGAGATCCTTGTAAAACTAGTCCATTTTGCACTCGAATGTAACAATATTGTCGTTAATGACACACCAACCACACATTAACAACCACCTCACTTCAGCATCTTTTTCCTTCTCACCATTTCTCCCAATCTAATACCTCATTTGCAAATCTTTATATTTATATACATTAAATAACCGAAGTCCATCTCTCTTCTTAGCATCTCCTAGTTGCCCAACCTTCTTGTTGGATTTTAAAGGTATGTCATTATATATATATATATATATTTAATTTCTAATTTTAAAAGTTCACTTTACAATTAATTGTTTTGATAATATATATATATAAATATATATTGCTCAATGAAAGTTTTATGGAACAATTAGTTTGAGTTTCTTATTAGTTAAGTTGGTTATTACATGTATTTTAGGTTGAATCCTAAAGCCATTTATATGTTTATTTGATTTTGAAGTTTAAAAGTTTACTTTAGGGTTTAGATTTGATAGTAACTTTTTTTTTTTTTTTGGGCTCAATGATAGTTTTTGGGAACAATAAGTTTCGGTTTCTTGTTAATTATGGTGGTTACATGCGTTTTAGAATTGGATTCATATTAGTTTTCATGAGTTTGTTGATTTCTTTATTTTTCATATACTGTTGAGAATTCTATACTGGGTTAGAAAATCCAAACTTGAGAATTCGTAACCTTGATTAGAATTCCAAACCTAGTTTGGAAATTGCAACTATGTTAAAATTTCAAATCTAATTAGGGAATAGCAACTGAATTTCAAATTCCAACCGTTGTTATGAAATCATAACTCAATTGGAAAATCCAAATGGTAACAGAGTTTAGGATAATATTTATTATTTTTTCAATGCATTTAATAGGTTTTATTTTCTATTAATATATTATTGTATATATTAATTAATTTATATATTACTGATATATGTTTTATGATTATAATAGGCGGATGACACAGGCTAATTGCTATGTTGTGTTTAAAGGTTACAAATACGGAGTTTATGAGCCATGGGATGAGTGTGAGAACCGAATTGATGGTTTTAAGGGGAGCTTTGTCAAGTCATATAAGTCTTTATCTGAGGCATGTAAGGAATACACTTTATATCCTCACGATGGAATATGAAGGGTATTCCAACCAGTGGAAAAAAATTGCAATTCCAATCAATTTAGCGAGTGGTCGAATTATGTGATAGTTTCATTTGTGGGAATTGCTGTAGGTTTTGTTGTATCTTTTTTAATTTAATATGTTAGTTGTGGTATGTATTGATTATGTTTTCCGAAGATAGTTCAAACAAGTTTGTAGTTCAACATGAACTTTATTTCATAATTTGAATTTGATAGTTGTTATTTACCTATAAAAATGATTGAAGATTAGTTAATATATTTAAGGATAACAAAAATATCCGATCCGATCCAATCTAAACCAAACTAAACTCAGTCTAGTTGAGACAGGTTTAAAGAGGAAAGTAACGACCAATTTGAGACATAGGTCGGGTTTGAGGCAATCCTCAAAAATTTCATATTGGGTTAAGGGCAAGTTTTCTTACCCCGACTCGACCCTGTAACCTGGTCTATATATAAACATTTAAAAAAAAAAAAAACTCTAAACTACGGTTGTATATTAAAGAAAGTCTTGTATTATTAACTTTCAAAGTTTTTATATGAATTTGAAACTCTTTTAGAATGATTGTGGATATCATAGTTAATTTGTCTCTTTTTTTGTTTGTATTTTTATTTTTTGATATTAATTATATCATTAGTTAAAAACTAAATCAGGTCAATGGGTCAGGTTCGGTACAAGTCCCTCCAATTGAGTTTGGGTTTGGGACGGAAAGTAGCGACTAGTTTGGGGCACAGGTCGGGTTTGGGGCATCCCTCAAAAATTTTGGATTAGATTTGATAAGGACCAAACTTAATCCGATCCAACTTATTGTCATCTCTAAATATATTATCGGAGAGTGCTTTTGTTTAAACAATTTACTTATGGTGATGTAAAATGTTGACAGGTTTAAGTATATATATGAGCATAATATTGACAAGTAGAATGTAGCTAGGTACCAAGTTTTTATGTATAAAAAAAGTTGACAGGTAAAATCTTACCAAGTTTGGATTATGCTAACAGGTTTATATACAAAAGGTATATTTTATAAAGATAAGCAAAGTAGCATATATCCTTAAATTTTTATACGTATTTGTTATTATTTCTTGGAGTTTGTTTTATTGTTTTATGTATGCTAGTAGGTATTTTAGGACTTAATGCTTGCACATGCTTGTTTATCATTACATGATTTGAGGTTGTGGATTTCAGACCAAATGGAGATTTTCACAACATGTTTGATAACATATCTGCCCTAGGGTAGCAGAGGAATATGGGTTCGCTTGGGTGACAAGTGGGTGGATCATAAGATGCCTAAGGGTGACAGACTAGTATTCTCATAAAGCATAAATTGATTCACCTAGGTAATAGATATCTTAGACGTAATGAGCCTTTATCTACTCGATACCATCAAGAGATAGGTGTTAGTTAGATGATAACATGTTTGATATATATCGAGAGAGAATATATTGAGAGGGATAGTGACACATTAGGGTAATAAATGTATGTTGAGTAGATATTTTAGTGCTTAATATTTTGTAGGTAACTGGCCATTCTATGCATGATTTGAAGCTTATGTTGAGACCGAAAGGAGATACATACAACATGTTTAATGAAATGTCTGTCCTATGTGTGGTTAGGTGTTTATACTAATGCTCCTTTATAGTCAATATTGGTATCTTAAGCTTCAAGAACCCTTAGTCAATGCATGACCATAGAAAGATAGCCATGGTTAGGTGAAAGTATGTTTGGGCGCTCATATCTCGATAGAGAATTTTCAAAAGCATTAGTGATAATTGACTGTCAACATATGCAACCAATAGGATTGTAATGTGATGTTGACTAAGTTCTATAACTAAATAGAAACTGGAATCCTGACACCTTTTACTCATTTATTTTGACTAGGACTAGTTTGGTAATAGTTTCTCACATCTTTGTGTAGATGATACTCAACACACCATTTACTCTAATGTGAATTAGCAACCCCAAGATTTAGGTTAAGTTTTTGACGTTGTTGCTAGGGATTTGTTCAAATTGGTTGTTTAGATTTAGTTCCTAGTTTCTTTCAATTTTGTGTTCTTATTTTTGTTTTTGCAGGTTTTTATTTTTATTTTTATGCAAAAAGGAAACGATCTTGACAATGAGGCTTCTCTTCAACTCCAAATTCATCTGTCTTACCTAGATGTTAAATCGCATACCAAAACCCACCTAGGTAATATTTCTTTTCAATATTTGTTTTGTTTTGTCTTTAAAACTCATACCCTTTTTCCCATAAATTTTACTTTGTCTGTGATGTTTTAGTTCATGTGTGCCTATTGTTTTTGGTTTTATTTTTGAGTGGATTATTTGTTTTGCCTTAAGAGATTCATATTCATTTTGCCATAAAGTCTTGTATTGTCTATGATGTTTGATTTAGGTTTAGGGGTGTGGACTTCAAAAGTTTTAGTTTTTATATGCCTTTTTTATTTTGTGTTTTGAATTTCATATCTCTTTTGCTATGAAATCTTGCGTTGTCTATGATGTTTGATTTAGGTTTGAGAGTATGGATTTCAAAAGTTTTAGTTCTTGTGTGAAATTGTAATATTGGTTATGTGTGATGTAAATATGTGTTATGTTTCTTATTGCTATGTATATATATTTCATGAGTTGTCAATATTTTGAGTTTTGTTCATATTTTGATTTTGTTTGAAGCCTTCAAACCTTACTAACATTGGGAGTAATATTAGGTCTAGGTTTGAGGCGAGGTTAGTTAATTTGTTAGGTTGATTTTACTTTTAGGTTGTTTATATATACCTTTTGCATAGTTTTCAATTTTTAGGCAAATGTTTTTCAAAAATTTTGGTACGTTATAAGTCTTTCGTGCGAGTTGTATATATTAATGCATTACAGCTCTCATGAAACATGTAAGATCATGTTGGTAAGTTTATGGATAGTGAGTAAAACACTGTTTTATAGAGCTTTGTATGTTTGTGATTGTTTGCTCAACTAGGCTTAAGATGTTATGGTGACGATGACCTGCTAAGAGATGTCATGGTTAATAATGGAGACTTCTCGTGTGAGTCATTGAGCCTTAAATTTCATTTTAAATGCTGTTTTAATTCAAATCACAAACACTCTTCTTGTGCTTCAAATTGAGTAGATTGATCTCATTTAAACTTTGCATTAGATATTGATGACATGTCTTACATGAAATAAATTGTTTACTTTGCTTATGAGTTAGACAAATTTTGAGATGTGATACTAGGTGTTATATGCTTAAAGTTAGTAAATGACTCAATGATGTCCCTACCCTCGTATGCGTGCTCCAATAGCCAATTTGACGCCAAACACACAATAAGTCTAATTTTTATTCATGCACTACAAATTCTCATTTCAAGCTCGAAATAAATATTGCCTCACCCTTTAAAGCTTGAGATCTATTAGAAACAAAGTAAGTTAAGAAAGTTGGGGAGTAAAAATGAAAAGTATATTGGTGAATGTGAGATGTACTTACAAAAATTAAAATAAAGCAAAAACAAAAGCAAATAAGGAAACATAGAAAATGAAACAAAGAAAGACAAGTGAAATGAAAAGAAAAATGATTACGAAAAAAAAGTAGTTGAAAAGAAAAGAAGGAAAGAAACCTAGGGGGTTGAAAAAAAAAATCAAAAGAGATATGTGTCTTAATGAATGCATCATTCAATCTTTTAATGTGATCTTAGGTTCATTTTTGAACTACTTATCCTTTCTTTCTTTAACCCATTTACCTTTGGTCACATTATAACTTAGAGAAAAGCCTAACTGATCTCTTAAGGAGTTGGACTCACTTATGATGACAAACAATGTATGATATGTTCTTAAGCTTCAATTGTCCATTCATGAGATCCTTCACATGCTTATAAGCATCTTTTTATATATTTATATTCATATGCAAGTAATATATTGAAATTTTCTTATGCATAAATTGTGTATATTTGTGAGTGTGTTCTGCTTAGGTTCCAAGAGCTTTAAAGAGAAAAATCTTGTAAGTTTTAGAGTCGATGCGAATTATATCATAGCCATTTTGATTGCATTGTTGCTGTTAGTCCATAACATCTTGAGTTATGGTCTAGGCTTCTTGCATGAAGTGCACAGTTCCTTGCATAATGTTGTGGTCATTACTTTATGGATGATTCGACATTTTTCTTTAAATTTCATCTGAGCTACATCTTATCAGTTTTCTTTTTCTTATATAAATTCATTTGTGGGTATCGTAGAATTTAAAACCCTTAAGAGACACAACTTCCTCACTAGAGATATATAAGGGTTTAAAAGCACATGGTATACGCTAAATGTCATTGTGAAGGCCTACCAAAGTGGCTTAGAAAAATATAGGTAGCATGCTTGTTTGTTTTAATTTCTTTTGTTTTCCTAGTTTGCTCAAGGATGAGCAAAAGTTATGTTTGAGAGTATTTGATCGGGCTAAAACATGGCACAATTTCATGCCTCTAATCCTATTTGACATGATGATTACTTGAGCAAATTACTGGTGTTTTAATGTTTTTGTAGTTGTTTTGCATAGTTGAGTAAGTTTTGGAAGTTAAACAAAGTTTGGAGGAATTTTGGATTAATTTTGGGAAGTTTTGAAGCTTAAAGAAGTCGAGACCCAAGAGTGTCAGGACATGCACCTTGCGACCCAACTAGCAATTTTCGGGCCTAAAGTGCCATTGGACTCAATGCGAGGTGCATCCAACAACCCATTAAGCGTTATTGAACCTTAGATGATCCTTACTTCCATCATGAGATATAATCTGCGTCGCAAGCAATGTATCTTGACAAAATAAAAGAGAATTTTTGAAATATTTTTTTTAATCATTTCTCTAATAGAATTACAACATATAGACATAAAAAATAATCAGATCCCTTAATCCTAGGCCTATTATAGGAAGAAATACAGCAGTAATTATAGCAAGAATATATACGGCAATAATGAAAATCTTAGAAAGATAATCAAGGGATATACAGCTATAAAAAAAAGAAAAAAAAAAAACTAAATAAGGAAAGAAGAATATATTGACATCCCCCATCAAATTGATGCAGGTAAGTCTAGCAACATCAATTTGCTACTGAGAAACTTGTGTGGTTGGCGTGACAAAGCTTTTGTAAAGACATTAGCTATTTGAAGATCAGTAGTAAGATGAGGAAGAGTGATAACATCGCGAGGAAAGACCTCCCTAATGTAATGACAATCCACCTATATGTGTTTTGTGTGTTCATGATATACTGGATTCGTAGCTATTTGAATGGCACTAGTATTATCACTATGAAGCAGAGTAAGATCAGTTTGAGGAAATCCAAGTTTGGAAAGAAGACCATGTAACCACACAATTTCAGAACAAGCTACAGAAATGGCTCTGTACTCAGCCTCTGTGGAAGATTTTGAGATACAGTCCTGCTTCTTACACTTCCAAGAAATCAAGACATCTCTAATAAAAATGCACCAGCCTGTTGTAGACTTCCTAGTATCCGGGCATCCAGCCCAATCTGCATTACTATACGCAGTCAAATGAAGAGCAAATCTTGTAGGAAAAAATAACTCATAAATAGGTAACCCAATTAAGTATCGAATAATGCAACGAACTGTATCGAGATGAAGATATCGAGGCGATTGCATAAATTTGCTAACTATATAAACAACATATGAGATATCAGACCTTGTAATTGTGAGGTAGATAAGACTACCAACAAGTTGCTTATAAAAAAAGGATAAGGCAAAAGCTCGCCTTCATCTTTTCGAAATTTTACATTCACCTTCATTGGCGTATCAACAGCAGTAGCATCCTTTAAACCAACTATCTCAATGAGATCTTGGATATATTTATGCTGATTTAAGGATAAACCATGATCTCAAGAGTGAACTTTCAGCCCTAAAAAATAAGTAAGATGCCTAACATTTTTCATTTGAAATGTACTATGCAACATATTTTGAAGCTCATGATCAGCCCCTTGTCATTACCAGTGATAATAATATCATCGACATAGAATAAGAGAAATATCATACCAATGGTTGTCTTATGAAAAAATAGAGATGAATCATATTGACTCTATGTGAAAAAGAAGTTGAGAAGTGTGCTGCGAAACTTCTCAAACCAAGCTATAGGAGCCTGTTTCAACCCATACAAAGAGTGTTTTAGCTTGCAAACATCATGAGGAGCCGTCATTGACATACCGGGTGAAAGTTTTATGTAAATCTCTTCCTTAAGGTCACCATTCAAGAAAGCATTTTTTACATCCATCTGATATAAAGGCCAAGATTTAAAGGATGCAATAGCGAGAATGGTTCTCACCATGGCCATCTTAGCAACTGGTGCTAATGTTTCTTCATAATCGAGGCCATATTCTTGTTTATTGCCAAGAGCAACCAATCGAGCTTTGTATCTATCTAAGGATCCATCAGACTTGAGTTTTACAGTATAGACCCACTTACTACCAATCGACTTAACATTTGGAGGACAAGAAACAATGTCCCAAGTATGGTTTTCTTTAAGTGCTTAAAGTTCGGCTTCGATTGCTTCTTGCCAACACTCATGTTCCATAGCTTGTTTATAACACGTGGGAATAGAAATAGAAGGCAAAGTAGTAAACATAGCCACAGGGGTTGGAAAACCATACCTTTCAGTAGGTTTGTGAGTTCTAAAGCTTCTTCAGAGAGAAGGTGGATCATTAGAAATGGGTAGAACAGGATCAGATGCCACAGGAAGATTTGGAGGAACCTCAGTGAGACCTGTAGGAGAATCAAATGCGGAAGGAGTGCGTCTACGATAAACATTATCAGGTTTAAATCTTTGTACTGGTGTTGGTGACTCAAGAAAATGCGATAAAACAAATAGAGAAGGGAATTCTAAAGTCTGTTGTGTGCTAAAGAAGGGTTGATTTTCGAAAAAAATTACATTCCTAGAGACACGAGTTCGACGAGCATGAGGATCATAGCAAAGAAATCCTTTTTGGGTTCCAGCATATCCTAAGAAAGCACACTTGACAGATCGGGCAGTAAGTTTATTTCTCTCATGTGCAGGAAGGTGAACAAAACAAACACATCCAAAAATATAAAGATTGGAATAATTTGGTGCATGCCCAAACAAGCGAAAGTAGGGAGAATCATTGTTCAAGTTGAGAGATGGTAATCTATTAATCAAATAAATAGCAGTAGACAAAACTTCACACCAAAAATGAGAAGGAACACAAGACTCAATTAGAAGAGTTCGAACAACATCAAGAAGATGACGATTCTTTCTTTCAGCCACACCATTTTGTTGTGGAGTGAAAGGACAAGAACGTTGTGATATGATCCCATGACTTTGAAGAAAAAATTGAAATTCATTTGACATATATTCACCACCTAAATCAGATTGCAAGATTTTGATTTTGGCAGAAAATTGTGTTTCAACTAAAGCAAGAAACACTTTAAACACAAAGAAAACCTCATTTTTAGATCGAAGAAAATATACTCAAGTAAAGTGAGTGAAATAATCGATAAATGTAACAAAGTACTTGTAATGTTCATGAGAAATTACAGGTGCAATACCCTCATACATTAGTATGTACAAATTCAAAAGGTTTGGTGGTACGGGTTTTATGCAATGGAAAATGAAGGGTTTTGCTTTTACCAAGTTTGCAAGATGTGCAATCAACAATATCATTATTAGAAGAAGTCGAATTTTTATTCCTAAGTAAACCAGATTTAAGCAAGACACGAAGTACATGAGAATTTGAGTGTCCTAAACGCTTATGCCACACCTGATTATTACATTAAACAGCATTACAAGCAATATAATTTGACACCAGCAAGGGTGATAGAAGCAAAGGAAAGAGGCGTCCCACTTTAGGTCCTTTCGCGATCATCTTTCCAGACACTTGATCCTACACAAGACAACCAGAATTTGAAAATTGAATAGTACAATTGTTGTCAACTAATTGGCCGACAGATATAAGATTAGTGGACAGCTTAAGAGACACAAAAACAATATTTAAAGAGGTTGAAATATCACCAATAGCTATTATAGGTAAGGAATTACCATCGGTAGTATGAATCTGAAGATTTCCTTTATATTTTTTAATATTATTTAGAGGCAAGATAGTGTTGATCATGTAATTGGAAGCACCAGAATCAAAATGCCAAGACTTAGAATCAGAATTTTTGTTACCTAAAATGCCTAAGGTAGAAAAGGCAGAAACTATCATTTGTTGGACCATTTCAGGAGTAATAGAAGACTGACCAGGACTAGGGGCATTCGAGGAACCAACCGAGACATTATAGGTAGTTTCAGATTTCTTTGGAGGCCGAGTGTAACAGTCTTTAAGGATATGTACTGTTTTCTTACAATAATTACAGAATTTCTTAGTACAATTAGTGGCAATGTGTCCAAATCCTTTCCAACTATAGCATTGGACATTAGTCATATCTCTGCCTCCTTTAGATTTCTTTTGAGCAGCGTAGGCAATAGGAATTGGAGTAGAATTTTGAGCTTTCTACTCTATGACAGCCTATGTAATGAGCCATTGTTCTTCCTTGAGAAGCTCTCCTATATAAATATCCAATAAAGGAACTGGATTTCTATTCATCAGGTTGGACCTGATGGTTTCAAATTCCCCCCTTAACTTCATTAAAAACCGGTCATGCTTGCTAGTCTCATGCACACTTTGGATAGCAATGAGTCCTTCAAGAGGTACACTTGCATACACAATATTGATGTAATCAGCCCAAAGATTCCCAAAGGAAGAATAAAACTCTTAAATTGATATACTCCCTTGACTGCGTTGACTTAACTCGAGTTCCAATTGAAACCTTCGTGCTGTGTTGCTTTGGTTGTAAATTTTCTTTAAGTAACCCCACATTTCTCTAGAGTTCTTATAAGGCTTGAGATTGAGAAGTATGGAGGGTTCCACACTTCCAAGGATCCAAGACATAATCTGAGCATCATTCACCTCCCATTTCACATATTTCTCCTTCTCTTTTTCGCTATTAGGTGCAGGATCTATCCCATCAATATGACCCCATAATTCTTTTTCCTTGATAAAGATCTAAAATTGGAATGCCCAGGCAGAATAGTTATTGCCATTAAATTGAATAAGAAAATGTTCAAGTTGTTCCAAAGACATGATTCAACCAGAAACAAGAACTAAGAGACCGAGTCCAAGAAAACAGAATAGAACATGAAAAAAAGAACAAGAACAAAACACTAAGATCTCGGAGCTAGACAAGGAACCAAATACAAGATGAAATAATCTCAGAGTTTTGGCTCTGATACCATGACAAAATAAAAGTATATTTTTGAAATATTTTTCTAAATCATTTCACTCACAGAATTACAATATATAGACATAAAAAATAATTAGATCCCTTAATCCTGGGCCTATTATAGGAAGAAATACAGCAAGAATATATAAAGCAATAATAAAAATCTTAAAGAGATAATCAAGGGATATACAACTATAAAAAAAAAACTAAATAAGGAAAGAAGAATATATTGACATATCTTTTCTCGAGTCCATCACGAGTTGCACAATGAGGCGCATCTAGCAACATAAGTCACGACTAGGTGCAAACTTGCCATTACAAGCTCGATCTCGTGCCCTAATTTTGGCTATCTATAAATAGGCCTATTTTTAAGCAAATTTAGCAAGCTTAAAGGGGTTAAGGATAGAGCTCTAGTGCTCTTCCTCCACACTTTGATGTTCATCCATCTTCCACCTTCATTTTTACCTTTCAAATCACCACCACTATCAAACCATCTTCACCCACATTCCAAAGAGGAGACTTTGCAAGAGAAGAGAGCTCCGTAGGTATAAACAATGTGTATAACCAACTTCAATTTTGTATTTGTTTTACCTCCAATTTTGTAAATATTGTTTATGAATATTTTATGTTAGAATGATGATGGATGTTGATTAATGAAATATCTTTTTGGTCATTATTACTTGGAGTTTATTTTATTACTTCATGTATGCTAGTAGGTATTTTAGTACTTAATATTTTCACATGTTTTTTTACCATTACATGATTTGAAGTTGTGGGTTTGAGACTGAAAGGAGATGCCCACAACATGCTCGATAAAATGTCTGCACTAGGTTAGGAGAGGAATATAGGTTCGCTTGGGTGATAGGCGGGTGAACCATAAGATGCACAAAGGTGACATGCGAGCATTCTCATAAAGCATAGACTGATTCACCTAGGTAATAGAGTATCTTGTACGTAATGAGCCTTTATCTACTTTGTTCCATTGAGAAATAATTGTTGGTTAAATGATAGCATATTCAGTATATATCTTGAGAGAAAATATATTAAGAGGGATAATGATACACTAGGGTAAAACATGTATGTTGAGTAGATATTTTAGTGCTTAATGATTGTATGTGATTGGCCACAATATGCATAATTTGAAGTTTGTATGTTGAGACCAAAAGGAGATATGCACATGTTCAACGAAATGTCTACCCTAGGTATAGTTAGTTGTCTATACTAATTCTCCTTTGTAGTCATTATTGATATCTTAAGATTAAACCCTTAGTTAATGCTTGACCATCAAAAGATAGGCTTGGTTATGTGAGGGTATGTTTAGATATATTTCAATGGAGAATGTTCAATATCATCAATGATAATCGACTATCAACATTTGTAATCAATAGGACTCTAATGTGATGATAACTAGTAACTATATAGAAATTGGAATCCTAACACCTTTTACTTGATTATTTTCGACTATGACAAGTTTGGTAATCGATTCACACTTTGTGGAGACAATACTTAACTCACTATTGTATTACTTGTCACAATCTCATGCGCTTGCATGTTAGTAGCCCGAGATTCGGGTCACATGTCCACTTTATTGGATATTTATCAAATTCACTTTTCGTTTTTTTTTTCTTTTTTTTTCTAGTTAAACAAATTGGGTGTACTAAGCAATGAAAGTGGTGTATTAAAACCAACAAAACAAATAATTAGGCTTGCGAAGTGCCTTGAAAATCAATAGGGTGTATTTAAAGTCCACTATATAAAAACAAAACTTATGGGCTTACAAACTAATGGGCTTTTAATTCTAAATGGGCTCATTTAAACCCATTTCCTCTATTATTCCATAATTGAGCTTGAAATAAAATTTTCTATCTATTGAGCCCTAGCTTTTAAATAATAAAAATTAGCTCAACAACAATTTAACGAAGTCCGATTCACGATATTTTTCCATTTAGATCTTAAAGTTTTAGGTGTCTTGGGTCCAAATTTATGTGCTAACTTGACCAACCTGTTTTAGGGTTATTACACATATAGTTTATGTTATATCTATTTTAATGACCTAAGAAAATGGATTGGAAAGGTCCAATGATTCAGCCCATGGGTAAAAACTCAGCAGGTCCAGAAGTTAAGATGTCATCATAAGAGCTCAAGTCATTGTGTCCGAGCTCGAAGCTCCACAACCAGAGAGCTCATAATAAGGTTCTTATCTCACCTGTCATCTCCAGCTCGCAACCTGAAGCAAGCTCAGCTTGGACGAGCTCATTTAAAGCATTTTCTAGAAGCCTGAAATAACCTAATTTGATAAGAAGTTAACTTGTCTATTTTAAAATAAATCAAATCTCGAGAATCACGGAAGCTGTTGTAGATTTGGTGGAAGCTGTTTTGAAAGTATAATTAATTTAAAATTCTTTCCTATTTCAATTGTACTCAAATTGTATCACTCTTATTCTATAAATAGGAGTTCGAAATTCATTGTAACACACGAAAGAGAAATATTATACTGTGACTCTGCCAAAATCACTAAGAAATAATCATTGACGTAGACATTATTTTGGCCGAACCACGTAAAAATACTTGTGTATTGCTCTTCCCCTTTGCCTTCTCTATTTTCTCATTTTTGTGTTTTGTTATTTGTAGGTATTGGACTTCAAGAACCCGGTCGACCAATTTCACGTGTCGACACTTTCCTATTGTGTCAAGTGACAAAATCATAAACTATATGCATCTTGTTGCATTCAAGTAATTTTGAGCTAATATCTCTTAAAAGAATTAAAAATTTTAATAAATATTTTATGTTGGTGTGATGATCATTTTGAATGAAAAAGTATAGGCTCCATCTATGTAGGTCAAAGATTTCAGTTATGACTCCATCATCTCGGGCAAGAATGTACCATTCATCACCAATCTTATTAATAGACAACCATGTTTTAGTTGGAGGAAGCAACCCACACGTGTATAACAGCTTCACTAACATAATATCAGGGCTAGCCTTTGATATTTTAGAGATCCTATGCGAAAAACTAAAATGGATCTTTTTATGCATATAACTTATATCCAACAAACTCTATTTAAAAAGTAAAAAGAAACTCATTTCGATAAAATAAAGCTGAGTAGTTCCGTTGGTAACTTAGCAGCCAAAACATCATCTTAGAATATCTACAACTCGGGTTCAAATCTGATCGACACCTTGCCCTTTTACTATACACAGTTGTGAGATTTTGTACATAATTTGAAATCTTACTTATATATTTACTTTACAAACTAATTATATAAAAAAAAATGGAAATTTATAAAATTTGGAGCCTCAAGATTTGGAGGCCCAGGCGGTCACACCTCCCGTATGTGCTTATTGCTCAGTGCCGGTCCTGCGTAGTATATACCTGACTGACTTGAGCTTGGAGAGCTTCTCACGCCTTTACTTTCCGATTGAGCATCATGCCGTGGGGTCGACAATCGTGGCAGTGAACGAGACGTTGGGATACAACCAATTGTTTAACGTGAGTTTTAGGGTGTTGGAGTGCCTATCATGAAAAGTGGTACTGGTCAGAATCATCTTACCTTCATTTACGACACTCTTTTTCAATGAATCCGATGAAGATGTAAGGAGTTTATTATGAGGAATCTGATATACATACTGTGGTAGGTGTTGGACCATCGATGGTTGAGATTGCACCTCATGGGTACTATTTGTTGTTTGTGGTGCATGCTGGTATTCCATGTACTGGTATGTGGGTGACGATAGCGTGATACAGTGTTACTTGGTCATTCACTTTATGGCTTTTGCTTGTGGTAGTCTTTCTATAAATCGCTTACCATAAAACGGCCTTCCATTTAATAAAAGAACAAAATGAGGCATTTTGAGGTAGTACACATATAGACAAATTAAAGAAACAAAATTTGTATTTTCTTAATCTTACACCTACTTGATTATAATGATAATTTTGAATACAAACTGATATATAAAAACAGGTGAAATGTAATAAATAAATGATGCAACAATATCAACTCATGTGCTACATCATTAGTTCAGATAAATTGGGTAATTTCATATGCTCAACAGGTTGCAAGAACTATCAATTCCTATTGAGAAGAGCCCAATATCAGTAAATGGCGCTCAAGCAAAGTATTACATTAAGAAATGATTTATAAGGTTCTTGAACAAATGAAGAATATTTATATATATATAGAGAGAGAGAGAGAGAGAGAGTAAAAATAAATATTCCTCTCAACAAAACTTGCAAATACTACACAACATATGATCAGTCAAGTATCAGTGATTCTGCTTGTCATGGATTCAACGTAATAAGCTAGTTCCTTTTGCCCTTGTTTCGTCGTCTACATAAGACTACAGTCCATCCATCATCCTCTACTGCCACCACGGGCCTTGACTCACTAGTTGTTACATTAGTTGGATTGCCATTTGATTTGGGTTCTGGTGCATCTACAATCATCCTTGATGTATCTTCATCACCATCTGCACTGTCATCATGACCGTCGTCATCTGCCACCTGTCACATTAAATGGGCGCAGATCAATATAAGCTGTAAATTCTTGCTTCAAACAATCAGGGTAGCTTTTTGAATCAAAATACTTTTCCCCCATGCTTTAAAAGCTCTTTCTTAAAATTCGTTGTTACTGAAGCTAGTATGATAGAACATCCCAATATTTATTTGATTTGAATTGAGGGGCCTAGACAGATAAATAAGGGCAACTTTGTGTTTATTCCATAATCCATTTGTGTTGTGTCCAGAAATAAGAACAAAATGCGTACTGCATACTAGAAAAGTGATGCCATTGAATAGTAGCCGTCATTTCTATATTCACTTTTGACACTATAGAAAGTACTATTCAGAGGAGCAAGTGCATAAATTCTTGTGAACATTGTATTTGAAGCATTCAAAATGGAAAACATAAACAGAAGCAGTGGCCTATTTTATAAAATATTACACTTCAGAGCAAAGAAAATAAGTGATATTTGAAGTCTAAGCTTGATCAAATGGGCGTACTGGAATAATTTTCCATCATCACAAAGCATGTGCTAAAAGGTTTCAAGTAACTGTCTCTCAAACAACCGTCTCCAAGCGACAAGGTTGCTTTGTCTTCCCTTTAGGGAAGTTGAAATATTCCAATCCTTGGAACAAAAGACTACTTTCACTGGGAATGGGTTGAAAGATGACTCAAAACCAAGGGAACATAACACGGAGCAATTGATTTATAAACAGGTGCAGGAAGCAAGAAAAAGCTCAAATGTTTACTTGAAGTAAGACAAGTTTACTCTATAGAGCTTAGTATTCAAAACATACTGTCATAGTTAAAATTGGTTATATATTCCACCCAATGTTGACTCTACAGTTTCTCCAATAAATCAAGCTTCAACCAGAGGTTACATATTCCACCCAATGTTGATTCTACACAATCTTCTAGAGCAAAATCCCCTACAAAATGGCTCAACCACAACAATAACATTACATCTTCTAACCAACTTCCACTCCTTAAATCTTCAACAAAATACGAAAAACATCTCCATGCCTAATAAGAGTCCTAGAATGCTAACAGATTCATGAAACGGGTTCTGTTTTCAACATGAATCCAAACTGAATTATAGTAGTTAGTAGATGATAGAGAGCGAATAACAACCACATTGCAAATAAGAAACCAAACAAAGAAATCTCCACAACAAAGCATAGAATCCCATGAAACAACCTCTGTTCACACAATCTTTAAGAGCAAAATCCCCAACAAATTGTGGCTCAAAGACACTAGTGAGTAGTGTCAAACTTTGCTCATAATCCAATCAACTTCCAATCCTTAAATCTTCAACAATATAAAAAATAAGAACGTCCGATGTATAATGCGAGTCCTACTAGAGTGATAACAATTCAAATGTTCTGTTTTCAACATGAAGCCTACTCGTAACTCTTCCTTCGAATTCCTTGAACCAAGTAAAGCAAAACCAACACTGTAATCCCAAAGTCCAAATTTGATCACAAAACTATTCAAATTCGGAAAATCTGAAAATTTGAACAAAACATGCCTAACAAAAAACAATCAACATGAACAAACCATGCCCAGGAAACCAACTTCCAGTTCTTGAATCTTCAACAGAAGACCAAACAAGAACATCCCACGCGCAATGTGAGAGTCCTACTAGAATGCTCACACATTTATAAAATAAATTCTGTCTTCAACACGAAGCCTACATTCATCACTCTCCCCTCAAATATTTCAATCAAGTAAAGCAAAGCAAAACAAAACACTAATTCAAATCCCACGTCATCAAATTTGATCACAAAACCATTTGAATTCAAAAAATCCGAAAAAACTTCACAAACCATGCCTAACAAAAATAATCAAACCATAAAAATCCCAACTTTATGATATGTGCAGAAACCATGCTAGGAAAAGGCGTGAGAAAATTGCTTTTAGTTTGCATGGACTTAGTCAATCTAGTGGAGTCAAATAAAATCGTGTTAGTTGTTTGTTTGTTACTGCATGTAGTGGCTGGTGTTAGTTATTTGTTTCCTTGATTACTGCATGTAGTGGCTGGTGTTAACAGCCTCAATTCCTTATTTTCTTCCTTGTTTGTAGCTGAAAATTCTCTTCAGCTGAGTATATGTATGAATTCTGTAGTAAGTAATAGAACTGAACAATTATCAAGCAAAATTTCCAGTCTCTCTTTGCTCTTCCCTCCTTCTAATTGTCTGACATCCTTCTCAACTTCTTCTTAAACACAAATTCTCTTAACATTTGGTATCAGAGCCTGGTTCCGAGCATGGAGACCCGTAACAAATCCAATGCCGAATTCCGTAATGAAGTCGTTGAAATTCTTGCTCGTCATGAGTCAAGTTTCGAACTCATGAACAACAACTATAACCAAATCAATTCCACCCTTCAAACAGTCCTCACAGAATTACAAGCTCTACGTATCAACCCGTCCACCAACATGCCAAGTACAGAGGTGAACCCCTTTGCTGCTGGTGAAACCTCCCACAACCCAACAATATCACGCACTCAGAATTTTTCCAGCACCTCACATGCGCACAATCAAACCCACTTAAAGTTGAATTTTCCTACCTTTGGAGGCGATGATCCGACGGGATGGATTTATAAAGCAGAACAGTATTTCGAGTTCAAGAATATTGCTTTCCATCAACGAGTACAACTAGCTTCATTCCATTTAGAAGGGATCGCATTGCAATGGCATAGATGGCTCAGTAAGTTTAAAGGGCCACTCTCTTGGGATGAATTTACTAAAGCCATCCTCCACCGTTTCGGTCCAACCGATTACGACGACCCATCCGAGGCACTCTCAAGACTCAAGCAAGATTCTTCTGTCCAAGCCTATCAAGAAGCCTTTGAGCGGCTCTCCCATCGTGTCGACAACCTTCCTGAGCACTATTTGGTGGGATGTTTCATTGCTGGGTTGAAGGACGCTATCAGATTGGATGTCAAGGTCAAGCAACCAAAGACATTGGCTGAAACTATTGGTGTAGCCCGTCTCATTGAAGAACGCAACCACCTACAAAGCAAAACCAACAACTTCTTTTGTGACCAGCCGCAAAACACACCTCAGAAAACTACCACAAACCCATCAGCTGGTCTTCTTGGACCCCCTCCAACTTACAAGTCGAACCAGCAGACTGCTTCAACTTTGGTTCGCCGAATTACAGGACAGGAAGCCAAAGATCGAAAAGAGAAGGGGCTATGTTATTATTGCGATGAAAAGTTCGTTCCGGGGCACCGTTGCAAGCAGCCACAACTCTTCATGATGGAAGATTTAACTGAATTTGATCCTTGCGGACAAGGATAATTTGAGGGGGATGGAATGATATGTGCAGAAACCATGCTAGGAAAAGGCGTGAGAAAATTGCTTTTAGTTTGCATGGACTTAGTCAATCTAGTGGAGTCAAATAAAATCGTGTTAGTTGTTTGTTTGTTACTGCATGTAGTGGCTGGTGTTAGTTATTTGTTTCCTTGATTACTGCATGTAGTGGCTGGTGTTAACAGCCTCAATTCCTTATTTTCTTCCTTGTTTGTAGCTGAAAATTCTCTTCAGCAGAGTATATGTATGAATTCTGTAGTAAGTAATAGAACTGAACAATTATCAAGCAAAATTTCCAGTCTCTCTTTGCTCTTCCCTCCTTCTAATTGTCTGACATCCTTCTCAACTTCTTCTTAAACACAAATTCTCTTAACACTTTACCTCAGAAAACAACAAAATCTCCAATTTTTATCACAACAATGATCAAATCACCAAGTTGCAATCACAAACACCAACTTAAACATTTACATACTTCTAAAATAAAAAATAAAAAACTGAAATCATTAAATACCGACACCGATTGCGGCGGTCTGTTTGGCGCGCGAGAATGTGATGCGTAAGGATGTTTGAACATCGAAGTTTGGGTTCTGTTAACGTCAGGAAAATGGTTTTCCTTAGCCAACGAGATTGTTTTCAGGCCCAAGCTGCAATCCATAGAAAATAAGAGAAAGAAAGGAGAAACAGAGGCAGAGAGGAAGAAGAAAACGAGAGGAGAAAGGAGAAAAGCACGCAAGATCTACGTGGTTCAGCCAAAGGAAAGACCTACGTCCACGGCACCGGCGCCTGCTCCGATGAGGGGCGCGGCAATCACTGTTATTACTGTTCATTTCGTTACAGCTGTAGAGAGAGAAAACAGTAGAGAGAGAGAGAGCCAGAAAGAACCAGCCCTTTTACAGTGAAAATCACCCATATTTATCGGGAAAGAGAGGAGCTACAGTAATAGTACAACTTAAATAGGAAAGCATTAAATGCATATTACAATTTTCAAGGTATTCTGTCACAAAGTTTGAGTCGTCTGACATGGTAGGTGAGATCCCCGAAAATCGCGCTGCTAACATCTGAGAAGGGCTTGGCGCGTGCACGTCACGCTGTCCACGAGTTGGGGTGGTTTTTGGGCGGACAGACCCGGGCAAGCAGATCTGAGCGAACAGACTCAGCGGACACGACCAACGGTCAAACGGAGAAATCAGCGGTCAGTCTGGCGAACAGAATCAGCGGTCAGGCTGTCAGCGGACAGGATCAGCGGCCACACTGTCAGCGAACAGGCGGAGAAATCAGTGGTCAGGATGTCAGCGAGCAGGCTGTCAGCAGATAGCCGGGCGATGGGCCGGGCGAGCAGATCTGGACGCATTGTCGCTGCTGGTTGCTGTCGGAACTTTTTGTCAGCAAATGTAAACCTCAAGAACACATCCATTAAAACAAGAACTTTGAGGACGCAAATGGCATCAATCGGGGTACCCCTGGTTGCCACGCTATACAACACGAAAATCCTTTTCCGAAAACATATTATAATAGCCAATCCGACATCCGAGCACAAAGTTATGCCCGTTTCTTTGGACCAGTCACTTGGGCCCCCTGTCTGTTGGGACGGTTTTAGCAGGTTATCTTACTGGGCCTCTGGGCTTTTACCAGCCCATTTGCGGTAGCCTAAAAATACATATAACAGGTTCCAACATTTTTGAATTTTAAGTCAACCAAATCTAGTAACAAATACAACTTAGATTGTCTAACATGTTTTGAACCATTGTACCGTCTATAAATTTCAGGTGATCGACTCTGCTGAGTCAGATGACACACGTACTGGACCGTGGTAAGTCTGCTGAACCACGTCATCAGCAGTGCTGAGGCACTTGGAACAACTCGTCCACAGTGCTGAGTCAGCTGAACAGGTCATCGTTAATGCTGAGGCAGCGTGTAAATGCGTGTTCATGCTGAATAAGCTTGTACAAGTCATCTCCCCCGCTAAGTCAACCATTACAATAGTCGACGATGCTGAGTCAACCTGTACACGCCATAGTGTGTTGGGTCAGCTTGTACACGTTATCGTCGTCGCTCGGTCAGCCTGTACACTTCATCACATTTGCGGAGTCTATTGGACGCATCATCGTTTTAGCTTAGTCATCTTGCACACATCATCGTATTTAACTAGTCAGTCTACACACATCATCGTAGGTGTTGAGTCAGTGTTTATACGTCATCCATGCACTAAGTCAGCTATTACATATCATTGATACTGTTGAATTAGCTGCTACAAGTCATCGTATTTACTGAGTCATTCGAAATACGTCATCGTCGTTGCAGAGTCAGCTCAAACACATCATCGAAGTTGCTGAGTTAGCTTTTACACGTCATTGAAAGTGTTGAGTGAGCCTGGACATGTCATCCAGAATGCAAGTCATTTTAAGCATGTCATCATTTTAGGTGAGTTAAACCGTAGACACCATCATAGGTGCTAAGAAGGTTGGACACGTCATTATATGTGCAGAATCATTAGTACAAGTCGTCATCCATGTTGGGTCAGCATAACCACGAGGTCATTTTTACTGACTCATCATATACATATCACCCCCATCGTTGCGTTAGCTTATCCACGTCATCTTTTAAGCTGCGTCAGCCTCAACAAACTATCTTATATACACATTAGTACGAGGGCTGAGTCAGTAGGAACACATCATTGCACATGTTGAGTCAACTTATACACATCATCAATAAGTTGAGTCAGCTCCTACACATCATCACTTAGAGCTGAGTCAACTCGTGCACGTCATCATGTGGGCTGAGTTAGCTCCAACATGTTATGTAACTGCTGAGTTAACAAGATTACATCATCGTCATTGCTGAGTCAACTCAAACACATCATGGAAGGCATTGAGTCAATTTCTAAACGTCATCATCTATGCTGGGTTAGCTTGCACACATCATCACTCGTATTGAGTCAACTTACCCATGTCATAGCTCTTGTTGAGTCAGCGAATGCCCGTTACAGTCACCACATGTGCTGAGTCAACTTATACATGTCATCAGTATGCTGAGTCAGCTATTACACAACATCTGAACACATCATTCGGCGTGTTTAGTTAGCATTCTCATGTCAGCATGCCAGTTGAGGCAGTTTATACACGTCATGAAGTCTGCTGAGTCATCGTCCCTACGTCATTATATAAACACCACAGGTGCTGACTCACCTAGCTCACTTTATTGTGCAATGCTAGCGTGGCGTCATGAGATATATTGCCGACTGCCGGTTGCATTTACGAACTGGGATAACTACAATAACTTCCCTAACTTTCGATCAAATTGCACTTTCTGAATAAATTGCACAAAAAAATATTTAGCCTACTTTTCAATCTTTCTCTGTTACCCCATCATATAATAAATGAAGAAATATTTAAATATATAAATATTTTATAAAATGTGAAATAAAAAATATCTAATTCATAAAAGTTATCTAAAAAGCTTTGAAAACAAATATATTAGACAAAAACAAGTAAAACATTTGAAAAAGGTAATAATAAAATTTTGGAAAAAAAAAGGATAAACATTTGGAAAATTTTAGAAAAACAAATAAGAGATACACAACGTAAAAATACGGGGAAAAAAATACTCCTTAAGCTTTTGTTCTTTCAAATATATTTTATCTAAATCATAATTGCATTTAAACTATATGAAATCCAACATTTCTTATTAAATCAAATTAGGTTAATATATTTAATAACAATTTGCTTAAAAAACAAGTTACATTTTAGAATAAAATCTTCTATTCTTCTATCATAATTCAATATTTGCATCCTAGAATTTTATTATTTTATTTCAATTTGATTTATAACTAAATTATAGGAAACAATCCTATTTGATCTAAAATATACTCTTTTATTAATAATAATCTTAACCAAAATCCATATAAATTTCCTAAAAACTCAAAAACCAAAGAAATTCAAAATAAAATATTCTAAATTATTAAAATTCTCCCATTGCCTTGCTACAAACCATGCATTGTCGAATTTTTGTTTGACTTAGTCTTTTGTTCCTTGGAAGTCCCTTCCTCCTTCTTGGTGACCTCGGGATAATTTGTTTTTCAATGTCCTTATCTTCCTTCCTTTCTTAGTACTTTTCTTGACAGGTCTAGGAGTCTTAGTCTGTTTCTTGGTTTTTCTTCTTTTTTATCTTTTGGCATGGCCCTTCATTCTTGGACTCATCCTTGTTAATGACATGAGCTTCGGATCCCTTGTTTAAAAACATAATAATCCTTTTGAAGCTAATCAAGTCATTCATTAAACATTTCAAGGTGTAATCCTTATTGTTCAAGGTTGTTGACGTGGGAAACTAGTCAACGAGATTCTTTGAGTCCAATACTACAATGTAATAAGATCATAAACAAGAAACAGAATAAAAGCAAAAGAAATAGGCGAAAGAAGAACAGGAAAACACAAGTTTTTAAAGTGGTTCGGCCCCTTAAACTGTCTACATCCACTGTTCTTTCTCTATTTCTGCAGAGTGGTGGCAATATTTTCTCTCGGTTTTTCTCTCTTAATTTACAATGAAAATCCTCTCTTATTTATAGAGGGGAAGGTGCTATAGTAGAAAACAATAAGACAAAATAGCATGATGATTTACAATTAATGTATCTGAATTACATTTAATGCTCCTGACATTTGTCAGGTCAATTTTGTCAAAGCGTGGATTTAGACGCTAACTTATACTGGTTAGATGAGATTTCCTCAAATTATATTGTCATTAGGTGAAATAATCCTTCTTATCATGCAAGGCACGTCAGATTACTGTTCTGGATTGACACTGGACGAACTGGGTCAAAATCGACTAAGGCTGTAGAGAATACGGACTGAAGCTATGTAAGCGGACTCATCAAGCGAACTCGACATCGCTACCGTGAGAAACAATCTTGGCATCGTCTAGAGTACGGACTGGACTTCGCTGAAGGTCAAATATCCTTCGTGAGCTGCAAGCTTTCATACTGGGCCTTGCTTATTGGGCCTGCCTGCTTGGGCCACTTTACTAAACCTATGGGCTTTTACTAGCCCACTAAGATAACCCGTAAAATACCAATAACAAAGGTATAGCTTAACTTGGAATTGATCAAAGAAATTCAACTCAATTCTTGTCTCTCTCACCACCCCACCCTTAAAAAACCAAAAAAAAAAAAAAAAGAAGTCAATTTTTGTCTCTCCATCATCTTCACACCAAGGTTTCAAAATTCGCTACTCATTACTCGACCAGCGAGGCAATGAATAGCGAGTTATCGATTACTCAACGAGTATTATTTATCGACAATCAAACTGAATCAAACTTATTTAAAAAAAAAAAACTTAAAAAAAAATTTGTATGATCGAAATACAATTATATGACTATTGACCAATTGGTTTGAACTTTTGGCTATTGATCATTAGGATTTAACAACAACTCCTTAAAGACAAAGTGTATTTCTATTGACTTTTCACAATCTCATGAGAGGTTCATATTATTATGCCCAAAACTCAGATATTAATGTAATTTTATCAAATGTTAGTCGGTTTGTGTAGTTTTCCATAATACATACACACACACACACACTTAACTATAGAAACCCTTATCAGTTTTCTCCCCCTCTCGTTGTCTCAAGCAAACGTCGCCTCCAACTTTCCTCTCTCTCTCTCTCTCTCATCAACAAATGGTTTCAATGAGCAACCTATGGTTTCTTCTTCTTTTTCTGTGTTTGTTTCTCTCTCCAGAGAGATCTCGAATGGCATTGCTGTTGATTGAGGACGTGAATATGAGCAAGTCTACTATTTTGACAATTGTAAATCTCACGAAGGAAGCCAAGCTAGCCAACGAAGGAGTCAAGGCACCGAGCCATATGCTTCTCACCATCGACAAGTCTCTCGTCACCAATGGCATCATCGATGGGTCTCCTTTTTCTGGTTTTTTTCCCCTTTTTTTTGTTAATTTTTTAAAAAATAATAATAATAGCTCAGGCCTAGTTAGCCCGAGTACTCTACCAACTCAATCGAATACTTGTCATGGCCAAGTAAAACCATCGATCTTAGGATTATTAGATCGGCAAGATGCTGTGCCAATCAATGATTCCTCCCCAAGAACTCAACCTACTCGACCAAGTTTTGGAATACTGCTCCGCACCATTTATCTCAGCCATATTGAGATGTCCTATGAAAAATACTCTAAATTTAGAGTAAGGTGGATGTTTGGTTACCAAGAAAAATAGTGTCATTAAAAGGCTTAAATGACTAACTAGGAAAAATATATAATAATGGGTATGCTAGAAAAGCTCAAACGATATAAATATGGCCTAATTGTCATCTTCAAGAGATTATGATAGCACACTAATTCAATGAACTTTCAAATGCAGTGATAATTTTTTTTTTTTTAAGTAAAGGTTGACTAAAACAAAATTACATCATAAAAAGCAAATACCAACGATGAAGTTGTACAAACAATAATAATGGAGGCATCATATGGGTTCCCTCCAAGAAAAATTATAAGCTTAAAAACTCACTTGGATAATAACAATTTTTTTCTGACATGTAGACTTCCAATGTTTCAATCTATATCACCTATCAAACTTATTCTTTCACACTCGTCAACAACCAAATCACATATAAACACATAGCTTGACATTCAATCTATATTTTGAATAATACAAAATACTAAAATTCAAAAGTCATCACTTTATTCAACTTCTCAAAGTTCATGCATAATGCTTAAAAAAACAAAACAAAAAGATTTTTTTTTAATAAATTTCAAGCAACATGAAACCAAGATAAACCTCACCCCAAACATATTTTGGACATGATCCTCAATGTTCCCTCAAATAATAATCGCAAATGCTTATGCAGATATATCAAAAGATAACAGGAAAATAAAAGACAATATGAAATAGTTTAGGAATGATCTTCTCTTGTTGCTCCACAATGCTTTCCAAAAAAAATAAGACATCATGAACTCACGTTTGAATATCATTCGTTCTAACAAAGAAGAAAAACAAGTGAAGTTCTAAAAACATAATAAAAAGAAGAAAAATAATGCAAGAAAAGGAAAAAAAATAACTACCAAAAAAAAAAAAAAAAAAGGACAATATAGTGGACCAACCATAATTATCCAAAAGTATCTTCTCCACTCTAGTCTAATTGTGAAGATTTCTCAACATATATCAAAATTGTAGACTCAAAAGATAAAAAAATAATAATTGAAGAGATTCATTCAGAGCATCTTGACTATCAATCACACAATTTTTCGAATTCTAATGTCCAACGAAGCTAAGTTTTCAATGGGTCATCATCAAAACAATCTAAAATTGGATCATGATATGCATGCTCAATCATGTTTATTTCACATAACTTTTCTTGGTTTTGAAGTTATCAACTAACATAACATATTAAGTTCAACAATCATATTCCCAAAACATAACTCTATCACTCCATTGTGAATTGATTATCATGTCGAAGGTCACCAAGAAAGATCGTCCTAAAATCACAGGGATCTGAGCACTAATATTCTCTACAGCCTGAATATTTATAACAATAAAGTTTATAAGAAAGTAAAACTTATCAATCTTGATTAAGATATCCTCTATGATACCCTTAGGAATTTTAATAGACCTATTAGCTAGTTGGAGGATAACAGAAGTAGGTTTTAGTTCAAGTAATCTTAATTGCATGTACATATAATATGGCAATAAATTACTACTCACACCTAGCTCAAGTTATTCTTTATCAATGACATGATCACCTACAACACAAAAAATAGTAGGACATTCAAGATCCTTATACTTGACAGAAGTTTTCATTTGGATCAAGGAATTAATTTGCCTAGTTAGACATGCAATTTTAGGAAAATTTGTTTTTCTTTTCACAGTGTTGAGATTTTTTAAGAGTTTAGCACAAGCAGTTACTTGCTAAATAACATCAAGAAAGATGATATTTATGTAAACTTGCTTAAACATCTCCAAAACATTATTATATGATGTTCCTTTCTTTAATAGGGAAAGTCTCTATGGAAAAAGGGTCTTAGGGACATAAGGAACAGAAGAAACATACTCTTCTTCAACTCGTGTCCATGTGTCTTCGTAGAGAACATAGAATCTAGATATGTAACTACCACAATAATTGTTGATGACATAAATTTAATTACAGACTTGTGGTTTTGAAAGAATTCTTGAAGATTGCTAAATGTCAGTAACTATAAGAAAGGGAAAACAAAATAATGTCTCAGCTTGGAAATCTAGTACATATAATATGAGATTTATTCTATTTACAAACATATATTGAAAGGATTTTTAAATATTTGAATACAGATGTTCATCCCTCTAAGTATTATTATTAACTATTCTCTTGATTCAAGAAAGGCTAGTCTCGATATAAAATAATTGATTGAAAGTTATTTGATTCATGAGAACTACATCTTATTGCACCAATATATATGCAACACAATGAAATCGATTGGATATTGCATTTTCAAGATCCAAGTCTACACTAGCATTACATTCCTAGATAAGATCAAATATATTTTTTATTATCTTCATTGAATAGTGAATTTGATGTTATTCTATTTAAAATTAAGTTGTGTTCAAAGTATATTTGGTCATGTAGATGAAAAGAAAGATCTACACCAAGCCTTTTCTCAAGCCACTTATGTCTCTCACTCATAATAATTTCATGGCGCTCCAAAAAGCAAGACTTTTGCTAAGACAACCTCTGATCACTTTGATATTATTCAACTTCATCAAATAAGGTAAGCATGTTTATCATTAAGAAATATTATTTATCATATTTAAAGTACATGCAGGTTTCCTCCACTTATATCACTCAAGTTTAAAAAAAAAAAAAAAAATTTCTAGAAGAATTTTATAATTGGGAGTATTCAATCAAGGGAAGCATTCTTTCAAGTAGAGTATGTTTGTCAATATGCACTCTTTTTTTTCTTCGGCCAAGTTTTGTCCCACCAGCTTTTATTGGTAAGATTTTAAACTAGGTAGTTTTCTAAGCACGTGTTACATGATCTAGCAGATTGTCAATTCTCTCTTTCCTTGATCCAACATTGCTCAGGTATTTTATCTCATTAGATTTTTCCTAGGGAAATTCAAATGTCATATAATGGTGTCATCCAAGGGATCGAAGAGTGTTATAAATGGCAAATTTCACCATTATTTGTTTAATATAATAGGCCAACACATAGAGGTCTTTCATTAGTTAAGAAGTTGGTAATTATTGATAATTACTTGCAAAGATGGCTAAGCTTTAGCCGGCCCAAGTACTCCTCTCTATATATATGTACATTTTGTTGGATTAATAGAGATATGATCAACAAAGATTACATTTTGCTCCCATTTTGTTCCATTTTCACTTTGTTGTATTCTTTATTTAGTTAACTTGTTCCTTGTTACATTATTACTCTCACATATATTAGTTTTACTTTTTATTTTACAACAAAAAGACAGAGACTCTAATTTTTTTAAGCAATATATTAAAATAATCCTAAATTAAAATTAGTTGAAGAATTAAATAATCTAGATTAAATTAATTTTTCAAAGAATTTCCAACAACGACGCCAAAAACTTGTTGTGTAAAATTTTATATATTCATCAATGCGAAATCGATTATAGAATAGATTATAAAATTTTAAATATTTGTCAGTTTATTATAGAATATATTATACAAGTACGAAATCGATCCAATAGAGATTGATAAAATATTAATCTAATTCTAAATTATATTTAGTTCTCATCTAGTTAACAAAAATCAAACACTGAAAATTTAACTAAGACTAATAGCAAACAAAATTCAAAATCAACGAGATGAACATACTATGCAAAACTCAAACAAAGGAGCAAAGTTTAACGTTCAGAATCCACCGTTATTAACTTATAATATTTTACTATTTAAAATATTATTCTTGAAATTTAAAAAACAATCTAGAAATGAATATGATGTTTTTTCAGGATTTATCTGTTTAAGCTTCCATGTAAAATGTGACAAAAATGAGATTTGAACAAGCGAATTATACACGTTGAGGCCGTGTTGGCACTAGTTACTTGGCTAATATAATAATAATTGTGATTGTGCTGGCATCATGTTCTACAATCTAATGATCCCGTACGGAACCTTCACTCTAATTGTGCCTTTTTCTTAATTCCAGTAGCTCTCACTGCCTTACCTATAACTTACAGACTTTCTTTTTTTTTTTTTGGTAAAAATCATTTTGGTTTCTAAATTTTCAGAAAGAAACAAATTTTTAACTATATTTTGGAAAATGATAAAATCGATCCTAATTTTTCAAAAAACTATTAAATTAGTTTCTCTCATCAATCAAATGACAGTCAAACTAACATTAACTATGATTGTCAAATATATTTTAGACATTACATAATTTAATTAATAGATAAAAATTAAATAAAAAAAGAAAATATGTGTCAACCTATTAATGGTGAAATAATAAAAATTTAAAAAATAAAAAATTTGACACATTAAAAACAATTAAAAAAAAAAAAAAACTTAGAAAACAAAGTTTACCCAGGATTGGGTTCATTCGAAGAAGATGAACCCAATTGCCTAAATTCGTTCTTGAACGAACCGAGGTGCATTCATCTTTAGATTTTTAGGTGTCTGATTTTTGGGTTTAATTGGGTTCCGAGCATATGGGTTCGATTAGGTGATGTTATGGTGGTGACTATGGTTAGCGATGAAGGTGGTAAGGTCGTGCTTATGGTGGTGATTGTGGCTAGTGATGGAGGTAGCGATGGAGGCTACCAATTCGATTGGTTATAAAACCGGATGTTGTAGTGGTCTATAAGATGGTGACAATTTGGTCGCCAATGAAGTTGGTGGTGATGTGGGTTTAAAGCATCTGCTTGAAGTGTTCAAAGCATTTGCCAGTTCAATTTGTGAAACCAGATTTGCGGCTTAAGGTTAAAAATGAACCTAATGTGATGCTTTGGTTCTCGCTACGATGGTGATGATCTGGTTGAAGATGATCTTAGAGATAATGATGATCCGGTGGTTCTCATTGTGGTAGTGGTGACGATTTGGTTGAGGTTGAAGACAAACTCGAGGTTGAAGACAAACTTTTTTTTTTAATTTTTTATATTTATGTTTATATTATTTCAATTTTAGTTTTTGAATATTTCAAAGATTTTTCTTTTTTTTTATTTGTGAATTTTTTTCTTGATTTTCAAATGACTTTTTATTGAAATTATGATGGATGAGAGATTAAATTAGATGTTGTTGGTGTTGTTTGATTAAAGATGAAGATTGATGTGGTGATTGGATTGAAGAAGAAGATGTGAAGGTTAATTGGTTTTCAATTTTTAAATTCATTTTATTTTAGAGTTTAGTTTCAATTTTTATTTTGTTAATTTTTACATAATTATAATTTTTAATTTTATTAAGAACAAAACAGTTATTGTATACATTATAAATAAAGTAGGGGATAAAAAAGTCTTTTTCTTTTTTTTGTTAGGTTTGACCGTCAGTCAATTGACGGGAGAGACTAATTTCATATTTTTTTCAAAAAATTAGGATTGATTTAATCCTTTTTTTAAATATAATTAAAAAGTTGATTATTTTTCTAAATTTAGGGATCTAAATGATTTTAACCCCACCCTCACCCCCCCTTTTTTTTTTGGTCCCTTCCAATTTATTCCCTCATCTACTGAGCACGCGTTCACGCTCTGACATTCACACTAAAGCTAGCATATGTCACCTGCACAGCCATCCACACTAACTCATCATTTATCTTATATTTTAACTTTAACCCTTGATTATGAATTTTGGTTAAATAACGACACTACGCTTTATATTTGAGAAATTAATAATTACATTTATTTTCTTTCAAATTCAAATATTAATTAAAAATGAACATTATTTTACCTTATTTAATTTAAAAAATAAATAAACATAAAATTAAAAAATAAATAAAAACGAAAAACAAATTCATGAATATCCACCATTCATATTTTCGATGGACGAACAATTGTTTTAGAAAAATTGAAAATTAATATAAAAATCAAAAATGATTTTTTTAATTTTAAAAAAAAAATAACCCAAAAAAATCAATTATAATTTATTAAAATATTCATTTTATCACTTATGATTTCATTTTTATTTAAAATTCTTCATAACGTTAGTAAAAACACTCAAAATATCCCATGAAAATGTGTGAAATGATGAAAACATCCCCGATGGATATAAATTAAATGATGAAGTTATGAAAGATAAAATTAATATTTTTTATTAAATTTTTAACATTACGAGAGATTTTAAATAAAAATGAAATATATATTATAAAATAAACATTTTCATAAACTATAAAGAAGTTTTTTTATTATCCCCTTTTATACATGTTTCTAGGGCTGGAGATCCAATCTCTCTGTATCTCCACTCTCTATTAAGTAGAAATCTAATTTGGGGACTGAATGTCTGCCTGCATTTAATTATCATTTTTAACCGAAGTAGTTTATTAAAGTTAATCGTCCCAACAAGTTCATCATCCCAACAAGTTCAACAATCCTCAACACATACCAAAGATCATCATCAACCAATCATCATCCCAGTAAGTTGCAAAAAGAAAAATCAAAACAAAACAAAAATGAATTAAAAAAAAAAATCTGGTTTGGGTTGAACCCACCCAGATCTTCATTCAAGTTTCGACGAACCAAAAAAAAAATCAACAACAACACTAAAATTACAAAAAAGGTCTAGGTTTAGAGAAAAAAAGGTCTCTTCAAAAAAAAAAAATCACAAACAAATAAAACATCCCTTAAAGTAACAAAAACATATCAAAACAAAACAAAATTGAAAAAAAAAAATTTGGGTTCAACCTAGACTGCACGGATTCCAGATCTTCAATCTGGCTAACAAAAAACCAAAACAAAAATCAAAACAAATAAAAAAAAAACCCTCAAACAAACCAAAAAAAAATCACAAACAAACCGAAAAAAAGTCGCTTCTTCTTCCTCACTCACCACCTCGCTTTAGACCTCTACAACCACTCTGTTGACGTTCGATATCGATCATCTAAGGTTCGTCTGAGCCTAGTACTACAGCGAATGAAATACAAAGGAAACAAAGAAGAAAGGGTAAGAGAAAGAAAAGCAGACACGGGATTTTTAGAGTAATTCGGCCCAAAGTAATGCCTACGTTCACTGTTTTTCTCACTATGTTTTGGTAGAGTAACGATCTTATCAGTAAAAGTGTTTCTCTCCTTTTTATAATGAAAATCCTCCCCTATTTATAGAGAATGGGATGAGCTACAGTAATACATAATAAGACAAAATACAATAAGTCAAACTTGTAATGATGAATTACATTTAATGATACTGATATTTGTCAGGTCAACTCTGTTAAAGCATAGGTTTAAATAGTAACTCTATGCTGGTTATGTGAGATTTCCTTAATCCATGATGTAATCTCTGACGGGATTGGCGTGTACGATACGCCTTAAGCTGTAATCAGTCTGACAGTTCTGATTGTAATTGACTTGTAATATGAGAGGCGTTACAAGAGCGAGCTATTTAGCGAGAAGGATATCCTGTCAAGCTAACGAGCAAATAAGGTTTTCTATCGAGTTGATCTCATTCCGGGCTGCTAACCAAGATGATAGACGAACTGGATGACGATATGATGGATCAACAGGCAATCGATCTCATAAGCGAGCTCATGGACGAGTTGATAAGCGAGCATATACAAAGGGTTGAACGAATGAATAGATAGATGGACGAGCAGATTGCTGGGCCTTTGGTTCTTGGGCTCATCCTTTGAGCTTTTAACAGCCCATTTGACTTGATCGTGAAAACACTCATAACACACTCTTCCTTCCTCCAACAACAACACTTCCCCCTTTCCCACTTTCACATATCTCTTCCACGGAAACCATTAGACGATATAAGTTGCAAACCCAAATGGTTGAATCGTTTAATGAAAACCCCATCTAGGTTCGTGCGATGACGAACCTAGGTAGGTTCATACTGATACGACAAACCCGCCTAGTGGAGTTTGGCCGACAAACCCCAAATGGGGTTCGTACCAGACGACGATCTAGGTTGACAAACCGAGATCGTCGACGAACCCAAGTGTTTGTTGATCTAGCTGATGTTATTTGTTAAGTGTTTATCAATCTAGGTTGAAGAACACTAGTTGAACAAGTTGAAGAATCTGATCTGGTTTGGTGTCAACACCATTGATAAAGAATGAAGAATGAAGAAGTTGAATGGTTAGCCATCAACGCTGATTTGGAACCCAACAATGTTTATTTTACCATTTTATTTACAAAAGTTTTTTTAATTTTTAATTTTAAATTAGTCTCCACCGTCCAATCATGTGATGAATGGTGGGGATCTCTTTTTATTTTCAAAAAAATTATTATTTTTTTAATTCTCTTTTATTTTCTAAATTTTTTTACATTTTTTAATTATATTTTTAAACTAATTATTTTAAAATTCTTAATTATGTTTTTATAATTTTAAATTTTAAAATAAAATTAAAAATTAAAAGACGAAATTGATCTAAAGTTAAATTAGGTAAACGAACTTTAATAGAATTCGATTAAGAAAGTGAGAGTGTTGTGTAATAAAGCGGTAAGTACGATTCCGTCCGTTTTAAGGCAAGCATCGCGGGGAGTTGCGACAGTTCATTCTTGAAAAAAATTAGGTACAGTGGGGCCTGGCTTTTGCATCTCTAGGCCCATGACTCTAACGTGACTCATGAGCATGTGCTTGCTCTTGGTTGGTCCCACTGCAGACCACAGCTTCTAACTTTTAAATGAAGCTGAGCAGCTGACGCCAAGAGCTTGACACTCTGACTTGGGGACTCAGAATCTCCATCACCCTCCTCGCCGCCTTCCCACGAAGCACGTCTGTACTCTCCAAGGCCTCCACTATTCCTGCTTGCAGCTCTAATACGGCAGAGTCAGTCTCAGAAAACTCACCATCAACTAGACGACCAGAACGCTTCATCAAACTCACAAGCGGTGGTGACCTGACCCCATGCTCTCTTGAAGCCTCGCCATTGTATCTCCTAGCTCTTTCTCTTCTCTCCTCGCTTGCCATTTTATATGCTCGATCCACCTTTCTTGCTCCCCAGATAGATCCTTCATTGAGTCGTCGAGTAGCTTAAAAACGAAGGTGGGTTCCAGAAAAAGTTCTTTCGAAAGGAGTGAACCAAGGAGGAGAAAAGAAGAGAAATATTATGTCTTCTCCAGCAGCGCGGGATTTCTCTTCGTAGTATTGCTGATAAAGGGACAAAACTTGACCGACCAAAGCTCCTCATTGTGGGTATTCTCTGGTTCTAATGCTAGGACAAGCTGGTCACCGAAGTCTTGTTGGCGAATGAGCCATGCATTGAAGAATGTCTCAAAGTTGACACGATGATTTGGAGAGGAAGCGGTTGGCTCAGTTGGACGAGACATATTGCCGGTTGAAGAGGCAGCAGAGAGAAGCCTGCCTTTATGTAGTTGTCGGAGGAAAAACATGATAATGTCAGTTATTTTGTTGTCAATTGCATAACTTGCTGCGTCGTAAAGGTTCAAATTGTAGTATGTGTTGTTACAAATTTCTATCGATTTCCTTCGTAAGTAGGCACGAAGCAGCAACCTTTTCAACCGGAGTAATTATTTTCTACTTTTTTTTTTTTTTTCATTAAACTTTTGATAATATAGCGACACAATGATATAAAAAATAATGAATGATTAAAATTATGAGATTTTTTCTCTCTCATATATCATTCAAATTTAAATTATTTTCTTAAAAAACTTAGTATAATATCAATATTGATAAAGAATTCTTACTCTTTAAACCAATATATATCTTTTTTAAAAGTAATAAATTATGAAGTTGAATATAAAAATACATTGCACAACACCCCCTGAGGTTTACCTAAAAACAGATAAAAACACATTTACATTTTCATTACACTAAACTCTCACGCCGTTAGTTGACCTCCATCAACTTTAACGGTTGATCATGAATTTTTATTAAAAGTCTAAAATGCCCTCGGAAGTTGCCCAATCTCCAATGAATGAGACAATAATATATTAATCAAATAATAAAATATTTTATTATTTCCTTTTTAAACTAATTAAAAAAAACATAATAATTGAAAAAAATAAAAATAAAAAATTAGTTCTCCATCCCCAATGTGGAGATGGTCTCCATCGGAGACCATCTGGGTCTCCAACAGTGGAGGAGACCCAGGTGGTCTCCATAAGAGACCTTTCTAATCTCCAAAGGTGGAGACCCTTTAGTTCAAGTCTCAATCTCTTATTTTCCTTACTTCATCTTTAACGGTCTCTTCTTCGAACCGGCTTCTCTAGTTCTACCATGTCACCGTTTGTGCCCTTCTCCACTCTTTGCATTCTCCCACTGTCGAAACCACAACTCTTCCACCAAGTTCCCGTCTTTTTTGTCTTCCAAGAAGAAGAGCATGAAAAAGGTATATGCAAAAAACTCAACTCTAGTCGATTAACATTTCAAAACCTTTTTCAATTTTTCTCTTCTTTTTAGCTAAAAAGTCTTCTTCTTCTCTTTCAAATGATTTTTTTTTTTTTTTTTGCCAAAATGATTAATTGGAGATCGATTAGATTTTAATTGAAAGTCAGTTAGGTGGTGTTTGGTTCCATTTTCAAAATTTTTCATTTTTGAAAACAAAAAACAGATGAAAATGTGTTTGATAGCCAATTTTCAAAAACACATTTTTGGAAATAAAAAATATGTTTTCAAAAATTTTAAAGGTGGTGTTTGGATGCATTTTTGAAAATAATTATTCATTTTCGAAAACAAAAAATGAGAGAATATTGTTTGGTAAGTTGTTTTTGAAAATGTGTTTTAGAAAGTGGAAAACACTTTTTTAGAAAATGATAACTTAAAAGTGGAAAACAATTTTTTTATGTTTTTCATCATTTTCAACGCATGTTTTCAAAATAAATAATTATTTTTCTCTTCAAACAACTATTTTACTCATTTTCAAAGACAATATCAAATACATTTACATCATTTTCTATCTTTAAAAATAACTTTTAAGAATGTTTCAAAAAATAATAATAATAACTTTTAAGAAATTCTACCAAACATATTATATTTTTAAAATCATGTATTTCATTTTTAAAAATAGTTTTCAAAAATACCATTTCAAAAATGATTCCAAACACATTTATATCATTTTCTGTTTTTAAAAATAACTTTTAAGAAAACCTACCAAACGCATTATTTTTTAAAAAATATTACTTTATAAACAATTCCAAACACACCCTTAATGTCGATTATTGTCAGTTAGTATCGGTTTTTGCATGTAATGGGATTCTTAAGTTCTAAAATTGTCTGTTTTTATTAGTATTTTTATTGAAATTTGTAAAGAAACGGATTTTGGTTAATGATACTTGAACTGCTGGCCTTTACCTGGTTGTTTTTTTTGGTATGATTTTATCATTTTAGAATGTTATTTTTTAAGGGTACCAGATTTTGGAGCTTGGTGTTTGATGTCTTCAAGGGTCTGAAGGTGGTGGTGATTTTTCGGTTTTTGTGTTTGTTTTAATATGTTGTTTGGTCTCATCTGGAAAATTGTTGGCCAAGTTTGAGGTTATTTTGGTGCTGTGGTGTATCTGTGTTGATATTTTGTGTGATGGGTTCTTGTTGATGCGGAGAAGTTTGTCGCGAGATGATGAGGATGAGGAGGAGGATGATATGGAAGATGATCCTTTTGAAAAGCTGTTTAATCTGCTGGTAGAGGATCTGGGTTCAAGGTGAAGTTGTGGTTCAAAACCCAGAGCTTCAATGAAAATCTAGGTGACTTTCATTTTTCACTTTTATTGTTTTTTCAACATTTTTTTATTTTCATTTTAAAGTTTATCTTCACCGCCTATGATGTGATAGACTATGAAGATTTTATTTTATCTTATAGGTGGTGAAGATTTTATTTTAATTTTTTATTTTTTCATAATTATTTTTTATTTTTTATAATTTTAAATTATAAAAAAAATTACAAATAGTAAAACTAAAAATACTTTTAAATTAGATAAATTTGACTAATTTTAATAAAATTTGACTAACAAAGTAGATGTATTGTTAATAAAATGATAAATATATTTTTATATTTTTTTTGATAAATTTTAGGAGGATGTTGTGCAGGTACTTCTAAAGATTAGGAAATTAAATTGGTTGTGTGTTTGACTTTTTAATGCCAACAAAATATGAACTTGTGATTCCATTTATTATTATTTAAAATACTATTTACAGAATTGCAGGACATTAATTTAAACTTAAAATATTATTAAATTAAATAAATATTTTTTAACATAAAATTATATTGAACGGTTATTCATATGTTAACCTATTGTCTACTTATATTTTTATCGAGATATTTATAATTTACCCCAACCTTTGATCATAATCTGAAATATTCTCTCTAATTTCATAATTAGTCATTTTCTCCTCTAACGTTAGTTTTTTCATTATAAAAATGATTCATGATGCTAATACAGGCAATAAATAACTTTTTATCCTTGATTTAAATTTAATTAAAATAAAATTAAAAATAAACTAAATTTAATTAAATAAAATTTTAAATTATAAAAAAAAAAATATCTCTATTATCCAATCTGTGAAATTGATAGTAAGAAATCAAAATGAATTTAATCATAATAATAAATAAATATATATAAATTATAAATAATTTAAAAATAAAATTTAATATTTATATTTATTTAAAAAATTAATTTTTAAGATTTTCTTAAAAATAAATACGATCGATCTCCATAGTTCATCTTTGAAAATGAACGGTAAAAATTAAAATATTAAAAAAAATCTTAAATAAAAAAAATTGTTAAAAATAAAGAAATTAAAAAAATAATAATAATTGAAGATGTTGGTTTTGAGTGAGATCTTCAAGTAGCGGAGATTTCAACTTGAAGTTCAAAAATATTTAAAAAGAAGAAGAAAAAATAAATAAATCACCATCCAACATCACCGCACAAGAAAACCCATCCAAAATCTAGAATTTCAATCCATCATCCTCAATCCAACATTCTAGTTGACCATCAATCCACCATCCTCAATCCAGAACTCAACCACACACCACCACCGAACCCAACACCAGCCAACAGCACAACCTGCAACTGAAACCACCAATCTCGTTAACACCACCAACACAACCTTCAACTGAAACCCAAGCAAATCACCCCATCCAAATCTAATCAACCCTCATCATCACTAACCCTGACTGAAATCAAACCATCATTGAAACCCAAAACAAATCACCAAAATCCATCCAAATGTAATCAACCCTTATCACCACTAACCCTAACTAAATCAAACCAAACCAAACGAATTAAGCTCAAATCCTATCACAGACACCAACAAGGAAAATAGAAAGGGAAAGAATGACAGAGAGGTACGAGAAATGAGAGAAGAAGGAGAAAAGAGAGAGAAGGCTCCAACAGGCCTTCACAATGGCAATCAATGGAGGAGAGAAAAGAGACCAAAGTGATGAACGGTGGTGATTCGACAAGAGGGAATCGGCGAGAAGAGATCATGGTGACAACCGACAGAGTACATAGACAATGAGAAAGAAGAGGAGAGAAAGAGAAATGGGTGAGATGAGTTGGATGAGACGGTTGGTGGCGGCGAATGTGGTTGACTTGTGGCTGGGCCTGGGCGGTGGTGTTCTTGGTAGAGAGAGAAGAGAGAGCAAACTTAGGAGCTGGTGGTCGTCGCGTTCTTGGACGGCAATTGGAAAGACAGAGAGTGTGTTTTTTTTTTTTTTTTTTCCTTTTTCATATAAAATTTCTTTTTAATTAGTTTTTCAAAAAATAAAAAAAAATAAAAAAAAAACATATTTATTTTGTTTGCTTTTCTATTATTTTTTATTAATTGATATTTACTTTTTATTTATTAGCTTCATTTATCATTTTACCTTCCACCTCCAACGGCAATAGACAGTAGTGGTAACGGTGAAAAGTTAATTCTTTATTTAATTAAATTTTGAAGAAACAAACTGTTAATTACAAAATTAGGGGGAGCGGTTTTAGATCATGAGTAAAGGTTGGCGGCAAATTATAAATATCCCTACTTTTGTATATGATATGAATAGTAAAATGCCCTATTGCACTCTCAGCATATGAGTAATGACTAACATGAACTGAAGTTGCCCGGTGACTAACCGCACCCAAGTTCTTTGACGGGCTTGGGTGTTGTTATTTGTTAATTGGGTTGGGAAATTGTGTACAGTTACAGGTAGGGCCTCTGTGCTGGATGAGTCATGATTTGAGACTCTTCCAGATTTGATTGTGGGATTGTGTTATGGCTGGAGAGCATTAATTAGCCCAAACTGTAATGGCTCCATTGGGCCACATTTGGCCTAGAAGGGAATTTTGAATATTCTTGAAACGACAGTTTCCAACAAAATATAGGTTTTACTAAACTTATTAGCAAGATTACTCGTTAAAAACAATTCTTGAATTAGTTATAAGGTTAATTATTAAATAATATTCAAAATTTATTATTGATGGATAATCTTATCCAATCAGTAAGGTAATCAAATCCAAGAAATAATTATTCTCTTTAGACTTGGGTCGAGTGGAGTGAGGTTATTAGTGGTTGACTTAGAATTAGCATTCCTTGCAAGAAACAATGAGTATTATCCTTACCAAGATTATGATAATTACGTAATATACTTCACTATAGTCCATATATGATATGATGTTCATATCAGCAGCAGATATTCATTCCATTATATTATTTGTTAGTATCAATTATTAGTTTTTTAATAAAATCAAATATGATTTATTAATTTTATTAAAGAGTATTATTAGGTGTTGACTATCCTTACCCTAAAAAAAAAAATCTCAGCAGCCTGCTTCCCGCAAATAGAACTTGTTTATTTCAGAAAATTTGTTGTTCTCTCAAGTTGTATTTGACTAATAATCACATGTGCTTTGTCTTGGCAATAAGAATTTAAAATTCTTCAATTTTTTTTCTTTCAGAAAACTATTATATAAGGTGGTTTTCAGTTTTCTACCTGTTCAACCTTACATTATGTTGATGTTAAAAATTCAGTCAATTAGATTTTTTGAAGCCCACAACTATAATAGAAGCAAAATAAAGCAGAAAGTCAAGCAAAGAGTAAAGAAAAAAGGCAGAGGAAGAATAAGGAACACCAGATTTTTAAGTGGTTCGGTCAATGAGTGCCTATGTTCACTGTTTTCTCTCATTATTTTGACAGAATAACAGCACTCTCAGACTAAGTATTTTTCTCCCCTTACCTTCTACAATGAAATCTCACCCCTATTTATAGAGGGGGAGATATAATTAAATATAAATAAAAATGAGATGTCATCATTAGTTACATTTTTTAAAACTAACACTTGTTATATTTGTCAAAGTTTTTTGCCAAAACATAGGTTTCTGACATTAACCACATACTTAGTGGTTGAGATTTTCCTTAAATCAAGTTTTCATCCTTCTGACACAATATTCTTAACATATACGTCACACTTGAGGATTGAGCCCTGCTCTGGACGACCTGGAGTTGTTAAAGATGACCAACGACCTCAACTTTGTAATAATAGACGATATCTGTTTAGTGAGTTTGACGTCATCAGAACTTTTGAATATGCAAGTTGCAAGCAAACGACCTGAGAATTCGTTTCTGCGAGGTGATATTTAAGTTTATAGGTCCCATGTCCTTTTAGTTTATTGGGCCAGCTTATTGAGCTTTTATCACCTCATTTTAGATAATCTAAAAAATACCCGTAACACATTATAATATATACAATTAAAACATCTTTTTGAAGAAACCTTTGCTAACATATAACTAGTAAGACCAGGATCGAATTTATATTTTACTGTTCTGTAAATAAATTCAATTATTATTTTGCACTGTATTTGTGGGATGGTTGTTGATTGATTCAATCAAGTTCTCTAGTCTAGGTCCACTTCTGTGGAAATTATACAGGCGCCGGGATTGACCGGTTGACTGATCAAATCATAGTCACAAATTCACGCTATATGTTTATCTGAAAAAATTTAGAACATGAATACGAAAAAGTTATTCTGAAATTTTTTTAAAATTTTCTTCTTATAATGGGCTGTGGTCAGTAATAATCTAGTGAACAATTTGATCTGTGTAATGGCCTTTTAATTATAACCTAGTAGGTGACGTCTCACGATCACAATGGATAACTATGCTTTTTGTAATGATGTGCAGCTAATTCATAGGTGATGACTGAGGAGTGAGGAGGCTGCTGGTCTTCCAAGTAGTGGACATGAACAAAAAGAAAGTTACCGATAATTATCTTTTCACTTTCGTCAACTTTTTACTTATACAAAATGCACATCCCAACAAACACAAGGCCACATCAAGTGTTTAATTAGGATATAAAATTGATCAAGCGAAAGCTCCATCATTTTCCATAACACTAAAAAGTTCAAAATTGGGTCTGGTCAAAAAATCTTTTGTGAAGTGGGTCAGTGAGTGGAAAGATTTGATTAATAAGATTAGAAAGTGATGGGTTATGACACATCTTGCACTCGAGTTATCTTTTCATTTTTTATACAATGTGACACAAGAGAGTGGACCCAAAGGTAAAAAAGCCATGAAAAATGTTTTCTTTATTTTTGTTATTGTCGTCTTTCCTTTTGTTTTTGTTGTTTATAATCTTTCATTATCTGCTTGTCGGTGCAGTGAAAGATCACAACGTGAATGAGTAGCCAGGTGACACTTTCGAGCTAGTGTGGTGAATGTGCATGCAAATACGAAAGATAGGGCCTAAACCCTTTATAAGTGGCTCATGGGTGTTCATGTTTGTCTTTGAAACGACAATGTTAAATTATTATTGGCTGAATCGTCTACTAGAGTGATTTTCTGATCTGTTGTTCGTACTAGCTTTCTTTTCCCTTTCTTTCTATTTTTGATTCGTTAGGATTTTAGAATCCAATATGATTGTTTTAAATTTTTTAGCCACTTTCAGGATTTTTGTCTTAGGCGAGAAGTAGCAGCTGCTCACTTAATATTCTCGATGTTAATAAAATTAAAAGAGTAATGTACCTTTCAATGCATATATATATATATATAGAGAGAGAAATTTATGGAAAATTTTAAATAGAAGTTATTTTTGTCAGGCGTAGACATCCTTGACGCCGACTTGCCTTAATTTTATAATAAGATACTTATTTGTTTAGCTTATCGAAAAATGTTGAACCCTCTCAGCTAATTCAGGCCGTCTGATCACTAGTGCTACCTTTTTCCATTCTTCCCTTCGAAATTGTTTTGGGTTTCACTTCAAATTACAATATTAGGGACATCAGTCTTGCTTCTATAAATTTAATGTTACATTACTCGAATTTAATATTATTTTTATGGAGTGTAACTTCAAACATTACATATTCACTTTAAATTTCACATAGTAAATTCCATAAAATCTATAGGGAGTGTATTCAGTATAAATGTTAAAGTTAGATGGTTTTTTTTTTTTTTTTTTTTTTTTAACATTAATACCTTTTGGGTTAGAGAATTGTCATAACATGCCGACTTAGATCACTTTAAATTTCACATAGGTAAATTCCATAAAATCGATGGAGAGTGTATTCAGTCTAAATGTTAAAGTTTGATTAATTTTTTTTTAACATTAACACCCTTACGGGTTAGAGGGTTGCTATATAACATGCCGACATAGATCACTGATAGCACGTCCAGGATGACTACACTCATAACTAAAAAATAACAGCTCTATCGAGAAAAGAACACTTTCTATATCTTGTATTTTAATAAAATAAGAGTGAGACAATAACTCTTAACCTCTAAGATGAAAGAAGATACTCATTCACTCCTATTAAGGGGTGATAAGTTGATGGATTTTTTTTTTCTTTTTTTTGACCTCCTGACACTATATCAGGTAACTATCAGAACTTAATTGAAATAGAACTCTATCACATGACTCAAAATATTGCTCCTAGAAAACGAGAGAGTTCTACCCATATTAAATGAGAAAATTATCCACATTTTTATAGTGGGCTGGTGCTCGGACCATTTCCTTTGCTTTTTTAGAGAGCTAGGAAGATGGATCGGTATCACTACACCAACGCATTTGGAGCTGATGGATTGCTTTTTAATAAGATATTTTGGTGGAAATTCATGGATTGCGTAGTTTTCATATTAGTGTTGTCAGAATTTTGTATAAAATCTATAGGAGTAAATCATGTTTTTTCATGTATTTTTTTATTTATAAATCTCACTTTAGAATCCGTCAAGATCCTTCAAACACATAAAAGTAATATCCATAAGGATAATGATAGATATATGACATTTTAGTCTAACTTTTTCATCCAACTTTATATAACAACTAGTATATCATTCAATATTTGAGTTTGAGGTAATAAGGTATATGATATTGGAATGACTGTCACATAAGTTTGGATGAAAAAATTGAACAAGAGTGTTAGATGTCTATCATTATTCAATCCATAAAGTTGATAACTTCTTTTATATAACTTAAATTTGTTTGAACATTTTAAATATATGAATTATAATTTTGGTTTGAATATACTCAAATTTTTGTTAATTTTTTAAAAATTTATATTTAAAAATTTAAATTAAACGCACTCAAAATATTAAAATATTTTAAATTTCAATAAAATTTATATGGACTACACCCGCCGTTAGATATTTTAGCTCGCATACGGTCCGTTTGTTCGTAGAACTGCAATATCCAGCAAAACAATGAGTTTTTTTGCTATTATTAAAAAAATATAGTCGACAATACTGCCTTCTAATGAATTAAATAGTGAATATAGTCATGATCACAAATTGAAAACCATGGTCGGCTAGTCGTTGGGGATTCATTGTCTGAAAATTAATAAAGGCAGCCGTTACGGTACTTAAGTTATCGTGAGTTGTTGGTGATGGATTGGAGACCAATGAAATCAATATTTAAGACAGAATATTCTTAAAAAGAAAGACAAAGAAATAAAGAAGAAATCAATATTTAATAATAAAATACTCTGCACTGATTTAATGCTGGTGCTAATTCTCCATTATTGATTCCATCATGATATATGTGACACTGCCGTTTAAACAAAAAATAATATGCGAAATATATCAATTATCCTAACTTTGTCCCATCTTTAGTTACACTAATGTCACTTCCAAAATTTATCAGATCTGAGTATCTGATGTTCCATTTTTGTTCTTATATATATATATATTTAAACTCAATTTTAATGTAAATTGAAATCTGTCCTATTCCTGAGTGATTCACGCATATGCAGCAACAAATTCAAAGGTTTTGGTGTTCAAATTTCTACACATCGCATTTAGTTAGTCTCAAGTGGCCCGCCCCTTATGTCTGATTAGTACATAAATTTTGTCATTTCAACGATATTCAAGCCCCAGCGCATGCACGGCACAAATCGTCTCTACTCTTTTTGTTTGCTGTGGGTTTGCTTTGTTCTGTCTTATCTTTGCTTTCAAATATTTTAATACCATGCGCGCAAGCTGTTTTATCTTCTTCTTTTTAGAGCCTTTGACTGTCATGGAGAGGGATGGTTCAGTATAAATTTGATAGCACTTCATCAACCAGACAACCACTCTTTTTACTTGCTTGATATTCTTTTTCGCTTTTAGGATAAGATGAATCCAAACTAATGCAATATTAAAAACTAGTTATAATTATTATTGTTTTATCGTCATGCATCATGATGAAATGTCGATATTTGACGAAGTGGAAAAACATACTCATATTGAAAATATACCGGGGCAGATACTGTCACCAAAAAATACCATTTATACACCAAATTGTAATTATAACCATCATTAAAAAAATTAAAATCAACTTTAGTATAAGCACCCTATCCAATACCAAAACCAACTTTATGAAAGTAAAAAATTTATTTATTTACCATCAATTAAATTATTAATACACCCAAATTTAAATTTAAATAACTCTTTGCACTTCAACAAAAAAAATTAAACTCTTTTCATATTTTTTTTCTTTGTTTATAAAAACTTTAATTTTAACTAATCATAATTCTCAAAATCAACTTACAAGTCTTGAATCACCAATTTCACCGTTATTTTAGTTCTTAATACTTGTATATAGTATACTCATTAGTCAAAATTGATATGTAAATGCAAGTGTAATAATTCTTTTTATATTGCTGAAACTATAAATCCTAAATTAAACTACAAAGAAAAAAATAAAATATTCTTTAGAACTAGAATATTTATTCATTTACTAAATTATTTTTTTTTCACTATAATAATTAATGCGTTTTGAACCAACTGAACAAGAATAAAGCAAGTTCTTACTATTTTAGTCTCCAATTTGTTTTTATTTTTTTAACTTTTTTTTTAAGAAAAAATTGTCATAATCATGCACTTCTCTTAAAGTAATATTTCGAATTAGAGTTTAATATATTAGGATAAATTGATGAATATAAAAAGTATTTCAATTCAATTGTTTAAATGTTAAATTATGGTTCAAATATGTTAGGAAAGATTAATAAATATGGAAAATATTTTAATTAATTTATTTTAATCATATTATCTATAATGGTAATTTTATTTTAAATTACTTTTACAACAAAATTTGGATGAATAAATTATAATTTTAGATGACAATATGTATTACATATCATTCATACTTATAGCTAAATCATTATAATCAACCCAAAATTGAATACGAGTTTTTTACTATCAAATCATATTGAGCAATAGTTATGAGATGTGCTATTTAACCATGTTCAATTCTTTCAAGAAAAAATATATCAAGTTTGTTTAAAACTTATTTCCATAAATCATATATGTTGATGAAGTTTAAATAAAAGCTTGACAAGTAAATCTCATATTTTAAAAACAGAGCTTATTGGAAGTTTTATAAAGATGAATAGATCACACATACTAGAACTTAGCCTGTCATATGGACAATTGACTTTTGACGCCACATTAATGCAGGCTGATCAAATATCAATCAATCGATCTTTTGGGGTAGACGATAGGATGACCTTCCAGCCAAGGATTACCACTCAACAAACCTCGGGTGAGGGCAAGATGTCCAATCAACCAATCTTTGCAGCTTTTGTTGCTTGCTTTCGCCATGACCAATCAGCCAATACTGGGATAAAGGCCTTCTACCACTTTTGTTACTTGCCTTCGGCACGTCCAATCAACCAATCTTGGGATAAAGGGCTTCTTCCACTTTTTGTTTTTGTTACTTAACTTCAGTGTAATAAATGAATAAGTTGTTTTCATTCATTTATGCATGACTATTACTTTTAAAGAATAAATAAATGAATAAAAATTGTAGATTTTTTTTTTTAATAATATGGATATCAATACAATTCTTTATTAAAAAAGAAAAAGAAAAAGAAAAATTTAAGTTTATGTTTTAATAAATCTCACCTAGGGCTCCTTTGGCTCTAGGACTCTTTGAACTAGAAAACAATTTTAAATTTTAATTTGTCTTAAAATTTGAATTTTTGAATTCAGTTTGAAATGCACCTATTCATATTTCATACAGAAGTGTCTGTTAGTAATAGACGTTTGTTAATTAACAAACATAACTCTTGGTTTATATCAAACATGATTCTTAGTCTTAGCTAGTCAATAAGCTAAGATTTTTTATTAATCTTTTGTTTGTATTAATCTTTTTATGAGATGAATTTAAATTTAAATTATATATAAAAGAGAAAAAAAAATGAAATAATTTTAATCATTCACTATTTTTCATATTGATGTGTTACTGAATTAAGAAATGATTAATTAAAAAAAAATGATGATAGGAAATCTTTATTTAAGTTAGAGACTTAGAATCTATAAATAATCAAAGTTAAAGCATAATTGGTTCATTCAATTTTTCATTTGCACGTTACATTGAAATATCAAAGAAAATAGGAAAAATACAAGTTCGCTAGATTCGAATTTCTTGAAAATCTAAATCGGATGATTGTATCATGGGAAGATAGTCACCAGACGTCCTTCAAGCATAGGCAAGGAGTGAATTATGTCTTTAGAACATTGCTTGAAATAACAGGCCTCTATAATCACTAATCTACATTCTAAGTTAGTAAATTTATTTTATTGTTTTAATTATGATTTGAGTAATGCTAGGGTTTTCAAATATTTTACCAAAATTCATGCATAAATGATGTAACATGTGAACTGTCAAGATCCTATTAATTATTATATCATCTCATAATTTATAATATCTTGACAACTTATATGCTACATCCAGTAGCGGATCCAAAAATCTATATGAGAATGAACACTTTTATATAATAATTATAACATCAAGAAAATAAACTATATGAAATTTTCTCTGTAATGTTTCCTTCAATTGCTAAAATGACGTTATATGAAATAAAAATATTTAAAATATATAACAAATAGAGGATATATAATTTTACTTCTTACAAGATTGTAAACAAAATTTCTTAAAATAACATTTTTAATACAATTATAAAAATAAAAGTATACCAATTGTGAGTTGATTGTGCACTAGCTTTATTTTTCTTAGTGAGAGAAGTTTAAATTTCATATTACTCAAAAAAATGAATAACAACTTAATTTAGGGATATGTCTTATTTATAATGATATGATTGCAAATAAATACATGTAATCAAACAATATATATTTATTATTAAAGTTAGTAATCAAGTTACATTTATTGTCTTTTATCTATAAATGTATGTGATTTATAACAAAGTGAAGTAAAATAAAATTAAAAGATAAAAGTAATTATAATTCATATGAGTATTTTTATTTATGAATTTTATCATATAAAATAGTGTATGTAAAAGAACAATAATTTACACCAATAATTATGAATAAATCAAGACCTATTAAGATTAAATAATACTATATGTTTTATTTCCTAGTTCGAGTAAACATGATATAGTTTGCAATAAAAACAAATAATTTGAAATGAGTATAATCATTTGTGAAGTCAAAATGTTTTATATTTGAAGATCAATTTGTAATAATACAGAAGAGAGAGAGAGAGAGAGCAAAAAAAAAAACATGTTTTGATAGGGAAACCAATTAAATCGTAATGGAAAAAAATTGAGAAAAAGTAACAGATTTTAACAGAGAAAGAGATTGAACTATGGTGGATAGAAAAAAGAGAAACATGATCTATGCCAAAAAAAAAAAAAAAAAAAAAAAACATGCATACATTTATAAACAAAGTAATGATTAGGAATGAATAAAAAAAAATAGAAAAAAAAAATGACAGTAATGACTCAAAAGGGGATTGAACCATGGTTTCCCTAAAAGTAGAAAGCACGTATAGTCATCAAAGCTAGCAGTTGCATGTGCTTGATTTTGGAATTGTTTTTATATAATGTACTAAATGACTAAAAAAGTAGAAAGAGCAAAATTTGTTAGAGGTGGGAGAGAAAGGCTCGCACACAACCATCAGCACCATCCTATGCATATGCCATATTGTCACATTAAATTTATATATTTAAAAAATTTCAGAGGGGTCACGTGTCTCTCTAGCCCAATGGTGGGTCTGCCCCTGGCCACATCGGTAGAATATTAATTTGAATAAATTATTTAGGAAGTCTAATATTACTCTTCTGACAAATTATGCTATTATGTATTGTTTGTTTGTTTAATACAAATGTTTATTTTAAATATTGTTTGTTTTGTTTGCTTAATATAATGAAGTAAATATTGCATATCTACTTAGGATTTGCCTTTTAATACACGAATCTCCTTACTAATTGTTTGATCAAATTTGATTGTTAACTTTAACTTCTTGAGGATATTATAATCATTTTCATTTATTTTTAAATTTTACATAAAAAATACATAATATTATGTGCTGGTAAGATTTCCACCGTCCATAGATGGAGATCCACTTGCAAGTATTAAAAATTATTAATCTTTTTAATGGAGCTCATCATCCATTTTAGTATTGATTGATTAACTATAAAAATCAATTATGAACAAAAAACAGAAAATTAAATTTTAAGAAATAATATTGATTGATTAAATAATTTTAATTAATAAATATATATAAATATATATTGATTAGTAAACGTGGTAAAATCTATTTTAGTATATATATATATGTGCATATATATTATTTATATGATCAGTGCTCATAACTTTTAAATTATTAGAACTACCAATCAAATTCTTCTATTACGTTTGAATTGAATAGGACATACTGACTATATATATAATGTGATGAACATAACATTCTCAACCTACTAATATGATATGAAAATCTACATCTCTATAACTGCCATCTTCGCTGCAATGATAGAGGTTTTCATTGCTGCTATCTCTATTTAATAGAGATAAGATAGAGATCTACATTTAGGTCTTTGTTGATGTGAAGGTGAGCCCCCTCCTCGCTCGCCACCATGCTTGTTTGGCAATGAGGAGTCTTCTCATTGCTAAAGATCTTATTATATCTCTATTTACGATTCGTCATCCATGAATTTGGATGGTAAAAATCCAATCTAATATCCACCAATTTTTTTTTTCATTTTTTATTTTTATTTTAATCTTTATAGTAAACAAATAATAATTTTGAAAAAAAAAAAATCATTGATGGATTGTGTCAAATTTTCAAGTGCATTTGTATTTTTCACCAGGTTTTTCTAGTTTAGAAGAGCCTTTAATTTATTATTCCTTTCTCCTAATCATACAAAGAAGATTGGACCCTTTATGAAAGGCCTTAAAATTCATAGATTCCCATGAATGCTTATAACCATTCCCTCTCTAAATGATTAACAATTTCAATAATTTCAAATAAATTCTAGAACAACTGAACAAGTGAATAGCGTACAGCCCACAGCTCATAGCCCACGTGTTAACTAATCATTTTTTACCCAAAAAGTGTTGCTTTTTTACTTTTAAAACAATTTTTCACACGGTTGGTCTTGGATCATACACACAAGAACAGATAATGATTGGTCATTTTTCTCTATAAAAATCTTTCGCTTTCACTCTTTAACTCTCAATAAACACGTTCTAGTGGTCAGTTGTCTGAACAAAAACAAGATACATTGTAACTTCAAAAAAAAAAAAAAAAACATGATACATCGAATCGAATCGTCGTAGAACGAGGCAAGTTTTGTCTCCAAGTGAGTAAACAGGTGATGGAGGTAGTTCCACGAGCCTCATTGGAGCGTCTTGGACAGTGGGACCTGCCAAACATCTAGTGTATGTACCTGTTTTGATAACATTATCCACGTGATTCAATTGGACGGCCGAGATTGCACAAAGCAAATTAGTCAACGTCGGCGGCTTCAAGTTTCCGTGTTCCAGCTCCTCGTCCCCACTCCCCACCAGACATTTCTCCCCCATTTCCCACCGCCAGTGTACAGTACTAAATGGACTATTCAGAACCGGACCCGATCCGATCCACTTTTGTAGGCTCATTCGGTTTAAGCTTCCTCTTTCTTTCTTTTTTTTCTTTTCTTTTCTTTTTTTTTTTTAAAAAAATGAGTTTAAGCTTCTTTTTAACTACCAAAATATTTGGAAATTCAAATCAATTAAACCAATTAAATCAATAATGACAAACACTTATCTCTTTCCTCATTTGCCAGTTAGAAAATTGGATTTTACTACTATATATATATTGTAATTATTTAATCGAAAGTATTTTTATTGGCGATGTCAAATTAAATAAGGCATAAAACATAATATCGATTTTTTCTTTCTAATATTATTTCTTGACATTTAGTTAGGTTCTATGTTTTTTCCAAGCGAATATCATTTACTCAAATATGACTTTAATATTAACTTGGAAAACCAAATTGATTAAATTTTCTTATAGATGTGTGATTTTAATACATTTGATTAAAATGCAACCTAAAGTAGATTTGGTTTCAATCCTCATTTAAAATGTAAAGGTAATAGAACTATGAACAGTCAGAGTTGTTTAGATTTAAAATACTAAAGTTAAACAAACCATTTGTGTGACTTATTTTTGGATCACACTTTGTTGAAGACATATTTTCTTTGCCATCTTGTCAAAGACTTTATAGTCGTCCACTTAGAAGAAGATAAGAAGGGTCCGATTCCACTATCAAGCACCAACAGTCCGTCACAGTGGATTATTATTTTTTTATTGATTTCTACTTTTAGTTAAATGACCTTTTCTAATGCTGCTACTGAGAATGATTCTGTTGCAGGACCAATTATTATACATTTGGAAAAATATAGTTGCACGATGACAATCAGCCCAATGATATATTTACAAAAAATAGAAATGATTCCTTTTTTTTTTTTTTGAAATAAGAAATGGTTGTTTTTCATGTTAAATTGAAAGGACGAGTAATAATTTCATTAATTTTGTAATAGAATAATTAATTTCATTCTAAAAAACAAAATGAAAATCAATAATTATTGATATATATTGAATATCTACTCTAACAATGGAAGATATTTATTTGCACAAAGAGAAAAATCTCTTAATGCATGATTGTAAAATATATGTTGATAAAGTCTGTTATTATGATGAATCAAGACGTGCACTGCTACTTGAGATGGATAGGGATGTGTTATAAATTTTGCTTTTGACAATTTTTTTTTTTTTTATATATATTTTGTTATTTTTATTTCCTCTAGTTCCAATTAGTTTTTATTATTTAAAAATTTAAAATTAAACAAGTTAATGTATCTATCAAAATTAAACATTTCATGAGTGACTCGAATACCGATTCAGATATAGAAAAATAACTCCAATTGTTACCATTTTTCATTTTATTTTATCAATTGCCTACTGCATGACAATGAACTATTCTTCTTAATGCCACGCAGGCGGTCATTGTATAGCCTGTTAATAGTCGAATAACCAACAATAGCCTATCAATATAGTATAAATTGTAAGGGTAATAAGTAAATTTAATTAAAAAATTAAAATAACACATCATTCATAAATTAAATAGTTAATACAGATTCAAATCCCACCATGCATGTGGGGAGTGTGAGAATAAATAGCTTTATAATGTTGAAAATAAATTTTGAACTACACACTTACTATTTAATTTCATCTAATTAACACTATTTTTTAATTAAAAAGAATCTTTTAAAAAAAAAATCAAATCATTTGAATTCTAAGGTTATAAAATATCATTGTTCGTTGACAAATTTGCTTGATAGTAAGGTTATTTATGACGTGTATACAACACATTAGTTGATTTATTCGAAAACACTTAAAAAGGGAATTAATTCATTTCATTTCTAATTCTTGCTTAGTAAATTATGAAATTAAATTTTGTAACTCCACATTGATTCCCCTCCTGCTTTTCCCTACGATAGTCCTTTTTCATTTTCAAAGCGCTCTAAGTATATATACCATTCAATTCAAATTTTTTTACCTAAAAGTTATCCTAAATTTTACTTAAGAAAGAAAGGTTATCCTAAATTTATGAGTCATTTATTTATAAATATAATATAAATCATAAAAAATGGTAAATGAGGGTTTGAGTGGGATTACCACACAAGATAAAAATTTGGGCCCGATACAATAGAGAGTATATTCAATGTAGGACATTTTAAAAGCTTAGATATAATCGATTCATATTTGAATAGATTATATTAAAATATATATGTATTTAATCAAGGTTTATATAAATTTTTTTTTAATCTAGGTGTATTCAATTCATATTTGTATAGAAATTCAATAATATTTAATGATGTCGTTACTTCAATTATAGAAATCGGAATGATATATCGGAATCAAAATAAGTTGTTTACTTCAGTTGCAGAAATCAGAATTGAAATCAACAATATTTTCATCGAGCTATTTCCATTATTTAAGAATCGGAATTAATTAATTACAAGTTATAAAAATATTCTGATTAAAATTATGAATTAATTATAATATGCAAAATTCTGTTTTCATATTTTTATCATATAACTCATCATAATAGGCTATTTAAAAAAAAAAAAAAATCTTTCCGAATAATATTATTATAAGCATATTGTATGTATATATATATTTTAAGAATATATTGTATATTTATGTTATATATCAAGTTGTTTTATATATATACATAATGTTACCTAAAAATATGTTTGCAATAATATTATTAACTTTTTTAATAATATTATTGTAAGCATTTAACAATATTATTGTAAGAATTTTTTTAATATAAAAAGTTGTGATTTAATATATATTATGCATCTATATTTTTTAAAAAATAAGAATAGAAGAGACTTTTTACCTTGCAAAAGAAAATATGAATGAGATTCTCAAACAGGATGGGGAGAATAATATTCTCATTCCACAACCTCAAATTCATGTGGTATTCATAATTCCATTACCATTATAAAATTATTTTAGAGTAAATAAATACTATTAATTATTCTTATTCCCTAATTTATCAAGTAAACATATTATGAGTGTATTTAATAAGTTATTGACTTTATAGATTTTATTTAAACGATGAATTTGAATAATTTTAAAGCATTTTTGTGAAAAAAAAAATAATAATAAAACGAATCTTACAATTCTCCTCAATATTTCATTAAATTTCTTAAGATATTTTAACACAATCAATATGAAATCTATTGAATATGTGAATTTAATCGAAATCTATTATTACCAAAAATCCATTAAACTTCAACCAACTCTAAACTGAATAAATTTCTTAAAATAAATAAATAAATAAAGATACAATCTACCTCGTTGAGATTACCATTTTAATGTCACGTATTAACGAATATTGAATATTAGAAGCTTCCGTAAACCCCCATCCACATTATAATTGCTCTGTTTTTTTTTTTTTTTTGGGTTGACATAATTGCTCTGTTTTTGAGCCTCCGCCAACTCGGTTAAAATGGCTCTATTTTATTTGTAATACACCCATTTTAATCTTCTCAGTCCACAGCCACCCATGTCAACCACCAATTCTTCTCTCGTCCTCCTCTTCCTCCTCCTCCTTTCCATGTCCTCCTGCATCAAATCCGACGAGCTCCAAATTTTGCTCAAAATCAAAACCTCTCTGCAAGCATCAAACCCAGGTGTTTTCTCTTCATGGGTTTCAAGCAACAACCCATGCAATTTCACAGGAATCACCTGTAACTCGGATGGTTCTGTCAAAGAAATCGAGCTCTCTCATCAGAAGTTGACAGGAACTCTACCTCTTGACTCAATTTGCCAGCTTGAATCCTTGGACAAGCTCTCATTCGGGTTCAATTCTCTCTACGGTCTAGTCTTGCCAGACTTGAACAACTGTGTCAAATTACAGTACCTGGACTTGGGCAACAATTTTTTCACCGGCTCGTTTCCCAGCATATCGTCTCTCATAGAATTGCGGTACCTGTACTTGAACAACAGCGGGGTTTCTAGTGTTTTTCCATGGAAATCTCTGGACAACTTGACCAGCCTTGTTTCACTGAGTCTCGGCGACAATCCTTTCGACCCAACTCTGTTTCCGGACTCGGTCATCAAGCTCACCAAGTTGAGTTGGCTATATCTATCAAACTGCTCCCTGGGAGGTCGGATACCACCTGGAATTGGAAATCTAACAGACCTCATCAACCTGGAGCTCTCGGATAACAATTTAGTCGGTGAAATACCATCCGAAATTGGGAAACTTACAAAACTGTGGCAGCTGGAGCTTTACTTTAATCAGTTGTCAGGAAAACTTCCTGTTGGATTGCGAAACCTGACAAGTCTAGAAAATTTTGATGCCTCAGCGAACAATCTTGAAGGCGATTTGTCTGAGGTGGGGTTCTTGAGCAATCTAGTGAGTCTGCAGCTGTTTCATAACCAGTTTTCTGGTCAAGTGCCGGCTGAGTTGGGGAAATTTCTAAAACTTGAGAATCTTTCTTTGTACACGAACAAGTTGACTGGTACTCTGCCTGAGGAACTTGGTTCTTGGGCTAAGTTCAATTTCATTGATGTTTCAGAGAATTCCCTGACGGGTCCAATCCCACCTGACATGTGCAAGAGAGGCAACATGAGAGAGCTTCTCATGTTACAAAACAAATTCACCGGGGAAATTCCTGCAAGCTATGCGAATTGCTTGACGTTAGAGCGGTTCAGAGTCAGCAACAATTCCTTAACTGGAGCTGTTCCTGCTGGAATATGGGGGCTGCCCAAGGTGAAAATAATAGACATCGCATTGAATCAATTCCAAGGGCCTATCACTAAAGATATCCAAAATGCGAAAGAACTGGCGCAGTTATTTGCTGCAAACAATCGGTTATCTGATGAGTTACCGGAAGAGATCTCCAAGGCTACATCTTTTGAACTCATCGAGTTGAAGGACAATCAGTTTTCGGGTAAAATTCCGGCGTCAATAGGGGACCTGAAACATTTGAGCAGTCTTAAGTTGCAGAACAATATGTTCTCTGGATCAATACCAGTCTCTTTAGGGTCATGCCGGTCTCTCAGTGACCTAAACATGGCTGGAAATTCACTTTCTGGTCCAATTCCATCAACTTTTGGATCTCTACCGACTCTTAACTCTTTGAATTTGTCAGATAATAGACTTTCTGATGAGATTCCAAAGAGTTTGGCAGCCTTGAAACTAGTTATTCTTGATCTTTCTAATAATAGATTAACTGGGCAGATACCTGAATCTCTCTCCATTGAAGCATACAATGGTAGCTTCGCTGGAAATCCTGGGCTCTGCAGTCAGACCATCAGCTCCTTCAAGAGATGCTCCCGGGATTCCAGGATATCAAAAGATGTTTTCACACTCATTCTTTGCTTTGCTTTGGGTTCAATGATTTTGCTCGTCTCGGTTCCAGTTTGCTTCTACTTAAAGAAGAGAGAAAAAGATCATGACCGTTCATTGAAGGAAGAATCTTGGGATGTCAAGCCTTTTCGTGAGTTGATGTTCTCTGAGGACGAGATTCTCGATTCCATAAAGCAAGAGAATCTGATAGGAAAAGGTGGGTCAGGAAATGTGTACAGAGTTGCACTCTCTAACGGTAAAGAGCTTGCAGTGAAACACATTTGGAATACGGACATTACTGGCCGGAAAAAGATCAGAAGTACTACTCCCATTCTCGGGAAACGTGCTGGAAAGTCTAAGGAATTTGATGCTGAGGTGCAGACATTGAGCTCAATAAGACATGTAAATGTGGTGAAGTTGTATTGTAGTATCACTAGTGAGGACTCAAGCTTGTTAGTGTACGAGTATCTGCCTAATGGGAGCTTGTGGGATCGGCTACATTCCTCCAATAAGGTGGAGCTTGATTGGGAGAACAGGTACGAAATCGCAGTAGGGGCGTCTAAAGGATTGGAGTATCTGCACCATGGCTATGAGAGACCAATTATTCACCGTGATGTTAAGTCTAGTAACATATTGTTGGACGAGTTCTTGAAGCCTAGAATTGCTGATTTCGGCCTTGCCAAGATTGTTCAAGCCAAAAATGGTGACAAGGAGACCACCCATGTCATTCCTGGAACCCTTGGTTACATTGCTCCTGGTATGCAAATTTCAGCTACTTGGTTCCTAAGAAAATTTTTAACTTTATATTTATTTCAGTATGTCTAAGTATTGCTGTTTTTAATTCAATATTGTTAATCTTGCAGAGTATGGATACACATTCAATGTCACTGAAAAAAGCGATGTGTATAGTTTTGGAGTTGTATTAATGGAGCTCATCACAGGAAAAAGGCCTATAGAGCCAGAGTTTGGAGAGAACAAGGACATAGTGAACTGGATTAGCAGCAAGATCACTACCAGACAGAACGTTTTAAGCATTGTGGACTCAAGAATCCCAGAAGTTTTCAAGGAAGATGCTGTCAAAGTATTGAGAATTGCAATTCTCTGCACGTCACAGCAGCCAGCGTTGAGACCCACCATGAGAAGTGTGGTTCAAATGCTGGAGGAAGCTGAGCCATGCAAATTGGTAGGAATTGTCATCAGCAAAGATGATTCTTCTCAGAAAACGGGAGCCAAAAAAGGACAGGAGAAAATCAATTCGGATGCTTAATTTTGTTAATTTAGGCTGTCGAGTTAGAGAGTTTTTGATCATTCTGGTTGTTGTACCATGTTGTATTATGTAACATATTGGACCTGCATCAGTTGTATAATAATAGCTTAAGTCTCTGGTCTTTTGTGAAAGGAAGCACAAAGAAATGGAAAAATAAGAAACCAAGGTTAATGATAATGTAGCTTGGTTTTTCTTTTCATTATATTTTGAAGCTACCAGATTGAATCATTGTTTAATTTGTAACATTAATTAATGGTCTATAATATGATGTCAGGAGCATCAAACTTGAATGATGAGCAATCCAGTTATGCTGAAGAAGTCGTAATGCTTCGAGATTCATTGAATTTGTCACGGGGCAGGCTTATATAATTTAGTAAGTAGTTGCGTTTGATCGAATCCTCAGATGATAGTGACTTTTGAGCCATCAGGATCAGTCACAATAAGATTACCACCGTCGATCTTAAGTAGTTCAATAGTTCATGAAGATCAAATCCGGATCATCACTCCATGATAGAGAAAAAAAGCATTCAACCTGACTTATTTATTTATTTATTAATATCATTAGAAGACCTACATGCACCACTAGTCCACTACGAATTGTAGACAAATTGTCCTACAAACAACAATTGACAAGTCATCTTTTAAGGGGAAAAAAAAAATGGAAATCAGCTATCAACATAACATAAGAAAACTCTCATGTTAGTTGCAACTGATTCAATTATTAGATGCTGGTGATCTGAAATAGATCACGATCAGAGTAAGAGTGGGGTAGTGTAACATATAATGACTCCAAATAATAATATAAATGCAGATTCACACACAAGAGTTGCGTACACTTCAAATCTATAGAACTACAGTTTAGGTCGGCACCCATGACAGGACGTGTCTTCTGCTTATGACAACTTCCATTTAGACACATACCCAACTGAAATTCGTTCAAATTAAAGTTGATTTTACAGGTTTCAGTTGAGGAGTTCTTGTTAGACGGTAGAAACTCCCCAAATTTGAAATCAATCTATAAACACCAGAAAGAGTGAAGGGGAGAGTCGTCTGCGTTCAAAAATATGTGATGTTGAGTTTTGGGCAGTAGCATGGGGTGGTTTACCTCCCAGCGCAGGGTCGTAACTAAAGTTGACTGCCGTGAACCATGTGGTTGACAACGGACAACCTAACACCAAGCGTGGCTCATCAGTACAGCCGTTGACTGACACCAGACAGAGACATACAGCTGGGACATATCGCATTTATTGTAGTCCATTTGATTGTTGGGTTTAGTGGGCTCCTCCATCTCTAACTCGTGAATATGTGAGTTGTTGGGCTCTCGGAAGGGCCCATTGGGTAGCCCCTTTTTTACATTCATCACGGCGGTCGACCGGCCTAATATGACATGCAAATTTGCCCCCGTCAATGTGTGTCGGAGTTAAAATTTAGAACCCAACATTTCCTTCTTTTTGGGTTATTGGGTTGAAATGAAAACATTACCAATTGAGATTCAAATTGGTAAGATGTTTTGTTATGCGATTTTCAATTCATATCATCTGAAAACGGTGAGATCTTATATATTTATATATATATATATATATATATATATAGGTGATGATACCTTCATTTTACTATTTTTGTTTTTTAAGACGTTTATGTTAATTAATTGAATATGAATGTTTCAATTAAGTGATAAGTCATAATTTTTCCAACTTTTGAAAATTAAGATATTATCATTCAATATATAACTTAAGTAAAAGGAAGAAAATAATATGAGCATACTTTATTCCTATTTTGTATTGCTTTTTAGAAGTTAAAATTTGATTATTTAATAATTTTGCTATAGAGATGGTGTTTAGTAAAACAATCCATAGTGAGCATTCGATAAACAGTATTGCTACTTTGTTTAAATTGATGCCTAAATTATATGGTATTATTGAAAATAGGAAGACTAATTGATTGAATTTTAATTCATCAATTTCAATTAGTTAGTTCTATTTTTAAAAAGTCACATCATTTGAGCGCCAAATTTAGGTATCAATTTGGACATAATATCATTGTTGTTTGATAAATTGAATAGAATTAATAACAATTTTAAGAAGTAGACGGGGTGTTACTTCTTCAATTTATTATTATTTTTTAATCAAGAGAAAGTAGGGTGTTACTCCTGTAAACTAATTATAAATATTCTTTTTTATATAATTTAATAATCTTTTAAATGAATCTAATGATCTCATTAATTTTGACATAAAGATATTTATATCTAAATATTAATAATATTGAAATATTTTTTTTGAGAAAAATAATATCGAAATATCTTTATGCCAAATAAAAGTTAAATTATTATATTTTTTGTCTTTAGGCACTAATAAATTCTAACAACAATTAACATAAAATTTATCAAACATACTAGTTTTTATGTTTATAACATTTTTAACAACAAAATTCAATAAATAGTAGCCTGCTTAACTTTATAGTAGATTATATCTTTACCACAATCAACCGTAGTTATTTTACAGGCTATAGCAATACTAGCAAACCCTTAATTTAAATGTAAGTCCAAATAAGACTTGCTTGACTGGTAAGAAAAAAAATACCTTTGGGCTTTGGTTAATCATAAAATGAAAATTATCAAAAATATCCAAAAACTAATAAAAATTTATATAACTACCTAGTTCACACTATCTTTTGCATCCTTCCCTCGAACCAAAATTTGAAATAACGCCTTTTAATTTTATCCACACCGAACATAACTTGTCTTGTGAAAGAAAGTAGCATATTTGATGTCACTATTAAGCAAATGAATAAAATCACAATTTTGATCACCCTTCTTGTGCCGAAAAATGCCATTTTGGCTAGTACGTAGGACTCTATTTATTGGATTGGCTTGCTTCCATTTGTGTTTTTTCGAATGAATACTTTTCGAAAAAGAATGTTAAATTATCAATTGGAAACCATATTTTACTTAAAAAATTGATTTGGAAGCATGATTTTATATTATTTGTAAGGATTAATAATAATGAATCTCGTAAAACCCATCCCGACTCCTTTTTTTATCATAAGAAAATCTAGTTAAACCGTTGTCTTTTAACTTATTAAAAAAAATAAACAAAAAAAAAAATCTTACAAATCTAAATATTGGTTTATACTTTAATTTAAATTTAATCAAAATAAGAAAATTATTATTCTTGCCTACTTTTATACAAAATCAAATACCATTTAAAAATGATGGGTTTATTAAATATTTTGAAAAAGGATGTGTTCTATTATATAAATTATTTTATAGCTCGTTAGAAAAAACTAAATGTCTTAAAATAGTTATCAATAGATTTCATTATTAAAACATGGTCCATTTTAGTTTTTTTTTTTTTTTTTTAAAAAGGTCCATTTTACAATATTAAATTATCTGCGTGAATATGAAAATCATCTGGAAAGAAAAATAGGATGAAATACAAGAATGACCACTAAGCAAATCTAAAATCAAAATGTTAGAGTTATTGCTATCCATAAAAGTGATTTAAATACCCATTTTTCTAAAAATATTTATATAATAGAATTATCCTTAAATAAAATTATAAATAAGAACAAACACATATTAGCAAAACAGTTTGTTTACTTTTAAAACTTGAAACATTTTTTTTTTTAATTTTAAATTAACAAAACAAATAAAAATCTATAAATAATTCTAACAAAAAATCTCAAAAAAAAAATATATATAAATTTTACATATATCAAGTGATTTTTTTTTTTAATTTTCTTAAATGAAAACACTGTTTTCAAATCTTTTTTTTTTCTTTTAATTCATCCAAGCAATCAAGATTAATTAAAATATAAAATAAAGTCTCATTTTTTGTAAAAAATTTGGTGACTTCAACCTTCAAGTATGGCTTCTTCCTCTTATTCTTACTCTCATTTTCAATTTATTTTTCTAGCTCTATTTTCTTTGTTTATGTTTCTATTTTTTCCTACATCTATCAGTTATATTTTACTTCTCCATATTTTTGTTGTTGATTCTCTCTCCCCATTTCTGTTGCTTTCTCGATTCCCTCTCTCCTTCATTTCTCTCCTTCTCTCTTCCCACTAGCTCATTGTCTTTCTTTTCTCTCTCTCTCTCTTGCAACTCTCTCAATATAAGATAGACAACAACAAAACATCTATGTGCCTCTCAAACGGCATTCATTGGTCTATTTGAATTAACTAATTTATCCTCAAACAAATCTATTAATTTATAACAAGCAACAACACTGGTCCTCACATCACATTTTCTACCCTAATGGAATTGTTTCCATTTATACAAAACTTTTCATACAACTTTAAGAGTCAACATTCTTTATCATATCTAGATGAATCAAATGATGATTCACCAATTCACAAACACATTTCCAACACAAATCTTATCATGTAATTGATAAAATAAAAATGAAAGGATATTAATTATTCGAGTTTGAATAGCACTCAAAAGTTAAAACTTTTTATTTTACTCTTAATGCATGTCTTGTTCAAAGACCACATATCCCGAACACAAGATCACATGTTCTGAATAAAAGAACATGTTCCAAACATAAATCATTTGTCCTGAATAAAAATCAGTTATCCTGAACACATGACCATATGTCCTAAACAAAAACATATGTCTCGAATAAATACCACATATTCCTACCCAAGATCACAATTCAAACAAAAAATAAACTTTATCATTTTCAAACATAAATACCATCTGCACATCCATGGCTTCCTCAAATATTTTTTACATACAATTTCATTATCTATACTCATCTAATATAAATTCATCTCATTTTCCATTTTAAAATCCTTTGAAAACTAAATCTTTAATTTTGATGAACTCAATATGCAATCAATCAAAATCCTCATACTTATCGTCTAACTTGTTGTGGAACTCACTATCCTAGTTGATGTGGAAACTATCCCCTTTCCCTCTCGTCAAAGTCGCTGTTTATTTAGGTTTGTCGAACCGTCATGTGTTTTGCTCTCTCCCTCCCTATGGTTTCTTCGTTTGTGTTGACAAACAATGTTTTTGTTTTGCTTTATATATAGGGGATAATTTTGCTACCAACCTAAAATAAATGACACCAAAACTCAAACTACTAATTTGATGACAATGACAGAAGTCACTCAAGAATGAACGCTAGTGAAAAAAATAGACTCATTAATAAATTACATATTTTTAGAATACAAATTCAGTGACTCCCAATTGTTACCACACGTATATATACTCACTTTACATATGGTAGTATGAATACTATGTAGAGCTATGATTAAATGTTGACTATAGGAACAGACTCAGAACTCTATCCTATGAACTGAAATTGAAATGCAAAAGAATTGACGAGAACATTGACTGATCTCCAAAACACATCCTTATTCCCTCTCACTTTTAAAAGAGATGCATTATAGAAAGAAAGGTGTAAAGGAATAATCAACATGCTATATATTATGCGTTGGGACGCGGCCTGCCGTAGCATGAAATCAACCTAATCAAATTTTTGTGGCCATCTTTAGCACTTTGATAACAATTTGTGATTCTTTATAATTTTTTCCAATAAAAAAACAGAGCAATGTAATTACCCATGAGGAAAATGGCTGTCAATTCCTCACAAAAGCACAATCAATTTTTCACTTTCTGCTTGCACTTGCACTTGCTAATCTGCGCTCATGATTCAGGCGCTTTTTAGCTTCTCCAACATAAAATGTCGCTTGGAAAAAATAAAAGCAGCTAATAAGGAAATGCCATAACAGACTAGGAGCAATTCCACATCTGCTAAATCAACACCCAATACTTCATGAAGAGTGGGCATCTTTGCTTTGCACTTCATGATTGACCACTTCCTCTATGATTCTAATTCCATACAGGAGAGATTCCCACTATTGATTTATGGGCTCAAGTAAGCCTTTGGGCTTTTGTACAGGGGCCTTTAGACTCCTATCCACTTTATAAGAAAAAATATGAGTATATTTTGATCTAATCAGATCATATTACATTATCTAAACAGGAACATAACGTATATTAAATTGAAATATGGACTGTTTGATTATAAGATATTTAGTGATATTTGGGACCATATATGCATTTGGTGTTGTAGGAATCGATCCTTGAAAAAAGTCATTACTCTTTTTGAGGCCTATTATTATTAGCTTTAACAAAAGAGGATGATTAACAATATTAATGGGAACGTTTTGAGTTACATGTTGTGATTAATCCATGTTTATATATCGATTTGCTAATCAATAACATATTTTGCTTGTGAGATTTTATATATTAGCATTTCTTTTAAATCTTAAATGTTATTATACCTATCAGAATTTAAGGATATTTAAATGTGTATGTACACGTACACGAGACATGTAGACTACTAAATGATGAAAGGAAGAAGCATGATTTTAAAACGTGTAAGATAATTTTATGCAATGTTTATCTAGTGATATAAAGTATAAAACTAGTTGTAAAATTTAACATCAAGCATCCCATAACATACAAAAAATATTCAGGTTTAATAAAAGCATAAATTCCAAATGAATATTAAAAAATACAAAAAAAAAAAAAGAAAAAAGAAAATGCGAGGAAAAGGGGACTCAAGTAGGCAGCCTACCTTCTTCTTTTTAAGTAAAATTTCTCAATGCAAGTTGTCAATGTGTTTCAATTTCTATTGGAACGATATTGTATTTGGAAACCATAATGTTTCTCTATATGCAAGTGCCTCATCAATTCTCACCCTCTTCATAATACAAGAATACTCGAAGGTGTATTAGATAGGGCATATGCATGTATTTTATCAAAAAGCATTATATAGCGACATGTGGGTAGAGTTGGAAAGAATTCACTTGACGTCTATATTTTACTTCTTTAAATATGTAATAATCCTAAGGTTTGTTATATAATTGTGTGAGTGATTATCAGGTGTGAAAATTAAATTAGCCATCTTTTATTAGGTGTGAAAATTATCACCGATGAGAATTGAGTATCTTGTATGAAAATTGTACAGAATTCCTGCACATGATAAATTTAAATTATAAGAAATCTCATAAAATCGGGCGAGCTGGGATACACCATTTGCCTCTGCGCTTGCTTGGCCTACCAAAAAATTGTTATGCTTCCAAACAAATTTTCTCCTAAACAAATCGTCAGCTGCTAAAGTATCTTTAATACTTATTAATTCATCAAGTCCAAGCTGCATTTGCTAAAGCTTCTCTCAATTATAGGAAATTCAGTTGGAGGCATACAAGAGAGAAATAATTGTAGCTTTATAATTAACTAGTCTGGTTGAGACAGATCACAAATCTCAGAAATGATGTGGATAACAACAAATGCATCAGAAATAGCATTACTGTACTCTTCCTGTACCTTTATTTTCACATAAACAATTAATTTGGAATATGGTCCCCTCCTGCCCTTATAGTGCAAATTCCCCAACATGATTTTCTAATAGAATATATAAATAATATACAACTCCAAACTTATCCACCTCTCCATCCAGTATGGAATTTTCTAATCCTCAAAGCCATTCAAGCACCACCAACAAAAACAAAAACAAAGAGGAAGACAGACCAAAAACTCAATATCATATTCCACACACGTGGTACATATGTTGATCATCCAACGCTTACATTATATTGGACCAACAAAACAAAGTCAACTAATTAAATGTGTTTCTATTCTTTTGCCAAGTAACATTGTGTTTGGTAGATTTCGTTCAGGACTCTGTTGTTCAAGTATTGGCTAAAATAATGGACATGTACTACACAACCTGCAAAAGAGGTTTGTTTATGATCACTAATTGTGGACTTGAAAGTATAAGAGAGATTTTTTCATGAACTTTGATCAAATCATTAAGTCCGTACGTTTATGATGTTTGAGATTTATGGTTTTTCTTTTTCTTAAACAAACTAGAATTAATATAGAGTGGTTGGGATCAAGTTGGCATCGTATATATATTGGAAGAGGAAATTGAGTGCGAACAAAAATTGAAAAAAAATAGCCAAGCAATGATAATGAAACCCAGCTAGAAATTTACCATTTCTTGTCCAACAGCCAACATGTTCATATATATGCATTCACATGATAGATTGATGTTTGGTTTTTGCTTTAAGAAGAAAAACAAAGATGGTTGGCCAATATGGTCTGCCCCTATACAAGCTTTAATAGCCAGACCACGTCCCAAAAGAGCATAGTCCTGGTGGAAATAAGACATGTACAACTTCAATCTACTTTGCATGATTATATATACATATACATATATATTGTATAAACATATAAACTTGCAAACAAAAAGGAGCATACCCATAAATAAAATATGTGTCATAATATGCTTAATTATAAAAGAACATACAACAGACACAAAAAGCGTTCCTGTTGTAAAAATATTCTACATATATGTACTAGGCCACGCGTAGCTGCATGAAGGCTGATGGTGAAGCGGTTGAACTTTGAAGTGTAGCCATCAAAAAGAAAAGAGATTGATGGCATCAAGAGGTCCAGGTCAACAGAACATGTGGTGATGAGGATCAGATGCAGATTTATTCAAATAAATAAAGAGTAGATGTGTATGTGCAAAAAGTAGTTGCACTGAGTAGCGATGATATATTCTCTACAAAAGAGTTAGTGGGGTATAAACGTAAAGCCTCTTTATGAGAAGAAGATGTGCGACTCATCTTTCTATCTCACTCACTGATATACTACTGCACGATCGAATTTTGCTTTTTCATGATCATCATCAAGGTTTTATTACTTGTGTGTACCAAATGATCCCTTCACTACTCACTCCATTTATATACTTGAGTTTTTCCTCTCCTTCTTCCTTGCAACAATAGCCACTTTTAACTGCCTCCCTTTCTCTCTTTTCTCATCAAATTTCAGACTCAGACTCTTTTTTCGTTCCCTTTTATAATGGCTCTTCATCGCTTCTCTATTTTCTTATCTCATGTGTTGTTTTCTCTTCTGTTTAGTCCTTCTCAGGCCATGACTGCCAACCAGTCTCAGTTCTTCACTCTGACGAAGGACTCTCTCGAAGGAGATGCCTTGTCCGATTGGGATATCCACGGAGGAAAACCCTTCTGTAATTTCTCAGGAATCCGCTGCAATGATCAAGGGTACGTTGACATGGTTGACTTAACTGCATGGTCACTTTCTGGGAAGTTTCCCTCTGAAATATGCTCTTACCTGCCGGAGTTACGTGTTCTTCGTCTAGCTCGAAACCATATCTATGGTAACTTCCTTGACAGCATAGTCAATTGCACTTTCCTGGAAGAGCTCAATACGAGTTGGATATATATGAAGGCAACGTTGCCGGATTTCTCACCAATGAAATCTCTCCGGATACTTGACATGTCGTACAACCTCTTCACAGGCGACTTCCCCATCTCGGTGACCAATCTTACGAACCTGGAGGTGCTTAGTTTTAATGAAATTCCAGGTTTGAGGTTATGGCAACTTCCGGAGAATATCTCCAGGTTGACAAAGCTAAGAAGAATGATCCTAATGACTTGTGCCTTGTACGGTCAGATCCCAAAATCCATTGGAAATATGACCTCTCTTATTGATCTTGAATTGAGTGGCAACTTCCTGACGGGTCAGATTCCACCGGAGATGGGATTACTGAAGAACCTGGAACAGCTTGAGCTATATTACAACTATCACATATCTGGCACTATTCCTGAGGAGCTTGGAAACCTGACAGAGCTCAGAGATTTAGACGTGTCCGTCAATCACTTAACAGGAAAGATTCCGGAATCCATTTGTAGGCTCCCGAAGCTGCGAGCCTTGCAGTTGTACAACAACAGTCTTTCAGGAGAAATCCCCAGCGTGATTGCAGGTTCGAAAACCTTGACCATCTTGTCACTCTACGACAATTATCTGACAGGAGAGGTTCCTCAGAACCTGGGGCAATCATCACCCATGGAGGTTCTTGACCTGTCGGAGAACGGCCTGTCAGGTCCACTTCCCACACAGGTTTGCAATGGAGGTAAATTGAAATACTTTCTTGTCCTGGAAAACACGTTTTCTGGAGAGTTACCTGCTAGCTTAGCAAATTGTAGGACTCTTCTACGGTTTCGAGTTAGTAATAACCGTTTGGAGGGCACAATACCTGAAGGTATTCTTGGTCTTCCACATGTTTCAATCATTGATTTGGGTTACAATAATTTTAGCTGTCCAATTGCAAATACTATTGCAAATGCTAGAAACCTGTCAGAATTGTTCCTGCAGGGCAACAGAATTTCAGGTGTTATACCTCCTGAGATTTCTTGTGCCATCAATTTGGTGAAAATTGATCTGAGTGATAATATCCTGTCTGGTCCAATACCTTCCGAAATCGGAAACCTGAAGAAACTCAATTTACTCATTCTCCAAAGCAACAAGCTCAATTCTTCCATTCCCAAGTCACTGTCTTCACTAAAATCTCTCAATGTCCTTGACCTCTCCAACAACCTCCTGACAGGAAATATCCCTGAGAGTCTCTGTGAACTGTTACCGAACTCTATCAATTTTTCAAACAACAAGCTTTCGGGTCCAATTCCTCTCTCTTTGATCAAAGGAGGGTTGGTTGAAAGCTTTTCAGGCAACCCAGGTCTCTGTGTTTCAGTCTATGTCAATTCATCTCAGAATTTCCCTTTATGTTCCAAAACAAACAACCGAAAGAGGCTAAATTCCATATGGGCAATAGTGATATCAGCAGTGATTATTCTCATTGGACTCCTCCTGTTCCTGAAACGTAGACTCAGCAAACAAAGAGCACTGATGGAACATGATGAGACCCTGTCGTCATCATTCTTTTCATATGATGTGAAGAGCTTCCATCGAATAAGTTTCGACCAACGTGAGATCCTGGAAGCCATAACCGAAAACAACAAAGTGGGCCAAGGAGGATCCGGGACTGTGTACAAGATTGAATTAAGCAACGGGGAGATGGTTGCAGTCAAGAAGTTGTGGAGTCAAAGAACAAAAGATTCTGCTTCAGACCAGGATCAGTTGCTTTTGGACAAGGGATTGAAAACTGAGGTCGAGACTCTAGGAAGCATTAGGCACAAGAACATAGTCAAACTCTACTGCTACTTCTCAAGTTTGGATGTCAGTTTGTTGGTCTACGAGTACATGCCAAATGGAAACCTGTGGGACGCTCTCCACAAAGGTTGGATCGTGCTTGATTGGCCAACCCGACACAAAATTGCATTTGGTGTGGCTCAGGGTTTGGCATACCTACATCATGGTCTATTGCCACCTATAATTCACAGAGATATCAAGTCAACCAATATCTTGCTTGATGTCAATTATCAGCCAAAGGTTGCCGATTTTGGCATAGCAAAAGTCTTGCAAGCTAGAGGAGGCAAAGATTCTACCACTACTGTGATTGCAGGAACCTATGGTTATTTAGCCCCAGGTAATTTTTCTCATCCAGCTTTGGTTAAGTCTACTATTACAATTAAATCTAAACAATTATGGTCATCATATGCCATTATTATGCATCACTTCATGATCAGTATTATGGCCATCATATATTATTGTTATGCATCACTTCACGATCCGTGTTACCATTCAAGTATATAGTTTGATACAGTCATAGGTTTATCTGATTGATAATCTCAATCTCATATTTTTTAATAAAGTAGAGATTGCAAGTTCGAATTCCCCATCCCCAAAGTCAAAAAGGAAAAAGATAGCTTGATATTTTATTAGTTTACCTATTCTCAATAATCATTGAATCTGGTTGGTGCTTGTTTCAGAATATGCATATTCGTCCAAAGCAACAACCAAGTGTGATGTATTCAGCTTCGGAGTAGTTTTAATGGAGCTAATAACGGGGAGAAAACCAGTAGAGACAGAATTTGGAGAGAATAAGAATATCATATACTGGGTGTCAACAAAAGTTGATTCCAAGGAAGGAATTATGGAGGTTTTGGACAAGAAAATATCGGGGTCATTCAGGGATGAGATGATTCAGGTTCTACGTATCGCCGTCCGCTGTACCAGCAAGACACCAGCCACTCGCCCCACCATGAACCAGGTGGTGCAGATGCTCGCTGAAGCAGATCCTTGTAGACTTGATTCTTGCAAGTTTTCAAATTGGACCAAAGAATCAACAAATGCTACTAGGACAAAGAACCCATCAGAATTATGATCGCTTCAGGAGTTTAGTTGGGTTTTAGGTAAAGTAATACATATAATCTATAGAACAGTTATTGCATATAAAACCAACGAGAGGCTTGTCATAAAGAGCAATTGCTCTCCCTTTTTTGTTTTTATTAGAAATTACTAATTGGCTTGTAGATTCTATCTCTGACCCTCCTCTTTCCTTTTTTTTTTTTTTTTTTCTTTTCTGTTTTGTTGTTTTGCTCTTGTAAGGATTTGAGAATTGTAATCAAATATAACTGCTTTATGGTAACGCACAGCATCTCCATTTATATCAAAGATCCACAAAATGAAATCATTCTCTAGCTTTTGGAAGAGCTTTGTTTTTTCCCTCTTTATCTAGGCTCTTTATATCAGGAGAGTGATCCCAAAAAAAGAGGCTCCAATTCAGAAAAGGCAAATGATAAAAGAAAGAAGACAGTATTTGCAAGAGGCTTCTTTTTTGCCATCAACATCAAGTGGGTTCCCGATTCTGATTTTAATAATTAAGTCATGATGATTCCAATGGTAAAAGGCCCACTTCCATCACCCAAGCCTAGCTAGGTAGCTAGCTATTCACTTGAAAAGAAAATGGCCTAATTGATTGATGAGCATCTTTGTCTCTATACATAAGTTAGGGACACAAAAGAAAGCACAAGCCTTTTGTTTTTTCCTCTCTTCTCTGTTTCATCTTTTCTTTTCCATTAGAGTTTGATTGTTCTTTTGGAATTAATGGGTGAAGATAGAAAGAGTGCAACCTTCTTTCACCGTTGATAGTGAGCAATTGAACCCTCCACTTTCAATTTGCTCCTCTCTTTCTTTCTTTATTTACTTATTTATTTTTATAAAAGACTTTTAGGAGTGACACATCCTATTCTTCCATTGCTCTAATATGTAGTCTAGATGTCTATATATCAATATTCATATGTAAAATTTATGATCATCAAATTCATCCAATAAACTAAAATTTGTTTTACTTCTTGTAAATTTCTTAAAAAAAAATAACAATTAGACGTGTTAATATGAAATCAAACTAAATCATTAATCTTGACTATTTTTTCATAAGAAAATAAGGGTTTTTCTATTTTATCATGAATGACTTTCTTCAAAAAGATTAAAAATCAATCTACCCTGTTAACAAAAGGAAGATCAGAATGCAACAGCATCATTTCCAACAACAACATTCCAGACATTCTTGTTGATTCATACATGCACGTGCGTGTGTCTGATCAGCATTATGATTTTATGAGTGGTTTGCGGGTCCTCCTGAAGAAAGAATAAGATTCATGGAGAAAAATAAAATTTTCTTTAGGCATGGTGGAGAGCCCATAAACAAAAGTGAAAAGCACTCTAGAGAATGGAATAGTTCTCTCTGATAAAAAGACACGGTATCAAACCAAGCAAGTTTGGACATGATAAGAAAGAAGTTCCTTTCCGTATACATGCACAGGAAAAAAAACATCAACAACAACAGCAGCAACACATCAAATTTAGAAATAAATAGTTGTTGTGTTCATGAAATTCTTTCAATGGCAATCGAAGTCAAAACCTTATTTGATTCTTCCTAAGAATGTTTGTCTTTCCCTGTGACATTTGACTCAACAGAAAAATTAAATAATGAATCTTTACCGTAAGAAGTAGTCTAAGCAATTTGAGTTATCAACATTTTAATATTTGGATGAATTTTATTCTATTTTTTAAAAATATTTAGCCAATTACAAAGGTCCCTTTATTTATTTATTTAAAAAAAAAAAAGATTGTGATACATTCTTCTGCACTTGATATGTTTTTATAAGTTTTATAAAAATTAAATGATACTAGTATGTTTCATACTTTAGACATATATGCTAAACATTTAAAAATGAGAAACATACTTATATTTAATTATTTCAAAACATAGAAACTGTTAGTAACCATCAAACTTAAAAGTTTAAGTTGATAGGAAAAGATCCAATTATAATATTTGAGACTTGAGATTGACACGTGACATGCTCCCTCACGTGTAACGTGAATAGATGATAGATGACGGACACATGCTACATGTCATCTACTGTATAACATGTGTAACAAGATGATTTTTAGATAAATGAGAGAAAAATGGTTTAAACCAAAGACCTTCAAGTTCTAATATCATGTTAATAACCATCGTACTCAAAAGTTTAAACTGATAAAAAATTGTCCAACTATAATATTTAAGACTTGAGATTGACACGTGACAGAAACCATGAAATTGTGTATTAAAGAAATAAATATGAATTATTTACTTAAGTTTAGTGATATGTTTAAAATAAAGAGTAGATTTTTTTTCCCCAAAGACTATACACAAAATTCGGGGTTAAAGGTGAGGGAGATAACTCAAATTTATAATCTCTAAGGTAGAAATGTGAAAGACATACCATTTAATGAATGAATGTGTGAAAAAAATAAAAAATAAAAAATAAATAAATTTATTTATTCACACGCTGTTTATGACTTTTCTCTTATTCTTTTAGTTGTTGATTTATGCGGGGTTAACACTACCCTTGAAATACAATACATGAGAATTCTAAAAATTTGAAGTGAATCTTAAACCAAGTTGTTAATTAAGTGATTCTCATGAGCTTAATGAAATTTTTCCTTGAGAATATCTACCTAATTTGATGTACATGTATGGATTGCCAATTGGAATGCCACTTCACTGGCTGAACAAATCAAAGAAATTGTAGATGATCGTAATAATGGCTGCATAGACAAGAATGCAATAAAACGTTGTAAAGAAATTGTGGATGGGAGATGTTATCCATTGATGCACTGAGCATGATCATGGTGCAGGAAACAGTGCGGCTGCCCAGTTGATGTGGCTAAAAATGGTTTTCCACTTGCCACTTGGTACACATGTGTAGAAAATGATGATGCGATTTCTTCATTTATCTCTTTATAAATTCTTCTTCTTGATTTTTACTTGGAAAAAAATAATTAAGCGATTCAAGGCATACTATTTGACACTCGCTCCACTATAAATTAATGGTGCCTCTTTTTGGATGTGATTCTTGCTCTTCGTCTTTGCATGTATTAAGAGGATGTTACGGGCCAGAGTCCAAACCCAAGCCTGATAGTCGAGAGTAGATGTTGGGCCCAGCGTTTGTAGTGCATAGGATGGATTAGGGTTGGTGCTATTGGCAACCAAGAATTAGACTAACAATGCCCCATTTTCAGTTTCAAAAAAAAAATAAATAAATAAAAGGCCCTCTTTTTCATATGTTGTATGTATTTTTGGGGCTGCACTAGATGAACTAGTAAAAGTCCAAGAGAATGATTAAGTGGACCAGCCTAAGGAAATTATGGCCCAGCTTGCTAGTGACCAGCTCGTAGACCTCTTGGAGCACTAGACAAGCAGTTCGCATAAGCGAGCTCTTACATGATGAAGCAACTCATTGACTCAAGCCTTTAGCTTAGAACATGACCTCAACTCACGTAGACAAGCTCTTAGATTGTTGGTCATGTTCAGAATTACCTAACGAGCTCCAGCTCACCCATAACAAGGTCCAACTCGCCCACAGTAGAATTAACTCGCAGCTGATAGTAACGTGCATGATAAGTTTTTTCAAAATAATAGCAGCACAATTCAAGGAAAAGTCAACTACCGAATTTGAAAATATTTTCAAATCTCTAAAATCACTGACACGTTATTAGAAAGTATAATAAGCATTAAATGTTTTTCCATTTATATTCCACTAGAACTGTAACACATCTCCCTCTCTATAAATAAGGGTTGAAATTCATTATAAAGGGTTAGTCTCGGTCTCTCCCATAGAAGAAAAACACCTAATAACATTGACGACCTCTCTCCAAAAGAGAAGGCACAGTGGATGTAGGTACTCATTAGCCGAACCACTTAAAACTCTAGTGTTCTTTGTCTTTCCTCTTGCCATTTTCTCTGTTCTTTGCTTATTTTGCTTTATTTTTATTTCCATTGCAATTTTGGGCTTCGAAGAACCTAGTTGAGTGATTTTCAAAGTCAACAAATACCTTTACCCATCTTCTCACTAGAGTATAGTCTCTCACCGAGAACTTTTGTTTGTCTCTTGCTATACAATATTTATAAAGTAAGATTGTTGAAATGATAAATCGTATCTTAGTTGCCAAACATTAGATCATTTAGACTACTTATATATTATATTATTTAAGCATGGTCAGTCTAACATTGTTAGGGTGATCTTTTTCACTTAATTTTTTTCTTTTCCTCAGACCTTTGATCTCCATCTATTATTGAATAAGAACATAATTGTAATTACAAACTATAAAAATCATATACAGTAGTATATCTCTTTTTTTCTTTTTTTTTTTTTAAATCGCCCACGGTCTATGATACGAATTTATTTAAATATATATTTGGTACAGCTTATTTACTGATCAAACATATTTTTTTAATATTAAAAGCTCTATTTATTATTATTTTTATATCGTTTGGTTGACATTCCAGTAGAACTTTTGAGAAATTAAAAAAACTAAAAAAGATTTACTTTGGAGTTTTTCCAAGTTGATATTTTTTAGTTTTTTTTTTAAATATTAAAATATCTAATATATCTCTATTTTATTTTGTTAATATTTCTATACTTTTATAACCGTATTACAATTCCTTTATAAATATAAACACGTAATCTTAACTTTTATTCACTTTTATTTCATAAAAATATTTAAGAATTTCTCTTTAACTAGTAAGTTTTTTATATTTTTTATTTTTGTGTGTGTATTTTTTTTTTTCAATTGGTTTTGGCTGATACATATATATTTTTACTGTAATTTTTTTTTTTTTTTTTTTTTATCTTATGATGTTTCTATACATACACACTACTTACATAGACACAGTCTATATAGATATATATATATATATATATACTGCAATTAGTTTTATTATTGGTTCGTTGATATATTTGAAATGCTTTGTTGAAGTAATGAAATGATATATTATAATTGGTTTTGTTATTGGTTTGCTATTATATATATATATTATAATTTTATTTCTTAAGGTTAGTTAAACCAAGAGTGAATAAGAAAATCTTTATTACTATTACAATTGATTAATTTTTTATAGCTGAAGTTTAAATAATTACATTTCTATAATAAATATATTACTTATCTCTCTCATATCTTTTTTGATAAATTAATAATCTAAAAGTTCTTTAAAAATAATTTAACCTATTGTCTATATTTTAAAATATCTTTTTTAATTAATAACCGAACAACTTATAACATTTTTTTCAAAAGATCTATTTTCAAATAATCTACTTCTAAAAGATCTATTTAAAGAAATTGTATCAAAAAAAGCCTCTGAATTGTTTACTAATAGAAAAAAAAATTAATTAATTATTTGTTATAAATGTGTTTATTTAAAATAGTTGACTTAAAGTTCTTATTTAAGAGGGACATTAATCCTCCCTGCCCCACGATAAAGAAAGTTCCTCATCCTCATTAATTTTTTTAATGGAAATTAATTCCTTTCTAGTTTCGTTCTGGCTTTGTAAACACTGTCACTTATGAAAATCCATACGAGAGAAAACCCAAGAAAATTTATTATAATTTATAAAATTATTCATTTTACTATCTATATTTTATTTTTATCCAAAATCCCTCATTATGTTAAAAATTTAACAAAATACTCTTTATAACTTCATCATCAATTTGTATTCATCAGAAGCATTTTCGTCATTTTATATGTCTTCAGATGATGTTTTGAGTGTTTTTATTAATGTCAGGAAGAATTTTAGATAAAAATAAAATTATTAATGATAAAACGGATATTTTTACAAACTACAAAAAGTTTTTTTGGGATTATCTATTCGTTTGAATGTTATTTCTTTATTTTATTCTGCATTTTCTTTATAAAAGAAATGCAAAGACTCATCCACCATGTATTTGTTTCGCTGGTTTGCTTTTTATTGTTTTTGATATTAACTCCTGAAAAAAACTGCCATTGCATAGCAATCGTCTTTATTTGTTAAGCGTATTTCAATATTGCGTATGTGAAGCCAACCGTGGACAATTTTATACCAGGTTTGCTCAACTATAAAGAATTCTGGATTCATCTTATAAAATAAAAAAACAGAAGGAAAAAAAAAAGGGTTTTTTTTAGAAATTGAGGGCATTCTTGGGGTACCATAGTGTCGGTCTAGAGTTGCTCACATCACATGTGCAAGTTTAATCCACCTTCTACAGATTTACAACATCATCAATAATGCTATATTGCTAAATGCTAATACATTTATGGCTTTCTTTTAGAAAACATTGGGATGCAAATCCCCCATTGGTTTTTTATTTTTATTTTTTATTATCTCTACTGTTCACGAATCATGAATTGCTTTCAATTTTCGATCCAAGCCCTCCAGTGCTTTAATGAGCAATAAATCGCTCTTATTATGTTTTACTCTTTCAATGGAGAGACAGAGAAACCACTCTCTATAAATTGCCACAAATTTTTTATTTACTTGCAGTTGCAGTACAATTTCGAAGTGTGTAGAATTTAAAATTGCTTTAAATTCTTAAATTCATTTATTTATTAAAAACTCATATGCTAAATGCTTTTATTTCATTTTTTATCAGAAAGCAAAGACTTACTAGCAATTGGATATGGCAAATAATAAAATTCAAAGCTTCGTGTGCTTAAAAGCTTTCATTTTATGAATTTAAAATTAGGTTATTTGATTTATAATCACATCAAATAAATATATAAATCAGAACATTTTTAAATAAAATGAACCGAAGGAAAAAGTTGATAAACGGAGTAGAACTAGAAGTCAAACAAATCTGTCTCTTCCTCTATCGTTTTGTCGTGAAGTCAGACACCGTACGTCAGTGTAATTTACCTCGAGAACGTGTGTATTTCATTTTAACATTAAAATTTTAAGAAGTATGAAACAAAAAAAAATTGTAAATTTATAATTTTGGTTATGTATTTGTAACAAATCTATCAATTTTATTTTTTATAAAACATAACATGCGTTTGACTATAAAAAACAACAATTGTGGAACGAATATATATATATATATATATAGACACACACGTATATGTTGCTCGCTCACCTTTTGTATATTTGTTTATATGGTCTTTACGATAATAGATTTTGTTATTCTGATGGAAAAGTTGTACTAACTACACTAACTTTATATAAAATTACACTCCACCCTAAAGTATTAGTTTAACTATATTAACACCCATCAAACCGTTAATTAATGATTGACCACAGTTAAATTTAACGATTTGTAATGTAATTACATGTTTGCCCCTGTAATAACTCTTCTCTTTAAATTTATTTTATTATTTCACAAATATTTGTTTATTAATTTAAAAATATATGAAAATTAAAAAAAATAAAAACGATAGGAGAGATTTGACATTTTGCTTTTAAACATGATGATGTCAAGCGTCATGCTCTTCTATTAATTTTTTTTTTAATATTAAATTACGATATAGTAATGCAATTTCATATAAAATAGGAGGAGTTAGCGTCATTTACCATTATCATTTATGCTGTCAATATTAAAAGACAACTTTGCCCTTAAGACAATTGAAAGTATCACAAATCAACTGTCGGTTAACGATACATTGGGTAGTCATTACAATTAACTCAATAATTAAGGGTGGAATGCCATTTCACATAAAATTAGGGAATGTTTGTGCAATTTCCCCTATTCTAATTTCATCATGATCTCCAAGTCTTAATACTAAAACCAAACCTAGGCTCCTTCTTTGAACAAGTTAATCCTTAATCAATATAGTACATAAGAATATAACAACTAATATAGAAAAAAAAAAAAAGAATCAATAATCTAATGTACAAGCTGGACGTAGTAATTGATATTTGACAATTTGAAGGAAAGATAAAAAACAAAAAAATGGGAAGAGAAGAAGAGTATTTTGTCGGGTTAGATGTCGCCATTCTTTGAAATCGTAACGGTTGGAATTTCCAGAAGAAGAAGAAGAAGAAGAGGAGGAAAAAGGGTCTGTCCCTATTAGATTGATTGAGAAAGGGCCCTCTGGCTTCTTTTGCAGTGTAAAATCAAAACCAGCGACGTTTAAGCCACAAACAGCAGCTTTTACCTTTCTGTCAACACTAATACACCTCACAGGGCGGCTCTCTTTACTCTTATTTAACACTTAATTAACGCTGCCCACCCACCTTCCTTTTATTGTACCATTCTCTGTTTTACTTCCTTATTTGCTCCTCACATGTCACGTATACGTATAAAACAAAAGTATGCGTCCACATTAATATAAAATAATTGTGGCAATGAACGAAAGCTAACCATTTGGAAGTTGGAACAACGATTCCTTCTGGGGCCTCCCATGGGCTCTTAAAATGCAGGAAAAGTCGAGATTTGTGGTAAGATAATGACATGACGACTACCTAATTTAACTGTGATGTAAAGCACCCGGTTTTATGGTTATTAATTAAATGATAGCAGCTCTTAACTGTCCTTTAAAAGTTGGAGTTCATCGACCTTAGTGAATAATTTTTGTCTTGATGGAATTTATGGATAAATCCTGCTCTTCTGCTCCTCAAATTACATGTGTCACCTAAAACGTGGCTTTAATTTGTTGAAACGTCAAAAAACCTGAACCATGCATTTTGTTTTTACTTTTTTTTTTTTTTGAGAAGGGCATTTTGTTTATACTTATATGGCCCTTCAAAGATCTCTTTTTATTCTATTTTAGATATACCCTGAAATATTAAATTATATGTAGAACTTTTGAGTTATGTAAACAAATATAATTTGTTTTTTAATCGAATTTTTAAATGCTTAAGGTGTCGTTTTCTTTCTTTCTTTTTTTTTTTTAAACTTAAGTGTCCTCTTCTTGACCCTTTCGAAATATGTGATATTTTTGCACTGTTTCTTTTTTTTTATTATATTTTAAAAAGGTACTACAAATTATTGAAAGCACTATTTATGCATTATCTAAGTTCATTTTCTTTCCTATGCACCCCACACTGCCTCTACTACAAACACAAACTTAAATAAGGTTGATTTAATTCCTAGACTTTTTACTTCAATTCAAGGACTTTAACCGTTTAAACGATATAAGAAGGTTAATTGAAGGGTTAGTTTAAATGTTTAATAAACACTCATGAGTGTACAAAGTTGTGGAAATACTTTTCTTCTTTTATTTGGGGTAAACTATTGTGAGTATTAGTGAGGATTGTATCAATCACCTTGAGATTACATGTGTATTTAATTGTCAACTAATGATCACTCACATAATAAAATAAAATTTATTTTAATCAAATATTAAAGAGTATTTAAAATTGTACATAACTTCACTACAATGTTTAAAATTGAGAATTCCATTATCACCAATTGCATTTAAAAGTTCCCATGCTTGGTTTATATTCTTATCATGGGAATAATTAATTATCTTTTTTTATGAGAGCAAAATATTCAAATATTTTAAAATTTATACACATAATTTTTATTTTATTACAAGAGGTTTTCATTTGTGACAATAAATATCCAAATTAATTAAGCAATATTTTATTTTGGTATATTTTAATAATTACTTAATTAGTTGGATATAAACTTAAAAAACAAAGTTCTTAAAATTTAAAATTTTGAACCGCAGTACTGCTGTAGTCGCGGCACCACGCCTTGCCCTTGCTTACTGGCTGTGTTCGATTCATTGCAGTCACAGATTTGTGACCACTTTTCTCACCTCCTATGTGAGTTGTTTCTCTCTTTTTTGGGCAGCCTTCATCTCTTTTGGGAGGTCTAATTCTAAGCTATGTTATCATAATTCTGATTAAGAGAGTTCGGAGTATGAAGAGTATTTGTAATATGTACGAAATGTAAGCCAAATTCTTTTAAAATTTTTATTTTATCCCATGAGATGGGACTTAAATGGTATCTTCTATTGCTTTTTTGTTTTAACATGCATTTTGAAACCGTCATGGATTGTGAGAACCCATCAAAATTGGACGCGGATCTTGGGATTCGGCAACAGAAATATTTTGAACATTGAAAGGGCGAACTTATCAATTAGTGCAGTCAAATAGTAAATTCTCGGGGCCACTTACGGTAAAATGTGGCAGGGCCAAAGTATGGGTAAATAAATTATGCCGATTGCAGATGCCTTCCCTGACCAAATTGATCTGACACGAGCTACTCCGTCAAAAACATCGTGACACACCTCTTGCGTCACTTCTAACTTAAAAATATCACAGCTGTGCCTGTGGCTCGTAAATTGTGATCCCCTATATAATATATTATTTCACACAGGCTTCTGTTTCCTACTATTGGCTCCCTCGCCTGCTGTACCATTAGCATTTTTTTTTTACTTTTCCTTTTCAATAAAATAGGTTTTCTCTCGAAAATAGTTAACAATATCATATTTCTTCTTAGTATAAATTAAACGAAAATACGATTGAAACTTATGATTATATATTATATTTAATATAATTTATATAAAAATATTTACCTCATTTGATAATAATTTTTATTTAAATTACAACACGGTAAATGATACTAAAAAAATCCATAATTTTATGTTTTAAGTATAAAAAATTCATTGATGAACCAATCCCATTTCTTTATGGACATCATCAATGAAATATTTATACATGTGTCACATATTACTTTTTAAAATGTAAATTAAATTTAAATAAAAATAATAAACTATATATTATTTTGTGTTCCGTGAGGACGTAACGGAAGTTTTTGGCGTGGGGGCCAAAAGGGGAAGAAGGGTAATAACTAATAAAGAGAGAGAGAGAGAGAGACAGAGACAAAACGGTGATTATTACCAGAAAGAGGAACAAAGAGAAAACAAAAGGGGTTGAAAGGGCCATTTCACCGGCGTCTTCTGTTATTTCTTGGCTTTCTAATAATGTATAAGCCAATCAATTTCCATTTTTAGACCCCAACTAGTCACCACCTCACCAAAAAGGCAAAAAGAAAAAAAAGGGTCTACCTCCAAAAACCCAGACAACCTTAGAGAGAGAGAGAAAGTGAAAGCCTTTATTGTTTGTTGTTGAGGTGGGTTTGCACTTGTTTCTGTTTCGCTTCGCTGACTGGGAGAAGTCACTGTTCTACAAATGCCAATGGCCATGGAAGTGGAGGTGGAGATTGATAGCATGGTTTTGTGCAATGACCAAACTGCCCTTGCTGACGCCTGTGTAAATCTGAGGCCGTTTTGGTCCATTATTCACAGACCAAGAGGGAGAGACCACAATGTGGCTGTCTTCTCTCCCTCTCTCTCCCGCTCTGCGTAGAATCTTCTCGTGTGGAAAAAGGCAGACAGGATGGAGCCAGGCAAAATATATATATATCTCTTTTATATATATACAATATTTCACATTATTTTATTTTTGCTTTATTTTTTCTTTTTTTGAAAAAGAAGATGAGGAGGAAGAAGAATGTACGATTCGTCATCAGTCATGGATGCTGCTTATTATACATCAAAATGTTGAGTGAGAAGAAGCAGAAGACGGTTTGTGTAGCGTTTTGATGATTTTGACATGTATGTATGCGGTAAAAAGTTGTACTTTTTATACGTTTAATGGTCATGCCTCATGATGGTGATGATGATGTATGTTTTTTTTTTTTTCCCAATTTTCAATAGATTGAGTTAAATTTATAATTATCAAGATATAGTTTTATTTTTTTATTTTTGCCCTTTTCTTCTATTTGTGTGGTTTTTACTTTATTTTTTTTCTTCTTATTTTTAGTAATATATTTATATTTTTACATCAGCTGCCAGTTCAAAAATGTTTGAATATGTCGGTGGTTCCCTTTATTCCTGTCCTTAGCTTGGAACACCTGAGAACGGGCTGATTCTGATTCCATTTACCCTCTACCAGCATTAACAATTAGTTTTGGTTTATTACTGCATTTGACTTGTTTATATGGGATTATTTGCTTGCAATGGAGAAAACTAATAATGTACTTGTTAGTGGTCCATACATGTACTTAACAAATCGGGTTTGTGGTCTCACCTTTGTTTAATCTTGTTAATTTTGATTAGTGCTTGTTATGATTGCTGTTAAATTGTGCTCCAATAGACAATCGGTTTTGTTTTAGCTTAGTGGGTAATAATTAGTTGCGCGTGTTTACTATGATCTGACACTGGAATTTTTAATTTACATGCGAATGATGAGGTTCTTGATGCATTATTGAGATAAAATATCTAATTCACGTGTGAGGTAATTCTAGGCCGGGGGGTTAGTTTTATTTTCATGGGTATTTCTGTGTGAACTAAGCTTGCAAAATGGTGACTATATGTTGTGTAGTATATGCATCACTATGGTTGACTTCTATTGTGACTGTATCATATGCCACTTAGTTTGAAATCTGAATCACTTACAGTGGTTCTATTCCTCGTTATGAAAATGAACTGTTGTTATTGAAGTACAAGGAATGTTTTTTTGTTTGAATGTTTCTCCATAGTATTATGTTCGGAAATATAAGCTACTAGACTTCGTTATAAATAAGATCCTGTTTCCACCAATTTTAATGGCTAAGCTTATCAGAGTACCTATTTCTGTTATTACCACATCCTTTCTGTTTCTAGGCTCAAGTTTGGTGTAGTCATTATCCTATTAGATTTAAGAATATATGTTCATTTATTTTCATAGAGGATACTGTTTTAAGTATCAGTATATTGCTGTGGCTATATTTTGTGACAATATTTTGTGGTTTTATGGTTAGCTAGGCAGATATGGCAGTTGATTATTAAGGATAGTGGTATCTCTGTTACATTTTTCTGATGGTATACGGTTCCTTTTATAATGCTTACTAATATATTCATCAAAGCATTATCACCTCTTTGAGTTGGAAGATAATTCTACCTCTCTCTGTGCCAATCGTGCAGTTTGTCGAAGGTTATTTGCATTCTTTGATTGCTGTTATGTTCAATAGGCTTGCTATCGTGTCTAGTTTTGTAACTGATTTTGTCATCTAAAGCTGCACCTAGACATGGACAGTTAATAGCCAACATTGTATGCGATGCAGCTGTTACTTGATGTTGATCTGGTTTCTTGTCATTCTGTATTGAGCGTGCAAAATAAATGCATGAGCCTGTTTCTGCTATGAGTTTTATCCTGAAGTTTCTCTCATTGCCATGGCTTATTGCATCTATTCTCCTCTAGTTTCTATTAATCTAGTTAATTATATTAACTTGGACAAATGTGCATTTCTTAACATAGAATAGAATTTTGGTGAACTTGAACCGGTCCATGGCCTAAGCTTTTATTTCTGGCACAGAAAATGGGACTAGCGCTTGCAACAGTGACATCTGACCAAAATTCTGAGTTTTTCCTTGATTATTCGCTGTCTCATATGCCTGACTGATCTAGACTCATGATATATTTTTAATTTATCTTCTGGTATGTTGACGTTTTGTAGCTTATGACATTTGCATTTTCTATGTTCTGAGTTGACCAAATAATTTGTAGAAAACTTAATAAATTTGACCTAACGTCTAGACATTGTCTTTGTCGTATTGTGTATAATTATCCTTTTTAGTCAATTTGATATCTTCAAACTAAGGGCATACTTGTCCTCTACAGAAGTCAGCTAAACTTCGAGACAATGGCTTACGTAGGAATCAAGTTCCACGCAAACGTATAAATTGCTCGAGAGATCAAAGAGTTTGGGCTCTGATTTACCATCCGAGCTGCTTAAAAAGCGGCAATAGTATAATATTACCTGATTTATCGTTATCCATTGTTGAGGACTCTGGTTTGTCTAATTATATCAAATTAAGTTGGCAATTAGCTGTTAGGACCATTATTTGTGTTCACAATGACACAATAGTATGTCATGTGAGATATTTGGTTTACAGAGGTCAGGGGGGCCATTAGATTAGTAGTTTCCTATCACGCTGTTTATGAATTTAATTAGTTAATGTGAATCATGGAGTTGAAACATGTTTTCAGATTTGTTTTTATTACTAGTAATTAGATCGTGGTAGATCTGATTTGGAGGTTGTTTATATCATATTCCTAGCTGTACTCTTTGTTTCTTCTTTAAAAAATTGCTTAGAAAAGTAATGATTTTGGCTAACAAGTTAAATTACGAAACAGAAATACAATAACAGGTCTAGGCTTCAGCATCCACCAACATATAAGCAGATCTGGGAGTTTGGAATAATTACCAGCACAATAGCAACCGAAGTTTATGTAGTATTAGTTAGTCATTCACATATAATCCCATGATATCTAATGAGATGCTAGAATTAGGTATTTAGCAACACGCGAGGAGACATTAATATAAGCAAGTTTCTGTTTAATTGGTCTCTTCCTGCTTCTTCACTGGCTTACAGCGGATGCAAATCAGGCCCAATGAATTTTGGATCAAGAAAACAAATACAAACTAAGCAAAATCCGTAAAAGGGGAAAAAAAAAAAAAAACCGAAAAATGAAAATCATTCATGAATAATTCGTATATATTAAATAAGTTCACCTTGATTAAGATGCGATAAACTTAAATTTCCATTATATTTAACCTCAATTTGATCCACTCAAGAAAGCAAATATAAACTAAGCGAAAGCCGTAAAAAGGAAACGAAAAAATGAAGATCAATCATGAATAACCCTGATATAATGAATAAGTTCACCTTGACGTCAAGGTGGGATTAACTTAAATTTCTATTATAACTGACCTAATTTGATCACAGTTATAGTATAAGCGGTTAATATATTTTTCCTTCATATATGTGAAATTCTGATACCATCAAGCACATTTATAAGTATCTGCAGACAATTTTGACTCCTTATTTTCGTATTATGGGAATAAATTTTTGGATAATACACTGTTTAACTTCTATAGATCTCGCATATTCTCGGCTATTGGCGTTAATGGATTTATAAATATCATATAATTATATTTTTAAAAAATAATAATAACCTCAGTTTGTACTCAGTAGCTTATTTGGGATTAGTACCCTTCATAAAATTCATTTTGATTACGATTAGGGGAATTGTTGAATCGCTTTTATCATCATATCCACTGATTAAACAAAGGAAAAACATATGTATCCATAATCCATATCGGCAAGTAATTTGAGTGTTCAGGTGACTCATTTTGGACCCATGACATTGAACTGGGCCCATAATTGAAACGTAGGATGTACTCTACATTTGATTGCCCGTCCGCCTACCTACATCGCATGCGCCCCAGCTTCCGTTCGACGAATTTACCCTTCATCAGAAAGCGACAGTTACAATGGCATCCATGCAATTTCTTCAAAACCCAAGCCTACGTCCACAACACAAATCAAAAATCAAACTTTAGCGGGCAAATTAACAACGGTTAACCGACAGCCAGACTGTCACAAATCATTCCTCGCTAGCAGCCAGCCAACCGCGGTTAAACTAACTATGGTTAATTTTTGGACCATCGACCCGAACCTAGGTTCTATAAAACCCCCGCGTCCTGCAAATCCCACTCGTCGGCCAAAGGCGTCTTGATAAACGCCGCTCCTACAGAAATTTTCTCAGATCCAATTAGCTTCCTTTTAGTTATTCACATATATTTTTGTTTGTAATCAATCGATCTAGGAAAATGAGAGAGTGCATCAGCATCCACATTGGTCAGGCCGGTATCCAGGTCGGAAATGCATGCTGGGAACTTTACTGCCTTGAGCATGGCATTCAGGTAATTTCATTCTCTCTCCGTCTCTATTTTCGATACGCTTCTTTTAATTGACATTTATCTTCGTAGAGGTCTGGTTTTGTTGTGATTTTATATGCTTTCCTTAGATCTGGATGCAATATTGTTTTTAATTTTCTTAAATTTATTATATTACTGGATGTGTTACCAGATCAAGATCTAAGAGATCTGATGATGAATAAATCACCTTATGATTATCTTTGAATTATCTGTTTATATAAGAGACTGGTTTTATTCTCAATATAAATTGATTTGTTTTTGTGTAATGTTGAATTGTTGAATATGCTGTGTGTTTCAGCCTGATGGCCAAATGCCGAGTGATAAGACCGTCGGTGGAGGAGATGATGCCTTCAACACCTTTTTCAGCGAAACTGGAGCTGGAAAGCACGTCCCTCGCGCTGTATTTGTGGATCTTGAGCCCACTGTTATTGATGAAGTGAGGACTGGAACTTACCGCCAGCTCTTCCATCCTGAGCAGCTCATCAGCGGCAAGGAAGATGCTGCCAACAACTTCGCTCGTGGCCACTACACAAGTAATTTCAGCTCCTCTCTTTAGTTTGTGTTTTCCTCTTAAACTGAGTAAATGCTGATGATTTTGTTTGTGATCTGACAGTTGGCAAAGAGATTGTCGATCTATGTTTGGACCGTATTAGGAAGCTTGCTGATAACTGCACTGGCCTTCAGGGCTTTCTTGTGTTCAATGCTGTTGGAGGTGGTACAGGTTCTGGACTTGGGTCGCTTCTCTTGGAGCGTCTTTCTGTTGATTATGGAAAGAAATCGAAGCTTGGTTTCACTGTGTATCCCTCGCCTCAGGTTTCCACATCTGTTGTGGAGCCCTACAACAGTGTCCTTTCGACCCATTCACTCCTCGAGCACACTGACGTTGCTGTGCTTCTAGACAATGAAGCCATCTATGACATTTGCAGGCGCTCTCTTGACATTGAGCGTCCCACTTACACCAATCTCAACCGACTTGTCTCTCAGGTAAATAATGAATGAGATAATTCTTCGTTTTTTTTTATGCACTTATCACATGAGTGTTGCTAATTTGGTGTTGTTTTGGGTTTTGTGTTCAGGTGATCTCATCCCTCACTGCCTCTTTGAGGTTTGATGGAGCATTGAATGTGGATGTGACTGAGTTCCAGACCAATTTGGTTCCCTACCCAAGAATCCATTTCATGCTTTCCTCTTATGCCCCTGTTATTTCTGCGGAGAAGGCGTACCATGAGCAGCTTTCAGTGGCTGAGATCACTAACAGTGCTTTCGAGCCCTCATCTATGATGGCCAAATGTGACCCTCGCCATGGCAAATACATGGCTTGCTGCCTGATGTATCGTGGTGATGTTGTGCCCAAGGACGTGAATGCAGCTGTGGCCACCATTAAGACGAAGCGCACAATCCAGTTTGTTGACTGGTGCCCTACTGGATTCAAGTGCGGTATCAACTACCAACCACCAACTGTGGTCCCTGGTGGTGACCTTGCCAAGGTGCAGAGGGCTGTCTGTATGATTTCCAACTCCACCAGTGTTGCTGAAGTGTTTTCTCGTATTGACCACAAGTTTGATCTCATGTATGCCAAGCGTGCCTTTGTGCACTGGTATGTCGGTGAGGGCATGGAGGAAGGTGAATTCTCGGAGGCTCGTGAGGATCTTGCTGCCCTCGAGAAAGATTATGAAGAGGTTGGTGCAGAATCTGCTGAGGGGGAGGATGGCGATGACGAGGAATATTGATAAGGGATGTGTCTATTATTTCCATGTTTGCTATTATGTGATGGTTTTTGTTCTGTATGGTTTCATTTTATAATGTGGTTGCTGTGAATCCATGTGCTTTTGCACAGACTTTTGTGTTCTTTATTTTGCTCCGTATCTACTAGTAGACATCGCTATTGCTTTCTTGTTCCATATAAAAAGTTCAAGTTACTAGGTTCATTTGCTTACATGGAAGTTTGATTTTTTAACCAGGTAGCTTTCACAAATATGGGCCACTTTATTTCTAGTTCCTATATAATACTTGTTAGAAGAAGTCTGGTTACGTTAACAATAATTATTTTTAGATGTGGTTTGATAAAATTAGTTCAAAACCTCTACCAAGGGATTTTTCACCCTTTTTCTTTTCTGTCGTGTAATTCTTTTTGTTCCAAATGAATTTTTATAAATCAAATGAGTAATTATCATTTTTTCTCTTAATGTTTAAAAAATCGTAATTTCCTCCCATAATGTTTAAGTAAATATCAAAATATTTTTTGTTGTTATATTGATGTTAAAAAAGTGGTTTTAGGACATCATTAGTTTTTTAAAAAACAAATTTAACCTTTACTTTCATTAATATTAAATTAGCTAAAATAATATTAACATCTAAATGAAGGTTAAATTTATTGTCGATGTATGGATTTAGTTGACGAGGTTCGTGTAGATCTAAATTGTAGAAGATGTTAGGAATAGTGTAAGATTTAGTTGACGAGGTTCGTGTAGATCTAAATTGTAATAATTTGTAGCTGAAAGTAAAGAAATGAGCTAAAGGAAGAATATAAGACACTCAGGATTTTTAAAGTGGTTTGACCCAAAATTTGTCTACGTTCATTGTTCTCTTGTTATTATGCGGTGTCATGTGTATACTTGCACTCTCTTCTATTTATAGGGAGGGTGCTACAGTGACGACATAAGTTAAAATATAATGATGATTACAGTTATTGTTTTAAGGTTACATTTAATGTTCCTGATTTGCATTTAATATCCCTGACAGCTGTCAAAACAATTTGTTTAGACGGCTAATCCAAGTGGTTTGCTCAAATGGGTTAATATTCATATAATTCGCTCCGTAATCTTATCTGTAATCTCCATAATTTTTTATGGAATTGGCGTGTACGGCACATCTTAATTTGTGATTGGTTTGACGGTTCCGACTGTAGTTGACTAGCGACCTGCGAACTATAGCGGCTGCCAGCTCGTCTTGATGAGCTGGAGTATCTGAAGTCTGATTGAGCGTTGTTTCTATGATCTGATCACGTGGCCTGATTCTTTGAGCTAGACGACTGACGAGCTGCATATTTGATGAACCTCGTGATTGATGAACTAGACATTAGATGTGCCGGACCGCGGATGAGCTAGATTCTGCTATCTTCTGGTAAGTTGTACATCTGATAAGCTGTATTATGGTGTACCTGGATAAGCTGTATTGCGGATGAGCTAGACCCCTGAGTGGGCTATGCTTTGGCCACCTGTACAGTCTTAACTTCTTAGAGGATCTTGGGCTTCAAACTGTCTTAGACCTAACAGTATTGAGTTTTTACGAGTCCATCTAAGATAGCTTAAAAATACCCGTTGTAACGTCCCAAAATTTTCTGATTTTTTTTATATATATATTGAATTTTATTTTCAAGTGGGATTAAAATAAAACTTCCATGAGTGGCATAAAGGTAATAAAGTAGTTGGTCTTGGGGTTAAGATGGAATAAGAAATGAAAGAAAATATCAAGTTAGGAATATTTATTATTCGAGGGGTTTAAATGAGAATTTTAAAAAAGTTTAGGGGTCGATTTAGCATTTTAAATTTTTGAGGGACTAAATTGTAATTTGACATAAAAAATTATATAAAAAGATAAGCATAGTGACCGGCATTATTCATTTTCTTCTCTCCTCAGCCGGCTGCGTCTCTGGTGCGAATTTTTGATTTTTTTTTTATTTTATTTCCTATTTTCTTTATTTCTTTTCATTTATTAACCCTTTTTAACCCATTTCTTAGCCAAAACACCTAGATCTAACCTTATTCAAGCTATTGGGTGTCTAAATCTAGACTTGAAAAATTGTCAGTGAAGTGAAATTCGGGTAAGTTAATTTTTTTATCCCATTGAGAGCTCAAATCGTGTAGAAATTCATGTAGAAGCATGCTAGAATATTTAGGAAGCATCAATAACATTATATGATAGCTTAATCATCTCTCAAGCATGATTTTCTTTAATTTTTCAAACCCCAGGTAGAGAAATACGCGATTCTGATCCCAGAAATTTCAATTAAAGATTTTAGGAATCAATTGAGAGCTGTTAGAGGCTAGTAGAAAGCCCAAAGGTTGGTGTACTCATATTTTTAAAAATTTTGCTTATTAATTCCGAATTTTAATATATATTTATTATTGTGATAGTTGATTTAATTGTTTGTTTGAGATATTAAATTGTTTTGGGTATTAATTATATGTTATTTGATGAAATTATTTGAAGAAAAATGATTTCGAAACAATTTTCGCAATTAAAATCCCCTATAGTCGAAATTGATGTATAAATTATTATAGGGGTATTTCCGTCATTTTGTTTGCCTTGAGATGTTAATTATGTGATGTATTGGTGGTATGTTTGATGGATTTAATATTTGAAATGAAAAATTTTGAGAATATCCTATTTTGGGATCGTCCCAAAAATAAGAGAAATGAGATAATAATTTTATTAAGATGTGATAATGAGATTAGGGGCGAAATGGTCATTTGAAATGATCACGAGTGGTACCCCGAAGAATCTGGAATAACAGATTTAAATATGAAATAAAATGTTTATGTGATTAAAGTCTTGTTAAATTCTGTATTTTTGAAAAATTTAAAGGGCCCAAGTAAAACTAATCACCGGTAGGTGGGGATTGGTAGTTGGCTAGCCAATAGGGTGATTTTTAGCAGTACTGCACCGTTATGATTGCTTATAGATGTTGTATGACGGACTGTGAGAGGCACCGAATGCCCGGTCCTGAAACGGAAACAGATTGTGATATGCGACCCGGTGGATAGACACCGAGCGGCCGTTGCCGGGGTTGCCGTTTAGTCTGGCTGATGCCAGTAAACCCGTTACCGATCCATGGTATCGTGATAGACTTTACGAAGGGCTAAAATAAATTGAATAAAGAAAATCTTGTGATTTTATTTGATAATGACATTTGTGAAAATTAGATTGTGATTGTGCTTGCAATAAAAATGTATTGGAAAGTCACAGAATTATGATTTATTTTGTGAAATTGGGTACCGTGTGTTTTATTGATAAATAAATTATGATCGTGCATATTGTTTTAATATAATTATGATTTCAATATTATGTGAGTACACCCACTAAGTCGAAAGACTTAGCGCGTTGGATTTACCGCGCGCAGGTAGTTGAATAAGGCTTGAAGCAAAGACAAAGACAAAATAGCTGCAGTTTCCCTCAAGTCACATCCGCCCTCATCATTTTGGTAATCATCATTGTTGTGTTGTAGGAATATCTTATTTTGGTCACAATCATGTTGTGTGGATTTAACGTTTATCACTTGTAATAACTTCTGTAAATTATTCACTGAGAAAGATTTTATATGGTATTATTTTTATAAAATATTTAAATGTTAAAGAAATATTTATTATTAAATGTTTGTGTGTTGGAGTGAATTGGAAACGGACGAGAGGTCCGAAATCGAAAGTTGATAAAATGAATTGATTTAAAAGTGTATTTTCCTACAGGTTTAAATGTGGATCTTCAGAAAATAAGAAAAAGAGTAACATCTCACGCCTCGATTCTCGTACGGACGGGAATATTGGGGTAAGGGTGTTACACCCGTAATATTTATTTTTTAAAAGGTTGATGATATTAGAGTAACATTTTTTTAACATCATTCAAATATTAAGGAAAAAAATAGTGATTTCTCAAGTATTAATGAAGAAAATGGTAGTAACTTCATACCAAATTTACCGTACGGCGGTACGCTATAATGCAAGAGCGACAACCGACTTGAATATGAGGAAGCTTTCATCAGCACTAGTACATCTCATCCAACAGGGATGCAACTTATATTACTTCAACAAATTGCACAAACATCCTTCCATTAGGTGAAATTGCAAGCATATTAGAGGTTTGGAATAATTACATATTTAGAAAATTTACTTGCCATATTCTGCCCTTGATGCCCGTTAACTTTTAACGATTGTGGATAACATAGTCTTTTGGTTGATCTTATAAGGGGCTCAATGTGTAGATTTATTTCATACTATGAAGAAGCCTTTCCGTAGGTGGAGAAAAGATAAGACAACGATTTTATGGATTATGAAATCTTTAAAGTCGTTTATTTTTTAGTCTGAAAATTGAACAGTACTATTGAAAACTAAAGATTGAATAGTGATTAAAACATAAAATCTGAATAATATATTTATTTATTTTTCCTTATCTCTGCAAATATTGAAAACTTATTTATTCTTTAAATTTAAGATTATCTAAAAATTAATTCGTTAACGTGTATATATTTTTTACTATTTGTTAGTGAAGGAAATTATAATTTAACTATTCAATTTGAAACTATATCCAAATAGAGGGAAGGTTTCAATTTTATTGTAATTTACCCCCTACTGTTAGGGCATGCTTGTTAGAGTTGACAGTAAACAGTTAAAAGACTGAAATGTCCTTAAGTAAAGTGAAAAAATAATTCATTAAAAAAATAAATAAATAAAAATTAAGAGATTGAACCCAAGTGAAGAACCCCAATGAAAATTGAAGTTCATAAACCTATATCAACAAATAAAAATCTAAAAATAATAATAATAAAACCCAAAAATTTGCAACAATCAAAATTCAATCAACCCCAAATGTCATCTGAAACAAACAAACAAACAATCGCCCAACATCATCTGAAACCCATAATCAATCCACACACACATCCATTCAAAACCACCCATTGCAAACACTGTAAAAACCCTAATCTTCCACCTATTGCAAACCTCCAACATCAAACTTAAACCCAAATAATCGTCCAATAGGAAGATAAAAGATGACGGGGAAGATGAAGCATGCAGAATCATCATCCAAGACAAAGCAAAGAAAGTATACAGAGTAGTTCATCGACAGTGAAATCATCAAAATGTGCAATTGCAAAAGACAGAGGTAACAGAGCAACAAGAAGAGAGAGTGGTGTGTTTGTTAACATGAAATTTGGGTTCGAATCAAATCCAGATGTTTCAATTTGATTTGAACTCAGATGTCTCGTTCCTTCAAACCCAGACATGTGGTTCGATAGAACCCTATCTGGGTTCGAATCGAACTTAAATATCTGGGTTCAATTCGAACCTAGAAGAAGAAGAAAAGGAAGAAGAAGAGAAGATAGATGGCAGAGAGAAAGACGGTAGCGGCGGAGAGAGGAGAGAAATTAAGGGATGAAAGAGAGAGAGGAGCAAAGGGTTTTGATGATGGAGAAGATCAGAGGGATTAGAGTATGTTTGAAAATGATTTCTGGGTTGATTGATGATGTTCGAACCCATCCATATTTTGATTGCAGGTTGATTGATGATGTTCATAGAACTTGGTTTCCAGACATTTTGTTTTCTCTTTTATTTTTTAATCAGTTGATCTCAATCTGATTATTTTTTTTATTTAATTTATCATAAGATTTTTAAAATTTATTTTAAAAAGAGAAATATTAAATAAAATTAAAAAACAATTTTATCTTTCAATCAGTTAACTCTAAGAGATATTTACTAACAGTGAAAGGATAAATTGTAATAAAATCGAAATCTGTGTACCTTGCACAAAAAAAATCACAAGTAATCATATGATTACAATGCATAAATCTGTGTACCTTGCACATTGGTATAAATCTTTACAATGCATAAATCAGATTTTAATTTTTTCAGTTGTTTTTTTTTTTTTTTAAGTGGTTTGACCACTTAAAAAAAATAAAAATATCTTAATAAATACAATTTAATACTATTAAATTTTAAGTAAAAAAAATAAAAAATCCCTTAAATAAATTTACAATTACAAGATATAATTATTATAGCAAGACTAAACTCACTAATGGAACTTAATATAAATTGAGTGCCATACAATGAAGCATAGCTTCTTTTTCTTTTCATTTTTTTTTATTGATTTATGTACTGTCATAACCATGGCATTTCCAACCAAAGAAATATGTTATAACCACCAAAGGTGTTGCAAGGCATCACTGTCGTTCGTTCGTTTTATCATCAACTGGACTGTATTCCCAGGATTCATCTAACAGCGGCCGAGTTTCTCAACAAGGCTGCGCTCTATTTCCATTCTCTTCTTCATCATCACACCATATTTGGAGACCAGTTGTTGGTCTCCAGCTTTCACACACAGCTTGCAATTGAGAGATGTCTTCTCCAACTTGTCCTTGTACACGCAGGCAATTGGCACAAAGCGTCCCTTCTTGCTGCACAAGTAACCATGAGCAGCCCTCAATGCAGCTCCCAGTGAAGCTGAATCTGTTAAGCAAGCACAAAATTCACCACGTCAAGGAAAAAGAAATTCTAAAAACAAAAACACGACCAAAAGAATAGTAGTTAGTAAAAACGCTACGACTAAAATGAGTTAAAACATTTGTAACATAGGTGTTTCCCCGCCCGAAGATTAGTAATTAGGATGAGTTGAAGCTGAGCTTGCTACATTCAGTTTCAAACTAGATGGTCTGTGATCACAAACAATAATACAGTAACTTCATACCAGATTTCTGGACTGTGTACACGTCAGAGCCAAAAATCGTTGCAATAGAGGTTAGAATACTCTGATTTGCTGACGCTCCGCCAGTGGCTATGATTCTTTTGGGAGGAGATGGCATCCCAAATCTTTCTGCATGACCTCGCATTGAGAGAAATTGACCTTCTATCAATGCCCGGACCTGCACTTCATTTGTTTGTTTTCCATTAGAAGACATTTGGTAGGTTTTTTATTAGCCTACAGAGAGATTTATTATAGAATACTAACCTCAGAAGGAGGATCAAATTCCTTCACTTCAACTTCTTTAAAACCGTTTAGTCCTTCTCCAGTGAAATTCTCGAGAATATAGCGATGGAAGCCAACTGAATAGACATATAAATGTCAGTTCGTGATGTGTCTTTTCAAGATTCAAGAATATGACCAGAGGAATGCCAATCCGAACTAGTTTTACAAAATGAAATAAGCAACACAGATTTATGCATTGTAATCATATGATTACTTGGAATATAAAATGTGCAAGGTACAAAAAGAAACCATGCTGTGTCCGTTTACTAAAAACCAAAAGTGGACTTCAATACTACTGGTGAATTTCACATGTTTTGTACGAGATAACATGCCACAAAAGAAGAACAGATGCTATCTTGGGTCATTACTGCTTCATTGAGATAGTATTTCATCAAAATATAGCACGGCAAATATATAAATAAAACCAACCTGGAAGGGGAGGAAGAATTTCATGCTCTTTGTAGTAGAAACCAATCTTCCCACCTATAGGTATCACAATGAAAAAACAGAGGACAAATAACAGCCAAAAATACGGGAAAAACAATTAGAAGAATGCATTTTCAAACCATTTAGAGGTGATGTTTGTTGCAGATATCTATCGAAAACTTCCCAAGATTTATCCGCACAGTGATTACGCACATCTAGAATACATAACGTGGTCAGATGGGAACTATTACATGGCTATACTAAAATGCATAATACTACAGATCAGCTGTACCTTCACGAGTCAGAGAACCATTTTTATACACCAACATTACCATATAGCCATCCGTGTCGACAGGATTAGGAAACACATTACCTTCTAATCCAGGTCGATAATCATGAGTGATCCCAAACACCTGCAACAAACATGATCAGGTTCAATGTAACATAAATTGGTCAGAGTCTTAAAAAAAGAAAACTCTTAAAAGGACCACATATATAGATTGATGTGGCAATTAAGATGCCCATCCTCACAAAATCAAATTGTTAAAATTAAGACCATCACATAACGATAGCATAAAATAATATGCAGGTGCACCAAAGTAGACAAGCAATCCATGGTTATTCTTGTCCAGCGTGGTAGTTTTGTATGCATGTCCAAACCAAAGGGTTAATAATTAAATCAATAAACAAAAAAGTGATGTGTTGCTGTGGTGCCAATATTCCAAGACATTGTTACAAAGGCAAGTTCTTACAGTGTCACTGGTGCCTAGACTGATTGCCAGATCCCCAGGACTGCTTAGGGTCAAACCTGCAGGTTCAAAATGTTTTAGTTGATGAAATACTAATACATTAAATTAAATACCACAACATTAGGAAAGGGATGATCAGCAAGAAAAAGGAAAATATTTGAACAAATTTTATGTTGAAATTTTGTTCAAAACAGCTGCAGAATAAAATATACATGGCAGATTCAAAATGCCATTCTAGAAACAAAACGTAAGAGCTCAAAAAGGCATTTGCAATTTAATTGGATTGGATTAATTGCCTTACATACATGAGGTTCTTTTAGCTCTTCAGTTTCACTTGTAGTGTTAAACAAGCAAGACATAAAAATGGATTGGATCATGAATCTTCTATACTTAATTTTCTCCTTTCACTGCGGCTACATAGGATATGATCCTTACCTATCACACCATCTAAGCTGGCTGCTATTTTTATTTGGCCATATGAAATCTGCATTGATATAATAATTCTTTGGTAAACGTGTGCAAGTGTTAGGCTTGTCTAATTTTCAGTTTCGACCATCTTGAAGAGTCCCACATATATATATATATATATATATATATATGCAAACATGTCATGCTTGTCTAGATAAGAATGCTGTAAGGTTAAGCAAAGGGTCCAAGTGAAGTGAGTTGTGGCTCTTGGTTCCTTTCTTGCTGTTATTGTTTTTTAATGGAGCCATATTCAACTTTAAATTTTGCAATCTTCCCTTTACCAGCGAAATACAAATGCTACTTGTGACTAAATTTGTTTATATTAAAATAAGATAATCACTGCACTGAATATCTCAAGTACATGAAAAATAGCCATAATTGATTTAAGCTCCAAACAAACTTAGCAGAAAGGCAAGTTAATGTCATGTAAGTGTAGCAGCAACAGCATCAACTACAACAACAAAACATACTACCCAGTGGTACAGTACAAGTAGAAATACATTTCACAAGAAAATCAATCATACACCAAGTAATTGAGTAATGTACAGGAAGATAGATAAGGAAATTGGTAATAAGATGGTGAAGAGTGGCAATATGCCATAACAATTTAAACTTTTTCTAGGTTGCTTTTGAACTTCACATAATACCAAAAATACCCTTTTTTCTTAATTTTATTATCCTATATTTTTATAAGGATACCTCATTATATTACACTATATTTTTATAAGGAATGATAACACATTCAACTAATTTCTTCAGCAAAATGAAACTTAGATTAAATTCTCAAAATAAAAATAAAACCTTGATGATCACAAAAGCCAATATATACATCACAATGCAACTCGAATCCGAAGAAAACTAGCCTATCCTATCATCCTTAATACAATACTAACCCCATGCCAATCATTTCAAATCTATTTTAAAGTCCTTGGTTCATAATTCTGGAATATATTTAAACTTGAACCATCATTGATTATCATATCAAAAACCAACACAAACCCTAAACTTACTCAATGATGGTTAAAAAACTGCATAAAATAGATTATTGGTTCTTAGCTCCAACTTGATACGTTAAAAAGTGTATGGCAAAGGTATTTCTTGAAAATATGATGATCATGACGGGTTCTTGATTTTAAATTCAAGTCTTTTGCTACATGATTAATAAAATACATCAAAAGGAAAAACCAGTAATGAGTAACATACAAACCATTAAAAAGTATATTTAAATTTTTCTTCATGCACTGACTATCGCAAAGCAAAGAATGGAGTTTTTGTTTTAATTAAAAATATATTTGGTAATTTTAGGGTATTTTAGTTTTATATAGTAATTTTTGATATGATAATATATGAGGGTTCAAGTTTAAACCTTTTTATAAGGAATGTGTTATCATTCCTTAAAAAATATAGTGTAATAAAATGGGGTGTAGTTATAAAAATATAGTATAATAAACTTAAGAAAAAGGGTATTCTTAGTATTAAATGGAGTTTTAAAAAAACTATAAAATTTTAAATTTTTTATGGCAAAAGGGGTTTTCAAACAATTTTTGAGGGGTTGAAATATCGCCACTCGATGGTGAAAGAGACGAAGCATCACGAACCTGCTAAACTGTTGGGGTTGTCCCCAGACCACTGAACAACCATGCAGTTCTTACTAAAATGATACCTGCAAGGATATTAATGTAGTTTCCAGCTATCAATTACCGTACAAGACTGCGAGATATGAAAAAAATATCAGGAAATCAAAGCAATTAATATGAACCGAACCATTTGTAAGGTCATTAGCTCCTAAGCACCTAAATTTTGAATATAAAACTAATTTTATACTCTTTTATATTCTTTAATTCTCAATTTTGAGCAGAAATCAATATCCATGGTCATTAGACATCCAGGTATATTTGTATGTTGCACACTACAGATGCACACACACCATGTAGGCAACCTCTAGGTAATATATATAAGCCAATCATATAAATATATCCTTAGCAGTTGCCATTTCAATATCCAAACATATAAAAAGTCTATATCAGTTGCTATTTCACAGCTCATTTCTGTATCGCCTCAGTGTTTGTTATAATATAACTTTTCTGCTAAGGAGTTTATCCGATCCCTTATCGGCTACAACAAATAACATGCCTCATGCTGGCTTAAGTTAACTTCCACATTTCCACCATACACACAGCATTCCTCTATTTTTCAGTCTCTCTCTTATTCACATTCATATAGTCAACCTAATATTAAATTTTAAAATGTAGGATGAGAAAACTAAGCCAATTAGAGAATATTGGTGATCTCAAATGAATATCAAGGGCAAAGCGATTGACAAAATTATGTGACCAACCTCTCCACAAAGTAGGGAGCAATATGACCTGCAATCGCATGCGCAGGAGCTAGATTTCCAAGTTTTTCCTCCAAACCTGGTGCTGTAGCCTATAATAAAAAGTGGAACTCATCAAAGTCAGCCTAAAGTGAAGCAAAAGACTTATTATGATACAACAAAGTATTTCAACAAATATCCAACCTCTAAAATTCATAAAAATCACTAAATTTATTGTCTCAAACAAACCTCCAAAGCTTTTTTAGACCAGGCTCTTTGCTTGATATCCATCAAGTTCATCCCTGCACCATCAGTTTCATCAATACAAGCATAAAACCCAATCAGAAGCGATGCCATGAAAGAGCTAACAAGGGAAATTCTTTCAGTATTCTCATAAACTTCACGTTGCCTCTCAAATATCTTCCTAATCTGTGGTCCTGTGAATCTAAAGTGAGCCCTTGAACCAGTAATTTTCGCCAATTCCAATGCACCACCAACACCCTTCTCTATCTCCCTACATTGAACTATGGTGCTACTATCCATCCATATCGGCGATTCCTTTACAGAAAAGGCACCTCCAAGCTGATCAACCAAGAGCTTCTTTGGATCCAAAGCTGACAAAACTGCAGCACTACCCTTCCGCCAATACACACTCCCATGTTGCTGTCCACTACCAGATACAGCAACAATTTTTGGGAAATCCAAATTACATTTTGAGAGTTTTTGAAGCATAAGATCCAAAGCCTCTACCCACATCAAGGTGGGTGAAACAATTCTGCCATCATCTGTAGGGTCCCGATAAACCCCGTCTTTGGTCTTGTAATGGGACAATTCAGAATCAAAATGAACCAACTCTGAAATAACAATGTTGAGATTGGAGTCCAACACAGTTGCCTTCAATGACCTTCCAAATATTGAAAAAAAAAACAAAAAACAATTTAGGTTACATATAACATATAATTCTGGACTAAATTCGCAACAAAACTGCTGAGAATAACATTCACAGTCCATTTAAATGATATATCATTAAAAGATGTGAACTTGTCATGCATATTTTCTAATTAAAAGTGAATAATCAGCAAGAACCAGTTAGACAATCATCTATATGGCAGTAAACAAAATTTGCCTAAAACACTGATCCCAACAGTTTCAATCGACTATGTGAAATAAATAAATAAACACCAACCAAACTCATCAAGAATGAAACTTTTGGTAAAATCAATAGAATCCAGTATCATAAAGTAGACAAAAACATGACCTGCATTGAAGAACATGACTTTAATAATATAGTCAAGGGGGCAAGGCCAATTGGCAAACAGGACCTGCATTGAAGAACAAAAGAGAGACTTACTGAGTAGAGCTGTCGAGTCCAAGGAAGAGAGCGTCATGAGGAAGAGAATAATCCTCCATTGTCGTGTGTCAAGTTTCGACTGGGTAGCAGACTTGCTTATATTGAAAAAGGATTGTGTTTGTTTAGAACTGAAAAGGGAAGACCAAATTTAAGGCTGTTTGATTTTGGCTTCCCATGTTAGGATCGCGGATAAAGTCGAGTGACCTGGATAAGCTTTTAATTGTTCTTTTTTTTATTTAATCCAACTATTTTGAATTCGGTTAACATTGATTCACTTGTTTCGAAATTCTCGCACCCGAGAATTTCGAAACAAGTGAATTCGAAATTCTCGGGTGCGAGATGTTCGTGATAAAGCAGATACCCCGTTGTTGTTGTTGTTAATAGGTCAGTTTCAGTTAGAGTAAATAAGAAGAGTCACCATGCTGTTAGTGTATGATTGTCCAACGAAGTTATTATCCAATTTAATTCGTGTCGAAAAATTATGTTCAAATAATATAACATACTGATAATATATAAAATTTTTTAATCAAATAATATGGTAAACTTATTTGTAACTATTATTTTGAGATGATTTATAGATGACGTGGTAATTAACTTTCCATATCATAATAAATTTAGATAATTTTTTTGGTGTAAGGTATTACTCTTATCAAATCTATCCCTTTCTGATAAAGTATTGGACAAAACTCACCCCTTTCAAAAATGTTGATCAAAATCCACAAATCCATCTCAATATTTTTATTATTCTCTAAAATCCACCCTAACATCAACCATTCTTTAAATATTATAAGGGTAAATATGTAAATATAAGATTTAATCCTAACAAAAAAAAAATCCTTAAAATTATATTAAAATTAATTATAAATAATTTTATTTATTTTTAAGGAATAAATTTAATAAACTTATTTTATTCAAAAATATATTTAAATAAAATTTTAATCCAATTTAATTTATAATAATTTATTTTATTTTTAAATTAAATATTCTAAATTAAATTAGATTAAAAAATGAAATAAATATTATAAATTAAATTAGATTGGATTAAAACAAGTATTGTATCTTGTGTGATGTTGTATGAGATTCGATAATATATATATATATATTATATGTTTGATATTATAAGAAATAGCTATTATCATATTAAATTAAATTAATTTTAAGTAAATGTTACTTACATCAATTTTTTAAAAATAAATTATATAAATTAAATTGGATTAAACTTTTATTTAAGTACATTTTTCAACAAAATAAATTTTATAAATTTATTTCTTAAAAATAAAATAAAATTATATATAATTAATTTTAAATACAATTTTAGGGATTTTTTTATTAATTTAATCTAAATTATTTTTTTTATAGAATGGTTTCTAATTGATTTGTTTAGGATTTGATATTGTATTTACACATTTACCCTTATGATGTTTGATGATGGGGTAGATTTTAGAGAATATGAAAACGTTAGGGTGGATTTTAGCCATTCATAAAACTATGTGTGAATTTTTATCAATATCTTATGAATAGGCTGGATTTTGGTTATTTATAAAACTATAGGGTGAATTTTGACCAATGTTTTATGAAACAAGGTTGGATTTTAATAATATCCCTTATATGAAATAGTTAAAACAAGATGATAAATGGGCATTCAGATGATTTTAACCAATATTTTTATCTCAATCTCCTTAATAAATTTAAAACTAATGTTTAGTATCCGCATGATCTGTCGAAGGTAAACATTATTTATGTAGCACAAAAATACACCTCATGATGGACCCAAACCTTTATTCCTTGCTATTAATACTAGAACTCATTTTCCTATCACAAATGTGAAAGAGCAGTGCACTAAAACACTTGAGATATAGACGAAATCAAATCCTACATGTGCAATAATGCAACAAAGTCAAGTCATGTCCACTCATTACTACATCTCAACGAAGTAGCAACGCAGCAATTTAATTCAACTCTAATATTAGTGTCATGAGATCATTAGGAAATGAGATAGAAACCGGCCACCTCTTAATATGACTGGATGGCCTTCATTCAGATTCTAATGTTTACAGGTGGTATTAAATTCAGATTATAATGTTCGCAGGTGTTGTTAAATAGAAATCCAGTTTCTTCGTAGACATAAATAGTCAAATGATAACCACCGTAGCACCTCTACTTCCAGTCAGACTTGCTTATTAGTATGGCAATTTTTCTGTTAAGCAAATGCTTAAGCGATGGTTATCAAACATAGTATCCAACCAGGAGCAATTACCAAAAGAACAGATATTATACATTCTTAATTTTGTAACTTCACCATCTTCAAAACCTCATCATGTTTACAGTAAATGTACCTAAGAGACTATAACAATTACATCCTACTACCATTCAAACATCCAATGCTGGTTAACAAAATCTCAACATAGGTTACACAGACCCCTAATCTTGAACGAGCATTCTATTGCACATGGCTCGTGACCATTGTATTACTACAGAAGCGATATCGATTCAACTTCAATCAACTATACAACCCCATATATACTGTTGTGGCTGTCATTTATCACAAAACCCACCCTTGCAGTGTCTAAAACTAAGAGGCAAGCAGTGCCAATGCCCAGGCTGATGATGGGCGAGACAGCATATGTTCACCGGAATAGTTCCGGGAAAGACCACATCACGAATTTTACAAAAATGTCGGATTCTAAAAAGTCAATATGAGCAGCCCGTCCTATGATTGAGTTAAAGTTCTTGCCATAAGCAGAGGGATCGAAGTTGACATCACAACGCATGAACACCCGATTCTCGTAGGAAGGAGCCCGTATCTGGTCCAAGCAACTATTCAGCATCTCCAGAAATACTTTGCCCCTTTTTGAGTAGTCAAATGAAGCTGCCGGGCACAGTTCAATTCTGGCCGAATGATATGGAACATAACCGTCCTGAGGTATAAAATATCATTAATAACACTAAAGGTAGTGAGAAGAACACGACACCAGCAGTTGAAAAATTGCCAGAAATTTCCATAACTTCCCAATTTGACGAACCAATATGTTGAAGAAAATAGTTCACAAGATAATTTATCTTTCTAAGGTGACAATGAAAGTAAAATTTTAATTAAACATTTGAAATAAACAGATAAATCCCCACTGAGGACTTGTCAAGCTAAAAAAAACAGCAAGCTAAGAATGCTAACAAAAGAACACCACAAAGAAGAAAGGTCAAGGTCAAGGTCAAATGGCACGACTTGTAATAATTTTTAGAAAAAAAAAATTATTTTACAAATTACTGTCTGCAGAGATATCTATACCTGGGGTGAAGAGAGCAGAATTATATGCCTGAAATACTCCAGTGTCTTCTGCTGAAAAATGAAAAATGAACTACTTCAAAAGACTAAAACATACCCATTTGCCTTCTTTATCTTTCTATATTTTAAATCTGAGTCAGTTCAGAACGAAGATTAACATATAGTTTTTTTATTCCAGGAGGGTCAACTAGCTGTTACATGAGCCATGGCTTCATGACACCCTGCCCCCTCAAAAGAAAAAGAAAACCGAGCATGGAAACAAAATGATATCAAGGAAACCAAATATAATCTTTATATACCAGATTAATATGATATATTCCTTCAGGTACCTTACAAAGGTTGTAGAAAAATGTTTTTTCCAGATCTGGCTCATCTGTAAGAGTGAGTTGATGGATGCACTGTGTATTCTTCAACTTCTTCAAAAGCCACAGCCCAGAATTAAATAGAGAGTTCGAACTGTAAAGGTACCCCAAATGTGGACCAGATACAGAAATATATGTATGCAGGTATCTAAGGTATGGTTCCATAGCACCATCTGCACAAAGTAAAGCACAAATCTATACAAAACTAAAAATTAACAGAAAAGAACAGGGGAATGGTAATCAAAAGTCAAGACCATGTACCTGCTATCGCTGTTCTTAAAATTACATTTCCAATAGAATGCCCAACAAAACTGAGCTTGATATCTCTTATGGGACCAGATCTTGAGAATTTATCTATTTTCTTTTTCAGAAATGAAATCACTTCCTGAGCGAGCCTATGTCCCATCTCTCTTATGTCCCCGGTTGTTTTTTCTTCATTGGCTTCTGACATAAGAAAGTCTATCTTTGGATCGATCAGAAGCCATTGATTCCGAATAAGCCGCAAATCCAGATGATGCCCCTATCATGTTTATATAGTGACTAGTTAATCTACTGATATATGCTTAAAACTCAAATTAGTAGACACATAATTGAGAGAGACATCACAAAATATTCTGAAACGAAATAAAGGAAAAATATGCTTTGCAGCAAAGAAGACACATTTTTCCATCCAAAATACACACGTGTAAGGAAAATAGTAACCAAGAACAAATGAAACAAAGAATCGTTATCTAAATTTAAGAATAGCCCTAAAAGAGTAAGACATGCCTGAAACCCATGCACAAAGACCACAATCTTCAAGTCACGACTTCTTTGTGGTCGGCTGGCCTCAGGTAACTCTTTTCCAGCTCCAGAGCTAGTTCCCAGCTGAAGGCCAAGCACATCTATCAGGTCCAAATTTCTCAAGTATGAGTTTTCACTAAATGTACGCCGTGGAGCATTCATGACACGTTCCACAAATACAATAGGAACTCGCGAAGGGTCTTCAAATATATGCATATCTTGAAGGGATCGAGTATTGATCTGCACGAAGTAACATTCTCTCATAATGTCCAACCTACTTAGAAAATAGCAATATATAAAGCACCCCATAAAAGAACAATCACAGACCTTCATTTGTGCAATACTCCGACGGTGAAGGTCTCCCCTCATAGCTGCAGCCTGAACAGGCTGTGCAAAACAACACAAGAAATCCAGTTTCAAGACTGAAAATTAAAGAATTTATTGGTGCATTGTAACTGAAAATACAAACCAAGACACAATGATAAAGAAACATGTAGAACATGAGTGTTTACATCATCATTTAACTTCCACAAACTTGAAACTCTCTTATGCACACCATTGGAGGTCTCATCAATCCCACTATTTAGATAATGATGAGGCATCTCAACCTTAGAATACACAGTCCATATTGACCATTCAGCTCTCCGGTCTTTTGCCCATTGATCATGCAAATATTTCAGTATCTTTTTATTGTTAGCCCTGAAATGAAGTAATACTTCAGCACATGAACAGGCATAGATAAAGTAACAGCAACTATATATAGAGGCCACACTCTTCTTGTATTAACATAGGCTAGATAACAAGAGTGGTTGTGGTTCAGTGGTTGATAATTACTTTATGTGTTACCAAAGAGTGATTGTGGTTGATAATTATAAATTAACTTCAGGGATGGAAAGATACCTGAAATCAGCTTAAAAAAGACAGGTAGACATGGATAAATATAACACTTTAAAGATAAAACCATCAGTTACTGTAGACCTTTTGAGTTGAGGATTCAAACATGTTACTCAAATTTTCAAGAAAAAAGTCACAACACTATCTAATATTCTAATTTGGTCATGTTATTATGTAAAACATAAGCTGTTCTCTGATATTTGTCTAAAACATTTAACCGTTATACATGATTTCTTTCGTTAAAAAAAAATATTTTGTTTCTTCCTAAGTGTTGTCTGGTTAATTGAAGTTGTATGAATTATAAATATATTACACATACATATCACTATCTTCAAACTTTGCACTCTTGGCCTCATTTGGCATATTAAGACTAAATTGGACTATTATACAGTATTGGACTGATTAGAAATACATCTCTTTGTTTGGTCCACCATAGAATTGCACTGAAAATAGTCTTGTCTATGTTTGATAGAGAAAGGGTTGGATTGAATTAAATTTAAATAAATTAACTTTTGAATAAAAAATATGTTAAATCATTTTTATATAAACTAAATATATTTGAATAAATTATAATTTAACTACCCAATTGACAACTATTTACAAGCGGAGTAAAGTTTTGAGTTTTACTCCAATAAACCCTCTGCCGTTGGTCCATCTCTGCTAAAGTTAATGAACTGAAAGATAAAATTGTCTTTTGATCTTATTTTTATTTTTCTTTTAAAATAAATTTTAAAAAATTTAAAATAAATTAAATAAAAAAATTTTAGATGGACAATGGAAGGTGGAAATCAATTTGGAAAAAAATTAAAAAATTAAATAAAAATTAAAAAAATTAAGTAATAATTAGATAAAAAATTATTTATCAGATCTCCGGTGAAGATTATTATTTTTTAAAAAAATGAAAAAAAATTCCTTTAAAAAAAAAATTAAAAAATTAATATAAAAAGGAAAAAAGTAAAAAGACAAAAATATTTCCCAAAGTCTCCTTCTTCTTCCCCAAAATCTTCTTGTTCTTCCAGATATCTAGGCCCCGACGGCAACTTGCTCCTCCAGCTATTTCACCTCCTATAAGGAATCTGCCTTGAACAAGAGAGGCTCGCCTTCTTGTTCGCTGCGGCATTCGTTGTGAAGAGACTCGTCTCCCCTCGACGAACGTCATCGCAAATAGGGGAGGCAAGCCTCCCTTGTTCACACCCATCCTGCTACAACAGCGGATTTCAATCCAGATGTAATAGGGTGTTCAAGCTCGTGGGGTTTCAAAACCTAGGTATAGAAAGGGTTTGTGTTTAATTTGATTTTGTTCATTTTCGAAACCTATTTCTTCATTTTCAACATCTCTGAGATGGTTTGATGCAGGTGATGATGATTTGATGCTAGCTTCAACAATGATGAATCAATGATGGTGATAAAGACAGACGGTAGGTATGGGTGATGAACACTAGGTTTGATGCTGGATTTGAATGATGGTTTGATGCTGGTTTCAATGGCGATGAATCAGTGATGGTTTGATGATTGATGATGTTCCTGGAAACCTAGTATTTTGGGTTTCCAATCGCCTGGAATTTTTGGAAACCAAAATTTTTAGGCTTTTTTTTTCAATTTTTTTGTTAATTTTTTTTAAGGTTATTATAATTGATGAGGAAGATATGGGTTGTACAAAATTTTGGCTGATGAAGATGATTTGGGTTGTGCAACGTTTTTGGTTGAATTTTTTTTTTTTTTTCAAATTAATGGAGATCTAATAAAAAATTATGAAATTTTTTTTATTTAATTATTTTTATTTTATTTCTTTTTTTCATTTTTTAACGAGGTCAATTGGGTCATCACAGATATCTAAGGGCATTTTGATCTTTTTGTCACATTTATACTATTCATGATTAACTCTAACAAAATATTCTAATGATAGGGGGATTTATTGTAATAAAACTCAAAACTTTGCTCCGCCTACAAATAGTTTCCAACTGAATAGCTAAATTATAATTTACTCTATATTTTAACTTAACCATAAGTAAAAAGAAAATTGTTACAAATCACTTTCTAGTAAAAATAAAATTATTATAAAACAATTTTTATAAAATGTAATTCTTTATTTTTTTTAAATAAAATAAATTATTTTAAAAATTGCTTATGAATAAAATAGATTCAATTATAAACTAATTATAGATCAAATGAAATTATATTGAGAGAAGTCCAAGCCACCTTAACCCATGGTCACCATGGATTTCATTAATCTCACAAATAACGGAAAAAAAGATCTCTAGGATTGAGATAACGAGTCCCAGTGAGCACCAAACAAAAATCTTAGATATTTTTCACATCATCATATCCACTGCACCAAAGGTACCGCAACGACTGGGAACATTTTACAAAAAAAAAAATCTTAGCTATATTTCACCATATAAATGCTATATAAAAACACAACACTTCATAACATCCATTACCACCTGCTAACCATCTTGTGATGGACATAAGTAACATATACAATCCATTAAAAACCAATTCACAAAGTATTTATATATCATTATAAATCAAGAGTTTCAATTTGTCATTTTTTTATTATTTCAGCAATGAGGGAAAATGAAGAAAAAAGATTCAATGGTATGATTATGTATTTAAGTTATAAGACTAGTGCTTTTAATTTTATTTCTTTTTTTCTTAAAATAAAAAAAGCATTAACTAAAAAATCAATCACAATGTTGACTGTTTAAAATTAAATACAAAAAACAAAGCTCAGAAAAAGATGTACTGAAAGGCTTCGCCGGTGAATTGAAGTTGACTTGATTTCCTTTCATATCACCAATAAAGAACATATTTTACCATAGATTAAATTCCTTTACAATTAACAAATTGAATCTGAAAGCTATATCCTAAGTTAAAAGAAAAAAATAGCCATAACTATTATCATCAATAAAAGAAATAAATTTATTGGAAGAATATAAAACACTATTGGCTACTGCATTGAAATTCAGAAAATCAGAAGTCTAAATACAATGGTTAGAGCAGAGTAAAAGCAAACCTGTGGAAACTCAGAAAAGCGCTCCACAAATAGAACACTTGATGGCCCAAAACATTAAAAATCTTGAACAGATCATCTTCTGACAAGGGGTTGAGAAATGCATTCAATTGAGAATCCAAAGAACCCTTAGCTTTCTGTTCAAGACATAAAAAATGTGAGGAGATAACAGACCATTAAACTATAGGGCTCAGAGAATATAACCAAGTTACAGAGCTGCAAGAATAAAGCAAGGACCTCAAGACCAATTTGTGGCTTGCCTTGTCTTGAAACTTCATCATCTTCAGTACCAAGATTTTCTTTCAAGATAAAACTAAACAACTCCATACCATTCATTCTGAATGAAAGCTCAGTAATGTCAATAGCTTGGTTAACTGCTTCACTAAGTTCTTCAAGATCTCCACGCAATGTGTTACGGGAATCTAATAATGTTTTAACAAGCATGCTAGAGTTCAAATTTACAGAAGCCACTTTATTCAAAACCTAGTCAATCTCAAAACACAACTGTCAATACATGAAAAAATAATTTGTAAAGAAAATAGCAACAAAATTAGCTACTAAGTGCTTTAACATGCATGTCACAGTTCATATTGCAGAAGCCAAAGCCAGTCCATCTCATCAAGTGTTCAACCAATTAATTGAAATTTGGAAGGCAAATGTTCCTCCGAAGATTCAATATCCCCTTTGAACATTAGCTAGTAGAAAGCTAATTACTAGAGAGGTCATTCAAAAAAGATTTCCAAGAATGTGTCTTGTGCCTTCTTTTTGCATCATGTGCAAAACAATGAGGAAAATATGGACCATCTCTTTTTACATTGCCCGGTGGCTTCTAATCATGGTCTAGACTTTTGACAAAAGCTAGATTATCTTGGGCAGCACCAGCCTTTGCTAGAGGAAAGGTTAGTGGAAAGGTTTTCTCCCTTTGCTAGAGCGGAAAAAGTCAAGGTTTAATGGAAGTGTATTGCCCTGGTCTTGTTGTGGAACATTTGGTAAGAAAGGAATACGAGAATTTTTAAAGGAAAGTCAGAGGAGACTGTAGATTGTTTGTGGGATTGAGCTCGACATCTTGCTTCTTTATGAGCTCTGTTACGAAGGAATTTCATAATACTTCTCTTTTTTTCATTCAACTTAGTTGGGAAAGTACCGTGAGATAACTGTTTGTTTAGTTAGGAGTTTTTGTTGTCGTGAGGTATTCTTTTGCTTTTGAGGGGCAATTATTTGGTCGTTGATATTGGTTTGGAGCTCAGTTTTTGTTTGTATAGGCTTCTGTAAAGAATTTTGGTCTTTCTATAACTCTTTTTCAATAGTTTATGTATGGCTTATTCACACTTTTTGTTAATAAATTTTTTTGTGTTTCCTAAAGGAAAAAAAAAAAAAAAAAAAAGCTAGTCTATCTCAAAAACCATCAATTCATGAAAGGATTAAAAAAACAGTTACAAAATGAGCTATAAGCTAAAGAATCTCAATATGTGCGAATCACCAGGTTAAAGTTGAAGCTTAAAGGAAATAAACGGAGCACTGGAATACATTCAAATTCATATTTGTCAATGGATGATAAAGATACAATAATTTAAGGATGTTTAATTATCATGGATTAAATAAAACAATTTCATTATTGACTGAGCTCTTCAAAACAGCATAACAAGGATGGTAATAATAAAACTGAAACTTGTACTGCAAGCTAGTACTGCATTAGTGTCGCATAGTCAACCCATCACCTAGGCAAATAAACCTGAAAATTAGTATAAACATGCAATTTATACTAATTTATAAACATGTATACAAGCGAACTGAATGGCATATATAAAGAGACAAATGAACATAACTACCATTCGTGCATGCTAGAATATTTCAAATAAACATATATTGTCATCAAACAACCAATGCATCTGACTCCGTAGAAGCCTATTCAATAAGCAAAGACAAAAACAAACATGTAGTTATATAAATAATAAGGAACCAAAGTAGAATAAGTCATGTTGACCAAAAATAAATACAAGGAACTGTAATATAGATTCAACATGTAAGGACGTACTTTATTAGACCCACCAATACATTCACGAGCAACCCCTTCATCGTTGGATGAATTACTGAAATGAATTCAATTCTATCAGTAGTGCACAATAATTAGTTTGCAAACAAATTACATATTCGAGAAAAAAAAAAAAAAAAAAAAAGGCAATATGGATGTGATTGTGACCAGATAGATTGGAAACTAAAATCTGTGACCAGGATTAGAAACTAAAATGTGTGACAAACCTGGCTACCTTCAATGCTGGTGTCTGTGAACCAGCTGCCAGTAGACAAACGTGAATGCTTACATCAATAAGCACTGCATGAAGCATATCAAAATGAACCGGGCAATATGAGTGCACTCCCAGAAGAGCTTTAGGAGGAATCCGAAATTCATGAACAGCAGCAGGACCAGCATCCAGAGCAGCCTGCAACTCAGACCTGCATATAGGCATTACAAATCACTGTTTAGACATCAAATTCAAAGTGAAAATAGCTAATAAGTAAGAAAGAACAATAGCTTTTAATTTAACATTAAAAAAAATGGTTAATTACCAAAATAAAGTATCTGCCAACTCACCCAATCTCCATGGTTGGAGCATACATAAGCTCAAACTTCAATATAACAGCGGATGTAGGTGGACTCTATGTACAAAATGTGATATTAGTACCAAAATATGAATTAAAAATACAAATTGTTGACAGTCAGAAGCTAGAAACTGTGAAGTTGGAACAATTATAACTGCATAAAGTTTTATGTCTTCTTTTCTGAATTCTCAATTGGCTAATTACACAGCTAAATGTTCTATAAATCAAAAGGCTTTGATGTTATCGCTCTTTATTAAAATAGCTGCAATCAAATTGATGAATTTTACCATAGCTAAGTGGTTGCATCCCCTAACCATAAAATAGAAAATGTGAGGCATTCTACTGCTGACATGAAGCAGAATTTATGGTTTAATGGTGTCAGCCAGCAGTCTCATCTTATCAGATACAAACAAGCAACTCTGATTACGCTTGCAAACATGCTCTCATTTAAGAGTAGAAATTTGATGCTAGATCAAATTTCATTCTATCCCTCGGTTTTGTTGAACATTATATTTCACGATTTCATTGCTGGGCTTATGTCGTCTTTCTAGTTCAATAACACAATGTCTTCCTCCACCATTCTTGTAAATGCTCCTATTTTCTTTCTATTGAGTTCTTTTTTAAAAATAAAAATCCATATCTCAATGAGAGAGAGACCAATACCTCACATTTATCAGGATATAGACAGAATGAAATCAGGATAGATAAATGAACATCCTGCCTTGCATACTTGATTCGGAAAGGCTGTGTTGAGAAAGTATTGTCCTTGTCATCGATCCTCCACACTCCATATATATCATCAGAACCTAAGTCAGTAGATAAGGAAATGACAAGATTCATGGATTTAGCTGTTACAGCATCTAAAATAAAATCGAGGACAAGCTCTCTTTAATTAAATAATAATCACAGGTTCTCCATTTTACAAAATCATCATAAAGCAATGTTGAATAACCCATATGATGTTTCCAAAACTACCTTCATATTGAACAACTCTTGCTGGAGTACCCAAAGAATAATACCCGCCATCCTCCCATCTCATGCTAACCTTAATCTGATACCACCTAACAGATCACAAATGTACGCATCACAGATTTAATATTACAATAAATGCAACCCAGATTACAATGAATTGAAAAAAATATAACATTATAATGCACCTACCCTTGCTGGAAAAGGTCAAGGTTGTGAAACCTATGAATGTAAACAGCAATCTCTTGAAAAGTCTTGAACATGACCTCTCACTTAACCTTATCCGAAAGTTACTTCTCCTCACGCAATTTCAAATTAGCTTTTACGAAAACAACCAACTAACCATCCTAAACACCACCACCACATCTGAATCTTAAAATCCCCAAAATTATCTAAATTCTTTTCCACAAATCTCCAACTTCATAAAAAGCCGCAAAACAGTCCCTCCTCTCTTCCTATACTACCACACTCTCTAACAACTCTCACTATCGATCATTCTCGACCTAAAACACCTAATAATCTTCCAATATGAACTTCTACACCTGCAAAGAAAACAAGATAATTCAAAAACCACTCCGAAATCACGTGCACCAACACACACACACACACACATATATATATAAGGATGGAAAGATGTCGATTTACTGTTCATTAGAAATTGTATTGCATTAACATTGGAATGATAAAACGAAAAATATAATAAGAAAATTGAATAGAATGAATTGCAGAAACAAACATGATTGTACCAAAATTGAACGATCAGAGAATGATACAATGTATTTGAATTTGAAGGAAGTGACAAGTAAAAGGAGAGAGAAAGAGAGAGAGAGAGAGAGAAGAGTGTACCAGACCGTATTCTCGGATCCGCCAAAAATTGCGAATTGGTATTAGATTCTGGGAACGGTTATTAGGGTTGGTGTCGAAGAAAGAAAGAGAAAGAAGATGATGGAGTCGTGAACTGCGCGATTCTCATTTGATCTTGTTCGCTTTTCATTTCCAGATTTGGTATCCTTTACTTTTCATTTTTCAAAAATTAAAAAAAAAAAAAAAAAAACGAATATCATTGAGTTTCTGCCTGTGCTGTGTTTTGCGCCAAAAACATGTCCACTGTGCACCGGAATAGCCTGATGTTCCCGCCTGTTTGGTCCAGTTTGGGCTTTGAATGGGCTTTGATTTGGTGGTTATTGTCCAGACAAAATTTGGGCTTTACCGGTTCTGTCTAATTTCGTGTTCTCTGCACTGGCATAGTGGCATTACCATTACGCTGCGAGTGTCCATTGATTGTACAACAAAAATAAATAATAATAATAATAATAATGTTTTAATACAGGTTAAGAATTTTTTTAAATTAATATAGGTTAAAAATTTTAAAAGCGGATAAAAACTTAAATTTCAAGTGAAGTGTGAATGAAGAAAGTGATTTTCATGTAGTTTGCTCCAAATAAAGGTTGGCGTTTTCAGGTTTAAATCGGGTTGGGCTAGAAATCTCCCAACTCAATCCAATAAATTCTTCAACCCAACCTAACCTAATAATAGTCAGGTTAGATTGGTTGAGTTTGATTCAATCCCCCATAAAGACATAAAAAGTCCGGTTAATAATTCTCACAATCTTAACAATTTGATTACACCAAATCAAGTACAAATAAAAATTCATTGACTTCAAATAAAAAATTCAATTCACCACAATGACTGTTGTTAAAGAAAAATAAAGATGTCAAATACTAGTGGAAGTCTTACTCTTATCATCAATAACCGTAAGGTGATCAGTTCAATCATATTAGTTATGATAGATTTATGTTATGTAGTTATTGTATTATCTGTGTTAATTCTTTATACTTATCATTGTAGTTTTTGTAATTATCACAGTGTAAAGATTATTATTATAAATACTGAAGTAGGACCAGGATGAATTATTCTAGCTTTTGCAATTTATCTGTTCTTTAAATTCTATCTTGGTATCAGAGCAGCATTTGAGACTAGTGTCCACATTTTCTTACGATGACAGATCCTTCCAATCTTAACGTCCAAAACCCAACAGAATCACACGCTTCCTCCATTGCACAATCATCTGAACCTAACAACATTATCAATACTGCCACTCATGTTCCCACTACCACAAACACAGAAATTATTACCAAAAACAGCAGTATTTTTTCTACTTTTAATGGAGATTCGCACACTCTCTTTGGTGGAAAACTTAATCTCTCAGCTGTGATCAAGCTGGATCGCAGTAACCATCTCCTTTGGAAATCCATTGTTCTCCCTATTATTCGTGGGCATAAACTTGATAGCTATCTTCTTGGAACCAATCCATGCCCCCCTTAATATCTCCCTACAACATCCACCAATAATCTGCCAATATTGAATCCTGCTTATGAATACTGGATAATGCATGATCAACTTATTCTGGGTTGGTTATTGAGTACAATGACTGAACCCATTTTAGCAAAAGTTATTGGTTTAAACACTTCCAATCAAGTTTGGTTGAAACTTGAAACTGTCTTTGCAAATCAAAGCATGGCCAATACGTTGAATTATAGACAGCAAATGCAACGTACAATCAAAGGTTCCATGACTGTGGATGAATATCTCACCAAGATGAAAAATTTGGCAGATCAGATGGCAGTAGCAGGACATCCTCTTCCGGATTTTGAACTGATCACTATTGTTTTGGCAGGTCTTGATAGGGATTATGACAGTGTTGTCTCTCTAATCACACATCAGAAGGCCACCATAAGTTGGTCAGAAGTGGAAGCCATCCTTTTGACTCAAGAAAGCAGAATAGAGCAATTGAATACTCAAAATTCTTTCACAGCAAACCTTGCTGTAAATAGCCAAGTCAACAACAAGTAAAAGGATATGTCAAGAAGCCAATCAATACCACAAGAAGTGGAAGCCATCCTTTTGACTCAAGAAAGCATAATAGAGCAATTGAATACTCAAAATTCTTTCACAGCAAACCTTGCTGTAAATAGCCAAGTCAACAACAAGCGAAAGGATATGTCAAGAAGCCAATCAATACCACAAGATGGTGGTGTTCGCGGTCGCAATAATGGTCGTGGTAGAGGCCGATTCAATCAAGGACGAGGCAGAGGCAGATATAATAACAATTAGAGGCTCTCCTGTCAAGTTTGTGGCAAATTGGGACATGTTGCAGCAATTTGTTATTACAGGTTTGACCACAATTATAATAATCAGGGAGCAAATAACAACAATAATACCCAAAGTAGTTTTAATCAAAATAATACTGCTGCTGCTTTTACTGCTACACCTGATACAGTTCAAGACTCTGCCTGGTATGCTGACAGTGGTGCGACAAACCACATCACCGGTGATTTGAGCAATCTCATGGTAAAATCAGATTATAATGGTAAGAAAAAACTTGTGGTTGGAAATGGTAGTTCTTTAAAAATCACACACATTGGTCATTCTACACTTCATACACCCTATCGAAACTTAAATCTCAATGAAATTTTATGTGTTCCTGACGTTACAAAAAATTTATTAAGTGTTTCCAGATTAACTGCTGACAATAATATTCTAATTGAATTTTATTCTGATTGTTGTGTTGTGAAGGATAAAGCAACTCGACAGGTACTTTTTCAAGGGAAACTTAATCAAGGCCTGTATCAAATGAACAAGCCTACTGCTTCTATGTCTCCTAAAATTCAGAATTCTAGTTTTGTGTCTGCTGTTGAGCCTACATCTGAGTCATTTGATTTTTCTTCCAGTGTTGAAAATAATATTTGGCACTAGCGATTGGGCCATCCTTCTAGCAAAGTATTAGGTTCAATTCTAAAACTTAGTAATAAAAATATAAATTTAAATAAAAATCTGGATTTCTGTCATGCTTGTCAGCTTGGAAAAAATCATGTCATGCCATTTTCTTTGTCTAATACCAGAACATGCTCTCCCCTTGAACTTATACACACAGATCTATGGGGACCTACACCCTTATTTTCAACCAATGGTTTTAGATATTACATTCATTTTATTGATGACTTTACAAGATTCACTTGGATTTATCATCTTAAAAGAAAATCTGAAGCTTTAAACATTTTTCTTCAATTTAAATCACTGGTTGAAAATAAGTTTGATAGAAAAATCAAAATTATTCAGAGTGATTGGGGTGGTGAATACCGTCCATTCACACAAATCTTGGCTCAATCAGGTATTGAGTTTCGACATCCTTGTCCTCACACACATGAGCAAAATGGACGAGCGGAGAGGAAACATAGACATATTGTTGAGCTCGGTTTAACACTACTTGCTCAAGCATCTTTACCATTAAAATTCTGGTGGGAATCATTTTCAACTGCTACTTATTTAATAAATAGATTACCTACATCAATTTTACATGGAACATCACCTTTCGAAAAATTATTTAATTCTCAACCTGTCTATTCCTCTTTTCGTGTTTTTGGGTGTGCTTGCTACCCGTATTTACGCCCATATAATAAACACAAATTACAATTTCATACTCAAAAATATGTTTTTATTGGGTACAGTGAATCCCATAAAGGGTATAAATGTCTCAGTTCTACTGGACGTATTTTTATATCTAGACATGTTGTTTTTCATGAAACTTATTTTCCATTTGCAAAAGGTGATTTTTTAAATAATTCCTTTCAATCACAATCAGAGATTATGACTTGGGTTGGCCTTTCAAAGCCTTTTGGGATTTTAGATACAGTAGCACATGGTTATACAAGTGGTTCCCTTGAAAATAACAATTCATCTGCAGTTGCTTTGTCCCCACAACATCATACTCAGGTAAAATCAACTTTGTCTAATCCTTTTTCTTCTTTAAAAAATTCTCCACTTACTCCCACTCATCTACACACTGCCGAACCTACCAACACAAATTTGTCTTCGTCATCTTCTACCTCTTTCTCTCCACAAACCAATCACCTTGATCAGCAGTTCTGTCAAACAACACAACTTGCAGGAACACCATTCCAGAAATCCACCCAAGATGTTGCAGTCGAACCTACCTCCCTATCGTCCACACCTGTCAAACCTTCACAACAAATTGCTACATCTTCAGTCCCTGTTTCACAATTGTCTCCTCTGCCTCTTCGTCATGACCAATCTGATAGTTCTTCATCATGGTCCGATCGATCACCGTTTGAGTTCCAAACCCAGTCGAGTCGACCCATTAGTCATTCATCCAACTCACCAACTTGTCCATCTACCCCTTCATCTGTTTCCACTACCAACACAGCTCCTGCTTCCACCTTATCTGATTCTACTTCTGTCAACCCCACACCTATACAACAGAGTTCTCTTTTAAGTCAACCTGACCGAAAATCTGTCATCCCTACTCATTCCATGACTACCAGGGCCAAAGCAGGAATTTTCAAGCCAAAAACATTTTCCTGTGTTGCTCAACTTGCAGGTGATCCAGTGTTGTATGAACTTTCCTCTGTCCAACAGGCTTTGCAAATTCCTGAATGGAAAGCTGCCATGGATGCTGAGTTTACAGCTCTGCAGAACAATCAAACTTGGTCTCTCGTGCCATATTCCTCCAGTTTTAATGTTGTCGGCAACAAGTGGGTGTTCAAAACTAAACTGAATCCGGATGGCTCAATTGCTCGCCATAAAGCTCGATTAGTCGCAAAAGGCTTCCATCAAACTCCAGGTGTTGATTACAAAGAAACATTTAGTCCAGTAGTCAAGGCTTCCACCATTCGGCTTATATTGGCTCTTGCAGTAAGTTTCGACTGGCCAATTCGACAAATTGACATTAACAATGCCTTCTTAAACGGTGTTCTTCATGAAGCAATTTATATGGCTCAACCGGAAGGTTATGTTGATTCGATTCATCCCACTCATGTATGTAAATTACATAAGGCTTTATATGGCCTTAAACAGACCCCTCGGGCATGGTTTGATCAACTTCGTAAGACATTATTCCAGTGGGGATTTTCAAATGCAATTTCTGATCACTCCCTTTTCTTTTTCAGAAAGGGCTCTACTCTGTTATTACTACTTGTTTATGTGGATAATATATTAATAACAGGGAATAATCCTGCTTTGATTCGCAAATTGACACAGGACCTTCATGCCACCTTTGCACTAAAAGACTTGGGTGATCTCACTTATTTTCTTGGGATTGAAGTGTTTCGTGATGATTCTGGTATGTATCTGACTCAAACCAAATACATTTGTGATCTTCTTCACAGGTTTGATCTTGTTCACGTCAAGCCTTGCACTACCCCAGCATCAGTATCTCAGTCAGCCTCCCAGGGGGAATTTATGCACGATCCTAGTTTGTATCGCAGTGCCGTTGGTGCGTTACAGTACCTAACCTTTACTAGGCCAGATATCGCCTTCATTGTCAACAAATTAAGTCAATCTTTGCAGTCCCCAACTATGTCAAATTGGCAAGCTGTAAAGCGTGTAATGAGGTATTTAAAAGGATCTTGTAATCAAGGTCTGCATTTCAAGCCAAGTGCAAGAATTGACCTGGTTGGATTTTGTGATGTCGACTGGGCTTGTGATACTGTGGATAGAAGATCAGTGGGTGGATATTGTGTTTTTATTGGTGAAAACTTGGTGTCCTGGTCATCTAAAAAACAGCATGTAGTGGCAAGGTCAAGTACAGAATCAGAATATCGAGCCTTATCAAACTTAGCAGCTGAAATTGCTTGGTTAAAGTCACTGCTATCTGAACTCCATATTAGTTTGCCCCGTTGTCCAGTTGCCTAGTGTGATAATATGAGTGCAGGAGCTTTGGCAGCAAATCCTGTATTTCATGCACGGACTAAGCATATTGAGGTGGACATTCATTTTGTTAGAGACATGGTTGTACAGAATGAATTAGATGTTCGATATGTTCCATCTTGTGATCAGATAGCTGATTGCCTTACTAAGGTCTTGACTTTCTCTAGATTTGACTATCTGAAAAACAAACTTGGTGTGAAAACATCACCCCTACGTTTAAGGGGGAATGTTAAAGAAAAATAAAGATGTCAAATACTAGTGGAAGTCTTACTCTTATCATCAATAACCGTAAGGTGATCAGTTCAATCATATTAGTTATGATAGATTTATGTTATGTAGTTATTGTATTATCTGTGTTAATTCTTTATACTTATCATTGTATTTTTTGTAATTATCACAGTGTAAAGATTATTATTATAAATACTGAAGTAGGACCAGGATGAATTATTCTGGCTTTTGCAATTTATCTGTTCTTTAAATTCTATCTACTGTTGTTGACCTCCATTCCTAACAAGTGTTATTCTAAAATGAGAGAAAATTTTTTTATTTAAAACTAAAGGTAGGCGTTTATCCAGTTATGTTGAGTTGGATTTGATTGAAAAATTATCAACCCAATCAACTCAACTCAATTTAATTGCAACTTAACCTATCTCTAGATTTAACTCAACCCACCTAATCCGATCAAAAATGATCGGGTTGGGTGGAAAATGTCCACCCTTATTTCCCAACTTTGTAAATGAAAACTTGTATAGTCAAGAAGATGAATATAAATTATGAATAATTTGTAATGACTGAATTTTTTTTAGGAAGAAAAATAATAATAAATAAAAACTTAAATGTGATTGGCATCTCTGCGATGCGTACATTCAATTAGACTTATAAGTCAATTGTCTTTGATTTTGCTTGACGGTTTGGATTTAACTATGTTCATTTCATCGATATTTAACTCAAATATTGTTGGCCTTGACATGACTAGTGTGGCAATTTGATGATCATTTTTAAAGGACCAAGTGAAGCATTAAAAGAGATATAAAGAAAGTGCTTTAAAGGACCAATCAGAAGATAAAAGTCCATGTCCATTTCAAAGGTCATCGGTCATTCTGGAAGAGCCCTTGTCAAATGTCCCTAATCTAGCGAACCGTTGCAAATTGTACCTGTGATTATGATTCTTATTGCTTCATACTCTTCACGACAAATGCAACAACAATAATCCATGTTTTAAATTCAATCATCCTGTGTATGTAAGTATGTGTATGCATGTGTAATAGCCAAAATTAGCAAGTTTAGGCCTAATAAATAGGTCTTAGATAGGATCCAAAATAATAACCCAAATGTTGGTCCAATATCCAATCCAGTCTAATTGAAACTCAGAAACCCACGTCCAAGTGTAACGTCTGATCAAATCGGACTAATTTAATATAAAGACTGACTAATTAAGTGCGAGAGTGAGGATTAAGGGAACTGAGATCACTTGATCTCAGGAGCAACCAATGAGGCTGTCAAAATCTCCACCAATACTCAAAGCACCAACATCCTTCGTCGCTCGACATCCTACTCATATCCATCACACCACTTATATTTGTCCTACGCCTTACTTTTTGTATTTTTATTCTCATTTTCTATCGATCTATATTTTTAATCTGAGTGTTGAAGTGGCTTTGGTCAGTACTAACCTCATATTAAGGTAACTCGTTCACTTTTTTTACTTTCTTGTAGATTGTTGAGTCTCAGGGAGCTGATAGTATAGCCAAACCACTATGTCAACAATTTGTAAAATCAGCCCATTATAGTGTCTATACATAAGCTACTACTACGAATTCAATTGATTGTTAGATATTTTCTACTCTTATATGTAAGTCTAAAAGTATATAAAACAATTAACATTTATGAGATTTCGATTCAATCATTTCAATAAATAAAACCTAAAATCTAAAGAAGAAGACAAAATATTATTTATCATACGATAGTGACAATATATTAAAAATTGATCGAAAGACCTAAGTTCATAATGACAGGAGCTTTAACAAGTACGTGCGTGTGGTGCAACTATTGTCAAGTTAACATCGTGGAGCAACTAGGTCACAGTCGTAGCTGGCAATATTTCTTTTTATCGAGATATAATTGTCGGAGATATAAGAAGTAACATTAGCTCGGTTCTCCTCTGGAGTCGCAATCATTAATAATCCAATTCACATTTCAATAATTTTTTGAAGAGCTAAACATGTGCTATGCTTATATATCCAAAACAATAATGATTGGATCTGGACATATCGAGCCAGGTTGACATAAAGTAGATGTGAATGCGATGGAGTCGAACAAATAATTGAGAAGCGAGAGAAAAATCGATGTCGATCCAAATGTGACGTGGTCCCTTATAAATAAATTATATATTTTAAGAAAAACAATGGTTAACCAATCTCGTATATGTGCGTAAGTATTAGTAGTAGCGGCAGTTTTTTAAGGTTTGGGACTCGAGAGTCGCGGTGATAATCCCGATTCTGGCGGGTAAACAGCGAATGGACCCCATTGTTTCTTTGTTTGCATCTTGAAGAAGCCATGAATAAATTGTTGCGATATGATTTTCATGGGCCTCCTCTCGCGTGACCGACGAAAAACACATTTGGCTTCTTCGACTCTTCCTATTTTGATTTATTGTTCGTGTCGTCTGCTTGCCCTCATCGGTTTTATCTGTTTCGTCTTTTTATTGGATGGGTTGGGCTCTTAGCTCATTTCATGGTTTCGTGGCTCTTGTTGAAGGGTCCCTGGCATTTTTGTTTAATTTTTGTGACAGAGATGTCGATAGTGGGACTACAATATACGGTGACATTATAATACCAGATCATATAGAGAAATAGAAATCACAAAGCAATAAATCAACACATAATGCAAAATAAAAATAAAAGAGACGTGAGGTTTTTATACAGTTCGATGATTATAATTGAGATCTTTATTTCGACGGAGCACGCTAACATTCAATCCATCAAGAGTCCTATGTTCACATTGAGAAAAATCTAAATACAAAATAATATTAAAACGCTTGGGCAAATAATTAATACAGACAAATATCACATTAGAAAAATACAGTATGGTCCTACCACAATATTACTTATTCAAGCTTCATTATCTAACAAATCAAATATATTGTTCGCTAAAACAACCATTTTATGTATACTGTTTTTTTGGTGGTTAGAAAACAAGACACGTGCAACGTAATGTGAACACACGATGTGGAAAAATGAAAATGGGAATTGTCAGTTGTCAGAAAAGTAGTGGTCGATAGCAAAAGAGATATGTATATCGGGTCCTATCTGTTGGTGATGACATGATAAAGAAAACCGAAACAAATCAATGCAAACAATGTGATACTTGATATAATCTTATAATTGATGGATTTGCAATTTATAAATGAAACATGCGTACGAATTAAAAGTATACGAGAGAGAACACTGGAGATCAAATGTTGATGAAGATTCCAAAGAATCAAAATCAAATGATATTATAATTAGCAACACATAATAGTTGTCGAGACCTCTGGCAGAAATCTCAAAGAATATATACCATATATTGAGATATCGAAACTTTATTTGACAAGGCATTAGTGTCTTCAAATCATATGATGTATTGAAAACTTTATTTTGATTAGATTAGAACCTAAACTACCGTACAGCTAGCTGAGGTGATGTTTTAAAGGATGATTACTATTGTGATATGAGTATTAATGTGCATGATGATCAGTGAGTGGTCATTTGATCGAGCTATCTAACTAAAGTGAATTGGCAGAATATAAATATATTTTGAAGGGGGTGATGTTGTTTTTGGTTTAATTAGCAATCCCACATCTAAAACATAACAAATGGTGGGATGTTTGGTGGACTATAAATAAGTCCTTTAGCTAATTTATTTTGTACCCCAAAATAAATAAGAATTGTAAAAGATCCATATATTTGTATTATTCTTGTTTTCTCCCCATATGTTTCTGGGTTTTTGGATCTTACCCAGATTTTGTAATATTTTGCTTTGGAACTAGTGGAAGTTTTCAGCAGCGCCCGTGGACGTAGGTTTTATACCGAACCACGTAAATTCTGGTGTGTTCTCTCCTTTTTCGCTTTGCATTTATTTTTCTGCTTTTCTGCTTTATTAATATTTGTTATTTATATTTAATAGCTAGTATTAGTAGTTGTGTATTTGTTTAATTTTCGCTGTGCAGAACAGGTGAAAGTGGTTGTGATGCGTTGGTACCGCGGGACGCACCCATGTTATCTTTAGAAGATATGAGTTATATTTTCAAAAGTCTCATTTCTATGAGTATTTTTCTACGTGGATTGTTCCTTTTTATTTTTTAAGAGTTGATTTCCACCCTAAGAATCAAATCACAGTTGATCTCATTAGCACCCTGAGCTCATAACAGTAATTAAAAATAAAGAAAAGATTATTTAAAGTGGTCAAGAGTCTTTGCAATAATTAGGCTTCAGATGATGAAGCCCAAATTGCAGCAACAAGTTTCCGAGTTTCATTGCCTAGTTGAGTATATTTATGTGCCATGCGGCCCATGCATACAAAAGGCATTCAAGTTAGATCCTAATGAGACAGATAATTTAACTAAAGAAAGGTTAATTTTTGTGTACTAAAATCAGGAATAATCTATCCTGTTGGGAACGCGGCTACTAGCTCGTGACATGTAGAAAATTACTTTGCAGTAGTATTAGATACTTTGCTTGGATCTATCGAAGACTTGTGTTAGAACAAAACCGTCACAATGTCATTTTCCAGAGGATTAAGGAGAATAATAGAGTTTGGCATGGCACCAATGTCATCCACTACAGAAAATGATGATTCAAGACATTAATTCAAAAGCATCCAACCCAAAATTAGTAGACTTATTGATAGAGACCTTTGTAAGATTAATTCTACTCATCCAACTCTTTATATGATTAATAGTCAGTACTAGATGACAAACAAAATGTGTGAGTTAAATTGAAAACCCATTTTGCATCACTCGTGGCACCATAGGACAGCGGTAATGACTCTGGGCGTATAACTCCAAGCTATCGTTGTCGTTGATGTCGCGATATGAATTGTATTTTTTTGCTTTTGTATTTTTTTCTCTTCAGAGTATAAAAAAAAAGTATTTCAAAGGTTACAAAAGCCTTTGGATATGATTGCTTAAGAAGACAAAAGAATGGCATATGATAATTTTTTCAAATACGAAAATCATGAACCCCGCACTGAAAAATCAGTACAGTATTTCTTGTTGGAAAAAAACAATAAAGGAAAAAGAGAAAAGAAAAAAGTGAAGTAAAATATCTACGGTTGGGCTACATGATCAGTGTACGTAGAAAAATACGAGACATAGAATGAACCATGAGTGGGATGCCTAGTTGCATGAGTAATTTGGGCCACCACTGAACTCTCTACAGAGAATGCAACAAGCAATGGATCCTCTACGTTATGCCCAGTTGCTTGAAAAGTTTGGATATAGCTGTATTCACTGTACTGCAAGTGAGAATAGCCATGCGTATTGCAAATGCCATTATTTTGTGTGACATATATTAGTGATCAAGTCGCGATTATTTGAGGAAAAACGGTTAATTTGATTTACCTACTACAAACATTTTTATATACTGATTAATATATGTAAATCCAAAGTAGATGGCATAAACAGTATAACATCTGATAAATTTCTTTTATTATATTATATAACTGAGATTGATCAGGAGAATAATCGAGATTAAATCGGATTACATATTGAAGGCGTTGCTAGAAGAGGAGTTTTTAAATGGGAGAAAACGACCCACACATACGTGAAAAGTCTATTCTTACATAAAAAAAGAGAGAAAATTCTACCTTGATTTAATAAGAATATGGGATGCGCTTATCAAATCCACAATTAAAAAGAAGAAGGGTGCAAGTTTGCCACTTAATTGACATACGATAAAGTATAAATTACCAACCCATTGATATACAAAAAGTTAACAAATAAGTTGGTGAGAGATTAGAATATTAATTCCTTAAAAATTGCCGTGTCTGTGGACTGAGGAGGATACAATTACCATTAATAATTCTCCCTTGACCTGGATGGAAAAAAATACGTTTTAATAATCCTCCATTGACCTGCATAAAAAGTAGACGTTTTTCAAACAAAGTTGACGAAAAAGGACAAAAATGTTGACCACTCAATATCTAATAATTATAAATTAGGTGCAATTTGTTTTATTCGATTCACAAACTAAATAACTAGTTTCGCAACTGGGTTTTATTTATGTTTAATTAACTATAAATTTTGGGGAGGAGGCCTAGATTTGAACTTATAACATCAATTAGATGAATATGGTCACCATCAACCTTGACTTTTATGGACCCAAAAACTTATTGGAAAACTAAAATATTTAGTAAATTTTCTCTATTAAGATAATATTATATTTTCTACCCACTGATAGTTGGGTACAAGTTTTATCTATGAATTTAAAGTTCATGATTAATTTTTTTTTACTTACTATAAGAATATATTTTTTAGATATGTTTGCTTTATTTATATTATAGGTTTTCTTATTAGCGGAACAATTTTAGTCCCATGAATAATAATCTTAATCAGTACTAATCTTAGTCTTAGTATAATCACATCACACTGTGATTTGTGATTGTTATAATAGTATGACTATGAGCCTATATTAGATCAATATCCTGGATTGCGTTATTAGTATTTCTATCCTGATTGATCATCCACATGGTTTTTGGTATAGTCTTACTTTTTTCGTTTATTTTTTGTAAATGTGGTGCTCCGTCAAATATTTTATTTTATTTTTTCTTCTTCTTTTTAACTTAATATATAATAGGTTAGTAATATATGTGTTATCAATATGAAATAACATGAATGGTTCTGCAAGCAGAAGGAATCTATGAATTTTAAGATAAACAAAAATATGTAGAAATTCTCTTACCTTGCACGATTGGAATTAAAAGACAAAAAAGGAAAATTCGGCCACACTCAAAGTTGGAGATTGATTCTGTAAAGAGGAAATTTGAACCCTCTCCATCGGAGACTCGATTCTGCTTAATTATATTCTCTTTTTGACGCACCCGTTTCAGGAAAATCAACAACAGTAGTCAGTTATGTGAGGAAGCAAATAGCATTACGGATGCTTAGTGGGTGTGGATTCTTTTTCAAGCCGACAATTTTCCAGTCCAAATTCTCTGAATTTGTAGCAACAATTCTCCACATTAATTTGTTTTGGTTTAGCTTCTCTGTGATTCACCGGCAAAGAAACATTTTTTCTCTTTTTACTATTAGGCATGTTCTTTATATAATTCCCGTACATCACAGCTACCCCCAAGAGGGGGCGTGTGGCACAGGATCAAAGTTAAAATGTTCAATTTCCGTATTGTTTACAAAGCTTAAAAAAATAAAATAAAAGCCGACCTAGACAAAGTGTGAGGGACACAATTGCAGCAAAATGATTTCTTTAAACGTATTTTAAAATATATTTCCAGATGGATGGACCAAACCGAACGAAGGAGGCCACACGACTGTTACTTCCACTTTGAATGGTGCACGACACTGTCAATAATTCCGCCTCTAAATCAAATGTGCTTCTCTAATTGTAGCAGCTAGAGGGTTAATCTAAGTTTTGTCATTATATATAGCCGAGAAACAACCTCATTTGCTCCCAACCAATCTTGCTTTTACCAAGATTGCAATAACTTCTACTACTCTTCTCTTTGACTTTAGCTCTACTTAATTAGCTGCCTCCCTCTTTGGCTTTCTGTCTCCTCTCATTTCATTGCTTTAGAAACCAATCCCATATATTCAACAACTGTTTAAGTTTCCATTTTCGGAGAGAGAGAGAGATACTAATGGCCAAAGAGATGCAGAAGGGCGGCATGTATATTGATCAAGACGCCGAGTCATCTTATCAGGAGGGTGATGTTAACAAGAACTTTGACGATGATGGTCGAGTTAAAAGAACTGGTATGTATTATATTCAACTCCCTTTTTTGTTTCTTGAGAAATATAATTTCATGATTTGAGTTTTGGTTTTGGTTTTGAAGGTACTTGGATCACTGCGAGTGCTCATATTATAACTGCTGTTATTGGCTCTGGAGTGCTGTCTCTGGCATGGGCTATAGCTCAGCTAGGATGGGCAGCCGGTCCTGCTGTTCTCATGGCTTTCTCATTCATCACATATTTCACTTCCTCTCTCCTCGCCGACTGCTACCGATCTCCGGACCCCGTCACCGGAAAAAGAAACTACACCTACATGGATGTTGTCAGAGCCTACTTAGGTCTGTTTAGTTATCTCGTATTAACATTAATAAAATCACTTTATTTTTTTTTAAATAAATTTTGAAGTTAATTAAAATGGGTTTCTTTGTTTTATTGCATGTTTTTTAGGAGGTAGAAAAGTCCAGCTATGTGGATTGGCACAGTATGCGAATCTCATTGGAGTGACAATTGGTTACACCATCACTGCGTCTATTAGTATGGTGTAAGTAGAGTCAACTATGACCCCTTGACTGAATTGCCTTTTTTACAGGCTTTGGAGCCAGTAACTAATTTAGAGTATGCAACCGTAATAAATTATTTATATCTAATTGGAATTGAAATGGGTTATTTTTTTTATGCCACGATGTCAGGGCTGTAAAAAGGTCAAACTGTTTTCACAAACATGGGCACCATGTCAAGTGTTACACATCAAACAACCCTTTCATGATCATCTTCGCTTGCATCCAAATTGTTCTTTGCCAAATACCAAATTTCCACAAGCTCTCTTGGCTCTCTATTCTAGCAGCGGTCATGTCTTTTGCTTATTCCTCCATCGGTCTCGGCCTCTCCATAGCCAAACTTGCCGGTAATTTTATAACAAAAATACACTTCTTTTTTTTCTTAAATTTCTTTATTGATGAATGACTTTGATTTTTAAAAAATATAATCTAATATATTGAAGCGGTCCATGCATGAAAATTGAATAGGTGGGCCACATAAGACAACTTTGACTGGGACAACAGTCGGTGTAGACGTGACCGCATCGGAGAAGGTTTGGAAAGCGTTTCAGGCAATCGGGGACATTGCATTTGCATATGCCTACTCTACGGTGCTCATCGAAATACAGGCAAGTCCAAACTCTCCCAACCTCTATTTAATAATTTATAGATACATCAATCGTGGAACGAACGTCAGCTAATTCATACATCAAACATATGTACAAAATCTGTTCGTACACTAAAATGAAAGTTGGCAACGTGATGGACAGATAAGAGATACCCTGCATTGCAGGGCTAAAAAAAAACATACACCAGGATAGCTAACTAGTGTCTGAAGAATTGAAATGACTTTAATTTCAACGTGATCATGTGAAAATTGAAATGTGTGCCTCTCTCATTGAATGTCGACATGGCATGATGCTGAGTACTTCCAAATCTTATGTCTACCAGGTGTCACTTACCTTCTAATTAAGTGTATATCTTGATCTATATTATATAGTGTGAATCAAACAAAAGCTCAAAGAGACAAATGAATGAATGATGCATCTCTTTATTGTCGCTTTATTGAAAGGTCATGGTACAATATAGTGGTAAATCGTAATTTACTGCGTTAATCAAGAACACAAATATCATTATTAGTTTTTGAACATAAGTACCTCCCTTCAGGTACTTAATAGTTTTTGAACATAAGTACCTCCCTTCAGGTACTTAATAGTTTTTGAACATAAGTACCTCCCTTCAGGTGGCTGCAGACCTTAAACTGCGGTGTATTCATACGTGGCAGGAGTTGGGATCCTTTAATAATTAAAAATAAAGAAAAATATGTGTACAGTAGAGTGGTGGAGTGGTAAAGTAGCTCCTCACTCATGTCGATCGGTCGGTCCAGAGCGTATTTATTTAACTTAATTTATGAATTTTTTTTTTATATTATATGAGTTGTCTTCTCTTGTTTCTAGTAATAGAGATCCTGATAGTATTTTAGAGTTTGATTTAATTTTTTTTTCATTTTTAAAAATAAAAATTTGGATCGTACTTATACGATCTCAGTTGATCTCTATGATATTTTGACTCAGTTGATCTCTATGATATTTTGATTTTGTATTCATCTATAAAAAAATAATAATTTTTAACTATTTAGATAAGTATTAATTATTTCAGCTAGTACCTACTACTACCGAACTTTATAGTTCCAAAGTAATGAGATGTTATTAATAATGAGATATTTTCAAAGTTTAGTTAACACTTCTCCCTGATTTTGAGGCCAAAGTTGAGCTGTCAAAATTGAACTTTTTGTGTTGAGTGTGTGTGTGTATGTCACGAAGAAGAAGAAATTTGTAGATAGGAGTGAATGGGTGGAGTTTAGAGATTTTTTTTATTTTTTTAACAGTGTAGTTTATATGTGGTGGAGGAACTGTGACAAGAAGTTTCATTCTTAGTGATAAGCTGGGCAAGAAAGATTCCTATGGACCAGAAAATCAATGGACAACGATCACGATACTTTGGTCCGCTAATTGTGTTGGCGTATTTAATAAAGAACATAAAGCCTACTTTGTTTTTCTTTTGCTTTCTACAACATTCTCTCTCCTGTCTCTATTCGCGATACCCTTTGGTGTGTGTAACTACTGTGTCAGTAAGTGTAGAAGTAGAATTGCATCTTTCAAAAAGAAAAAGTAAATGTGTACGTCTGAAAATAAGAATGATGATGATAGGTAAAGAATAGTCACATCCTAATTCCCATCTCTCTCCCCGAGTCTAATATTGTCAAGGAAATGGACTGGTTCCACTAACGTGGGCGGCCCCCACCCCCCACTAAGATCAACTCCAATTTGTAACACCAAATTTAACACCATTTTGGTGTTAACACCAAATCTTTTTACACCAAATTTTTTTACATTCCAATGTACATAACACCAAATTGGTGTAAAAGGTATATTCACAGAATATTCCATACATAATTCCTTAATCAATATTAATTAATTTATTTAGTATAGAATTTTATTCTCAAATAATTATTTACAATATATTACAAAATTATTAAATACTTATATAGTTTTTTTTTAATTTTTTACAAAATTTATTTTCATTATATTTTCACCTAATTTTTTAATAATTTAATATTTTTAATTCATTTTTATCCAACTAATTGTTTATCTACCTAATTATTTATCTATCTCATTTTTATCTCTTCCACATTCTATCGTAGGTATAACACAAAAATCTAATAATATATTATCTCCACCGTTGGATGAAAAGTGGTTTGATCCTAACCGTTAAACGGTATTCTTATCTCTTCTACACTCTGTCCTAGGTATGACATAAAAATCTAATAATATATGATCTCCACCGTTGGATGAAAAGTGGTTTGATCCTAACCGTTAAACGGTATTCTTATCTCTTCCACACTCTGTCCCAGGTATGACACAAAAATCTAACAATATATGATCTCCACCGTTGGATGAAAAGTGGTTTGATCCTAACCGTTAAACGGTATTCTTATCTCTTCCACACTCTGTCCTAGGTATGACACAAAAATCTAACAATATATGATCTCCACCGTTGGATGAAAAGTGGTTTGATCCTAACCGTTAAACGGTATTCTTATCTCTTCCACACTCTGTTCTAGGTATTTTTATCATGTATTTTTAATTTAAGGTTATGATAATATTAATGTTATTGCTTTTTATTACATTATTAAGTTTTTGCATTAAAAATATTATCAATTCTATCAAGTAATTTTTAAAATAATAAATTTTTATTTACAAAAAATAATTTAAAATAACATTATCTTAATATACTACTTATAATATATATTAAAAATTTAAAAATATATTAAAATATATTCAATATTATATTCATTTTAAAGATCTTAATGAAATATTTTCAACGGTATATATTTTTTATAATAATTTAATTTTTATTTATAATTATTAATCAAATTATATAATTATATTAAATATATTAAAGGATATAAAAGGAATTAGATTTATTGTATTTATTATATTAGGGATAATATTGGTATTTTGAAAAGTTACAAAAATCATAGGGCCCACCATTTGAAATTTGGTGCAAGCTACAGTCGGACACCAAATTTGGTGTCCGACTGTAGCTGAAACACCAAATTTTGCTTTGGGTTTCACACCAGACACCAAGTTAGTGTCTACATTGGAGGCCTTTGCATCAAATTGGTGTTTAACACCAATTTGGTGTAACGTTGGAGAAGGTCTAAAACATGAAAATCTTTCGTATCGTTCTTTTCATGTAGCGGAAATTTTTACTAAGCGTTTTACTTTTTAGGTTTGATTAAAATACAAGCTACTCTTTATCTTGGCAATAAATGCAACTACTAAAACTCATTAGACATTGGTGTGACGAGGATGGCTTATCCTCCCACTCACTTTAAATGAATAGTTAAAAAAGAATAAGAGTTGGATTTATAATTCGTGAACCAATAAAATTTATGATTTGTGAAGAATCATCAAATCCCCAACCATAATAGTTTAAGAAGAAACTATAATATATCAAAAATCAATTAAAAATATACAATTCATTAGAAACTTTTTTCTTTAACATGTTGGTCTGCTTCTAAATAAGCCAAATTTCTGACGTTAACCAAGAATGTTTTTGATTAACCATGTTTTTGCTTGTAACATGAAACAAAAGAGAAAAATGTGAAATGTATGTGTTAAATTATGTTTATTTTGAGAAAATCTGAAGCTAAGATAGAAACTTTATGAATTGCAGGACACATTGAAATCGAGTCCTCCGGAAAACAAATCCATGAAGAGGGCAACTGCTATTGGTGTCTCAACCACTACCTTGTTCTATGTTCTCTGTGGCTGCCTTGGTTATTTGGCTTTTGGAAATGATGCGCCAGGAAATTTCCTCACTGGCTTTGGATTCTACGAGCCTTTCTGGTTAATCGACTTGGCAAATGTATGCATTGCTATCCATCTCATCGGAGCTTACCAGGTAAATTTTATATGCGAAAAGAAAAAATTCTCAATTCAGTTTTCTAATGTTATCTTCAAAATTTATGCATCTTCAATGTTAAAGGGAAAAAAAAATTATATGAGATTTGACTGGTTTAAAATTCATCTAACACTGTTAACACACGCAGGTCTTTTGCCAACCACTATTCGGGTTCGTAGAGAAGAAGTGTCACAAGCACTGGCCGGAAAACAAGTTCATAACCAACGAGTATGGTGTCAACATCCCATTTTGTGGTGTGTACTATGTCAACTTATTCAGGCTGGTGTGGAGGACAGCATACGTTGTCGTGACGGCTGTGATAGCCATGATCTTTCCATTCTTCAATGATTTTGTCGGTTTCATCGGAGCAGCTTCATTCTGGCCGTTAACGGTTTACTTTCCGGTAGAGATGTACATTGCCCGCGCCAAAATACCGAAATTTTCTGCATCGTGGATATGGTTGAAGATATTGAGCTGGGCTTGCTTGATTGTATCACTTGTTGCTCTTGCTGGTTCCATTCAAGGCCTGGTCCAAAGTCTCAAGAAATACGAGCCCTTTCAAGCTCAAAATGAATAAAAATTTTACTAACTTTCTTCCTCACGTAATAATTTTCAAATATAATTAATTAGCTGGGTTTGAAGTTTGTATTCTTATATCATTTCGAAAGAGAAGTTCCTTTGTAGGCCAAAGCTCCACAAAATATTATTAGGAGAACAACAAGCTTTGTTCACCGCAAATAAATAGAACAAGAAACTTTGTTCGTTCACAGGTTGACACGACCTTTTGAGAAGTTTGAAATGCTTTTATTTAGAAGCAATGTTTCTATATCTATTATTTAATATCGTTAAATAAACAAACAAGTAATGCTATGCAATCAAGGTATTCCAACTTTAATCATAGTTTATAATATTAAATAATAAATAAATATTTATTAATAGTTATTTAATTCACTTATAAAATATATCTATTTATTCATCAATTGATACAGCGTGACTTGGAATCGAGTTGGAATATATAATGAAATGTCTAGCATTATCATAAACAAATATATATATATATGTGTGTATATATATATATATCTGGGGTTAAAGCAATATACAATACAAGCATTTATCGTAGATTTGGATTTGAAAAAAATACAAGCAGTCAAGCATTTATCGTAGATTTGGATTTGAAAAAAAATCATCGAATATGATTAAATAACTCATATGAGCACACACTTGCAAACGAGTATGACATATCAGCTTGAGATTTTAATTTTTCCCTGCAGTTGATCAAAAGCTCATCTAGTCAAAGATGTATACACAATAGTCAAAAGCATTGCTTCTCTATTTGTTTTGTTTTGTTTTTTTTTTTTTTTTTTTGGGAACTTCCACAGGAAACAAAGGTACAACCTGATCAATCTTCGAGTGATGTCGTAGATGAATACATTAAGGAACAATAAAATCTGTCCCTATCTAAATTTACTTAATTCTCCCATACTCAGAAAACTGCAACATAATATTTTACCGATCTCCAGTCTTCACGATCTTCAGATGCGGTGTTGAGTTTCAGTAGCACAACCAACAACAACAATCTATTAATTATAAGAAGCTACTTCTAAAAAATAATGAAAAACAATATTTGACGATAGTTCTAATCCGTTTGACAATTGTTCCACCTATTGATTGCATGAAATATGCTTGACAAGATCGTTAAATAAAAGATAATTACCTTTTTCAGAAGTTCAAGTAGACTCTGTCTCACTCATTACAAATGCTTGAATGAGACTTTGAGCTGCATGAGTTTGTTCGGGTGTCCCAGATATGATAATCACGGTTTCAGTTGCTCCAGGCTTTGGCTCAGTAATTGTAATTTTTGCATCAGAAATCTGAAACAGTGCCAATCATTTCAGCTAAAGACATTGACCAGACATAGTCACTATCAAAATCAAATCAATTATCTAAATATGAAAAAATAATAATAATAATCAGAGAAGATTCAAAAGAAACTATAAAAAGATAGTAACAGCAGGAAGAAAAAAATTTTACAGAGCCATACACATACTGAATATCAAGATCTTTGTTTGGCTTTCAACACAACACAAACCGCAGAATAGATAGAATCCAAAGATTTCAACACAGATTGTTGCATGGCTCAATGAAGCAAGATCGTTTAGCTTTGCAAGTGTAACAGCAACTTTCCATCATAATTCCAGATAGACATGGAGAATGAACATATTAATTTCCATTTAAATACAACTCCAAGATGCAATTGCTCAATTTGGTGCAACACATTTATCATGATCAACTTTAGGTATATAATGAAGTATCACATTCTAAATTGCTGCTACATGTGTTTTTAAGGCAAGATTGCATAAATCACAGTACGGTCATTTAGAAGAACAAAAAAAAAAAAAAGAAAGAAAAACAATGAGTTTGCATAAGTTCAATAACAATTTTTCCACAAACTGAACAAATCTATCACGTCTTGAAAAAAATAGCAAGACATTAATTGGAATTCTGACACTCCACTCAATTGATATCACGGAAATCGCAATAATTGTACTCCAATGTTTTGATGATGAAATTGTCAGAGTAAATGGGGACAAAATTATAAACAGAAATACACCAAACCCCGAGTGACAATTAAACTCTAACCAAACCATGTTAGAATTCAACAATTAAATTGTTTTATCTGGAATTCTTAATGAACCAAGAGGAAATACCTATAACTATAACCAAAGGCCCCGCAATAAGAAATTAGATGCACCTAATGAGTCAAAACATTGCATTAAACTTTTATATTGATGATGATTAAATTCAGTAAGCAGTTAAATATTCAGCCACCATGATGATGTTCTCTTCACAAAAGGAACCAAATATTCACCAAATCACTAAATAAATAATTGCTTAAACTTTTGTGTACAAGCTGGTTGGCATCTGTGGATAGGTCAAGTTGACAGTGAGCATTGAAATTAACATCATCTCATATTTATCATTGTCAGAAAAAGGTTTTGGGTCTAACCCCATCACAAAAACTAGCTCATGAGTGGAGATTACTCTTACCTTATAAACTAATACAAAATCATTTTTTCAATCAATGTGGGACTATCTAACACCCTTCCTCATGTGCAGCGTGTCAACTTGACAACACTTGCTTTCAAGAAATTGAGTTTGAGACTTTGAGTCATGCAATTTAGAAAGAGCTCACCCAACTCTGATGATACCATATCAGTTACCAACTTAGATACAACCCGCTACCGTTATAATATGTGTAACATGTATTTGAGATAAAAGGGAGAGAGAGAGTTTGAACCAGAGAACTCCAAGTTCTGATATCCTGTTAGAAAAGATTTTAGGATCTAATTCTATCACAAAAGCTAACTCATAAGTAGAGGTTTACCCTCACCTTATATACTAATACAAACTCATTTTTTCAACTAATGTGGTACTATCTAACAATCATACGTAATGAGATGCATCCATATAAAAATGTTATTCTTAACTCATTGCAAGTAAATGCTTGTCACGAATTTTCCCACCAAACAAATGGGAGGCAAGTTTGTATATATGGAATTTAAAAAATTAAGCAATAACTTAAAGAATCTACCTGGCGAATTTGTTTCAAACATGCACCGTCTTCTCCATGAATTATTGGAACAAGAGAACGAGGAACAACGACTTCAATAGTAGTGCTGGTAATAATAGCCGGTTGGCTTCCTCTACATGTAGAACATGAAGAAATAAATCCAGGGGTGCCATTGATGAATAGTTTGTATGTTAGGATGGTATATTAAATATGTACAAATTAAAATGCTATATACCCTCCAAAACCAGAAATTCTTCTGTGAGGGGGTCCTGCAAAATCTGGTAATCCTATTGGACCACCACCATCTATAATACCCTGCAAACAAGTATGGGAAACACAAAGATACTAAGTTAATGGGAAACACAAAGATACTAAGTTAACTTTTCAATAAAGCTGCAGATTTTGCTTTTTATAGTATCCATGCTATTCTTACAACTGCCTGTGTACTTTGATGTCAAACACTAGAGGATCTCCCAACACGCAAAATCCTTTAAAGCAAATATCAGCAACAAAAGTACTCTCAACAGTTTGTACCTGAGGACCCCAGGGTTTTCTTTCAGGCATATGTGGGCCCATTCCTGCTCTATGAAGGTGATGCATAAAAAGAGAACGATCATCACGGGAATGAAAACCACCGCGTGCAGGTGGACCACCTGCAGCATCAAATTTGTGAAATGATGGACCAAAATTAGGATACAATCCTGGAGGTGAGAGTTCCCTCCTTCCCATAAACGGAGGAAATGGGGATATTTGGTCCAGAAAAGCAGGATTTAAAGGATGGTTGATTGAAGGAAATGCATCACGAAATAAATGATGCCGCAAACGAGTTGTTATCTGCAGAAGAGCCTCTTGAACTGCTTCAAATTCTCCGCCAATCTTACACACCCACAAGCCGCATGACCAATGAACACAATGAGTACATAAAAAAAATCTAGAAAGACAACAAACTCATAATAAGTAAAGGAACAATTAAATACGAGCAGCGACACCATGGAAACTGACATGTACATTAATAACTATGCATCATCAAGATATATTTAATGATAATGAAACTCCATATTGAGAAACACGGTAAAATTTCAACCTTGACCATCTCAGAGTAATCCATATGCAAACACACCTGAACAACTTCTTCATCTTCAGAAGCACACTTAGGAATCTGATCCTTCCCCAATATACGAATATAAGCCCTCGTTAACTTCCTCATCTCAGCTATGATGGAACCACCCTTGCCAAGGAGACAGCCAATTTGATTAGAAGATACAAGAAGTCTCGCCATCACATTCTGGTCTCTGTTATCAGGTAAAGCCCTAAATATCCTGGTTTGCACACGAAGAACTGCATCTTGTGGAGCAGATATCCTATCATCCGGGTGCTGCAAAAGTGACTTGGTAGTCAGCGTAGTTAAAAATAGGCCTAAAACAATAGCTTAAATGGCGGCAAAATAGAAGACTAAAGTTCCAAACTTAAGCCACGTCAAAGCAAGTTTAAAGCGGTCAAAACTTACAGCTGGACCAGATATGATAATGATACGGTCCTCTGAATCAGAAATAGCTTCCAGAACCTTGATCTCACAGCCCGTCTCTTGCTGAAGTGTCCTTATTATAGCTCCCCCTTTTCCGATGACACCTCCTACTCTCTCATCATGACACAACATGCGGAACATTAGAATATCATGGGAAGGTGGCAATCGGCCAGGTATTCCACCTTCATGAAATCTCGGATGAGCTGAATGAAAGTCAGGAACATCACGACGAGCAGCAGCATTAGGTGCTCCTTGTGAACTAAAAGAATGGTTTGAGGGCGCGTGCGAAGGTCCACTAGTGTTGGCTGCGAAAGATTCGTGATCCCGTGGTGGATTCTCCAAAAGTTGTAGAGAAACAGATTGAAGGGCTTTCCTAACCGCATCAACCTCTCCTGTAATCTGCAGCATAATTATGGGACAAAATGACCACATAAAATGTTGATCCCAACATTTACAGAAAAACAAATGCACACTGACTTCAAATTTTCACTATTGAGCTTTTTCTGAGACAGGTTTATGACCAGTGTTATTAAAGATGCAACCAGTAGTTCCAAGATAGAAACTAGAATCAAGCAAAGATAATGAAGAAACCAGATGCAAAAACAGAGAAAGTCAATCCAGGCAGATAAATGTTCAGTATCATGCAAAATATCAACCTAATGATTATGATTTTCATGGATATCCATGGTGATGTCATACAGCATATCAGATGTTCTATGCATTACCTGAACTACTTCATCAGAAGCTGATGCACATGTAGGAATTTTGTCTCTAGGAAGGACTCGAATTTGTGCCCCACTTTCAGCTGACATTAGCTTGATTACGCTGCCACCCTTTCCCAAAACGCAGCCCACTTGACTGGAGAGCACAAGTAACCTCAAAACAAACGAAGACTTGTTACTTTCCTCATCACCTCCATCTTTCTCTGGTTCTGCTTCAACAAATCTTTCAAAAACAAGTAACAAGGCCTTCTGCACATCAGAAGTTTCCTTTGCAGATTTTGAATCATTTGTAGAACCAGATTCTTTCTCTTCGTGATTCTCAACATCTTCCTTTTTACTATCTCCCTCTTCTACCACATCAGCATCGTTGCCACCATCCTCTTTGCTCTGCTCAATATTGGCTTCGGGCTCTTTTTCAGAGTCCATGATGTGAAGAACTGTCTCATCACAACCAGGAACAGTCTCCTCAACTCTGATTTTAACACCAGTTTCTTGACAAATTTGTGAAGTGATTGAACCATCTTTTCCAACAATAGTATCAAGTTTGGAAACCGGACAGAGAATGCGGAATATACTGCCGCCACTATGAGAGGATTTCAAAGATTGATTCAGAGAATAATTGCCTGTCAACTTTTGCCACTTTCCTTTTCCATTTGAATCTGCATGGTTCCGATCAAGTGGTCTTTTCGAAGGTGTCGAAGGAACAGACATTTTCACAAGATTACACAAGTAGATATCACTCTAGTTTGCACACTACTGGAACACAATAAGCAGAAACAAAGAGTCAAAAGAAAACCATTAGGACACCTAAAACTAATCAAACATTCAATAAATGGAGCTCCTAAGCGATTTCTCTCTCCACAGAGCCACTTTAACTGCATAACATGATTTTTCCTGCCTAGAACTATTCTAACAACATAACACACACATGACCACCTTGACCAACCAAATTTTCTCTTATCGAACACCTACTATAACTAGACAAGAATTACTCGACTCAAAAGATAAAGTTAATAGGTAGCTGGCCAACTAAGCTGCTTCACATGCAACATGAACATCGACGGTGCATACTATGACACACAACAGACCCTCCTAACCCAAAATTTATGCAATGAACAAGAAATCTAGAGAAACAGTATAAAATGATTTGAAATCAAAACCTCAATAACCTAGTAGTGTGTCCATAACAACTCGACCTAAAATGTTAAGCTGATAGCTACAGACATAACTATTATATTTAAAACATAAAATTGATGAGATTTAATCCGTCAACAAAAGAGACTGACCTAATAGTTAAAAACATCGCTACATTATTATTATTATTACTATTATCACTATTTGCTTAATAGAAAGACATGCGAACTAGAGTTTGGTTGCTTAGAAAATGTAGACAAATGAATATAAATTGAGGTACAAATTTGCTCCATTCCAATAACTTGACTAACTCAAGAGAATAAAGTCTACTTACTTTGCCTCAACAGACTACGAAATTGCATTGTAAAGGTAGCTAAATATAAACTTAAACAAGAACGAGAAAATAAACGGATAAAAAAATCGGATACTTACAGTGACAAACTAAAATAATTGCAGAAAAGGAATCTGAAAACCAATCCGATTTCTGCAAGTTTTTCAGCGAAATTTCCGGTATTCTACTATGGTTGTTTACTCATAAACCGCTATGGCTTCCTGCACCCAGACGAAGAGATGACTCGACCGAAGTATATTTTTACCCACCTCAATCTAGGTTTTTATAGGCCGGGTCGGGCTGGTTACAATTCCGGAAAAAGCTTAACGGGCTTTGCCTTGTACCCTTCGGTGTCGCTTGTTTGGTAACTTGATGCAATTATTATCGATTTCTTTCCCCTTTTTTTTATAGAAAATTATTATCAATTTCCATTATTATTTTTAAAAAGTCGAGGATTAATGGAGTTTACTTATTATACACATGTCGTGTCAAAATGTGATATTTTTGGAAAAATTAAGGATAAAAGTGTTATTCCCCTCATTATTCATTGTGAATATAAATACATTGAAAAATTACATAAAATATTAATGTAAATATCATTACTAAATATAAAACCAATATATAACAATAACACTTGAGTACAAAAAGAATATTAAGATAAAAAAAAAAACACGTAAAATAAAACAATAAAAAGATAAGATATCATAATGACTAGAAGATAGTCGGTACAACTTATAAAGATGAATGTACAAAAAGTCAGTTGATATATAACAAGCTAAAAAAATGTGTTTTGAAGGATAAATGTGATGAAAGATATTGAATCCTGATGACAGATTATGAGCAGCCATAAGAGATTGCAAAGCATGGCGATGTAGGTGAGAAACTCCAGTAAATATGAGCCACCTTATAAAGAAAAATCATTTAATAAAAATGTTATTTTTTTACAATTCTCTTATTTAATGTTTTACAATATCCTATAGTAATCTATGTTAAACATAGACCCAAAAAAAAAAAAAAAGAAGAAGAAACAGGATCTAACAATTCACACATCCTGCTGGTGGTGGTGCTATGTTTATACTAATAATTTTGTTCATAATTTTAGGATTGCTATTTAGTTAAGTGTTTATAATTAAGTATGACGTATTTAATCTAGAATTTATTGGAGTGTGATGAATCTTTTTCTTTAAACGATAGATTTTGGTGGAATTTATGAATTGTATATATATTAATAGAATTTTGTTGTGAGATCTAATAAAATCTGCGACAATAGAGTACGATTTATGACCGATTTTTTAATTCACAAATTTTTCTTTTAAATCTATCAATATCTATTCAATTTAATCATTTATATAAAATCTACAAAGTCAATGATTTTTTAAGTACATATAAATTTGTTTAGATTTTTAAAAAAATCTGAATTGAATACACCTAAATTTATATGAAGTTCAATTTAATTTAAATAAATCTGAATTCAATGCACTTAAATTTATAAAAATTTTAGTAAATTTTATACAAATCTAGAATATACTTAAAGTTTTATGGACTTTTCAATAACCTTAATTGAATACTCACATACTTTTAAAATCATTTAAATTATAATGAAATTTTACATTGAATACACACCCCCTAAATTTTCTATTTTATTTTTATGAATATAAACACATTGAAATTCATTTTATTGTATTTATGTATTATGTAATGTCCCAAATATCCGGATGAATAGTATTTCGGACAGAATAGTGATTTCTGGATAAATAATGATGAGTGAATAGTAATTTTTGAGAATTGGATTTCAAAAATTAGTGAAAGTAAAATTTTTGATGAATAGTGACTCCGGGTGAATAGTATTTTCAGACGGAATAGTATCCGTGTGAATACTGATTTTCAAAAAATAGGTTTTTTATATTAAAAGTTCTGAAAATTATATTAAAAATTACAAAAACTGAATCGGATAAAAAACGAATCAATTTGAGATAAAAATAAAGTAGTTTTCAAATCCGACTAGAAATTCATAATGATTTCTTGAAAAATTCAAAAATTTAGAAAAATATTAAAATACTTAAGAAGTATTTTGGAGACTCAAACGGTGTTTTCGAAGGAGATTCGGATTGAAATTTAATCAATCCGAAAAATCGTTTGAGCGATTTATTGAATTTCGGATAACTAAAAAGAGACATATGATGACTTTTAAGAATTACTGAGGTTACCAGAAATATGTAGAAAATCCGAATATAGGTCTCGAAAAATTTTGAAAAGATTTCGAAAAAATTATAGAAAAACCGAATTTGGGCATTCCGAAAAAGTTAAATGGGGCTAATGTGATTTTTTGTATATATAATAATAATATATACATTATTGGTGGGACCCTTTGAATAAATATATATTTATAATAGTGGATAATGATGGAGGAAAAAAATAATAATAGAATAATAGAATAATATTTTTTTTAAAAAAAAAAGATAAGCTTAAATGAAGTCAGTGGAGGACATATGTATATATGTATGTGCTCGACAACAGAAGCAAAGGGAGAAAAGAAAAACGAAAGAAGGAAAGAAGAAAGAAAAAGAAAGAGAAGAGATAAATAAAAAGAGAAAAAGAAGAAACCAAGGATCCAAAGTTAGATTGGCATCAAATCAAACTTGGAAGTGGCAAGGGGACATTAGTCATATGTTATTAAAGAGTTTTGGTGAAAGGCAAACCAATCAAGTATTGAGAATGCGAAGGAATTTGAAATTGAAAAAGTATCGCGAAATAGGAAACTGGGAAGTTTTCGTGAGCTAAATATTGTCCAAAAAGGTTGGTGTACACTTATTTCAAATTTTCAATTTTATTAAGTAAATATTAGTATTTATAAGTTTTTGAAATATTATGAATTTAAATTCAAATGTTATAGTAATTATATTTGAAATTTGATTTTATATTATTTGGATATGTTTTGAACGATTTTCGGGATAGAAAATAAATGGGAAACAGAAGGTTGAAAATGAAGGGTTTTGAATTATTTATATGATAAATTATTTATTTTAAAAAAAAGTTTTCAAAATCCCCTTTCATTTGGACGAATATATGTAAGTTTTGAAACCCAAGCATATTTTTATCAGTTCGTGCTTAATTTGTATTGATGAAATAATGTTTGAGTGAAATATGAGATAAATTAGTGATTTGAAAGGAAAAATTTCAAAAATTCTAATCATTGACCGAATATGTTTATGAAAAGAAAAGTATTGGTATTATTAAATTTTGATGTTAGAAAAAAAGGTAGAATAGTTATTTGAAATGATTAAGATTGATATTTTGAAATATTTTGAAAAATTGTTACAATTATATGATTAAATATTTACACGATTTAAAATTTATGTTTGATTTTGAAATACATGGAATTATTTAGGTAAATTGTAATAAAAAATGTTTAAATATGATTTTAATTAATTTCAAACGTAAACGAAAAGAAACGAAATGACATGGAAAGAAACCAATAAATTCAGTGCCTTGACCGAGTGTATATCGGAAGAAGGGCACGGATATTCCGAAAAAGATTTGATGAGTTAACAGAATGTAAACTAGTATTTTATGATGTTTATATGAATAATTTGAATGTATGAAAGAACTGTGACTGAAATTGTGTTTATCGCTTTTCGAATGAAATTTTTTGGTAAATAATAAAATTAATAAAATTGAGTAGAGTCAGAGTAAACCTGAACATTGGTAGATGGGGATTGGTAGTTGGCTAGCCAATATGGTGATATAGCAGTATTGCGTCGTTACACTGATACCGATACATAATTTTCGATGGATAGATTATGAGAGGCACCGGATGTTCGATCCTGAAGTCGAAACCGACTGTGATATGTGATATGCGACCTGGTAGATAGTCACCGAGTGATCGATACTGGGAACGTCGTTTATTCTGTCTGAGACCCGAATTTCGATCTATGGTATCGTGTCAGAGTTTACGAAGGGCACTGAAAATTATTAAACGAAATTGTGTTATTATGTTTGAAAAATTATTAAAGAAAATCGTGTTATTATGTTTTGAAAATTATTAAACAAAATCGTATTATAAAATGATTTTTGATGAAATGGATATGTGAAATTCTTAATCAAGTGTCTTTATTAGAATTGCTTTGAAATTTTTATGAAAATTGGGTTAATATGCGGAATAATAAGTTTTATGTGTTTTATATGTGTAATTATTAGTAAATTAATGTTATTTGTGAATTCTAATAAAAGTTTAAGAATTTTAGAAAAATATATATATGAAAAATGATTATAATGATATTTGAATAGTACAAAAATAAAACCGTATTAAAATGGTTGAAAACGATAATTATAAATTGAGTTCTTTGAAAATTTATTTATAAAAATTAAAAAATTCGTGAAATCTAAATTTACGACTTATATTTTAAGAAGTTGAAAATATTTGGTAAAATTTGTATGATTATAATTGGAAAGAAATAATATATATTTTGAATGTGTAATTGTTAATGAATTGATCAATTGGTGAATTTAATACAAAAGTTAAGAATGACCGTTAAAAATATTTATATGCATATATGTATTTATTAGTTAATAAATTTTAGTGGGTTTTATTATGAATATTTGAGAATAGCGAAATTGGATCTTGTAAAGATATACTGAAAAATAACTTTTATACACTTCATAGGTATGTTTACTAATAAATTGATATCATTAAGATTTAATAAAATAAAATAATTTGAGAACTATAAAAGTTTTCTTTACAATCTTGCATAGAAAGGAAAATGATGAATTAAAAATTAGTGTATACCACTAAATAGAAATACTTAACGCGTTAGATTTTTCGCGTGCAGGTTAAGGTCTGGGCACTGTAGATAGAGTCAGACAAGAAGATAACTGCCACATTGCCTATGAGTCATAATCCCTCCATATGTGATAGTTTTATTTTTGTATATTCATGGACTTATGTATGATTTTACATATTGGTACACTTGTATAAAGAAATTATAATCTGTAACACCCACTACGGTGCACATGATGAAATTTTGCATTTTTAATCAATTTTTGTGGTTTGAAAATGTTTTTGAAAATTGTTAGCACGCTGCTTGTGATTATTGATAAAGTTTAGTGATAATATTATTTTGAAAAATGTTTGTATGATGAAGTAATTTTGGAGTCGAATTAAGGGCCCGAAACAGAAGTTGAGAAAGTGAATGTATTTTAGAAGTGTTTATTTTGAAATTTGCAAGTTTTGTAAATTTTGTATTGTTAGAAAAACAGAAGAAACTTCACCGGATTTTCGTTAAATTAAAAATAAGGTTATGAAATAATAATAGAGTTTTCAAATAAAAAAATTTGTAAGATAACATCCTCCATCCGGATTCTCTGTTCCGGTGGAAATCGAGTGGAGGGTGTTACATATTTAATGCGGATTATTCACATGTATATACATTTATTTAATTATTCATGCATATATAAATCTAAAAGTTCACTCACCTTAATGATGTGGTTTTCGGGGCATTCTCCGACTTTATCATTGAAGTATATAAATTTAATTATTCATGCATATATAAATCTAAAAGTTCACTCACCTTAATGGTATGGTTTATAGGCCATTCTTCGACTTTCTCATTAAAGTCTCTTTCCAAATACACCGTCGCTTCAATGAGGCTAACCGATGGTCACGAAGTAGCTTCATCCAAAGATTCATCTTATCAAGTTTGCCTCTGCTTCCCACGAAATCCGATTATTCAAGCTAAACAAAAACTTTTAAAAACAAAGGTTGAGAATAAAACCTTGGTGATGTTGGTGTTTCTTCTTGTCAAGCCATTCCTAAAACCTGGCAAACAAACTAACATCCTTAGCCTTATCCTCTGATCGGGATCTTTCTTGGCACTTTGTTAGTGCTTTCAGTATATTTCCTGGATTCATAGGCTTGTAAACTGTTTTATATGTTTAATGAAGTTATGTTTATGTCAATACAAAAAAAAAAAAAAAAAAAAGAAGAGGAAATTCCGATAGTGATTTTATAGATCAAATTACAGTAAATGTAACATATTTGAATATTACAAGAAATCAATTAACAACACAATGGTCAATTTCATCATTGATTATTAGTTACTTATGGTCCAAACCTCCCCCTAACAAAACCTAATCTCCCCAAATGGTCAACCTTCTAACTTCTAAGTTCACAAATCAGAACATTGAAAAAAAAAAAAAAAAAAAGAGAAAAGAAACTGTCTATTTTGACCAACAAGTAGAAAAGTTGAACTCATAAACATTAAAATTAGAGTACAGACCACGGCACAACATAAGACAAAATATGGGTGAGTAGAATAAAGGTCAACATTTAAAGCTACCGTTCTTTTGGTTTTGGTATCTAAAAAAATATTTCCTTCACGTCTAAGATTGTATAAATAAAAAACTAATAATGAAAATAAAATGCAAAACTCAGGGATCACTTTCAAAAAATTAACTCGCGAATTCACGAGTGATTTTTGAATTTATTACGTGTTAATTTTAAATTTTAAATATTATAATTAATTTTTTTTATTAATTTATACTTTTTGGTATGACAATAATAATATGGTACCAAAATTTAAAGGTTTCGGATTGAAACTCTCTCTCTTTTCTTTATTTAAAAATAATTTCATTACATATATTATATGATAGGGAGTATATAATATATATCAGTCATCTATCTACGATATACATAAAGGAACATGTTATGTGTTAATATCAAATCTTAGATACAACGATAATTTTTTATCTATTTAAATTTTTGAGTTGGACGGTAACTAATATTATTTATATGAGTTGGGCAAATAAAGAATTTTAAATGCCAATTTCGGTCCGTTGCCACGTCTTTCTTGACTCTTTATCAGTCAATATAAAATTAAAATAAATACACAAATATATTTTAATTTTTTCCAAAGAAAAAGAAGTCCAAAGGAATAAAAGTCGAATGCATATGTTCGCTCGCCGTTCACATATTTCTTTGGGCCGAAGAAAGAGAGAAGCGTGAAAAATAAGCCCAATCCTACGTGGGCATCATTAAGACTAATTAACTTAACCCGTAAGTTAATTTCGCATCTCATTTGCTGCAAAATCTCATTTGACTTGAACGTTATCTCATTGGCCGTTACAAAATTGGCGATCGAAATTACCCAACTAGCCTTCCTCTCATCCCGAATAGCCGGATGGAAATTCACCGAAATCTGATGGTATTTTAGTAAATTTTTAAGTTTCTCGTGAAAGTCGCATATAAATACGATCACACGTATTTTGTTTTCCCTGATTCTACCGGGTCGCGTCAATAGTACAGTGGTTCGAAGAGCCGTCCATCAAAGCGTGAAAGCCATGGCTCATCAAATGAAGAACTTGGTGGAATCCATAGCTGTTAGGGTTCCGCCACCAAAACCGTCACCGTCTCCGTCTCCGTCTCCGTCGCCGTCTTCGTCGTCTTCTTCTCCCCCGACGGCCGCCGCAAACTTCCGCGTCCACCAGCAGGATCGGTGTTCAACGCAGCTGGCGAACCAGAATGTAAATAACTTTAAGCGCAGCGGTTCACCGGCTCGGCTCATGAGCTATCGAAACGGCACGTGGATCGACTTCCCAAACGAAGTTGTCGGTGCTGTGAAATCATGTTTCTTGGATCGCAAGCCAATTGCTGATGCCATAATTGGAGGCTCAAAGTGCCTGTTCGACTTCCTTCGAATGTTGCAGATCGATTTCGAGACCGGTAAGCAGAGGTCGATCGCGTGGCTCGATGAAACCGGTAACTGTTTTTTTCCAGAGATTTTTATCGACGACGACAATGAGGATTCGTCAGACGAGGCTGAAAGCAACACAGCCGAAGTGGAAATCGAGATCGAGATCAATATCGACGGCAATTCAGGTAAAAGAAAGAGAGAGTCGGTAGTCGTTGATAGAGATGACGAAGTCAATTCAGTGGACGTGATGCCAAAACGGCAACGTTTGACTCCTAACACTGGTGGTGGAGTTATAGACTCTCCTAGATGGATAAATTCAAGGTTGTTGAGAGAAGGAGAGAAAGCTTTTACACTCATAAGAGACTATTTCCTCTCCGGAATCAGGAAAACCGACTCCGGTACTGCAATCACCGCCATCCACCAGTGTACACGTGGCGGACATCTGGAGAGAGCGCGTTTTGACGTCTTCCAGAAGCAAATGGAGATGACAAAAGCTGCTCGTGGCGATTCCAACACCGTCTACGCTTGGCACGGCACCTCAGCCAGAGGCGTTGGGAGCATTTTGGCTCACGGATTTGGTGTACCTAGCAAGATTTCGACCAATGGAGTTGGCACTTATTTGTCTCCGATCGGATTGCCTGGCTTAAGGTAGTTCACATTTCTGTATATCTTGGTTTTGTGTGTTAATTTGTTAGTTATTGTTAACAGTTCGTCTTAATTTAGTTCTAATTGTTGATTTTGTGTGTGTTTTAGTGCAAAATTAGCGGAGGCGGATCAGAATGGTGAGAAGCACATAATACTGTGTCGTGTTATATTGGGGAGTGTAGAGAAAGTGGAGACAGGGTCTCAACAATGTTATCCGTCTAGTGTGGAGTTTGATTCCGGGTCAGATGATCCCAAGTGTCCGAATTGGTATATAGTGTGGTCAAGTAACATGAACAGGCACATTCTTCCTGAGTGTGTTGTGAGTTACAAACCATCTGGTTATATGCAAGGTCAAAACTGGTTCTCTTTTTTGGTACGACTTTGTTAGGATTAATGCTTTTAATTTTAAGATTGAATTAATTGATGTGATTTCGTTTATGTGCGGGTAGGCCAATTGAGAGGACCCTCATGTACAAAGTATCCTTTGGAGAAGCTGTTCTCAAAGATGAAGAGATCACTCTCTCCCTCCAAACTTCAGGAAGTGATTAATTTGTACCATAATTACAAGGTGAGTGAATAAGTTGAATGCTCTGTAGTTATCTTCTAGTGTTTGTTGATTATCATATAAGGATTAGAATAGGGAAGGAAAATTGAAATTGATAATGATTTTTTTTTTTTCCGGTTTGTGTTTATGCCAATTACAGGATGGAAAGATGGCCAAAGATAACTTCTTTAAGCAATTGCGATTGGTTGCTGGAGATGAGACATTGCTATCTACAATTCGAGAGATTCGTGCCTCAGAATGAGGTTCTTTTGGCATTTTGTTCCATTTGGAGATATGTAGTTTAGAAGAATCTGCCATAGCGTATACAGTTGATACAATTGCCTGAAAGTCAAATTCAAGTCAGGAATAGGATAGAAAGAAATGCCCAAATTATATGAAAAAACACAAACTGTCTAGAAGATCTTTTCAAAATCCTTATATGTAACATTGCTTTTATATTCATAGGAAATTTATTTTGTTAGCGATTTTTTTATGGGTATGTTGAACCATATATTTCAGTATGCTTTTATTTTATTGGAAAACTTCCTTTCATGGTGATTTTGCTCATGGTATATTGGTGTCTTTGGTTATTTTTATTTTTAAATGAACAATGTTATATGTAGTAATGTTGAAGGTTGAAGCAGGGTCTAAATACTTTATTGATCGTTCACATGGCAAAAACTCACTACTGGTGTATATGATTATAATAACAGAATCCTGGAGTTGGCTGTGCTATTGCAAGCTAATTTGTTGACATGAGAGTCTCGTTCATTTGCATGTCGAGTGATAGATATACTTGTCAATCTTAACTTGTCAAGTTATAGCCCAAACAATTATGTAATTTTCTTTGATAATACCAGTGACATTAAATGGCTCTAGTAATGATTAGATAAATTTTCTTTATTGATATTAATGTTTAGTTGGAAATAATCGTAATTTTTTATGTAATAGTAGCCAATTAAGAAGATTGACAATTTAAGTGATAGATTGCAATGGTTTGAATTTTTGGTTATTTATACCTTATGTATTATTATGGGATGGACTTGTGTTAAAGAGCATTTAATAGTTGGAAGATTATAAGTAGTTCTGAAATTGAGTGCTTTAGAGATGGTTGATGGATCTTAATTTGGTCCATATTTTTTAGATTACCCTCATGCGAAGTTAGAGAAGAAGAAATTGAATCTTACTTTGGAAACATAAATGTAAGAAAACAGCAATATATATTATTAGATGCCATAGCCCTATAGATTAGTGTTTTGTGTTGTAAGGCTATCCGTTAATATATAATATATTTCTCATAAACATAAACAATTTAACTAAATTTGAACTTTTAACGTGATATTGTAGCCTTTGACAAAGGTCATGAAAATGAATGTGTTGAGGACCTAACTATAGATCCAACAACAAACCCTAACTACTTTGACTTGCGTCACACGTTAGGTTAGATGATGAACCAATTAGCTCACAGAAAAGGTTAGATAGTTAACCACTTTGACTTGCTGGCATGTTACGGTGGCAAGTAAAATGTGACTGAGTGTTGGGTTTCTCTGAGTTGAGTGGCAGTAGAAGAAACAAGGAAAGAATACTAGTTTTAGGGTTTCAATTTTGAGCGGTAGTAGAAGAAAGAAAGAAAGAAAGAAAGAAAGAATATTAGGTTTAGGGAGAAAGAAAGAATATTAGGTCTAGGGTTTCAAGTGTGAGCAGCAGTAGGAGAAAAAGAAAGAATAATAGGTTTAGGATTTAAATTTCCGTTATAAATTTCCGTTATATACTTAGGGCTTAAAATGACATAAATACCCCTGCTAATAAAATTGCAATTATCCTTATTTTCTTTAGGTTGACTGGCAATCAACACTGCCTAGGCTTTAGGCTGCCACTTGAATAGCGCCTAGCGTCTTTCAGAACACTATCGTGAAGTTAGAAAAGATGAGAATGAATCCCACATTGAAAATATGAAAAATAATACGCGCACACACAATCCAAATAGACTAGTCTTTTGGATTGTCAGGCTATCCACCAATATTTGAACTATTTGTCGTAAATATATAAAGTTTAACTAAGAATGAAACTTCAATAATATTGTTACAAGGTAGACGTTTTGTCTAAGATACTCTTCTTAGTCATATGTACAAGTTTTGTTAAAGAAAAAGATTTCCAAGTTTGTGTGTCATTTAAAAGTTTACCATGAATTTTTAATTTCAAGCAGACTATAAGTCTATATCTTGTCTCATCTGTCTCTACGTAAATGGACGTTTTGGTGGGAAAGGCATATGTCTTCAATATAAAAAATGAGAATAGCACTTCTAATAGTTTTATGTTTTTCCTTTTTATGCTTTTTGTTATTAATTGTTGATTCAATGTTTTAATCTCTGCCACAGTTATCACAATTATGATTCAGGGATGTTATTATTTATCGAATGCACTTCTCTATACAACCCATATTCATTTTGTCTCGTGCGATATGGGTAAAGTACAGTTATATTATGCATCGTTTATTTTGGGGAGTAGGTGGGTGGACATATATCTCAGTTTCATGTTCAGTGTGAAATAACATCGACAATAAAATGCGTCTCTTTACTGGAAAGTATGTTAAAGTGCCTGGAGGTCTATCTTCCTTGTAGTTATTTGTTTCATTTCCCTTTCCACCTCTAAAGTCCCCTGCTTAGACCTTGTGTTATGAATCTGTGTAATTATACATTTTTTATTGTAATATCAACATGCAATTTCTTTTTCTGGATAAGAATCAATAGTCAATTAATATTCAGATATTGTTCTTTTTGTGCAAGTCTATGATTGCCACATCACGGTGTACCCATTCATTATGTGCATTTAAATCTCTTGTATGAACTTGCTATATAAATGAATATAAAGAGTTTTCCTATGTTGATGATTTTGTTCCAATCTCCCATTGCAGTGTTCTACATATTACATGATTTTAGGGGGTTTTAATTGCGTAGACATATATGGTTCCTCTTATAATTTATTTCAAACAACTGATACAATTGGATACTTATTAACACAATCAATATCCATGATTTTAAGGGGTATTAATTGCATAGACATATATGGTTCCTCTTATATTTCTATATCAAACAATTGACAAAATTGGATTATTAGTAGCAGTATTCCTTGAATTTGAAATTGTTTAGTAAATATTGAAGCTTAGCTGCTCTTGATTATACTTCTTGTGAATATGGTTACTAAAATTCACAGGCAGTTTATTACGAGTTAGTGAGTGCTCAATGGAATGGAAGTTGTTGTAATTCGTTCTTTAATATGTTTGATAACAATGTCCTAGTAATAAGCAAATAAGAAGTAGTATTAGAACGGCAACATGAACATCTAAATTGCAGAATGCACAATAGATACAAGAGTGAAAGCTGTTATTGATTATGACAAAAACCATTTGCCAGCCTTGAAACACTGAACTTATTGCTTCAGTTGCCTCTACCTGTTGCATCAATGCATTTTAACCGGTTTGTCTTGAGACATCAAGGAATGGTTTACAGTGTGTCTTAAGTTAGAAACTTAGTTATAAAGGTAAATACTGTTGTTTAGGAGAGCCTTTAAGTTAGAATCTTAGTTATAAGAAAAAGATTGGTTGTGTAGGTGGAATAAGATGTTTTTGAAGGCTGGTAATGGTCTGTTGTTCCCTGCTTGCTAAACCCTTAAGAGTTTATTAATACTACTTGAGATGGGTTTGTTTGATATGTCAAGATAATCTGTTTATAGTTATAGATTTAGTTGTGTTTTGGTTTAATACAATTGCAGCAATTAATAAAATTATCATGATACTACCATGTACTTGTGTTGGTCAATGCTGCTTATTTTGAAGCATGCTTTTGGTTAAGTTCAATCCTTATCATCTTAATATATTGCTGATGTTGAGAATTTTACAAGGTGATGTGTAGTAGATCAACATATTCTGTTGGAACTACTAACCCTGTGATTGATGTTTTGCTGATCCAAATCCATAATCTCTTGGTTCTTTCTTTTCATTCATTCATTGAGCTAACATCATTTTGCTTGGAACACTAACATCTTTCAGCCAGCAACTTTGCATTCTATCTCAGGTGAGATATCGTTGATATTGATTTTGCAGTTTAGTAATTTTCCAATTTCAGATATTTTTTCTCCTGTGCTTCAGAGATTAAAATGTTTGGAATAAGGTGAGCCTTTCTTTTTTAAAGATTATCTTTTCTTCGTTTGTGTAATAAATAATTTGCCACACAAACTAGAAAGTCTGTTGGGAATGAATTAAATTTCTTATGATTTTATGGTTTTTACTACTACTATTGAACGATGTGAAGACTTCATAACCTTGAGCCCTGCCTTCTTTTCAAACCAAACACAGAACAAAAACACATACTTGCACAGAAACTTTCCTAGGTCTGGTTAAGTAAGACATAATCTAGTATATAATGTTGACCCGTAGCCTCCATGTGTTTATGTGTTAATGTCCATATGAGCACCTCTGTTGCAAGTTTACCGTATTCTTTGATTCCCTTGATGTGCACTTTGACATTCTTTGATTGCCCCTACTGTCTATTATGACAACTGATGATCAGAGTCGGTCTTGAGGCTGTATTCAACTTATGATCACTTCTAAAATTGTTAAATGTGGCATTTATTTGTATCCATTGTAAGAATAACGAGGAATTGGTGTCACTCCTCTGATATATCCACAATTATTGTTCCTCACATGTGGACGATATTATAATGAGCCTGGGTAGAAACGAATTTATGGATGAGATCAGACCTGATCTGCATAGCTAGCTAGAGCCTAGAAGAGTTTTTAATAATCTATTTTAGCCTTTTGCAAGTTATGTGCAAATCTTTCAGTCAGCCTCAGGATATTTTTGGTTAGCGCAGATTGTAAACTGGAATGATTATCCCAATTTGGTATGTATAATTGATATGGGTCAGGACTTCAATGCGTACATTCTGTTAAATTTTGACAATCTTTTTTTTTTCAGAAACTAAGAGTGCAATTTTCCTTTCTGAACTGAAAGTGGAAACTGGTATTGTGGCAAAACATGCAGAATCTGCAGTACAGCCCATGTGGAAACTTTGCTTCTCTGCAATTTTTGTCGCTACAGCAACTTGAGGCTTTAAAGTTGGAGTTGCCACTGATATTCTGGATAATTTAATTAGGCTTGTACCTGGGGTAAGGTTGAAGAGTCGATTTTCGGTTTTTTTTTTTTTCCTAGATTATGTGCAAGTTGACAACGTGCAGGAATGATTCTTCTTGGTCTGCTATGCCGGCAGGACACGTGCTTTATAAGCATTCCCTTCACAGACATCCCACAAGAATTGGAGCTATGAGCTATCTAAAGGAAACTTCTATTCTTGGTGCTTTTAATTTACTGTTTTGCTTTCTTAAGCTGAGATGCTTGTTTTTGTGCTGATGGGCTCCAATGATGATGATTTTTCCTTGGCTAGTGCCTATAGAACAATTCAGGTCGCTGACTAATTGAAAAAGAGAATAAAAGTTCGAAGCTCAACCCAACATAGATCTTGTTGAACTTTCCTTTAAAGAAATTGAGTTTTTAATGTGATTAAATAAAATAAGAAGTTTGAAATGAAGTTTTTTGTAGAGTTAATCTCTTAGTAGTTAATGCATTACTTTATATTAGTGGTAGAAGATCGAGTCCTACCAAACACATTTTTTAAAGTTGGTATGAATAGTTGTCTCTAGGAATAGATGTTCGAACTACATAAATAGTGAAATATTTACCCGTTCGGCAAATGGAGATTTTTGTTTTGAAAGTTTCATGAGCATACCAAATGTGTCACTTGATGAAGTTTTGTGGCAAGTCTTGGCGCTTGCAAAGCATATTCCATTAGAAAAAGTCTTTCGATCGAGAAGCATGTTCTATTAGAAAAAGTATTTCGATCGAGGCTGCTGAAGAATGTCAGTGCCACAGGCCAATTTTTATTCTTAATAGTTATAAATTGGAATAAATTCAAAGAAAATAGGAATTAGACTCTGGAACAAAATTGAAGGATATAATAGTGAAATAGAATCTTTTGAAAATTGAATTGAAACATGTTCCTCATGTCTCTTAAGTATCGAATTTTCAATCAATGCGGCTCTCTAAAATCTAAATAGGATTGAAATAAATGGGGAAGCATAAATGGAAAAGTTTTGCAGTTCTGCTGCCGCAAAAGCAATACCACTAACGCCTGATTGCACTGAAACGTCATCATATCATAATTGAGGCCATCAGAGTTGAGTGGACTGCTACCAGCAATGCCGTCCACTTACTTGGATGGTCCTCAGTAATATCTTGTCAAAATTCCAGAAACTACCGACAAAAATTATAAAAAAATAAAAGGTGACCACAAAAAACATAAAAACAAAACATTGTATATTACCATATATCATTTGTAGTCCGTTAAATTGACTATTAGATCGGTGATAGCACAAATATTTGATCCAATCCAAACCTATCTAAATCCGGTCTATTTGAAGCAAATTTAGAACGAAAAGGAGCGATCCATTTAAAAAATAGGTTGGATCTGGGGTAATCCTCAAAAATTTTAAATCGGGTTTGAGGCAAGCTTTATTTATTACCTCAATCCGATCCGATAACTCGGTTTATATATAAATATAAAAAAAAATCCTAAATCTACGACTGTATGTTAAAGAGACTTAGTACAAGGTGGCCAAATCTTGCACACTTAATTTTTATATGAATAAGAAATTCTTTTAGAATGATTGTGGATATCTTAACCAATTTTTCTATTTTTTTTTGGTTTGTATACTAGTTTTTTTTTTATATATTAATTATATCATTAATTAAAAACTAAATCGAATCAATGGATTGGATTCATGGTAAGCCCTTCCATCGACTTTGAGTTTGGGGTGGAAAATAGTGATCTATTTGGAGTATGGATCGAGTTTGGAGTATCCCTCAAAAATTTCAGGTTGGATTTGATAAGAACCAACTCGATCCGGTTTGATTCATGGTCATCCCTACTTTTGACTAGCAGTTGTCTTTCATCCAATTGATGTCCATTGAAATTTTGTCTTTTCAGACTAATAAGATCTTGATTTGATATTAGTTAAGTAAACACGTTGTCATTACTTATATGGTTCTTTTAAAAAAGAAAAATCATTACTTATATAATTATGGTTTAAAATTGAAGCAAAATCAACAATAATCTCATAAGTCTCATTGACCTTGTTTGCTACTTATGACTAGAGAGCAGGCTTGTGCACTAAAATCAAATCAATGGTCCCATTAGTATTATTGCATTTTGGTTTTCATGATCCCCAGAAGTTGGAATGATGTCTCATGTCATGCTGTGACAGCCCTACAGTTGACTCCAACTATATTGCAACTGTTAGTGTTTTAAAGATCTAAAATATAAAGCTGAGTGATCCCAATCAGTACAAGACCCTACATGAACCACTCCATAGTTACCAGCTATTCGCAAAATCTGAAGCAGAGGCAGCCCATTTTTCTCTTTGGAGGCACCAAAAGTGAATTAGCATTACAATTTATCTTTCCCTTTCAATTTAGGGACACATTTGCTAATGACTAATGAGGAGTGAAATGAAAGAGAATTAAGATGAACAGCATTTGCAAGAACCGAACCAGAGCCAGCCCTTCTTTATCCTTGGAGCACCACAGGTGGATTAGCATTATAATTTATCCCTCCCTTCGAATTGCCGTAATAACAAAGAGAGGTCAACAAAAATGATTTTGGCTGCTAAATCATGTTTCAGAGTAAATTTCATTCAATTCAAAGGGTTTTTGACGTGAGAAAAGACTTTCTGTCAATATCGATATTGTGTTAAATTCTTTTTATGATAAGAGTTCAAGCTTGAGTAATATATTAGAAAAGTAAAATCTAACAATCTTAGTTATTCATTTTTTTAAATGCTGATGTATTATTAGATTATCAAAAGATTAGTTAAAAAAATAATAATAATAATAGAGAACATTTGCTGTGTTGATATAAGCCCGTTTGATATTGCTTCGTGAAATTAAAATCAGATTATTTAATAATTTTTTGTATAAAGAAAGTTTGGTAAACTCCATAAGGTTATTATTTACTAATCAAAGGGGACGGTAGTTTTAAAAGCCGGTGGAGAATACTTATATAACGCAATTGTGAAATAAGCTATCCTGAGATTAATAAATCTTTTAAATAGTCAAATCATCTTCATTAATTCTAAAATAAAGACACTTATATTTACCATTAATTATATGGAAATATATTTATACTAAATAGAAATTAACATATTTTATTTTTATGTCAATTTTAGATATTTTATACATTTGTAATAATTAACATAAAATTTAACAAAAGTATGCATATTACTTTTGAAATTTATAACAATGTTAATGGTAATATCAACCAAATAGTAAGGTAATCAACTTTATAACATATTGTAATTTTCAACACAACTAAGGGTGATTATTCTAAAAGTTACGACGATATGAAATTAACTCTTCTTATGTTCTCACATAAATTGATTAAAAAATATATTGAGGTTTAAACGTAGATTAGTTTCTTCCATCTAAAGATTTTGCTGTTATATTGATTTTATATAGTTACGGTGATAGCTAGGAGGATGAGTCAATTTTATTTACATTTTTTTTTTAATATTTTAATATTTAAATTTTTTGAACCCTTAATGATCAATAATCTTCTCTATAACTATACATTATTAGCATGACCCTCCATATAATAGGTTAATTTATTAGTTTATTTTTATATATAATAGGCTAATTTTTCACTAAGCAATCCCTACAAACGATATTAGAATCATATGCCCAATGCATGGTGGTCGGTGTTGTCTCTTTTATTAGAGGTTTCCCTCAAGCTCAAGGGTGATAGTCTTGGTTGGTGTTGTCTCTTCTGAGTTGTATGCCCTTATGCTTATATTCGAGTTAAAAGGTAATATTGAGATTTATAAATAAGATGGTTTTCTCTAACTAATAAATTAGTCTCTTAAATTCACCATTAAAATTTTTGATAAATTTTACAATCATAAGTGTTTGCTTAATTTCATTGTGATATTTGTATGATTATCTGTAAAATTTGGTTTGAAATGAATTCCTACATAGCTATGAAATAAAATCTGTCTTATAATTCAATAGTCTTGGAATAACAATGTTTCTCCCATCATGCTGCCATATCCTCCAAATTGAACCTAACAAATCTCAAGCATGTCAACATCTAATCTAGATTTAATTATTTGTTCCCCACTTAATCACATATTAATTAGTCAAAGAGTGAAAACAATGTGGGATTTTCAATTTTATCAATTATTTAGAAGATCGAAGAAAGAGTAAACAACTTACTCTGTGCAACCGTCCATCTCACTTTCCAACCTAATCCACTCAAAGCTATGTCTGTTTTCATGTTAACATTCATTTATCTATTCTTTCTCACTTTCCAACCTAACCCACTCTAACCTATGTCTGTTTTCATATTAACATTCATTTATCTCTTCTTTTGTTTTAAATGTGGGGCAATAAATTTTGACTTTTTTATTTTTTAACACTAATGCTTTACGAGTTAGATAATTATCGTGACCTACGTGGCTTAAATGACTACTTCCACAATAAGACAGAGCATAACTTCTATTAAAAGGAGATTCACAATTCACATTTTATATTTGAAAAGGATATAGATAAAATTTAAACTCTTAACCTCTGAGAATCAAAGTAAATACTCAATCATCCCTATCAAAGAGTAAATTATTCAATTTATTTAGAAAGATATCTTAAAAGTGAGACTAAAAATTAAAAGGAAAGTTCACTGCTAAACGATAAATAGTTGTATGATTAACAGTCATAGTAAGAGTCAGGGATAATTTGTTTTTTTGTCTGAAAACTGAAAATTGAATAGTGATTAAAATCTGAAATCTGATAAACATGTTTATTTTTTGTTTTCTTGACTCTGAATGTATAATAATTGTTTGTTTTTTAAAGTTAAAATTATCTAATTACTAGTAATTTGACATTTATATCATTTTACTAGTTGTTATATAACTTGATTTAATATGATACAAACAATTACAATAAATTATTTAACAAATATTAAAACACGTATATATATAATATTTTTATTCATAATTAAAATAAGATTAATTATCATAGTAAAGTCAATTCAGTTTATATATTCAAATAAAATTAAACAAAATTATCTTAAATTGAATTAATATTACAACAAAAGTAGAAATTGTAACTTATATATATAATATTTTTATTCATAATTAAAATAAGATTAATTATAATAGTATAGTCAATTAAATTTATATATTCAAATAAAAATAAATAAATTGGTTTTAAATTAAATTACTATTACAACAAAAGTTGAAATTATAAAGTAATAAATATTTTATATTATAGTTAAACAAGAATAATCAAATACTTAAATAAACAAGAATAATCAAACACTTTATCAATAAAGATTCTTATCGAAATTTGATCGGAGAAATATAATAATCCAACTATAAGAAAATTTGATGTTGAGATGTTTAGGGTTTTTATTTTTCAATATTGTTTGTTAAAATATTAAAAGAAATTTGTATAATGTAAAATTAAGACAAACTTGTAAACATATTATTTTAAGAAAGATAAATTTGGAATAACATATTTATGAAGTCATTAAACGATTTTATATTAAGTGAAAAGTTAAAAAAATATATATATATATTTTTCAGTGGTTTTTGGGTTGTTCAAACTACTTAAAAAAACAAACAAAAATATTTTGATTGACCTAATTCAGTATCATTAAGTGTTAAGTATAAAAAATAAACAACCGTTAAATAACATTTTTTGTAGAGAAAATCTTAGTTTATATTTTAAAATACTTGACATTTCAACATGTGCATTTGATTTTGACATTGTAATTTAACACATATGTATATGTCAAGTGAAATAAATCATTATAAATTTGTATTTAGTTATAAATTTATATGTCAAAAATTGGGATATAAATTATAATATAACTTTATTTACTTTTATATTTGATGTAATGATATGATAAAAAAACCTTAAAAGAGTTTCTATTAAAAAATGAAAAAGACACCTATAATCATAATGCTTATCTACTAATAAGCAATGAGGTATAAAGGCAGCATTAGGTGACAACAGAACTATCCAAACAGGTAACGCCAATTGATGCAAGGTATCATCGTTAACGACAGAAGTCCATTTGTATTTTGTAGCACAATAAATGACATGTTCATGTAAGCATTGGGTCCTTTGTAGTTTGTTTATAAATTAGACAGTGAAAGCACATTCCGTCGCTTTCTAGTCTCTGTTCTTCTTTTTTCCCCCATCAAAGGCACCTTCGTTTGGTGATATTATCTTTAAGATATGTGTTGTGGTCATTTTTGTGATGAGTGGAGGACATCCTACGACGTATATTTTAACTGGCTAATTTTTTATTTTTTATTTTTTCAGTTCCTTTCACTCATTGTTGAAAGATCTTTGATACTTTTGGTTTTGGATATGTAGGGTTAACCCATTCAAATTCTAATATATAATATAAATAATTAATTACATGAAATATAAATATCAATCATTTGAATGAGATGATGAATACATCTAAACAATATTGAAACTTTTCTACCATATGTAATGCTAATTCACTGCATTCACCCGAAAAAAAAAAAAAAAAGAAGCTAATTCGAAATAGGCCTATGACATAATATATGGAAATGGTAGTTTGAACAGTATCTTAATGATAAAAACACTCCATTCATCACTTTATATGAGTTGCTCTCTCCCTTATGAAAACTATTCCTTAAATTATGCTATCAGTATTCTATCTTTCTTGATCTCGATTGTTTAATAAATTAGTATAGATAATCAATACATATATATAATTTATCAAAGTTTATTGAAATCAATTACTGACACAAATATTTATTTATATAATTAAAAAATAACTACTCTAGTAATAAAAATAAAATATATTTGATAAAATCTGAATCCTCATAATATATGAGGTCACGCACAATATAAACGTAGAAAGGTGCAAATTAAATAATTATTTATGAGCCTATATGTCACATCTTTATAAATAGATAATTATAAGATTTTATTTTATTTTTAAGTGGATAATTATAATTTTTTTTTTGAATTTTTATAATTTAATATTATTTATTTTTATTGTTTGGTTTTTTATATTTTTATATCTTAATATTACTTATTTTGATTTTATGACCTTCTATTAGATTTTTGTTTTCAACAATTTTTTTTATATTTTAATGTTATTTATTTTAATTTTTTGATTTTTGATATTTTAATACTGTTTATTTTGATTGTTTGATTTTTATATTTTTATATTATTTATTTTAAATTTATATTTTTAATATTTATATATTTTAATGTTACTTAAATAAAAAATAAATTCGATATTTTAACTTTTGACTAAAATTTCCGTAAAAAAACGAGAGGGAGATTTTGGATAAAATCAAACTAAAGTTGAAAATTAGAGATTTTTCCCAACTACCCACAGCATACTAGTTGGAATAAGTTTGAATACTTAACATTACTCAATATATCTAGTCTCACTAATTTATTTTTCAGGATTCCGTCCTTAATGTTTTATATCTTATTAACACGTAATTGTTTCAGTCATAGAAGTAAATTTAAATTCTTGATTCTTGTTCACCTTTTTTTTTTTTGGAGAAATTATTGTTTAAAGCTAATAATTACCATTCATGTTTAAAGCAATAATGACCATTCTTTTTAATGAAACAAATGTAAGAAGTCAATTAATAAAATTAGAAATTTACAAAGTCAATAGTAAATTTCAAATAAAAGTAATTTTTTTGACAGAAAATAAAAGTCAATTGATATTTACAAATTAAAAGTTAATCAATAATTACAAATTAATTAAAATGTCTATTAATAAAATTACCAAATTTATTTCCAAAAATAATTACAAATTTAATTTTCGAATATTATTACTAATTTAAAAGTGAATAATAGTGTGATGATAACCAACTGTCCAGAGATCAAAGATATAATTTTGATGAAAAAATCTTCTAAAAGATCCATAGACAAATGAAAAAATAAGAGAAGAAAGGAAAAAATTAATAGAAAAAGTAAAAAATTTATTATTATTTTTATTATATTAATAAAATTAATAATATTATTAATATAATAATAAGACGAATCCATAAAAGATTTTTTTTAGCTTTTAACACGCCTGGACCACGCAGACCTAACATACCATTGGTGATTCTTCCACACACCATCAATTTATAAGAATCCCAGTCCCCATGACTACCTCCACTTTCAATCTTATAATATAAAATTACAAAAAAAGTTAATTGAATATTCAAATTCAATGCTTATCCAATTTAATTAATAATATATATAACAAAATTGGACACACCTCTGCATCCAAAATCAGTCCATGAACATACCAGATTTACAAAAAAAAAAAAAAAAAACATACTACAAAAATTTAGCGATTTTATACGTCAATCAAATGCAGTGCAAGGACGAAAATGGTGCAAAACCGCCGGCACTGCCTTCAAAACCCAACATCTGACACCACCAGATCTAATATTAATGTGTCTATATATATATGGAAGTCATACACAAATGGCTCTCTACAGGAACGGCGCAGTGGCGGCCTCACGCCTGGCTTTGCTGCTCTCCTGCTGATGGTCATGGTTTGAGCGTTAAGAGCAACATCAACAAAAAAAGTCTCACTGGTATATGTGTTTGGATGGTTTTTTCACTTAATGGGTTATCTTCGCCCCTACACGGAACAGAGTTTCAGACTGTTATTTAGAATCTTATATCAGGAGTTCATAGTAGATGTAATTTGTATTTGTAATGTAAAAAAAATAATCATAAACAAATGACGTGGTGGATGGTCATCATGCCACGTGTCTGCATGGTATATGTCTCATCCGCTTACTGATCCTTATCTCTATGACTGTTTATGATTCCAAATTTGCAATGCACTGCCATTCATCCAGTGAGTGTCTTCATTTCATCCGTTCAATTGTACATGTATTTTTCGTTTTTATGAATGGAAAAAGTAAGCACGATTTCGTGTCTGAACCCCACAATGTTAAAGCATCTTTTGATTTGATTTATGTGCATCAGCAGAATTTCTACATTTAAACACGTTTTTTTAATTATTTTTAAAATTTTATTTGTTTATATATTTATTATTATTATTTTAAAATTAGGACTGATATAGAGAATAACTTAAACTTATTTAGATAGAAATATTAATAGTACGATCTGAGATATTGGTCCCATATGAAAGGAATCCATTCACATGGAAGTAAAGAAAATGCTCACACGAGGATGAGAGCAACCCACACTTACAATGGCAAAACATTTATTATTTTTTGGCTTCATAGGATGTCAAACATGCCTTTTCACAAGAGGGCAGGTGGCGCACTAACCAACGACAATTATTATTTTTTGGTTTCATGGGATGTCAATCATGCTTTTTGTAGTTGGCGTACTAACCAACGACATTAACTGTTAATAACATATTTTTTTTTTTATATTTTTTATGACTAAAATTATATTTATTATTTGTAACTAAAATGGAAATGTGTACGAGAGTTTATAATACGTGTTTCTGTTTATACCATAAAATTTGATATCACTTAAATCAAATAAATACGACTTTTAGGATAAAAGAACCTTTCATAATATTTTAAGTAAATTACAATTTAACTATTAAATTTGAAATTATTTCTAGACAAAACAAACTTTTAAATTTTATTATAGATAACCCCTCTACCGTTAATCTATGATCATTAGAGTTAGTTGATTTTAAAATTTTAAAATAAATTAAATAAAAATATTTAGAAGAACAACGGAGATTAATTTGAAAAAAAATAAAAATTTGGATAAAAATTTGAATAAAGTTTTCTCATCCAATTTTCATAAGAAAAATTAAAAATAATTGTAATAACCTTTTTACCATGCAATATCTAATTTTTAGGATTGTTATAATAAGTTAATAAATGTTATGACACTTGATTGAATGTTGTAACAAAATGGAACATGTTATAAACATGCAAACTACATGTTGTAATAACATAAACACATAAGTTGTAATCAAGTAAAATGAACATGACAATATTTTTAATATGATTCAGTTTTATTCTACATCCACGAGTTCTTACTCTAAATGATCAACTTATTAATGAATTTCAACAAGGCACAATCTATTATTGACTTACTCAACTTAAAACTACCCTCTAAAGTTGACACAAGATATGTTCTTCTTCATCAATCAAGTTAAAACTCCTCTTACTTTCAATGACCTTCGGTTGCTTGAACTTCCTTCAATAGTTTCAAATATGCATTCTCCCGAAAGTCAATCAATTATTTCTCTTGAAGAACTGATTTTTATTTTTCTTTTAAAATCAATCTACACTAATGGATGATGAAGATTTTTTAAAATTAATTTTTTAATCCTATTTTTGTTTAATTCAAGGGTATTTATTATAATCTTTTTCTTTAATTTTTATTTGGTCAAACGATAACCAAGGTCAATTAAAGACATTTCAATCTTTTACCCAGATTGATATATGTTATGGATAATTTAGCGATCAGATTAATTAGATCCAGGAAGATCTACAGTGCAGGCCCAGCGACCTAATAGGCCCAGCTATCCGCCACCCTTCCTGTCCGTCTCCTTGGTAAGGGGCCCATTTGTGAATGCTCATCGTTCTGGCTGACCGCCAACGCTCAGCCTCACCGTTGATTCTGATCGCAGTCGCCGAGTCTGAGCGCTGTTTGTGACAGTTATTTCCATCCATTATTCCATCCCTCAGGTCTGTTCGCTCAGACTGATCGCTGGTCCTGACCGCTGACCGTTGGTCCTCATCACTCAGACTGACCGCTATCCGCGTCCGCTAAGCCTATTTGCCAGATTATCCACCATGGTTAACCGCCTGCCTATTCGTCGATTCTATCCGTATAAGATAGCCGCCAAGAGAAACCATCCATCAGACATATTCACAAGTCCTCTTCCGTACAGGATGATTCGCTTGGAATGGTAGCTAAGCTCTGAGCATGACCGTATACCGGCTCCTTCACTCGTGATATTGCCCACCTCACTATCACGACCAGTCGCGGAAGTGTTGACCCATAATCCACCCCCTCGACTCTCCAGGTACCCGGACTCATCAGAGACTCGTTTATTCTCCTAACTAACTTGGTATTTTATCTGCTGGAGGATCCACCTCCGCCATGTTCCCAAGAGTCCCGAGTCACCAGGAGTTAAAGATACCATGCAGAGAACGGTACCGAAATGTGTCATGCACGCTATGTCAACCAATAACTGTGCTTAAGATTTCAGTAGCCCATCATGACATATTCAGATCAGTCATCCGAAATCTCCCTTGGACAGACCTCAGAAGCGACGGATTCAGCCACATTAAATGTATTTTCGACCTCATTTAATGCACTGTCAGTCGCATTAATTGAGATCCTGGCGCATTAAATGCTGTTCATCATTGTAACTATTGATAACGGTATATTTTTTGTCTCATTCTGTGTTACTGTAACCCCTTCCCTTTTTCTATAAATAAATGAGAGTTTTCATTGAAAAAGGTGGAAGAGGATATTCTGAGTGTCGTTACTCTGCCAAAATAGTGAAATGATGAACAGTGGATGTAGGCATCTTTTTGGGCCGAACCACTTTAAAAATCCCTTTGTGTTTCTTCTACTCGCCTCTGACCTCTTCTTGTCATTCTTACTGCTTTGCATGCATTCTACTAAACATACGGAATTGCAGCTTAAGCTCGAAAACAACCTCGTTGATTAAGAAACCATTTTTTGACGTTAACAATATATTAACTCTAACGATCTAACGATCATGGGCTAACGAAAAGAGAGTTGGGAGGACGAAGGGGAGAGGAATTAATAATAATAAAATCTAGAAGTTTACTCTGCCTGTAAATAATTTTGAATTAGATAGTTAAATTATAATTTATATTAATATTTTTTAAATTAATATATGTTATTTTGTAAAAATTAGCCCATTAAATCTAAATTTTTATTCAAGCTTAACGGTAGAATGAAAGTGTTTAGCTACCTTATTTTATCCATACGCTCAGTGACGCTAAAACTAAACTGAAAATCCGAAAAATAAAATAAAATAAAATAACAGCACCAGCTCACTAAGTAAATTGGCAATAAATAAATAATAACCTTTATATATATATATATATATTTAAAAAAAGGACACATACGACACAAATCACAATGCACAGATTCCAGTAAATAAATTAAAAGCCAAAAAAGGCCTTGCGGCGTCACAATCCATGTTTTCCAAAGTAAAATGGAAATTTTATTCAGCTAAGTCTCCCATCTCTGTGTATATATATATACAAACCCTCGCGTCGTTTAGCCCTTGCACACGCATTTTGTGATCTCACATTTTCTTCGTCATAATCACAATCACAAATCGCTCTCTCCGTCTTCCTCTTCTCTCTCCTTCGTCCGTCCCTTGTATTCTCGCGTCTCGCCAGTCGGATCTTCGCGGACGGTTTTCTACCGGTCGCATTATTATCCCTTTCTGTTTTCTGCGTTTTCTCGTCTTATGTTTCCGTTTCTTGAAAACAAACGTATAATAAGAAAAAAAGAAATGAGGATGAAAGAGGAAATCGGTTGCAAGATAGACGAGGACAGGAGGGAAGACGAAACGGTGTCGTTTCATCAACCGCAGATGAGGCTTGTCGTGGTCGGTTACGCTCTCACCTCCAAGAAGACCAAAAGCTTCTTGCAGCCCAAACTCGAAGGATTGGCTAGGTATTTTGTCGATTCGATTTTTTTTTTTTAAAAAAAAAAAAAAAATTAAGCACGATTAAATCTCAAATTTTTTATGTGTTTTTGGTAGCCACAGACTTATTGTCGAATGGTTTACAAGCTTTCACTCTGATAATTTTTTTTGTTTTGGCAACACGTCGTTTTCCGATTCGCTGTCAAGAAAAAAAAAAAAAGGAATCTCACAATTAATATTCTAAATTCGAGTAGGTCAGATTTTTTTTCTTCATAATTTTGTTTATATTGTTTGACCATTTCAATTTGGAGGATTATAATTGTTATATGCATAATTATCTTACTAGTCTGATTTTGATGTTTGTGATAACTATGCAAGTAAATTAAATGTTGTATGTGTCAAATGTATTTGTTTACAGGAACAAAGGTATATTATTTGTTGCGATTGATCCTCGCCGGCCTTTGACAGAACAAGGCCCATTTGATATTGTGTTGCATAAGGTTAGCATTATATTTAACATTTTAAATTTCATTTTATAAGGTTTTTTTGTTTAAATTTATTTTATTTTATTTTATTTTGTTTATGTTTGTTTTAATGTAGTTAACGGGAAAGGAATGGCGCCAAATTCTTGAGGTGGGTTTGTTGGATATGTTATATTTTGCCTGTTTTAGCCTATAATGTGTAATGCATTATTACTGTGGCTTGATATGTTCTGTGTTTGTGATAATGAATATGATAGTGTATGACAGTGGACCAAAGAATCAGTTACAGGTGGCAAACGGATTTTCTTTTTTTGTTTTTTTAAATCTTATTTATGTCTGCATAATTTGCAGAGTGCTTGCTCTTTCCTTCATCATGATTCTTGACTTGATAGTTGAATTCAAGGTCTAAGCTTCCGGCAAAGTGAGGATGTTTCTACTTCCTGGCCATCTAGCTGATTGTTTCAGGTTTCCCTTATCATCATTTGCAAAACATGTGTTGATTCTCTTTAGTGGGTTTGTCTTTTCCGGCTATATTGTTGTCTCCATTTGAGGTTAAATCTAGTGAGTTTAGGATCTGGTATACCTGTTTTAGAGTCTTTACTACACTTTTAATGTTATAAGATTTGAATTTGTATGTAACTCTTGTGTATGTTATGTTGGGCTGCTGGATACAGTAACTAGTTAAAAGGTTTATTGTCCTTCGTGGCAGACCGCCCATTTATGTTTTCCGGGATCAGAACTCCAAAATTTCTGTTCTTTGGCTAGATTGACAATCTTTTTTTAACCTATGATCTCCTGGACAGAATTTAGTACCACATGCATTGATTTTATTTTGTATGGTATTGACTACTTGATGTTTAAAGAAATTTTGCTTATTGAGTTATTATAGATTGGTTGCTATATCCTATAGTTATGCACTTTGTAGATTGGTTACAATATCATGTAGTTATGCACTCGCTTCCCTAAAATGCCGTGCATGTTTGGGAATTTATTAGATAGTTGAGTGCAACTATTTTCTCAAGTTTTACTCATCATTATTTTGTGTTGATTGAAATACTCACTCGATCCAACTTTTGAAAAACCTTTGGTTCTGGACTACAACAAAGCATTTCCTCTGTAGTGAATTTTGTAATGTGATAGAATAGAAAAGGGAAATAAAATATTTTCGAAAGATTTTGGTTTAACACAAGAATTGTCTTATTCATTGGCAAGACATTAAACATATATTGGTTTTTATTAATTATTTATGATTGTGTGTTGAGTTGCCATTCTGAATAATGCCTATCTTTGACTTGTCCGTATAATTTAGCATGTCCTAAGATTTTTCCTGCATGCATGTGCATCTGTACTGTAACTGTGTCTGTGGTAGTGATTACTCTTAACCCTTATCTGGCTGTAATTGCAGGATTACCGGGGAACACATCCAGAAGTCACAGTTCTCGATCCTCCAGATGCTATTCAACATTTACACAATCGCCAATCGATGCTCCAGTGTGTTGCTGATATGAACTTGTTCAATGCCTATGGTAATTCTTTTTTATATTGATAGATGCTGACTCTAAAAGAGATTGCTTGGTTTTTTGTCTTTGGTTTGAGGTTAGAACGGTCTGGTATGGTAACCAAATTTGTTACTTTCTAATGCTGATGAGAGTGATTGTGATAATTTACGATGCAGGAAAAGTTGGTGTTCCTAAACAGTTAGTTATACAAAAAGATGCATCTTCAATTCCAGAGGTGGTTAACAAAGCTGGACTGACTTTACCCATTGGTATGTATCTTGATGCAGTATCTAGACTATGGACCTGTTTGGTGATGAGAACAACTTTTGAAACACAGATTAACTGAATTTGCTGTTTAAAACATCTAACTTGTTTTCAGGAACTCATCATTTCCTTTCTTTATTGAATTGCTTTTCTATTTGCCTGGTGCAACTTCATTAGCTACCTTGCATACTCTTATTGTTACAGTTGCAAAGCCATTGGTCGCTGATGGGAGTGCTAAGTCACACGAACTTTCTCTTGCTTATGATCAATATTCCCTCAAGAAACTTGAACCTCCGCTTGTTCTGCAGGAATTTGTTAATCATGGTAACTGCAATTCATTATTTTAATTGCACATTCCTTTTGTTTTTCTGGTTGCCAGAATCATGACATAACTCTGGATCTGCTTTTTTCTTCATGGTTATAGGCGGAGTTCTCTTCAAGGTTTATATAGTTGGGGAAGCTATAAAAGTGGTCAGACGTTTCTCTTTACCTGATGTCACTAAACAAGAGCTCTCAAAAACTGCTGGTGTATTCCGCTTTCCAAGGGTTTCTTGTGCTGCAGCTTCTGCAGATGATGCAGATTTGGACCCTTCCATCGGTGGTGAGTAGAATCCATGTCCATATTAGGGGTTGGGTTTATAATTTTGATGCTTGTTCTCAAAAATTGGTGACCAATGGTGTCCTGTGTCAAGATTTTGGCAAGGCTTTCTCAACATTGTCCTTTTTAATCTCTGCAGAGCTTCCTCCACGACCTCTACTTGAGAGACTTGCAAAGGAACTTCGTCGGCGATTGGTAATTCTAATTTCCCTGATTTCTGTGCTACATTACAAATTATCGCTCCCTGGATATCTGTGATATCTTAATCACTGTTTGTGTGATATGTAGGGTCTGCGACTGTTCAATCTGGATATTATCAGAGAACACGGCACCGGAGATCATTTTTATGTCATTGATATTAATTACTTTCCAGGCAAGAGAACACGCCATTTGTTTTAGATTGCAATTGCATGTCAGACAATTTTATCATTTCTTATTTAATAGCATGTTGAATAAAAAACTAAATTACACTTGGATTGGGTTTTACTACAGGGTATGGGAAAATGCCAGAGTATGAGCACATATTTACGGATTTCCTATTAAGCTTGGTGCAGAGCCAATGCAAGAAAAAGCCCTGTTAGAGAGCTTTAAGGCTTTCATGATGTTGAGAGAGTGGCAAAGTGTCGCATAATTATCATGTGGGTCTCAATAAGAGTATTAGCGAGATGTTACTCGGAGCTAGTCTCAGTACCTTGTATCATCTTCCTAGCAGCTGGACCAGTGGGAGTGCAAAATGCAGAACCTCGCAAACTCCCTGGCTTCTTCCCTAATTGCTGATTGTGATAGGATTTCTGATGGAAGTATCCGTGTTCTGTTCATCAAAAGACCAAACTTGGCTTGTTCATTTATTCCGACTGGCAGGGACATGAGTTGCTGGCGTATTCACGCAACCTCATATGATGTATACACTTTTCTTTCGAATTGTTAAATATCCAATCGAATTGTACACGGAAAATTACTAAATATGTTATTTCCTAATTTTGTTCTCAGCGTTTGAAATCCCAGAAATGATGTTGTAAATTGAACGGCCTTTTTCGTGCATATGTTTCAGGAAAGTTTAATTTGTAAAAGCAATGTTACGTTTTTATTTTAGTTTCGGAAACTTCTGTTATTAATTTACATATTGACAGCGAAGAAAAGCCAATTTCACATAAAACAGCAGCGAGGTTGTTTTCAACTTATAAAACTAAGTTCCACATACAAAATTATCTTAATTTCCCTTAATGGTCTATGCCAGTTATTTTCTGGATAACATCAATGTGGATATGTATGTTGCATGAGTTCTAATTATCCCCATTTGTTTCAATGGAGCCAAAATACACTAATCCCATTTATATATAATGTTTTTATCCCAAGTCGAATGCCAAATAAAATCCAAATCAATTTGTTTGGTTTAATATTAAGGAAAAAAAAAAATAATGATACAATCAATTGACGTAGTAGATGACACAATTAACATAACATAGAACACGTAGTGAACAAGCTTTACTGTCTCAAATCTCAACCTAATAAAATCAAGTAAACATTTCTCAACACACAATTCAAGTGAGAAAACATAATATCATAACACAAATAGAAGACACATACCACAAAAGCTCAAACAAAACCAATAAACAAGAAGCAATGACAAACAAGAAACTACCCACTTGCAAGTGGTGCCTGTAGCACAGGAGGAGCCTCAGACCCAGCAGGAGCACCCCCGCCATCGGTGGTATCAGAAAGCAGAGTCCAATCAGGAGGAAGAGGAGGGAGAGGAGCATAGACAGTGGGCTTGCGGTTGATGTCCCATGGTTGGGTCTTTCGAGGCCTAGTCTTGATGTGATGTGCCGTTGCCTTCTTCTGTGGCCTTGACGAGCACTCTATTGTCACCACCGCCAACCCACTCTTATTAATATGGCTTGTCTTGGTACCAAAATTCGAAACTACTGTGAGTTGAGTACCCAAGAATGAAGAGATTGACATGTTTTTCTCTTTTTCTTTGTTTCGACTGTTGTTTTCTTTTTATTTTTTTTTCCTTAAGAGAGAGTGGGGATGTGTTTCTTTAAGAGAAGGTCAAGTTGGGTGGAGACAGGTGGTGCTGCATTTCTCGTGGACCTTGCGGTTCAGATTGCAAACATTATCTTTGCGTTTTGTACGGTCATTTTTCCCGGTCTGTATGCTTCACTACGGCCCATTTTCTCCTAGCAATTGTAAAATTTTTGAGTGGTGATATTTCCACCCCTCTAAATCTGTATGTACAACCCAAAATATAATTATCTTAATTTATCCTTGATGAAAGCTGATGGCATCAGGTCTGGTGACGTTTGCGGTGACAAGTACCAAAAATGACCAATTAAATAACATAAAATATGTTTTTAACCTCTAACTTCTAAAAAATTCTATTTTAACATCTCAAACAAATAATTTGCATCTTATACTCAAAATACCCAAATTACCCCTAACTTAAAATTATAAAATTGCCACTATATTTCAATATTAAAAAAAAAAAAAATCGGAAACCAAAAGGAAAAACCCCTAGCTTATATTTGGAAACACAGGCCGACGTGGGTTCGCTTGAACAAACAAATGCCGATTCGGTTTATGTTTGAAAACGTAGACTGACATCAGTTCAAGTGGGCCAAAAAATTTCGATTCAACTTACGTTTTGAAATGTAGGCCGACATCGGTTAAAGTATATCAACATATGCCGATTTGGCTTACTATGGCCAACTTAGCTTGACGTCGGTTTATGTTTAGAATCATAGATCAACAGCAGTTTAAGTATATGAATAGAGGCCGATCAACTTCTTTTATCAATAATTATTTTAATTAATTTAATTTGATTTATTTATTTACGTTGTGTTTCTTTCTTGCAGATGTAATTCAATTATAAGCACTTGATACATAATGTTCCAAAAGGAATGACAGAGAGTATGTAATAACCAAAATCAATAAGTATAGACCCAATAGATGAGTTGTAGTTAGGGTCCAACATGGCAAGCCCAAGTATTGGATTGGTATCTAATCCAATCCAATTGAAGCACAAAAACCCATTATAATGCCCAGTCAATTTGACCAATTTAATATGAAGGTTGACCTATTTTAATCAGTGATTCATTGATTAAACATGAGGGTGAGGAACAAGGGAATGGATCCCTTAATCTTAGTAGCCGTTATAACTCGATAATAGTTCACTCGCTTGTAAAAGAGAAGCAACTAGTGAGGAGAATGAGACATTTGATTACTTATATCGTCATTCTGCTAAAATTTTTTCCGATACTCAAACTCTAACATTTTATATCGCATGACATACTTCAATCTAAACACTCAGCTTGCCCTCACTCATCGTACGCCAAGATCTCAATTTTTTGTCGTACACTCATTCTTTGTTTTCTTTTTTCTACATTCATTTATTATTCTAGCTTGAGCGTTGAAATACTTTTGATGAGCACCAACCTGGTGTCAAGATAACTTGTCTGTTTCGTTTGACTTTTTACAAGTTGCTAGATCCCAAAAGCTGATCGTAGGCTAAATCCCTACGTCGTTACCAACTATAGAATTGGCTATTACAGAGTATAACTCTTAATTCTTTTGCTGGTAAATGAGATTTTAACGGAATACTTATAGCTAATTGACATAAAAATATATTGTATTGGATGAGATGATTATCAAATACTTTATCTATCACATTTAGTTGTGTATGGTGTTTATCCCAATTAACATGCTAGTCAAGTTTGACATTAACATATTGCATCTTTAACATATCACTTTATGATATATATTAAAGAATCAAGAACTTTATAATAATTTATATAATTTTTTTTTATATGCTTATGTGTAAACTCGTGTTTTGAAATAATAAGGTATTATAATTTTTTTCTAATTCTTTAAAAATCGTTATTTTGAACTTTGTTAGACAATTTAATATTAAATAAAAACATTGTGTATTGACTACAAGATTAGTGATGGATGTTTGCGTATGTTTTCGACTGTTTGTGGTTGAGACAGAGAGAGGGAGCTTGGTGGGGGCCAAGAGAAAAAAAGTTCTCCTTAAAAAATTGCAAATTGTTGTTGAAAAAGTTGTGATTCTTGCACTTCACTTTCTTTTTTTTTTTTACAATAATTAAAAGATTCACTGGACGCAAGCTAGAAACATACCATCACCTGGAGACCTCTACCGAGGATGATGAACAAAAAAATTGATTTTAAAATAATGAATAAACATGAATTTTACAAATTTTTTTAAGCAAAAAATTTGGTGATAGATGCTAATAATAATAATTCAATAACTAAATTAATAAAATCATATCTTACATTATATAAAAATTAATTGATCACTTTTGATTCGTAAATTTTTTATCACTTGATCTTTCTTGTTACGACTTTTCATCAAAAATCTGTATGTGAACATAATTTCACTGTCATTTTTCTTTTCTCAAAAGAATACATATAACAAAAGCAAACAGTAAAAGCAACAATCTAGAGATGATTTGACTAACCCTCTTATTTCCTTGATAGTTTTTAGACAACCCTAAACATTTTAAGTTTTGTTGTTTTCTTATGCATGTTGAATGGCTGAGGTAAGAAAAATTCATTTTAAGTCAAAGTCTTGATTCTTAATATAGGATACCTTTTTATATTAATCAATTTTATGTTTTTTAATTTAATAAAAAAATAATTTTTTTCATTAAATAAAATATTTAATTTGAAGTTTTTTAATTTAATAACGGAAAAAATTACATCGTTAATTAGAAATTCAATTTGAATTAAGTTTTTTAATTCAATGAAAAAATAATTTACTTCATTAATTATAATATTAATTCAAAATTTTCTTTTATTTAATGAATAAATAACTTACTTCATTAATCAAAATATTAAGTTTTAAGTTTTCTTGCTTTAGCGAATAAACAACTTACTTCATTAATCAAACTATTTAAACTTAATTTTCTTACATTAATGAAGAAACAATTTTCTTCGTTAACTTGACTTCGACTTTTTAAATCTCATTGCTATAAAATAAATAACTATTTTATATAACAACATGTATTTGAGCTAATAACTTCTTTAGATGAATAATTAAATAATTCATAATTATTAATTAAATAATCATTAATTTAAATAATCAACATTATTTAAATATTATATGAACATAACGATGTTACATGTGTAACATATATAATTGGATGTTCCAATTATATTCTTCTTTTCTCATTTTTTATAGTGAGTACAAGTTAGCAATGAGACCTGTAACACCCTTACCCCAAATTCCCGTCTGTACGAGGATCGAGGCGTGGGATGTTATTCTTTTTCTTATTTCAAAATTTCTTTTATAAAAAAAATTATCGTTTTCAAAAACTCTTATTATACATTAACGAAATTTCAACAGAGTTTTCTCTATTTTTCTGAAAATCCAAATTTAAACCTGTAGAGAAAACACACTTCTAAATCAATTCATTTTCTCAACTTTCGATTTCGGACCTCTCGTCCGTTTCCAATTCACTCCAACACACAAACATTTAACAATAAATATTTCTTTTAACATTTAAAGATTTTATAAAAATAATACCATATAAAATCTTTCTCAGTGGATAATTTACAGAAGTTATTACAAGTGATAAACGTTAAATCCACACAACATGATTGTGGCCAAAATAGGATATTCCTACAACACAAAAATGATGATTACCAAACTGATGAGGGCAGATGTGACTTGAGGGAAACTGCAGCTATTTTGTCTTTGTCTTTGCTTCAAGCCCTATTCAACTACCTACGCGCGGTAAATCCAACGCGCTAAGTCTTTCGACTTAGTGGGTGTACTCATATAATATTGAAATCATAATTATTTTCAAAATACAAGCATAAATTAAAACAATATGCACGATCATAATTTATTTATCAATAAAACACACGGTACCCAATTTCACAAAATAAATCATAATTCTGTGACTTTCCAATATATTTTTATTGCAAGCACAATCACAATCTAATTCTCACAAATTCCATTATCAAATAAATTCACAAGATTTTCTTTATTCACTTTATTTTAGCCCTTCGTAAAGTCTATCACGATACCATGGATCGGTAACGGGTTTACTGGCATCAGCCAGACTAAACGGCAACCCCGACAACGGCCGCTCGGTGTCTATCCACCGGGTCGCATATCACAATCTGTTTTCGTTTCAGGACCGGGCATTCGGTGCCTCTCACAGTCCGTCATACAACGTCTATAAGCAATCATAACGGTGCAGTATTGCTAAAAATCACCCTATTGGCTAGCCAACTACCAATCCCCACCTACCGGTGATTAGTTTTACTTGGGCCTTTTAAATTTTTCAAAAATACAGAATTTAACAAGACTTTAATCTAGGGGTGGGCATTACCATGTTCGGGTCGGTTCCTATTGGAACCGACCCGAACATGATAAATTCACGGATCACCACTTTTGGGTCCAAACATGGTCCGATGAAGGAGAGGAACCGACCCGAACCGAACACCTAGTGTTCGGTTCGGTTCGGTTCGGTTTCCATGTTTGGGCCCAAATTTGGGCTTCATTTTTTGGGCCAAAATATGTGGGGTTTTAGTTCAATTGCCTTTTGTTCACAGTGTCTCAATCTATTTTCTAAGAGTTACTTGACAGTCAAGTTTTCAAACTTAGCATCTACAGCAGCAAGTTAGCTTCAGACCAGACTTCTCATCTCCAATATTTGGAATACAAAGAAAACTAATCTAGAAAAAATTCTGCATTAAATTTTCATGACATTTTTGAGAAATTTCCATTACAAGCGTGAAAGTAACTTATAACTATCATCTCATTGGTAATCAACTTATCAAGGAAACACTAAATTGAACAAAAAACGGAGAGGATGGTGACAAATTACGACAAAAGCATACAGTCTGAGGAGTATGGTATTAAAGCAGAGCACAAAAAACATCTATCAAAGTGTCAGTTTACTTAAACTGAACAAAAAGTGGAATTAAATTCGGAATTTGGATCTGAAAACTTACTTTACTATTTTTTTGGTAATTCAATCAACTTAATATAAGGAAATGACAAAAGAGTTGGAGGACTAGCTGCTAATTTACTTTCAAATAACAAATATAATTATACCTGAGAGCACGTACTGGCAATCTGGTGTAAAAGTTGCCTCTATTGTTGAATTTGGAGATGGCTCCAAAGTAAACCCACAGCGCTGCACAGGGTAAAGTTACAGAACTAATTACTAAGGCCATATCCTATACGTAACAAGTTATTAAATAATGAAACAGAAGCTGTACGTGTACAAATAATACTCCACACAACAACAGAAAGCCTACAAATACTTCTCATAAGAACCCTAAACTAAAACAAACATTTTCCACATGAGAGAGACTGACTAAAATACTGAAATTGAAATAGATCTGAAACATTTAAACTGAAACAGATCTGAAATATATAAAAGATTGATCAGTACCAAGCTGGTGATGGCCACTGCAAGAAGAGCTGACCGGTACTTATGCTTCACGGCCAAGGCTTCACGGACCACGAGCTGGTGATGACGAGTTGATGACTGCGAGAAGAGCTGACGTGAATCACGGTGACGCCGACGAGGAACAGAGATTGACAGCCACGACTACGGCGAGTACTCCACGGCGGCGATAGAGGCGATAAATGAAAGATGAGAGATGGGAGGGGCTTCACCGCGACGATGCCGACGAGGAGAAGCTCGGCCACGGTCACGGCGAGAAGAGGGTGATGGCGTCGAAAACGGTTAGAGCTTTAGAGGTGACAGACAGCGTCGACAGCAACGCTTGGAGATGACTCACGGTGACGACGGGGCCACGGCAACGGCAACAGCGACGAAAGGTGACGGCCGGCGAACGATGTGAGGAAGAAGGGGGATACGGTGCGGTGCGGTGCGGTGCGGTGCGGCGCGGCGCAGTAACCAGGAACAGATCGGGTGGACAAAATGTTAGCTAGGGTTCCAGATTTGTGTGTGACATTATATAGGGATAAGCGAAATTACGCTTGTACCCCTGTTTCACGGGTCGATTCGGTTTTGACCCTATAGAACCGAACCGAACTATCAAACACCATGTTTTTCATTTTGATAACCCGAACATCTTCCTCTTTAACATAGAATCCGACCCGAACACCCACAAATCGGATCGGATCGGGTCGATCGGGTCGGTTTCATGTTTTGGTGCCCACCCCTACTTTAATCACATAAACATTTTATTTCATATTTAAATCTGTTCTTCCAGATTCTTCGGGGTACCACTCGTGATCATTTCAAATGACCATTTCGCCTCTAATCTCATTATCACATCTTAATAAAATTATTATCTCATTTCTCTTATTTTTGGGACGATCCCAAAATAGGATATTCTCAAAATTTTCATTCCAAATCTTAAATTCATCAAATATACTATCAACACATCTCATAATTAACACATCTCAAGGCAAACAAAATGACGAAAATACCCTTATAATAATTTATACATCAATTTTGACTATAGGGGATTTTAATTGCGAAAATTGTTTCGAAATAATTTTTCTTCAAATAATTTCATCAAATAACATATAATTAATACCCAAAACAATTTAATATCTCAAACAAACAATTAAATCAACTATCACAATAATAAATATATATTAAAATTCGGAATTAATAAGCAAAATTTTTAAAAATATGAGTACACCAACCTTTGGGCTTTCTACTAGCCTCTAACAGCTCTCAATTGATCCCTAAAATCTTTAATTGAAATTTCTGGGATCAGAATCGCGTATTTCTCTACCTGGGGTTTGAAAAATTAAAGAAAATCATGCTTGAGAGGTGATTAAGCTATCATATAATGTTATTGATGCTTCCTAAATATTCTAGCATGCTTCTACATGAATTTCTACACGATTTGAGCTCTCAATGGGATAAAAAAATTAACTTACCCGAATTTCACTTCACTGATAATTTTTCAAGTCTAGATTTAGACACCCAATAGCTTGAATGAGGTTAGATCTAGGTGTTCTGGCTAAGAAATGGGTTAAAAAGGGTTATTAAAGTAAAAGAAATAAAGAAAATAGAAAATAAAATTAAAAAAAACAAAAATTCACACCAGAGAACGCAGCCGGCTGAGGAGAGAAGAAAATGAATAATGCCGGTCACTATGCTTATCTTTTTATATAATTTTTTTATGTCAAATTACAATTTAGTCCCTAAAAAATTTAAAATGTTAAATCGACCCCTAAACTTTTTAAAATTCTCATTTAAACCCCTCGAATAATAAATATTCCTAACTTGATATTTTCTTTCATTTCTTATTCCATCTTAACCCCAAGATCAACTACTTTATTACCTTTATGCCACTCATTGAATTTTTATTTTAATCCCACTTAAAAATAAAATTTGGGACGTTACAAGACCAAATGGACTTATAATTTTAAGCTCCAATGATATCAAAATTATTAATAAAATCTTTTTAATTAAATAATTCACTATTATTAATTTTAGAGTTACTGCACTAAAAACCTAAAGTTGCAATATCAAAATTGTAGATGTTTTATATAATATGAAATCTTCAATGTCCATCAATCTAATCATTGCATATGATTCGATCCTCTACAAATAGTTCACAATTAGAGTTAAATCATAAATTCCATTATACCTCTCTAATTATATTATGTTCCTATAAGTATCATTATTTTTCTAATGAACAATATATCCATTACAACTTATGAATTTATCTTTCTGTTTTCTCATAAATATAAAATTGAGTACTCTTATTGTTTAAGATCTGAATCAATATTTAAGGGAACTACTCATCTACTTCAAACAAAAATGAGTGGTTTCCATTATTATGCAGAATGTTCTCATCTATTTATTAAATCATATCTTCAAAATACGAAATTTATTAATCGTAAACATATAAGTAAATCAAAAGACATGACACAATAGATAAGGGTTCATAATACACTCGAGATTAAGATCAATCTATATATAATCATCAGGGTGATAAACAAGAATTTCTTTGTTTAGCGGATATTAACAAGAAATTCATCTTTATCATGATATGGTATGGTCAATTATAAACTCTATTATATAAGGTGTCTCTATTTCCATATCACCACATGAACGACCCTGAATAAAATCATCGTATCAAATACGAAATAGATCATAGTTGTAGATTTATCACAAATAAAGTACCCAATTTTATTTACTTTTTACGGACTCTTTAAATTATCGATATTAAACTAAATCATTTTATTTATAACTTTTATATACTTAGTTTGAGACTATATAGATAATCATGATGTTACATGACATTCGTATCAAGTAAACATTATATAAATGTATGTAGATTGAATAAAACAAAATATATTTTATTTATTATTTATTTGAACGTTTACAAATTTCAAATTCTTAAGGCAAAAACTCTAACATATGAGGTGAGAGAGACTATATTATGGGCCAAACGATTTCCACTTTTAGAAATAGCCTAACAATTAACAACTTTGATCTTATTACACAAAGCCTCAATATGATAATATCATTAGGAAGTGTCGACGTTTCGAATTAGCCGACTCGGTTCGTGTAGGTCCAAATTGCAGATATCAGATAAACTAGACGAATGTATACGAGAAAATAAAAAATAAAAAAAAAGGTAGAAGAAAAACAAAGGACACCTAAAATTTTTAAGCGGTTTGGCTTAACACTTCGCCTACATCCATTATTTCTCACTATTTTTCAAGGTGTAAGCAACACTCCTTTTTTTCTCTTCCTCCTTCACAATGAGGATTTTCCCTTATTTGTAGGAGGAGAGATGCTACAGTGATGTCTAATAAGTTAAAATATAATAATCATTACAGTTAATGCTTTAGGGTTGCATTTAATGTGTCTGAATTGCATTTAATGCTCCTGACAGTTGTCAATGCATGTTATTTAAGCGGCTAATCCAAGTGATTAGCTTAAGTGAACTAAATAAGATCTTCGTAATTCAAGTTGTAATTTTTTACGGAGTTGACATGTACGGCACGTCTTGAACTGTAATTGGCTTGACGGTTTTGGTTGTTTGTTTGACTGGCGACATGCAAGCTATAGTGTTCGTCAGCTCATCACACGAGTTGGAACGTCCGAGGTTCGATTTTGTTGTGGCTTTATGGACTGATTATGTTGTTTGATTCTACGATCTGGCTATCTAGCGATCTGAGGGTCTGATGAACTGGATTCTTGTGCGATCTGTACATTCGATAAACTAGACCTCTCGGCGGGCTGTACCTTAGTTGAATGTGCAGTCTTTTCTCGAGGGGTCTTGATCTTAGACTTCTACTTATCTTGGACTTTTATCAACAGTATTGAACTTTTACTGGCTCATTTAGAGTGTCTTAAAAGTACCTATAACAGGAAGAATGATATCATCTCCGCACTGAAAAACGTAGGAGTTAATATCTTTAGCAGCATTCACAACATCTACTTCCACGAACTAAACCTACAAATTCAAACTTTGGACAAAATAGGTCCTTCTCTAAAAGCCATCAGCTCTCCAATTTTAGGGGAGAAAAGGCCTTTAACAGGCTTGGAGACAGCAGCCATTAGAGTGCTCTGATGGTCCTTAATTGCCACTCCAATACCAACAGAGCACAAACCTGAACGAACAGCCACATCCGAGTTGAGCTTCAAGTAACTTGGTGGAGGAGGACTCCAGTAGGGATGGCTACCCGAAGGTGGTATACAAGCATAGGAGACAAAGTTGCTTCAGTGGACTGGAATCCATCCAATTGCCCCAAAGCCCAGCTAATTTCTTTTGATGCAATCCTTACTCTCGTCTCGTGAATCCCTGCGTTTCTACTGAACCATAAACACCAAAGAATCACACAAACTTTGGCTAGGGTCTACCGGTTAGAGCTTTTCCACACATCAATAAATACCTCTACTAGAGAATGAGGCTGGAAATTGAGGATCAAATTCCCTCAATCAAAATTGCTCCAAGTTTGTTGGACTAACTTGGACACCAGGACACCACAAAATAGCGTGGCCAGTAATATCCAAAACTGAAATACACCCAGGGCAGTAGCCATCTTTTGAAATTTTCCTTTTCAAAAGGTTGACCTTAACTAAAAGGGCATTCCTGCAAGCTTTCTATATAAATATTTTAACATTAGGCTGGATGTAGACTGTGTTCCACCAGCTTTGCCTGTTAGTACTCGACGAAGGAGAAACAGAAAATTTCAAATCCATCGCAACTCGGCATCCACTTTTCACTATGTAGATACCCTTTTTATCATAATTCCACCTTCAGAAGTCCTGAACCTCCCTTACATCGATAGGAATAGCAAGGATTGCCTCACGGTCGACAGGAAGGAAAAAACGGTTGCTTGCCAGTGTGTTCCAACAATAATTCTCTGAGTCGATAAAATATGCTACCCGCACACTCTAAGCAATGCAAGGGGAAACCAGTTTGAATGATGTTGGTCTTAGCAACCAAGGGTCTACAAAAGCGTTAATACACCTCCCATTACCAACCTACAACCGCAGCCTTTTGATAAGCAATTCTTTCTCCCACATATATGGCGTGAAGCCAGGAGAAAATCACCTTTAGGAAAATACTTGGCCTTCAATAGCCTAGCTGCCAAGGAATCCGAGGCTGTCAGCAGCCTCCAAGCTAGTTTAGCAAGGAGAGCCTACTAATACAAAAGCCTTGCTTCATTCTCAAGTGTGTTGTTCTAGTACATGGTCCTCCAGACAAAATTTGTATATATTGTATGATACAATGTGGATAATCAAATAAGTAATACTTGATAGTTGATACATAGTATAATTTATATATACTCAAATACATTTTGAAGCTTTCTTTTACAATATTGTCAGTATCTTAAAGCCAAAGTTAAACACAACAATAAATATCATGGATTTGAGCTTTAAGAGTACCCAACCAAAACCATGAATTGGAGTGGAAGTACCTTTACTTTGGTCATGCAATAATAATTTAATAAATTGTTAATTAATAATATACTCCAAGGAGAAAGAAATGACATAAGAATGACATTGGTGATGTCAAAGTGTGGGGGATGCGGATGCGGATCATTGAATAATGTCGGGTCGCGTAAATCTAACACCCTCTTTTGGGTACCAAATCGATCTTCTCCCGCCACGTGTCATATCCAGCTGCCCCCATCATCACTGCCCGTTGATTTCAATACTTTGCAAAACCATTTGCATATACTACCTCTGCCCCCACACATCTCACGGTCACAATTCACAAATCATCCGCGCGCGCACAATATCCCTCGTCATCCAAACTGGGACCCACTCTTTTGCAGTTTATATCCACAACGCACCGCCCACGTGTGGAGATACACTGCACAAACGACTTCCTCTCCCTGTTTTAAACAGAAAGGGCAATTTCGTCATAAAACAAATTAAAAAAGTGGACCCCGATGAAGTCAGATGAGGCTAGATCGAGAAAAACTTAAAAATTAAAAAAAAAAAAAAAGAGTGAGGGAGTGAGGGACCTCAGATACCTTCAAGCTCGGGTCGGTCTGGCAAATAGGAAAAAAAAACACGCCAGGCTGTAACCAGCTGTACTCCATAATCAACGTGTTCCGTTTTTGCCCACTTTGAAACTCTTCGTCTCTCAGTTTGTTTGGTTTCGTTTTAACTGCAATAAGAAGAGATAGAGAAGCAAAACGAAACCATCCAGAGCCCAGAAAACATGAAAAAACCACTACCTATGTCTCTGCTAATGTCAATACAACCCATCTCGTATCCCCTTGTTTTATGCTCTCTTCTTCTTCCTGCTATTCCCACTCTCTCTTTAACTTGACCCACAACTCTCTCTGTCTCTGTTAGTTTGGTTTTCTTTTTCGAAGTAACACACACACAGTCCAAGCTCTCTAGCCATGGATCCGTGCCAGTTCGTGCGCCTCACAGTAGGCAATCTGGGTCTCAAAATACCAGTAGCAGCGAAACCGGCGCGGTCCGTCGTGCACCCTTCGTCGTCTCCCTGTTTTTGCAAAATCAAGCTGAAAGGTTTCCCTGTCCAAACCAGCGTCGTCCCGTTCGTTCCGCCGGAGAATCCGTCCCCCGACAACCAGCTCCATGCAGTGGCGGCGACTTTCCACCTCAGCAAGTCGGATCTGGAGAAGCTGGCGGCGAAGTCGATCTTCGCGGCGAAGATATGCCTGAAAATCTCAATCTACACCGGGCGGCGAGGCACGACCTGCGGCGTCAACTCCGGGAAGCTTTTGGGGAAGGTGTCGGTGCCGTTGGATCTGGTGGGGGCCGAATCCAAGCCCTCCGTCTTCCACAATGGGTGGATTAGCATAGGCAAAGACACGAAAGGCTCGTCTTCTCAGTTTCACCTGAATGTCAAGGCCGAACCCGATCCAAGATTCGTTTTCCAGTTCGACGGCGAGCCCGAATGCAGCCCACAAGTGTTCCAGATCCAAGGCAACATCAAGCAGCCCGTTTTCACTTGCAAGTTCAGTTTTAGAAACATTGGTGACCGCAATCAGAGGTCAAGGTTAGCTTCGTAATCTCACAGAAAAATATAATAAGGGTTCGGTTTTACTATAATTTTGAATGCCTGGAGTAAAGTTCACTAAACTGTACCGTACGGTAAAGTTGGTGTTTTTAATCGCTTTGGTTTCCTATTTAATTCGACTTGTTTGACCTTTTCTCTTTTTGGTTACAAATATCATAGCTTTTAAGATTTTCTTGCTTTTTTTTGTGTTACTTTATCAGTTGGTTGATTAATTTGTTTTTGCAATGTCTGGCAGGTCGTTGCAGTCGGAGTCAAGTGGTTCGAGGAGCTGGTTGAGTTCATTTGGCAGTGAAAGAGAGCGACCTGGAAAAGAAAGAAAGGGATGGTCCATCACTGTCCACGATTTGTCCGGCTCACCTGTCGCTGCCGCCTCTATGGTCACTCCATTTGTAGCCTCTCCCGGCTCTGACCGGGTGAGCCGGTCCAACCCTGGCTCCTGGCTCATTCTCCGTCCAGGAGATGATACTTGGAAGCCCTGGGGTCGACTCGAAGCCTGGCGCGAGCGTGGCGCCTCCGACGGCCTCGGCTACCGGTTCGAGCTTATTCCGGACTCGGCTGCGGCTCGCATTGTATTAGCTGAATCAACTTTAAGTTCGAGCAAAGGCGGGAAATTTTGTATCGAATTGGGGTCGAATGGGAGTAATGGAGGGAGAGGGACGCCGTCGTGTAGCCCGCGGAGCAGTGGAGACTACGGGTACGGGTTATGGCCGTATTGCATGTACAGAGGGTTTGTGATGTCGGCTAGAGTGGAAGGAGAGGGAAAATGCAGCAAACCTAACGTGGAAGTGAGTGTGCAGCACGTGAACTGCACCGAGGACGCGGCCGCTTTTGTTGCTCTTGCTGCTGCCATTGATTTGAGCATGGATGCTTGCAGGCTTTTCTCTCAACGGCTCAGGAAAGAACTGTGTCCTAACGAGGACCTGCTTGGCTGATGGTTCTCCGGGGAAAACGGCGCCGTTTTTGTATTTTTGTTTTTAGATTTAATTTTTCGTTTTATTATTATTTTTTTTTTTAATTTTTGGTGTGAGGGGCATTGACTAACAAACAAATCCGTAGACTCTGTATAGCGGCGAGGGAGAGAGAGATCACTAGACAGGCACGCTCTGTTTTTAGTTGTGTGGCTTGTGTGTTTTTTTTTTTTTCAATTTGAAAATATTTTAGTTGCTGACTTAGATGATGGTTAATATATTTTTTCTTTTATAAAGTTGGCAATTGTGTAATGATTTTGATTAGTTGGAATGTGATTAAGTTTGTCAACTGTAGGTTGGCATTTGGTTACTCTCGCTCTTCTTCCAATTAATTAGAATAGCCTTTGTTTGAAGTGTGTAAATTAATGAAAAGTAAATATAGAATGGAGGAGTTGTTCGGGGCAAGTGATGTGCGTTACTGGTGTGTTAAGGTTATTATTATTATTATTTTAAATAGTTGTTGCAGAAGGAGAAAATGACGATGATAGCTGTAATCCAAATTCATAAAGGCTTACCTAAAATACATACACTCTGCACAAAATCATGGTTTGTTATGACTTGATTGGAAGCCTAGTGCCATTAATTATGGTTGCCCAACTGTTTTAATAATGGATTAAAGTGACTCGTGGCCAAACCGGCTCCTTCGCTCACACGTGGGAAAGGAAAATTGAATTTAATGAAGAGTGTGAGGCAATGAAGTAGAGGTGGTAATAGGACACGGGTTTGGTGCTGCATAGCGGGTGTTGCACATGGGTTCGTCCCAGTTTCTGTTGCCAATGGGACCATGAGTCCATGACCATAAGATGACCGCAACCACTGACCATCTTCTGTTCCAAACAAGCGAGATAAAAACAAAGGATCCAGTCAAATGAGTCGCGGGTAGTGGAGGCATCTAATTACGGCAAAGACTGAATAACATTGCAAAAGATAACAGTTGAACATCAGTTGTCTCGTAATATAATGTTGATTCGGTCTTAAACTGGTGCATCCATCGGACATCGAGAATGATTGGTCAAGTTCACGTCTCTGCCACTGCATCTTATTTCGAAAACAGAACAACAAATTAAATTAATAAATAAATAAACAACCGGCTGCCGGTGTCATTGGAATGTGTAGTGTGAGGGATGTGGTGGATGGTGAGTGCCCAACCTGTGCCAGCCTGAGCGGCTCAGCATCACATGACGTTGGTTAAATGTGGTAGGAGTACGATTGCAGGTTCTAGGACCAAAACCCAAGTAGAATAGGGGCTTGTGCTATGTCTGCCAACCGGTCAGCTAGGTTAGCTACCTAGCTAGGGTTACTAATTGCTACCCCAAATTTGCTATGGCCCACCCACATGTATAGTAGCAGCAACCTTAGACATGCGAAAGAGATTTTGTATATTTATACCGTAGTTGCCAAGTTTGTAATATTATGGACCAACAGCAATGACACCAAGACTCCCAAATTAATGATAAATTTAGATGTGTTGTGTCAATAATATATGCTTTAGAAAGTACATAAAAATATAAACGAAGGTAATTTGTAGATGGAATGAGGTCCGGGCAACCACGGGTGTGAGAGAGTGCAGTTGGTGTGCATGATTTTGATTTTGCTGTGGAATGGTTTGTAATGGTTTGGTTTGTAGTGGTTTATAAAGGGAATCTAGGCTTTGTTTTTTGGGGTCTCTAGGATTAGATTGTGTAAGGTAGGATTAAGTTTGGCATGATATGGAACATGGGCTGATAGCTTTTGACTTTTTAAGTTAAAGTTTTTAAATTCTATTGTTTTCGATGTCAATTTTATGTAAATTTGTTCCTTTTTATTTCAATTAAATGTGTAGGCATCATTTTACGTTTAAGCAAGCCAATTTAACAATAATTTTGTTTATTTAAAGAATGAGAAATAATTCATATTTTAATGTCTCTTAACCTATTTTAATAATTATTGTTTAGTTAACATTGTGTCTTGGACTCGTGGTCCTCACGTATCCAGTCTGGAATCTGGACCAAGAAATTGTAAATATTACCATTGTTCAATTCACATTGATTAAAAAAGTCAAAGTTGATCTTTCCCAAAAAAAAAAAAGTGAGGTTGATAAATGTAAATGACTATCTATATGCAATACCTGTCACAATTTGTTGAGTCATATTCATAGGCTTCATTTGAAAGAAATTTCTAAGAATGCATAGTGAGGAAAATGAAATCAGCAAGCCTATATAAACACTTTTTGATGAAGAAGATTGACGTCACATGTGTTCTTTTTTAAGTGTCATCATTCAAGAGAAACAGAGGCCTACAGGGAGTGTTGTTTCCTGGAAAATTCTTCCCGATTCAACAGTTTGTCCAGGTACATATATAGGAAGCAACCCTAGAAAAAACACACACTACAATTTCGGACCCATTGATATGCCCCATTCGATAATATAATTTTTTTTAAAAAAAAATTAAAAAAGCTGAGAAAACATTTGATTTGATTTTTTAAATTTAACAATATATTTTAAAATTTATATTCGAAGATTCAAATAACGGTTTCTGCTAGGTGCCCCGATAAAGTGTAATTGAATATGACACATGGTGACAGAACCCACGATGTGCAAGCTGTATATTATGCTACCAAAAAAAAAAAAAGCTGTATATTAGTTAAAAAGTGAAAAAAAAACAAATGCGGGCTTTGGATAATTGAAAAGAAATAGTTTCTGAGAGAGAGCAGTAAAATGAAGCCAAAATAGCAGGTCCTCGTTCAGTCTTCTGATCATTTCCAGCTGTGCGTATCATTTATTTGCATTCAAAAGTTGGCCAGGGAAATTAAAAGCAAATCTTAAACGCATCACTAGAGCGCAAGAATCCAACTGTTGATGACACGTCCTTGCTCTTTTCATGCTTTCGAAGAATAGACAGGATTTGCTGACTAGGATATCATATTCTTCAATCAAAAGGGTTGCTAATTTTTTTTTCTCTAAGAAGGAGGATCAATAGATTCAATACTCTCTAGATTTTTTTTTTTTTTAAATAATCTAGATTGTAATATTCGTTGAAAAATATTTCTAATTACTGCAACAATGGATCATAAATTTAGTAAATAAATTTATCAGTAATAAAATGAAATTAGAGTCCTCTTTATATATATATATATTAACGGTACACGGAAGTTAATGGTATTTACACTAATTTCCTTGAGGTTTAGTATAAAAATAAAATAATTAAACATCTTTAAAAAAAAAAAGGAATAATTGTAAAATACCCCTATTTTGTGTAATATTGCATGGAGATGCAAAATATGTTCAAAATATGCCCCTTTTTTGACTAATAGTCGCCTTAACTTTTGAGGATAAATGACCAAAATGATTTTACATCACTTATTTTAGAACCACACCAAAAATTCACTCCACACCCAATTTTTAATAAAATTCATCATTATTAAATATTAATGAGTAAATTACTGTTAAGAACAAAGTAATGTATTTTTTTTAAAAAAAAGAGTTACCTATTGTAGATAATAAAACATTCATTCTTTTAAACTTTTATCTAACACCTTATATTCATCATTAAAAAAAAGAAAGAAAGAAAGAAAGAAAGAAAAGCTTACCCACCATTTATAGTAAAGGAATTTCATAATTTATAATTTCTAAAAGATTGATCTATTGTTTTCTTGGTAGAGAAGTGTACAAAGAAAAAAAGTAATTCTCATAAGAATCCTTAGAACTATAATGTTTTTATCATATCTCAGGTAACACACATATTTTTCGTTTAATTTTTCAAAGTCTTGGATTATTTTAAGATCATTATTCTATATTTTGTTTTATTTAGTAACTTTTGTTATGTTATGATTAAAGTTATAAGTACGAATATAGTACATTTTTCTATCATGAGATTTTTATTTTTAATAAGATGAAAGAAGATCAATTTTTCAATTTTACAAAGACGATTCCAAAGTTGGTAGAGTTTATATCATAAAATAGACTATTGCACCCTCAATTATCAAGATCAACTTCTTATTGGTAACTTACAATTAGTTTTGATGATTCTCTTCATGCAAATCATAGAAGTAAATCAAAGACAAGTTGACTCATACGAGAGGAAAAGAAAATAACCAACTAAAGGGTAATTTTGGGATTACATAAGTTGTACAAAGTAAAATATTTTATTTTTAATTTTAATGATGGTGTACAAAGTAGATGGGTGCAAAAAGAAATTTTTTGGGTGGCACTTTTCCATGAGGGGAGGTCACCCTCCTGGAGAAATCTATAAATCTCCGAAGAAAAGATTTTATCTTCTTATTTTTTTAAAGAAAATTGTTATTTCTTGACTTTAATTCTCGTGCATTTTTGGTACTTTATTATTGTTATTTTTTAATTTGAATGCAAATAAAGTGAACAAAATGGTGGTGATGTTGGGAACTTTAACGGTTAGGTGGTGGAGTCTTATTTGCAAGTAGAATGAATTTGTTGTGTTAATGAATAAATTTTCTAGATTGAACGAAAGTCTAAGGGGTCGTTTGTTTTTTTATCTGAAGACTGAACAGTGCTGCTGAAGACTGAAAGCTGAATAGTGACTGAAATCTGAAATCTGATTGACATGTTTGTTTTTCTTTTCTTACCTTTGAATGTATAATAATTTTGTTTGTTTTTTAAAGTTAAAATTATCTGATTACTAGTAATTTGACATTTATATCCTTTTACTATTAGTTATTGTGTAATTTTATTTAATATGATACAAACAATTGTAATAAATTATTTAACAAATATTAAAACATTTATATATAATATTTTTATTCATAATTAAAATAAGATTAATTATTATAGTAAAATCAATTAAGTTTATATGTTCAAATAAAAATAAACAAAATAATCTTAAATTGAATTACTATTATAACAAAAGTTGAAATTGTAACTTATATATATAGTATTTTTATTCATAATTAAAATAAGATTAATTAAAACAGTAGAGTCAATTAATTTTATATATTCAAATAAAAATAAATAAAATGATTTTAAATTAAATTACTATTACAACGAAAATTGAAATTGTAAAGTAATATATCTTTTCTGATATAATTAAATAAAAATAGTCAAATATTTAAAAAAATTGATTTGTAATTTGGTCTCTGAGTTATTGCATTAACATTTTATCAATAAAGATTCTTACCAGAATTTAATTAGAAAAATATAGTAATCCAGCTATAAAAAAAAAAAATTGATGTTAAGATGTTTAGAGTTTTTATTTTTCAATGTTATTTATTAAAGTATTAAAAGAAATTTTTATAATATAAAACTAAAACAAACTTGGAAACATATTATTTTAGGAAGGATAAACTTGGAATAATATATTTATAAATGATTTTGTATTAAGTGATAAGTCAAAAAATGTTACTTTTTTTTTTAAGTGGTTTTTGGGTGATTTTAAGTGATTTGACCACTTAAAAAAACAAACAAAAATCTCTTAATTAACCAAATTAAGCACCATTAAGTGTTAAGTGCAAAAAACAAACAACCCCTAAATGTTGGTGGTGATATTAATTGCCATTTTAGACCTCTGAAATTTTTTATGCTTTATGATTTAATAGATTTATATTAAAGAAGTATTTGGAATAATTTCATAGTTTTAAATAATTTTAATTATTTATGATCGTGTAAAAGACATTTATAATCCTGAACAAATAATTGAACTGTCACGTTAATCAAACGACGATCAGAGGGATTTGTGTGCTGTTGGCCTACTCTGCTGCTCAGCGCTATACCGCATGAAGTTAGGAGTTCAATTATCCCCTAAAAGCAAAAATATTAAAATTAAAAAAAAAAAGAAGGGCAAAATGGACAGGATCGTACGAAAGGTCAATAACAGATGAAAATACGAAGTGACCGTGGCGCACACAGAGACAACAGTGACTAGTGAGAAGCAAAATGAAGCTGTTGGGATGGTGGTTGATGCTGGTGGGTACGCTTCGGTTGGCGTCTGTTTGGTTCGGTTTCTTCGACCTTTGGGCTCTCAGACGTGCTGTCTTCTCCAGAACAACCAGTAAGCTCCACTCTTCCTCGAATCTACAACACGTTTCATTTTTTATTTTTGTAGTAGCATCATCTCTTTAATACTCACTCCCCGAAGTTGTATTAATTCGGGGACATGGTGCTGGTTTTGTGGGGTTTTGTATCTAAATCCAGCTACTGACTTACGTCATAGTATTATTGTTTGAGTGGAGATCCCCAAGTTTTGAAATTTTAAGATGGACACTGTGAAAATGTTAACCATCTTGTGATCAGTTCTTGAGTATTGAAATTAGGTGTATAGTTCAATTGAATGTTGATTTTCGGGGTTTAGTAAATTAACAATGGAAGAGATTTGACATGATAAGATTGTATATTGAGTGCAGTGCAACTGCATTTTTCAGATTTTGTTAATTAGACTTGTGAAAGTTATTAAAAATGGTATTTGGTCCCTTGTTCCTGCTTTGCTTTTTCAATCGCTTTCAAATTGGACAATGCTTGCAATAGATTCTGATCTATGTTTATGGTTGAGCATTTGTTTTTTACATGGAGTCATGGTTGGAGAAATGAGGTGGGTATGGGAGTTCAATATGTGCTTAGTTTATGTGGCAAAACAAATAAAGATGCATAATATTTGATTTTGAATAGAATAATTAAATTTAGGGAAAGGTCGACAATAATTGTTTGATGATGGATGTATAGAACTGTAGGAGAGTGTATTTGCTATGAAGAATATTGATTTTGAGTTTGTTGCCAAGGAAGTTATGGGCTGTTGTATCTAGGTGACTTAAGATTATAGTAATAAAAACAATTTCCTGAGCACAATGTGGATTTGTTCCAGTTGAATTGTACATGCATGTGCAAATGTGCAATTGAGAATTGAACGTAAAGGTTGTGTCAAGGTAAAGGGAGAAATAGTGGAGTAATATGGAAGAAATTCGATGACAATTGAATGGATTTTGGTTGCTGTAGAAGAGACAAGAAAAACCTAGGAAATGGTGGAAATAGGTATTAGTACTAAGGGCTTTGGATCTAATGGAATGATGATTGATTTTAGGTTGATTGGTTAAGAAAGTAGTAGAAAGTCAAATTTTAGTTTAAGGATTAAAGAAAAAGGCAGTTGACTTAGCACAATGCGGATTTGTTTCCTGGTCCTTAATATGTAATCATTTTATATGCTTGTATGTGCAGTTCTGTACTTGATATGAAAGATCATGTTATGCTTGAGGGAACAAAATAAGCTTGGTTCCCAAAACTAAAACATTTTGATTGCATTAAACCAATGCATAGCTGTAAGATATGTCTTTTGACTGATTCATGTATTCATATTTCTTTCAAGACATCATGGGTACTATTTTATAGATGTTTCTAGGTTTTGATTCAATGCTTTTGGTTTGCTTTGCATTTACTGTTGAATCTGAGATACTTGCTACCAGAGTTTGATCTTTGTGTATATTGATTTTTGGAACATTTGTCCGTCTTTTGGTCGGACTGGGACTTAATCTGTGCTTAATTGAAGTTGCAAAATGTAGAAAGGTGCGTAATGTCAGATTCCTAACAGAACATATGTTTAAGTGCGAAGGTCAAGACAGATTATTTAATGCTAAATAAAGTCGACAACAGCTAGGGGACTGGATTTGGTGTATGAAGAATGGATTTTGAGTGCAGTTGCCGCCAAGAAAGATTTAGGTTGTTGTATTCAGATTTTAGAGTATGTAAAAGTAAGGGAAAAGATTTTGTTACAACACAATGCGGATTGTTTCCAGGGCTTCTGAAACACAGTTCCTCCAGATACAATGCACGCACAAGAGTGTGTTTGAAGTGACAGATTATGTTAAGATAAAGGGGGAAATAGTGGATTCTAAGTAGAATTATTTAATGATGGAGAAAGATGAAAATTTATTCATGTGATGATAAAACAGCTTAGGAAATGGTGCTATTGAGAACGATAATGAGGAGATTGAATTTGCTGAGCTGATAAAGAATTCACTTGTGGAAAATAGAATGTCTTTGCTAAATATCGTGTGGGGCTTGTTACTGATTCTTAAAGCCTAGTCCTTATATCTAGACACTGTTTTAGTTGGATAAGGACGGTTACGAAGCATACTGTTTTAGTTGGATACATTGCTTAGCCAAAGCATAGCTGTTTGATATACCTTCTGCATGATTTATGTGTTCTTTCAAGTCACAGTATACATCTAGACACTGCTTTCATTTTAAAACAGACTCTTTTATGTCAGTACGTCAAATCAATTTAACACATTAGGTAAAGAACTGACATAACATGATCATATCTGTTTGTCTGTGGTGAAAGTATGTAGTTGTTATCATTTCTTTGACTAGGAAACCAAAATGCTTCTGAACTATGTAGTTGAGAAACTATAGGAACTGAAGAAAAAGAATTTAAACTATTACCGACTCTACAATGAGCAGCTTTTAAGTTTAGAGAGAGAGTTTAAGCTAAGCAGGAGGATACCCTGCCAACCGTAACTAAGAATATATGTCTGCCTATAAAATGACAACACTGTAATAGCGTCAATTGACATTAGTCCTGTTCATTTCGATATCCAAGGGTGGTTGGTAACTAATTTTTTTTAATTTTAATTATTATATAATTGGCTGCAGAGCATCAAGTTACTGATTATAATGTACTGATTATTCCTTACTTTCTATGTTCTAACTGCATAATTGTTGTTGTTGCTCGAGTGCAATAATGGAACATATAGAGCTTTTTCAGTCAGTTAAATGGTGATAATGAAATCCTGTCACTTCAAAAGACAAAATGTTTCATAAAACAAAGAAAAAAACTAACAAAATTCTTTTGTTCTCCCTCATCGTTGCTTGTCTTATCTGATTATGCAATGTATAATCTTTTTGCTTTTTCTACCTTTTCATTTGTGATTAATTATGTTATACAAGACTGTGATGATCTCATTCTCTCCCTGAATGCTTTATAGTGACTGAAGTTCATGGAAGGACATTTGGAGTTTGGACGCTTTTGACTTGCACTCTTTGCTTTCTCTGTGCATTTAATCTTGACAACAAGCCACTATATTTGGCTACTTTTTTATCGTTCATCTATGCTTTTGGTCATTTTTTGACTGAATATCTAATATACCATACGATGGCTGTTGCAAATCTGACGACTGTTGGCATATTTGCAGGTATGAATTTTTCTGATTACAGCTAGCCGTCATAATGAGTTTGTTGTTTTTTAATTGCTTACATGGATTAAGTTTCCTGGTTTATTTTCCTTTGACTTGTTGCGCTGTTTATTTCAAGTGCTGCAGTTGTTATATGGACTAAAAAAATTGTCTATTTTGATATCTGATATTTTTTAGGGTTGATAGCAATGATCACTTTGAAAATTGATTTCCTAGTTAAGTGATCCTTATAGTGCTATCAGACCAACTATAACTATGCTGAACCAAGCAGGCTAAAGCCTGTTGGACTAAAATAACGTAGAGTTATTCTGGTGAGGCTCAGCTCACCTAGTTTCATGATTACTTTTATTTTCTGTAAGCATTTCAAGCTGGAATCTGTATGTGCTCTTGGAAATCTTTTTCCCATTTTATCAAAGTCTTAGGTTCTCTTATATCTGGTGCAAATTTGCGGCCGATGTTTAAAACAATGAAAGTAGCTCATTGATGCAATTATAATCGAACCTTTGATTTTAATCAGGCACATCAATAATTTGGATGTTGTTACAATGGAATGCGCATCAACCGGTCCACCAGAAGGATTATTGAAAATGGGAGGTTTTTCTCTCTAGGTTCATGTTTGCTAATACAGACTTTGTGATCATTCATTTCACTTGGGAGTTCTTCCAATTGGGTCAGCAATTTTTGCCAAGTAAGCACACAAAGAATTCCTGAAGTCTATTTTGATGTCAATACTGTTAACTTTAAGATTAGAAGACATGTTTCTCCAGCTTGCGTGCATGTCTATTTTTCATGTTCTCTACATTCAAATCTATTATAAATAACAATGTGCTATGAATTTTATTTTCTCATAACTGTGGTTAATGAAGTGGAATGTTAAAACTTATATTGAGGAGCTTGATCTTTCTGCTTATAAGCTTCCAAGAATCCATGACTCGGTTTTAGTTTCTCCATGGGAATGATTATCCTCAATAATATGAGGTGAAACATGGTCAAACTTTGACCATAACCTACAGCATGCAGAGAGAAAAAGAAAAATAGAAAAATGGTTCAAAATAAATGTGGAATGTTATCAATTTGTTTACCTTCCAGGGTCAGCAATTTGCTCCAGGAATAAACATATAACACCAATTAGGTTTCTGAATGTTACGGGATTAAATGAGGCAATTTGACCTCTTTTTTTTTTTTTTTACGTCCTTTTAATTGATAGTTGGGAAACAATAAGCCGAAGATGTAGCATGTAGGTGGATGTCAGCGTGGATAGTAGTTGTTTCTCTATGGCGGTAGCCTAATGTTGGGGCATTGGGCAGGCAATGCCATTTTTTTTCCTGAAAGATGTAATATATATTGATTAAACTCCACCAGGGAAGTAGGTACATATTACATCCATTTCTGCCAATTTGAGCAGCCAGTCAGGGAATGAATACAACCAAATGGTTGAACTAATGCGATTTGATACTCAAGGAAGTTGCAAATGCTAAATTTATCTCATCTATTTAAGGGCAACCACTTGTGTGCCTCGTGATTGGCATTTTTGTCCTGTACCTTCATGAATTGAACATACCACCGGCTACCAAGAAAAGCCTAAGCTTGCAGCAGCCCTCGACATTCCCAAGCCAGTTTGACCATTGCCCACATCGGTCGCCTAAGCAGAAGCCTACCTGATTGTGAATAGGAACAAGAATGGATACCTTAAGTTCAATATATGAACAACTTATATTTTTTTTCCTAGTAATTTTAAACTAATTTGACATGAGTGATCTAAGGTCTTTCATGATCTGTCAAATATGTGTTTTAGAAATTTATTGAAATAACTTTGGCAGATATCTATTCCCATAAAATTGAGGGAAAACTCTATACTTATATTGATAAATATGTACGGTGAGACTCGAACTTATATTTTAGATGTCTTTAAGGAAGTTCACTCTTAGTTGAGTTATGAGTAAATATGCAAGAATTTATTAAACATATAAATTCCCATGATAGCGGTCAACTGCTTTCCGTGGTCTCTGCATCCTAGCCTAGGCACCTTTTCATTTTCTTATTTGATCAGTTACATGGATCATTTGAACACATTTACAAGTTAAAACATCCTGGAACAAGAAGCATCAAGCATGCATGCAATGGCATTTTACCCTTTTTGCTTTTGTTGCTTTGAGATTCCAAGAATCATGACTGCTAGTAGTACATTGGGAGTTTTTCTTTGATTAATCGATGAGGTACAATACAACTTTTGGGAACCTTAGACCTTAGACCTTAAACAGCACAAGAAAGAGATAAAAGGAGAGTGACCAAGAAAAGAAAAGTTCCCAAAATATTGTAGATTGTTGTTATGGGATGTTTGTCCAATAATATTCCATCACATTTGTATCATTTTAAATAAACAACAATTGTTTTAATGATCCAAGTGTCCTCTTATTATGATTGTATATCTTTTATGGATGACATAATAGGTCCATTAAATTGAAATTTTTCTTAGTGTCAATTACTAAATTAATAACTAACTTCCAATGTAGCTTGATGATATCGAAAGCTCATTTAGCATGATGGTAACCTAGATTCAAGTCATTTCCATTGCAAGTGTTATAAAGAAATCATTACTAAAATAGTATGGGAAGTCCATCCAATATGTGTTACAAAGTCAGCTAGTTTCTCCTAGAAGAAACATGAAAAATTATTAAATGAGGCGATTCAAACTTGTTTTTCCTTTGATTGTTGGAGAATGATACACCAAAAAGCTAGATGGGCATTATAGTTGCTTATTAATTGTAATACTTGAATAATTGAATATATGCTGTTCAATCCATTCAAATCATATTATACTTCAATAATCGAATATATACTGTTTGTTCTATTCAAATCATGTTACACAACTATTATGTTGTTCGGTCCATTCAAATCACATATTATATAATATAAGTAATCAATGATACGAGACATTTATACCAAATAAAATATAATAAGTGAATTAGAAGTATTCATTTTTATCTAATTGTAGTGGCCTAAAGTTGGGGTTCCACGGCCAATGCGCCACAGGATTCACAGAGGAGTGTTACTAAGTATATCTCATCTTTTTAACAACTCAAAACCCAAAAGCCAGTGCCACCCTTCCCAGTGTCACGGACTTAGCTTTTGAAGCTTGAACCGTGCGGCCTTAGATGCTACTTTAACACCTAAGTAAGCCTAAAAGAGTAAGAAGAAAGCACAAGAGAACTCTTGGAGAGAAAAGAGCTTTACTAGCTTGAGAGAACTTTACAATTTTGTGGTGTGGAGAGCAAATGAGAGCTCCCCTATTTATAGATGGCTTCTATACAAATGAATGGCTAGGATCTATTTGATCCAATGGTGGATATGCAATCTCACCAACCCCCACCTACCAAATGAATGGCTTAGATCAATTTGATCCAACGGTGGATATGCAATCTCACCAACCACCACCTACCAAATGAATGGCTTAGATCTATTTGATCTAATGGTGGATATGCAATCTCACCAACCCCCACCTACCCTAGAAGCTTCTAGAATCTAAAGAGCCTCCATGTTGTTGGGAAATTGCATGTAAGGTGTTCGATGAAATGCGCGGGTTGTGACACCAGGCAATCGCCAACAGCCAGCCTCATCATCGACCAATAAATCGCCAACTCTCCAAGCAGAAACCTATTTAGTTACAAACAGGAATGAAAGAAAAACACTCGAGTTCATCAAGCTAACTAGGCTATTCAACAAAATTCAGGTATGAACATACAAGCTGTACACATTTTCCTTCAATACCTTCAATAGCTCTCGAGCATACTTGACTGGGGATATAATCCTACCCCAGTCACATTATCATCTTATATTAAAAAGGCTATTCACATTTCACAAAGGATTTACTTACATCACTTGATTTCTAGGTCATCTTTGCCGAATTTGATTATTTCATCAAGGCATCGATGGACATAACGCAAAAACATTTATACAATTGCCTACATCTAGATGCATTTTCCTAAAATGAAAATGACTTGAGAGCATAGTAAATCCGACATGTTCATCAGAAAACTAGCTTCATTAATACTCTCCTGCATAATTAATTCAAAGAAAAAAAAAATTACTCTCTTGAAATATCTCATGCTGTCAAACTCCTGGCTCTAGTTGAATGTTTTCTATGTTCTCTACTCGTTCCTTCATTAACTTTCTCAAACCAGTGAGTGAAAATTCAGTGCGTGTAGCATGGCTGTCTTGCATTAGAGCTCTGGCTGCAGCATCACCCATGTAGCGTTCCTCACTTGCTTCGGAATGTGTTTTACCTTCATATCGAGCTTGATTTAAGGACAAACTTTCATCCTCAAACTGATTTCCCATTTCTTCATTCTCTTGGTCTTCGCTTCCATCCTCCCTCTCCCTATCTTCTTCATCAATGAGATCCTCAACTTCTTCAGATTCTTCATCTTCAGGTTTGTCTTGATCATGTCCGTCTATCTCATCATCTCCCCCACCTCTTCCTTCATCCTCAATTTCATCATTCTTGTTTTCAACCAGCTTTTCAAATGCTCTGTCTCTGTTTCTATCTTTCTCCAAATCCGATTCCTGCACTGGAACATGGAGGTCCTTCCTGCCAAGTTTTATGCTTCCAAGCTCACTCTGCATTTCTGAAAATGTTGCAGCGTCCTCCTGAAGTGCCTTCTTTTCATCATACGAATGCTTGACCTGGTGAATGAACCAGAGGCAAATGACAAGCAACACACATATCTGAAGAACATTCTTCACCTTAAAGCCTTTAGACCTCAGGTTCTTGCTAGGAGATTGCTTCAACATTGCTACCTTTTGAAATATATAAATCACCTTTGACGATCAGCACAAAGTCACTGGTCCAATCTGCACAATTGAGATTGCAAATTACAAGAGACTAAACAAAAGAAAAGGTGCAAGTGATGTGAAAAAAAAACCATTCGTTACTAGTTATAACGAAACTAACATCACATCAAGCATGATATGAGCCAGTTTGGCAACAATGCCAGTGAATTTGGCTTGGCAAATAATTACAAGCAAAGTTCAGTAGAAGGATCACCATAACAGATTTTATATAGATTTTGGCAAGGTTGGCTTAACATTTCCACCATTTAGACACCAGAAAACAGAGAGATATAAGGTGCAAAATAGATCTTCGCAACCATTTTATGGACAAATCGACACCATGGTGTGATTCCAACTAGGCTAAAGATATTTTAACAAGAAATGCAATAATGTGCATGTCCACAACAAAATAGCAGTAAATGAAACTAATTAGTGAAATTTTCATATAAATCTTATAAAATGGTCTACATGCAGCGTTCCCTAAATTGAAATACATATAGTTTTGGCCTAGTTGTTAGCAGTAACTGAGTGCACAAATTAAAGCTCAACTCCTATATTTTAATAAATAATTAGATACCCAATTGTTAAAATGTGGTTCACAATTACATTATACTTGATGAATTAACAGAAGAATTTAAGCTAAAACAAATAAGGTTAGACATCTACAACAATCTAGGCACCAAACTGCCAGCCAATCTCAGAAACAACAACAACAACCACAAACATTAAAATGCAAAACTTTAAGAACTGACCAACAAAAAATAACACAACCCATATCACCAACTTAAGTATTCCAACTAAAAGCAGCCAAAAAATTCATTAAAACCCCAAAATAGGCTCTAAAGCTTACCAAAAAGAGTTATTAGACAGTGCAACAAGTCCCAACTATATTAACCAAAAAAAATAAAAACAATAAAAAAGTACCTTTGAGAAGTGTAGAATTGCAGATCCTGATAATATGTGTATTACTCAAAATGGGTTATTTCCTTTTTTTCCTTTTTGGTGAGACAAAAAAAAACCTTCTCTTGCACAAAGAAGTGATGATGATGAGAGGGAGAGAGAGAGAGAACGAGAGATTAGAGTGAAAATGAGTGGTTAGAAGGCAAGAAACATGTGTCCTCCTTGTAAGAGAGAAGCCCTCGAAACACACACACACACACACACAAGGATAGTGAGCTGAGTGTGAGTGAACAGGACAGGAAATAAAATGTTGGCATTTAATACAAGTCCTCATCAATTCGGCCTTTGACAGTGGCTTGCTTGGCCATCCTGTTTGGGAGTCCTATAAGTATGTTCTGTTTTACGTTTAATAAAATGAAGTAATTCATTTTTGGTCTGAATTGCAACTTTTAAACAACACGACTTGGTTACTGCCTATGTTTTCATGAATTCTATCGGGGGTTTTCTTGGAAACTCAGTTGTATGATAATGCTCTTCAATTGTAATTTTCAAAAGAAATTGAGAGCCAGCTTGAGCTTATTGACAAAAATTATTTTACTGTAAAAAGAAATATACCCGTTTTGTTTTATAAACCCAGAAGTCCTGAAAATTGTCAGAAGATAGGTGAACAAATTAATAGGTTAAAATAAAGGGAGCTTTTCACCTGCAGTGGAAATCAACAGGGACAGTAAACCCATTTTTTTTATAAAAATTTATTTTTAACTCTTCAAACAAACTATTTTTATTCTATACTCCAATTTATCAAATTACCTTTAAGTCAAAATTTTAAAAACACGAAATTTAAACTTGATTATGCTTTTGTGAGGTCACAAAACTCAAAAACCCGGTGGCTACAAAACCCAATAAATCTTATCGTCTTCTTTATTATTGCATTTCATCGACAACTTTTATTTTCAAGCCAAATCCAATTAAATCTAACCAAATTTAATCTTAAATATCAATACTCAATACCAAAACATAAAAAAACTCAAAAAAATCACAAGAAAAATAAAAAAATCTGGACAAAACTTAAACAATCAACAAATGAAGAATAAGCAATAGAGGAAAAGAATAAGATATGCAAGAGCAGTTTGAACAATTTGAGTACAGACTGTAATTAATTTGTTTAAATAGTTAAAAATAAATTTTATAAAAAAAGGGTAAAAATAAATTTTCATTTTCTATAAATGTTATTTTTGTAATTTTCACTAAAGGAAATGAACAAATTAATTGTAAAAAAAAAAAAAAAAAAAGTGAACCAATTAATTATTGAATTGGGCTGGAACCCAGCTTTTGATAGTTTTTGAATAGTCGGCTAATGGGCTGTTTTTGGAGGGCGTTGGCACAGGTAGGCTTTAATTTTTTATCAACATCTTTCAGGATTCAACAAAGACATCTATCTAACTAAAAAACAAAACATCTATTATTTATTTATTACACATTCATTGTGCATTTACTTCTTGTCACTATGTAATTATGTATTTCTTCAGTAATGGGGATTCAATTTTTTTTTTTCTGAATAAATGAAGATTCAAATTTTATCAAATGCATTTTATAAGTTTTATGCGTGTAATTATTTTTCATTATTCGAGTGATTATCTCGGAATTATAAAATAAATATTTGAACTGCTTAATTAGTAATTAATATTGATAACTTGCTGATAAATATTTAATCTAATTGGTGCGAGCTTTAGAAAAGTGTCCAAGTGGTTGTGCACTTTTGTTTTCACAGGTGATTTCGTAGCATTCACGTTGTATTCAAGCATGTTTTTATTATTACATCAAACAGATACAGGTATGAATATGGGCAGGTTGATTTATTTCCAAATGTTGCAAGAGTGAGATCTGCCTGGCACGTGGCAGTTATGGTGTAATGACTAATGAGTGAAATTGTGGGGGGCATCATTTCAGGCTAATTGGCTACGGACACCCCTGAAATGCAAGGCCCTAGAAAGCTAAACAGTGGCTTGCATATATCTGCCGCTGGCATTGGCTTTTGTAAGTATTGCTGTCTTTAACTCCTTAAAACAGGAGGTGGCGAAACATTGAGATAAGAGTCAGCAAAAGTCGATCCTTATGGCTCACACTTGGCAGTTTGCACACAACAGTTTCACTGCAGAAGCACGAAGCCCATTTGGACCCCTTTCAGCAAGGGATTGGTGCGATTGCATTCTTCGATGAATTTAAATAGACCTTTTATTCTAATATAATAAGTATCATTTATGAAATTTCATAAAATCTTATATTCCTTTATGAGATTTTTTACATAAATCATAAAGAAGTTAAATAATACATTTAGAATAAAAAAATTTTGGATCCATGAACTATTTTTTCAATATATTTTTTTTCAGTTTTCTAATGTTTTATTTTAATAAAAAAAAAGTTAATACACCTGAAAAAAACTATTTCAATATTTTTATCATCCATATAAAAAATCACGTCCAAATTCAATTTCTGCTAATTTTCATCAGAGATGCTTGAAGTAGCATTATAAAAAGTCTTCATTGGAATATACACATGCATATATATATATATATATATATATACACACATTTATATATTTGTTTATTTATTTATATTTGTATATGTGTGTAAAATTACATGACATTTGCATTAGTTGTGTGATAAATTATTTACATTGCATCTCAAGGACAAATCATTTGAAAGAACTCCGTTAATAGGAGGATGATAAGATTGTATTAATAAATTAATTTTAAAACTGATAAAGAAACAAATTTTGTTTATTAAAAGAATTTTATCATGTTTAGATAATAAACTTTCTTAGCAACGATGGATAAAGAATTGATCGAAGTAGTTTTTTTTTTCCATTTTTTTTTAAATTTTCGAATTTATTGTTATTTTTTTTTAAATAAGAAGTATAAAAAACTTTTAAATTGTAAAAGTGAATGAGAATGAGAATATCATTCTACAACTTAAATTCATGCAGGATTCACAATTTTATTTTCATTACGAATTTATTTTAGATTAATTTAACATCGTCAATCATTTTTATTTGTTATTTTCATTCCTTAATCCCTTAAATAGACACACAATCAATGCACAACAAAAAGTATTGACACACCATATATTACGAGTGATTATTTTGAATTATATATTATAAATAATTCTTTTTTTTTTTTAGAATATAAATAATTCTATTGACAATATATAAGTAATCTATTTACACTCTATTTAAAACAATACAAAGTCACCGTAAATACGATTTAATTTGAGTGTTAAATGTTACTAAATGTCATATACACTAGTCTTATCCAATACAAGAGAGTTTTTCATGCAACGGGATGTAAGTGGATCCCTCCATGTGATATTGCCACATGACAGGACTGCATTGGGGTATGCGTAATGCAAATTACAATGCACCAAGCACGCCGATAATCGGATCACATCATGCTCCTTGTCATGTAACATCTCCCATGGTACATGATAAGTGCGGTGGCTTGGAAAAAGGCTTCAAAAAAAAAAATATATATATATATATATATTTAAATGATTTATGCTGTATTGATAGATCATAAGTGATTTATATGAGAACTAATCGCACAGCACGGTCATGATATTTGTCCAAAAATAAGCAGAAGCGAATTTATTATTTTATTACACCAAGCTATCTGTCGTTTATCAACTTCTATCTACTTTAACAGTTAACCAATGTTTTTGAGTACATGACCATTTTGCTCATACATAAGACAAAATCCTAAAAATATACTAAAAATCATCACCAATAATATTTAAAAAATAAAATTTTCTAAAAATCATCAAAATTTTTAGAAAATAAAATTTTTGAAAAAAATAAAACAGCTAATGAAAAAAAAAATTGAAAACAAAAACCAAAAATAAAAAATAAAAAACGCAAACCCAGATTGGTGGATGATAGTGGGGTCATCTCCTTCGGACACTCATTTCCTCACTCGTCAACTTTGGCACCGCTCTCTTTCTCTTCGCCACTTTCCTTGTCGCATCCCTAATTTTCGACTCTGAAACGATAGCGATTGGTGGATGGGATGGGATGGTGGCCGAATCCGGGTTCGTCGACAGCGATTGGGTATTTCAAGTAAATGACAGTGGAGTTGAGTGATTTAGAAGAATTGACTGCCACTGCCAAAGTAGAAGGAGGTGGTAGAATGAGGGGGAGGGAGTTGCTATCAAGATTTGTGGATGAAGTATATAAGAAATTGAAGGAGAGAAAGTGAGTGCTGGGGTTGTGATTTATGAAGAATGCAGTGTCGTTCGTGGGTCAAAGAGTTATGTATAGGTCTGTGAAGAATGTTGATTCGTAAGATTTTTATTTTATTTTTTTCAATTTTGAGTTTTGATTATAAAGGCTGTGAAAAATTCTTCATCTGGATCGACGTACCCAGTTGAAGATCTGGGTTGGTCGACCCAGATGAAGAACATTTCTTCATCCTACTTTCTTTAAAAAAAAAAAAAAAAAATTCAATTTGAAATGAGGGTTTTGTTGTAGATTTGTTGTTGTTGGGTTTAAAGCTTTAAACTGGTTTGAAGTTAAATCTTCGAACTGGCATGAAGTTTTTGGGTTTGAAGTTGAAGTTGAAGCTTCGACTGGGGCTGGTGGTTATGATTGATTTTGATGTTGTTGCTGATTTGGTGTTTGCCGATGAAGAACGGAGAACAAGAACATTCTGAAAAGGGATCTAGTTTTTGAAGTTGATCTTCAACTTAAAAATTTGGGTTCAAAACTAAGATCATTAATTTCTTTTTCTTTTTTTAAAACATTTTTTTTTAAATTTTATTTTTAAATTAAGTGGGATTTTTTTTTAAAGACATTTATTATTCTTTAATTTTCCAAAATTTTTATTTTTATAATATTTTTTTATTTTTTATTTTTAAATTAATCTACATCATTCACCATGTACCAGAAGGTGAAGATCTCTTTTAAAAATATATATTATATTATATTTTTTATTTTCTAAATTTCTTTTAATATTTTTTTTTATTTTTAAATTAATCTCTATAATTCATAGTGTGATATACGTGGAAGATCTCTATTTTTTTAATTCTTAATTATTTTTTAATTTTTTTTATAACCTATCATTTTAAAATATAAAAGATAAAATTACATTTTAGTTAGATATATTTGACAATTTGATCTAACAAAAATTTACTAACAATATAAGGGTTTGATATAATAAAAAAAGTAAGGTGTGATATAATTCATACTTTATATAATTACATTTAACGTGCTCCCTCGCTTACGGTAGTATAGCTTTTGCTTGCCCAACAAAGTGTTGAGTGCACAATTCGACTCCTAATGCCACCAAGTTTGTGACAGCTTTCTTCCCTCTTTTCTTATGGGTTTCTTAGGAGTTATCCCCCACTTTCCCCCACTTTCAAGAGTATTCATTTCGGACCACATCTTTATAGGTTTTATCCAGAGAGTTCGATAATATTACTTATATTTGTATAAGTATGTGTAATATGTTAAAAAAAAAATGATTTATATAGTTATTTATTTATTTATTTATAACAGTAATCTCAATTTTTCTCTATTATTTAATGTAATTATTAATTACCTCCTATAATTTATAAAAAATTTCCTTTTATCCCTTTACATGCAAGGTGATAAAAAAATCAATAAGTTTTTTAAATATTTTCTTAAACTATAAGTGTTTTTCTAGATATATCCTTAAACTGTAAAAAGTATTTTGTTTATTTAATAAAATTATAGAGGGGTTTTAACGATTTTTTATATTAGTGATAGATTTTAATTAAAATTACTGAGAGGAAAATAGAATTATCTTTTTATTTATATTATATTATATTATATGATTTTAAATAGTCTAAATGTATCTTTTAATATTCGTAATGTCGAAACCTTTCCAAAACGGCATGTGCCAAAACTTTTCTCAGTCCACATAATCTTTCAAAGAAAGTTTTACTTGGCGTCAGCAGTGATGTGTAAACAAAAAGAATTGATGCAAGTAAGAAAAAGGGGGTTACCGTAAAAGAAGCATATCAGTAGAATGAAACAGGTGGAGATAAGAGAGAGCAGAGTAGCCCAGCAAAGCTCATGAATGACGATGATGAGCCCGCCCTTCAGTTTTCTCTCTGCATGTTTTCAGAAGCAGACACAATTAAATATCGCATTTACTGTCTTCCATCCTTATAGCCCTCTCTCTTCTGCTCTTTATCATCCACTCTATGATTCACTGCTGACTTCATCCAACTTGTCCTGCTCATCTTAATTCCTTTTTCTCACTTTTAATATTCCATTATTCTATTGGTGATTTTTTATTTATCACGTTCTGTTTTTCTCTTTTGATTAATTTCAATGTATTTCTTCTTTCCATTGAATAGAATATAACTCATTCAAGAGGCACACGTTAACTCTTGAACATAAGGTTATATGTCTTTCTATCTCAAATAAATTCTTACTAAAAGTATTATATTTTATATAAACAGATTTCTCTTTATTATAAAAATAAGTATTTTTTATTAATAAAAATAAATATCCGAGCTCTACAAATAATATTTAATATTGATAGATCTGAGAGATTTCTATATGTAATATTTGATTTTAATATATTTTGATAGAGGTATAACTCATTCGGTATCTAATTTAAAAAGAAAAGAAAGAAAAATTTATTCAGAGGTAATATTGTAATAAGCTAATTCAAAGGTGATATTGTAATAATCTATTTTTATGTTCAGTTCATAAAATTTCATGTATGTTATTGTCTTATCGAATACTACTATTTAATCAATATTTACGTTAATCTCAACTAGAGTTCTTGATGATTGTTAAGATATGGATTGACTGTTTCAAAAGAAAAAAAAAACGGAGGTGAACAGTTTTAACAACTGTGAGGGACAAAATGATGCTGTGTCAAATTTAATACATAAAATGGATTCTAATTAGCTTAAATCCTATTCTAGCATTTTAAATTTTATTATACTCCGGTGGAGTGCAAAAATCTACACTTATTTATGTAAGACAACAAGAATATTTTCTTCACCTATATGTAAATACATATAATGAGACTTTAATAAAAAAAAAATTATTAATATTACATATGTGAGATTCTAAATCTTGATTATCATTTTTCTTTCTTGATTATCATTTGTATGTGAAGAGAAAACACACTAATGGTTATCATTTTTCTTTTACCTAGATGTAATTTAAGTTTTACTCACAATCTGAAATTATATAGTGTCAAAAGACTAAAACATAGATTTCAAGTTTTCTAATAAATTATTTAAATTCATCTAAAAAGCATTTTCCCAATAATTATAAATATTATTAATACAAGCAAAGAAATTAATAACTATATTGAGACCATAAATTACACTAATAACCAAACTTTGTGGTGAGGTGTTGATGGACCAAGATTCAAGATTCAAGATTTAGCTTTTTGACCGCATGCAAAGGCAATGCCGGTAGAGGCAGCAGATTCTGATGGATGGTCATGCTAAAATTAATGATTTAATGATAGAATGGCATGAATAAGAGATGATTAACGGGTAAACAAAACTACAAAAGAGCAAAATATAGAGATCATGACGTAATTTGGTTGTTTATCCCTTCGAGGTGGGTTGCTGCTGCGGCTGCTTTAATATCTTTTTCTCTTTCTGATGCACAAATCTTGTAAGATACGAAACCAGAACAGTCTGACAAACTTGATACGCACCCATCTCCTTCTCTTTTGAATACCAAGTCGTCATATGCTTTCAAAGTTCACAATTCATCCCACCAAATCAATCCTTCTCATTAAATACAACTAAACTAATTTACTAAACAATCCCAGTTTCCCACGTTTAATATCTGTTTTTGTTTTTCGAAATATTTGACACGTTTTAACTTTTAACCAGTCTTTGCGTCTTCAGAGGACAGTTAGTTACTTGTAACTGTATTTAGATTACTGATTATGTGCACCAATGATGTCATTTGTAAAACCAAACAAGGAAAGTAGCCAACAACGAAGAAGAAGAAGAAGAAGAAAAACTCTACAGATTCTTATAGAGGACATGCAGGGAAAGAAAGTATACAAGTTTGAAGTCATCACAGAAGCAAACTCAACAAGTCTGTTTAAATCTAAGGGTTGAAAAACAGGTTGCCACACTTGCACTTCCAACTGATGGGCTTGTAGTTGGAGATATCATCACCTACAGAGCTGGCAACTTGAGAGAAATGGCTTCTTTTGTGGCCTTGTGATTGTGCTGTCACTGGGACCTGAACTGCCTCACAGTGCCCACAAGTGTTGCACCTTCTGTCACATTTTGGTGGCCTTGACCCTATCATACTCCTCACAACCACCACCGCTTTCTTCTCATCTTCCATTCCTTTCTGTAAACACAATTTTTGTAACGTCACTAATTGCTGATGTCAAGGAAAAATAAAAGAGTGATGTATATATGTACAATTGAGTGTGACAATATTCACCTGAGTTGCTCCAATTAGCTTGGTTAATGCTCTACCTACAATACAAGAAAAACTGATCAAAATGAGCAAACGAGAAGCTAAAACCAAGTTTTAAAACATTAAACAAGGATATGCATACCTTCAGCTACATGGGTTGTCAAGCTTGAAACCAAAAGAAAGAGCAAGGAAAAAATAAGGTATCTATTTCTGTGGCAGCGAAGGCAAATTTGAGAGCTGCCCATGTTTTTTCTTTCTGTCTCGGAGAAAGTGAGTGTGCAAAAGCAAAAGCCTTGATGAGGAAGACAAGTACAATAGAGAGGAAAAAAGCAGTAAATTAATAGAAACTAGAAAGGGAGTGAAAACAAAAAATAATGTTGAACTTGAATAGTTGGCCGTGTAGAAAAAGAAGTGAATCTGAGTTGCCTGAAAAGTGTCCTTGGAGAGGTTCAGAGCTTGAACGCCACCTCTATTATGTAAAATAGATACATCAGTATGTGACCTTGTACATGAGCTTTATCTTTCTCTATCAAGAATGGAACATGAAAAGTGAAAGGATTAGCACAAAGAGGCCAAAACAAAAGTGGTGAGGACCTCAACGGAAAAGGGAATGACATTGACCTCGTTGAATGAGCCACCAAAAAACCAAGATGTACCCATATGAAAATAGGAAGGAATGGACAGCACAGCAAAATAAAAAATAATAAACTGTGAGAAAGCAAACAAAAACAGCAACAAAACAGATCTCTCGAATGCTCAATGATAGAGAGTTTTCCACTATAAGGGACATTTATTTCGCAGTTGGGAATGGTGATGGGGTTATTGGGTTTTCATTTTCCTGCAATTTTTATCTTTCTATTTGTCCCCCCACGTTTGTGTTTTTGGCGGTTTGGAGCAGTTACTGTGACCATAGCAAATTCAGTTCAACACGCCAACATTTCTCTCTCTCTTGGGAAGATAGTATAGTATATATTTCCCAAGAATGCTTACAGTGGTTAGGTATCTAATATCTGAACACTTTATAGACCATGACGCATGGACATGCCTGAGAAACCACATATGGGAACCGTAATATCTGAGTATGGAGGGTGTGATTTTTTTTTTATCACCAATGATTTCATGAACATTTTTGTGTAAGAGAGAATACTTTGTAGTTTGCTGGTGTTAAGTACCACATTACTCCCCCACCGAGCAGAAAAATTACCATTTTATCGCTTTGCAAAATGCAACATAACATTAGAGTAAGCATGAACTTATTAAAGAAATCCAAATTCAAAAAGAATATATATATGATGTTACTTCCAAGAAATTTATGGTGAGCGTCCTTTAGTTCAATTTTGAGACGACAAATTCTTTAAATTCTAGTTTAGTGCTTCAGATATGTACAAACAAGTACTTAACTCCACATCCATGTATCATTTACCTTATGTTTAAAAAGAAGCACTTGCATGTGATAAGCATGCTAGGACTCAATGTATTCAGGTAGTTACAGGTTGTGACCATGCAGCCATGACTTTTAGATAATAGGTCATCATACATGTAAATAGAATTTGAATTGGAAATGTCAAGGTTTGCAAAGTTTCAAACAATAAGACAAATTTTATTGGGTTCATACCATTTCCCTGCCACTCTAGAGCTCGACCTTTCAGTGCCTGTGTGTGTTGTACTAGGATGCCATAAAATAGACCAAAGAAATGTCGTTTACGATGTTGCCACCATCAATCGTACAGAAAACAGAAAGCAAATTCAAGCCAGAGTTTGTTAAGCAATGGCATATAATAAATGCTGATTTTTAACATGTATGGCATATAGTTTGGGAACAGAAATTGACTTGAATTATTTCTCTATCTAATCTTACAAGTTATGCCTACATGAAGAAATGCAATATTTTATCCTCAATCTCATGTAAATACCTCCTGTTTGAACGAACAATTCTCCGTCTCCCATACTGCGATTACTATACAGTTACAACATCCAATGTAAACCGCTATCTCAAAAGCTACCATAACACCTGCTTAAGGACTAGGCTTAACATTGAGGTTACCTAAATGTTCCTCACGGCTGTCATTACGTCAAGAAGCATGGACAATGTTGTTAACAAGGGACCTTGTAAGGTGTCACCTTTCACAAGAGAAAATTGTCGATCATGTGTTCAATAACATCGGCTCCATCAGAATTGATGCAATAAAATTTTACCTGGACACAGAGGTGAAGATGGAAAAAAATGTTACACCAGCATCTCTAAAAGAATTGACTTCTTGCATGCAATTCATTGCATTGCAGAAACACAACAATCAGAAAACTGAAGGGCCCCAATTTTATGTTCCTGAAAGTGTAATGTCTATTTCCTAGATGAAACTCTAAGAGAAGAACCCAACTTGCCTGAATGGTACTGTGTGCCAGAAATCTTTGCTTGCTTCCTCTGAAATTAACGTCAACCCTTTCCCAGCTCATAGTTGTCAAACCTTTGAGCATTTCCTCTACATTTGTTAAAAAGCAAAGAGTGACACTCATGTCTACAAAACTAGAATTGTTTAAAATTCATTCAACAATTTCAAGTATAAATCTAGAATAACTGAGAAGTCATGGGAAGAAAAATCACACAATTCAGTTGTCAACTGCAAATAATTGATGTCCCAAGTACCAAGTATGTATATAATTCCTATATGATGGATGACCAGAAGAAACGGATTATATTTATAGGGTCATTTCCTAAAGGAATCTATAAGGGGCATGATCAAATCCAATAATAATAGTCAATAGCCAAAAATTACAAGTATTGCATTAGATGAAGAGTGAACATCAACAAAAATTTAGAAGTTGTTAATTGAGAAATTTTTCAATTAATAATGATGATGATGATGATGATCATGACAATAAACTTAAGTAGCAAACCTTCCATGTCCATAGTTTTGCTTCCATTTAATATGGTCTCCAAGGATACTCCTCGTTGAGGACTTGCAGTTTTCGCCGTCTCAACATTTACAATATGCGGGTATTTGCCATGTCCCTTAAGGTGTTTCCTCTGATAGAAAAGGTCAGCACTGAGATTAACTGATAATTATATTCAAAATTTCCATGATAGTCCTTAGAATTACCTTTGGGAGCTCATGTGAACGCCTTAGAGATGATGTACTCCACCCCACAATGTCTAAGAAGTGTGTTAAGTTCTTACTAAGAACAGACAATGCATTAAGAACCGAAATCAATCATCCAGTCAGTCTCTCAAGTTTTCATCTATTGTCTCAGTATTCAAAAATTAATTCACTCAGCTTTGCACTCAAATAATTAGGTTTACCAGAAAAAAAATATGATATTTGAAACCAAAATATAGATAAGAGGATACGATCAAAACGTGCATTTGCATAAGCTACACGACGCCTGAAGGATTGCAAAGCTGATCTGCATAGGCAAGACAGAGATCATGTCAAGCTGTGGAACTGCTTGTTGACATGACAGGAACTCTTACTTCTCCACAAAAATCTAATATGTTTATGGAGGACTCACATAAATTTAAGATCTTTACGATCACTGGCCATCTGAATAAGAAGAGGAGGCTTTCCATCGTCATTATCAGTCAAAAATAAGTGTTTCCCTGTTCTTCCCAGAAAGCAGGATGTACGAGCTGCTACCTTTTCCAGGGTCTGAAAGCCACAAAAAACTGGGACCTAAAACACATCAGAAAACGGACACGTTGTCAAATGGCTGTATTTCTTGACCGGCAATCTCATGGACAACCAACATGACGAAGAAAATGTAAATCATTATGTCTTTATGAATAAAAGAACTGAAATTTTACAAATTATAATTCCAACTATTTCAATTCCAACCTATATAGTTCATCAATCCTTCCCTTATAAAACTTCACCAAAAGTTCTGACATATATAACCAGTGAGAGAAAAAATTTTAGATGATATCCACATTCCCACTTTAGTATCAAATGGTGTCACAGAATAGTCTTAGCTAACAAAATAAGAAGATTCAAGGTGCAAATTAATCACCTGCTTATGCCCCCTTGAACCAAGGTGAGGACTAGCAGATGTTATAAAATTCATGGGCTCCAGCCCGGCAATTTTGCCTTTAATATTCTCTTTCTGGCATCGATCTCCAACTTCACCATTCTTACATTCTCCATTTCCTTGAGGAAATACCCCGTTGATGTCCCGTTCATAAAGCCTGGCAATAGCATACCTTGCTATTAAGCCACCTAAAGAGTGGCCTACAAATGAGATCTTCTGAACACTTGGGTGACGTTTTATGACAGATATTACCTGAAAGAAACGATCCCTTTTAAATTTCCTACTCTTTGCACCAAGTTCAAATTGAAAGTAATTTCAACTTATATAATAATTTTATATAATATCTAAACCATAAGTGAAGCAGAGGAATGGCATTTGAGATCAAAATTCAGTCCTGAGAACTGATGGCTCAAAATAACAGGTTAAAATCAAGGAACATAATCTCAATGAATAAAAAGTAAGCCATAACACACCTCGTCTGCTAACCTGTCTCCCATTACATCAACACCGTTCAACGTTAACAATGAAGAATTACACTCGCTGCCTGCAATAAGTTAGTCATAAGCAACAAAAGCAAACACTAATAAATATTGAAATAAGCAAACACTAATAAATATTGAAATGAGGCAGAGAATAGCCTGGACATACATTTCAGAGCTAGTACACAGTTTATGATACCCATTTGCAGATTTTAAAAAATGAGCTCCACAAATTCTAACATGACAACAAATCAAATTCATGAGAAGGTCTCTGTCATTGAATTAAAAAAAAATCTACTGACTCGAAGTTCTCTGTCATTGAATTAAAAAGTTGGATGAAGAAAGTACATTAAAAAAATTAAACTACATAGACTAGCAAAATTTAAGTACAGGTTCATATTCAACTTGCTTCTCATTTATCAAGAGAATAGGTAAAACCTCAACTGTTTTTGAAATGAGAAAGAACTCCTAGGTAATAACAGAGAACACTATTAAGAAAACAACCTTTTGTTATATAATTAATGAAACCATCATCTGATAGCCTAAATTAACCCCAGAATATAAGCAAATCATTAACAATATAATAAATGTAATATTGTATAAAGCACAATCACTTTAACCACAACTACCAAAAAAATGATTGCCATTTTATAAGATTAAGAGGATTAACTGTCATTTTAATAAAAAAAGGAGGCAGATTGAGTGTAATTTTCTTAATGGAAACTAAAGAGCTACAGAGTAATTTAATCTGCATCCAATGACAGCCACCAAGGAGATCAAAATAGCCAGATCTAGATAGAACAAGAATTCAAGCTCTTCCAAGTATAACACTATTAAATAACAACTTAAACCAAAAGCAAAAACTCGTAACAAGGGCTACGTAGATCTAACACATTCGTGTATGATTATCCTACAAATCTCCAGTTCTTCCGCATTTTCATGCTAAAGTAGTATCAACCAATGATGAATTGTATTTCCAATATGTTTGCTATTAATGTAGAACCAGCTAACATTTGTGCATTACTAATGCTAAAAAAAATAAGCATGTATAAAGCAAAACAGTTCACCGAACAGAATAACATCCATTTTAATTATTTTTCAAGAGAAGTAGAAGCAGGGAATATAACAAAAACTCACAATGAACGACAACATCCTTGTGATACTTTCGCAGAAACTGTTTGGCAGCATATTTCCAATCGCCGGCACTACACATGCAAAAAGAAAAAAACAAAAGATCACCACTAACATTACAACATTACATTAACATTTCAAGTATTATAAAATCAAATAATGGAATCACATCATAATCCAATTTTCAAAATTAAATCCAAATATTAAAAAAATAAAACAATAAAGAATATATTGTAGAATAGAACAAGATCAATGTGACCATAATAAACAACGTAACCAAACACTAATATTCAAAAAGAAATAAGAAAACAAAAAAAAAAAAACAACCTGCCAATGATGCCATTGACCGTTACAACAAGGTGAGTAGGACTAGTGCGATCACCTCCAGTGGATTCAACCTCCACGTCAAAATTGCCGTTCCCATCTGGTTGAGTCCTCAAACATGAAAGTGTCCTCATATAAGACTTGGGGTTCTTCTTTTTACTATCTTTCCTCTTCATCACCATCTCCAACTTCCCCTTCTTCAAACCTCCGTTTTGGGAGTCCGGGACGGGACCAGAATCTCCATCAACCTCCGCCATGAACGAAAGAGAGATTCTAGATGTGGAGTTCAAGAAGAAGAGGATTATGAGAATGGCTTCGAGGGGCGGTTTTGTTAGTTACAGAGTTTGGTTTGGTTTGGTTTTATATTGTGGAGCGGTAATCGATTGGAGCAGGTTGTTGTCCCCACAACACAAGAGCTTTGCCGCTTCAAATCTGTTATGACTGGTAGTACATCCATATAACGATCTGTTGTTGGTGTTGTTTCGAGGACTGCCCTTGGTTTTTGCTAGTTATTACGTGGGTTTATGTGTTGGGTTTGTTGTGTTTTGGGGGATTGACCAAGGGTCATTGTGGAGGGCTTGCGACTTGCTTACTTGCTTTTGTTATGATTTTTCATTTCGTCTGTTTTAGAATTAGACGGTATTGACACGCAATGCTTCGGACGACCGTATTTCGTTTTTAACTGGGCGGTGCTGGTTCTTTCTTTCTTTTTTAAAAGTTATTAATAAATTTCTCTAAAAAAAAATTATTAATAAATTGAAATGACTTTTCTCTCTCTCCGTCCTTTTTTTTAAAAAAAAAAAAAAAATTAATTAAAGTATACGAATGTAAATTTCTTTATACAATCATATGTGTCGTTAGTTTATAACATTTTCGAGTTAGTTGTTCATCTTTCTTTTCATTTTAATAGAAATCAATTTGAATTTCACCTAATTCATTTAAAATGAGAGGGATCTTTAATCATCTAAATATTTATTTTGATATGATTTGATGTCAACTCTTACATAAAGAAAATACAGAAAGTTTGATTAAAATTTATATTCCATCGGTATTATAATGATTTGATATATGACATGTCTATCATTTATTATATTTTTTTAAAGATAAATATGGTAGTTAATTTATATGCTAGGTAATTTGAACAATTTAGTAGAATAATGTCACATTATCTAAAATTTTTTCAAAATTTATCCTCAAAATGATGTGACAAACTTATTTGTATTAGTACATTATTAATATATTATCTTATAATTAATTTATGTGATTAATCTTACTATATCTTTTAGTCAAAAATTTTTATAAATATTTTAAAAATGTAGCATTATTCGAATTTAATATTATCATTAGAGTTAAGTTATATCAACTTAAAAAATTGAATTAAAAAATTGAATCTAAAAGTTGTTATTCATCTTACATTTATATACTTTTATTATTATTAGATTGAGTGAAAATAGATAAATAAATATTAAAATCATATATTAAGCCAAATGTTTAAGGTAACCCCTTTCATTATAAAGACGTGATCTTGTTGATTTAGCCCTAATTGTCTTTATGCTTTAAGGTTAACGGGCTTATTATGAAGAAATAAATTCATTTCCATCCTTATGTTATTAGAAGAGTACCTTTTTTATAATCTTAAATTCAATTTTGACTTTTGTGGTCCTATAGGTTTAAAAATTATCATTTTAGTCATTTTGACAAAAATTGGATGGTCAACATAAATAAAAAATGAGAAAAGGACTATTTTAACCTAAACTATTTATAAACTCTATAAAATTACAATTTTACACTGATTTAAAAATTAAAAATTAAAAATTATAATTAAAAAATTAAGAAAAGTAAATTGTAAATCAATAAAAATTTATCTTCATAATTCATTTATGAGATTGACAGTGGAGATCCAATATATATCTTCATCAGCAATTGATGGAATAAAAGGATTTCATCTTCATCCATGGTCAATTGAATCCATCTCCATCCATGGGCAATGGAGATCCAAAGGAATCTCCATCGTCGACGATGGAGGTCCTTAGATCTCCATCGCGCAATGGAGATAGGGAGACAATGTGATGAAACTAGATCAACGATCGATTTTTTGATTCCTTTAGGAATTTTTTTTTTCTTTTAAAAAGAAATTAAGCAAGTTTATCTCCACCGTCTATCTCTGAGATGGACGTGAGGAAATATTTATTTTTCTATTATAATTTTTATTTATTTTCAAATATCATTTTATTATTTTTTCCTCCATCGTCCAGCTGAATATCTTTTATTTTTTAATTATAATTTTATTATAATTTATTTATTACCCCTCTTTCTATTAAAGTTCACCAATGTTTGATTAACGGTAGGTATTAAAATAATCTTTTTTAAAACATATGGGACCATGAGAGTTAAAAGTGAATTTATATTTAAACAAAGTGAAATTTTTTAATAATACAGGAACAAAAATGAAATTCTCTCTATTTTAAATGACAATCACAATGTCATGCTATAACTGAGAGATTCTTATGTATGTTTGACTTTACCTATAAATTTATAGAAATCATGCAACATCACACTATAAATCAATCTTATGTGATATATATATATAGATATATATAACATAAAATTGATATTAGTTGGTTTAGCATACGTGACCAAAGAACTTTCTCGAAGAGCATTAATGCTGTTTGATGTGTTACACCAATGTAACCGCAATTGAAGCTTTACGCTACTTCTAGAAATTAGAAAAACAAGCAAGCATAGAAAACACATGCAAAAAGTAGCTGTGAATGAGAGAAGAGAATCAAAATAGTGGAAATATGACAGACCATACTTTTAGGTATTCTTAATAACATAATATTAAGAATTTTATGTTATTAATATTCTTTTAGGTATTCTAGTATTTTCTAATATAAAAATCCCTCATAAATCCATGGTTCTAACATCTAATTTGTGGACTCTACTAAAGGGCTTATCAAACATCTGTGAAACTAATTATTCTTTATTATTATTTTTTTTTAAATATTTTTGAAATACTAAAACCAATCGAAGAGACAACCAGAACTAAATTGATAAGACCTTAATAGTACAGTCTGGATAAATGACTCTTATACGATTGAAAGCTACTCACACCTAATTGGGACACAACTCATATATATGAAAGAAAATCTCACTTTTGTTACTGAAGATTGAAGATGAAGATTTTGAAACATAATCTAATTATGACTAATTGTTATAAGACTACAAATTGCAAGGTTTCTAGATGGTCATATTTTTTGAGATACCTAGATAGTCATTTATTCACGCCTCCTTCATCGTAGCTCTATATTTTGTAGTTGGTTAAAGGTTGTTCTGCCAAGTCATTGACTTCCATACCCAGCTGTTTTCAATCTTTGTGGTGATGGAAATATATCCTAAGAAAGTCTCCATTTGCAAACCAATTGACAATTTATTCATGACAATTAAGTCAATTCAATTGGATTGTTACGATTTGACTCTTTCAAAAACCTAATTGATTCTTAATTTTAACTTCAATTTTTTTTTTTTTAGGAGTCAATATCAACGTCTTTTTGTATTAACTAGTAATTCTTAATGTAAGAATCATACAAACTACGTGACCTATGCAAGTGTCCATTAAGCCATATCTAGTAGCTCCACACGTCGGGGATACAGGGAAGGATGACCATAAAATTAGATCGTCAACTTAGCTGGGCCAGGTATGATTTATTTCCACATTATTGCAGGCTGTTCTACTCCATTAATCAACCATGATATAGTATAATTGTGTAAAGGAAAATTTTCACATTAATTTCAATTCTCTTTTTGATGAAATATTTGAAAATGACCTTTGAGAAAGAATGTTTAAGCCTTTTTTAGCACTCCAAAATAATTTTGAAGTTCTTACCACTTACCATCAAATGACACCGTGTAGATCAAAACATTGTTATATTATTTTAAAATTTTTTCAAATAAAATGCTAAAAACATAAAATTAAATAAATGACCTCATTATTATCGGTACAAAATCATATGGAGTTTGCAATCTCCATTAGACTCTAATGGAGGTCGGTTGACCTCCATTGATGAAAGTCGTATGTGACTAATCTTTGATTCCATCATTACTCTCTTGGGCTGGCATGAATTTCGAATGAGATTCGTGCAAAAATAATATTTTGGTGCATAAATCTCATGCAATTTTCTTCCCATTAAGACAAATTTTGGAAGGGATTCATTTGAAAATGATGTTTTGTGTGTAAATCTTGCACCAAAATTTTTCCCAACACTATCAACAAATGAATTTTGGGTGGGATTCATGCACAAAATTATTTTCGCATGAATATCATACAAAATTTCAGATTTTTGGACCATGGTGCTATTGGTCTTAAGTGCACCGACACCGACAAATCAATGGTTTTTTTTTTTTTTTTCCTTTTTGTTTTGTTATTTTAAATTCTTTAGTTAAAATATAAAATGGTACATGTGTAATTTTGAAGTTTGTTAATGATATATGTGTACTACTTCGTATAAAAATTTTAAAACTATTCGGACTAACTAAAAACTTAATAATCGTTTATTTTTTTGTCCGAAGATTGAACTGTGCTGTTGAAAATTAAAAATTGAGTAGTAACTGAAATTTGAAATCTGAAAAACATGTTTGATTTTTTTTTTCCTTACCTCTAAATATATTGTAAACTTATTTTTTTAAAAAATTTAAAATTATTTGAAAATTAGTAAGTTGATATTTATAACTTTCTTATTATTTATTGTTATGTAATTTTAATTAATTTAATACAAACACCTAAAAATAAATAATTTAATAAATTTTAAAATATTTATTATATAGAAATTAATAATATTTTATTCATAATTAAAATATGATTAAAAAATATAGTAGTATTAACCATATTTATGTATTTAAATATATTAATACATTTAAAAAAAAAACTAAAAAAATGAATGTTTAAATTATATATTAAAATATATTAATTTAATTAGAAGACAATTTGGGATGATACGTATTTAGGTTTTTTTTTTTTCAAATATATTTTTTGTAAATATAAAAAAAACGAAAATAAAATTTGAGTAATATAAAATTAGAATAAATTTGAAATTATGTTATTTTATGGATAATAAATTTGGAATAAAAACTTTTAAATATCGTTAAGTAATTTATAATTAAGTGAAAAGTTAAAAGTTCTTACTTAGTTTTTTTAGTTTTTTTTTTAATAGTTTTAAGTGATTCAACCACTTAAAAAAATAAATGAAAATAATTTAATAAATATAATTCAGCACTGTTAAGTTTTAAGTGAAAAAAGACAAACAACTCTTAGGGGTTGTTTGTTTTTGGCACTTAACACTTAATGGGTCTGAATTAGACCAATTAAGATTTTTTTTTTTTTGTTTTATTAAGTGGTCAAACCACTTAAAACAACTCAAAAATCACTTAAAAAAAATAATATTTTCTGACTTTTCACTTAATACAAAATCACTGAATGATTTTATAAATATATTATTCCAAGTTTGTCCTAGTTTTACATTATACAAATTTCTTTTAATGCTTTAACAAGCAATATTGAAAAATAGAAACCGTAAACATCTTAACATCAAATTTTCTTATAGTTGGATTACTATATTTCTTCAATTTAATTCCGGTAAGAATTTTTATTAATTTTCTTTATTAATCTACTTGTGGAATAGCCTATATTGTGTTTATTTGTTAAAGTTTCACTATGTTGTTGGTGTTTTTGGTTTATGTATATTGATGAGAATTTGTTTGTGTATATCAAATTTGTTTGTGTATAACATAACCTTAAAGTTTCTCCTCTTGTTTCTTCTTTTGGTTTTTTTATCTCAAAGTTTTTATCGAATCTGTTATCGATGTATAACAAAATCTCAAAGTTTTTTTTATCTCAAATATTCTATTAACTGTTATTTGTTAAAGTTTCACTGTGTTGTTGGTGTTTTTCATCGAGTATTTATGTTTTTGTGGAGATATAAAGTCAGTTTTGTGAGCTACTACCAAAGTATTTGCTCTTCACAGTATTTTTATTGTCTGATTCTGTTTTGTGGGGTGTAAAATTTTGAAACCCAAGTGCTATATACAGTTTGAGATCTCATATATACCTGTCTTTGCTATTCACAGTACTTTCATTGTCCGTTTTTGTTTTTGCGGGGTATAAAATTTTGAAACCCAAGTGCTATATGCAGTCTGAGATCTCATATATAGCTTTTAGACAGATAAGAAACAAGTGCTACATATATACCTATTGTTGGTGTTTAATTTATTTTTTTCATTATTATTGTCAGTGGTGTATATTGTCTTTGTCATGATATCATTGATTATTATTGTTGATTTGTTTATTTTATCAAAATTATTTTGTTTAAATTTAAGACCATTTTGTTTATTTTTATTTGAATATATAAATTTAATTGACTCTACTATAATTAATCTTATTTTAATTATGACTAAAAATATTATATATAAGTTACAATTTCAACTTCTATTGTAATAATAATGCTATTTATAACTATTTTGTTTATTTTTATTTGAATATATAAATTTAATTGATTCTACTACAATAATTAATTTTATTTTAATTATGAATAAAAACATTATATATATAAGTGTTGTAATACTTGTTAAATAATTTATTGTAGTTGTTTATATCATATTAAATAAAGTTACTTAACAACTAATAGTAAAAGGATATAAATGTCAAATTACTAGTATTCAGACAATTTTAACTTTAAAAAATAAATAAGATTATTATACATTCAGAGGTAAAGAAAAAAAAAAAAAAAACATGTCAAAATGGTATAGTAAATTTTTACCTTTCTTGGCTATTGTAATGGACAAAATTATGGAAGCCCAATAGGTAGAATTAGATTGGGCCTAAAGGAGTGGCTCAAATGACAAGGCCCACAAAGCAACCTAGTTTGTAAATCAAGCTAACGGATTGGCCAGCCCAAGCACAACATTCAGACAAGCTTTGTGTAATTTCACTCTTAACTCTCTCAAGTTATAATTGAGGGAACAGTGTTTTCATTTTTAAAATTGTATTTTTCAAAACAAGTAGCTAGTGTCAAGCTTTAAATTCAACCTATTGTTAGTAAACAAACTTTCAAAAATTGCCAAAATACGATTTATTTTTCCTCATACATGTTGCATTTTACAAGACCTGCTGACTGAAGAAGCATTGACAGTTGGTAAAGTATTAGGAAACTTATATGTGTTGGATAAGTCTAGCTTTTCAATTGATACTTTACAAACATATAAAGCACAAATAGTGCAAACTGTACAAAGAAATATTGTACATTCTATTGTCTCAAAATCTCTTGAATGTAATGATGTTTGCTATACAAATAAAGCTTTAATTCTATGTAACACATTCTGGCATCAAAGGCTAGGATATGCATCATCTATTGTGTTAAGCCATTTGTCTTTCATTAATACTGATATTGTAGATTCTTGTGATCTTTGTGATGTTTGTCCCATATCTAAACAACAAAGGTTGTCTTTCCAAAAGAGTCAAAGACATTCTGGTCATATTTTTGAATTAATACATGTAGATCCTTGTGGACCATATAAACAACCATCTATTACAAAAGCTCATTATATGCTTACTATAGTTGATGATTTTAGTAGAGCCACATGGGTTTTTTTGTTACCTCATAAACAACAAGTAGCTCAAAACTTTGAACAAATATTTTGAAATGATTCATAATCAGTTTAGTGTTCAAGTTAAACAAATAAGAACTAATAATGGATCAGAATTTATGAATCAAGAATGTTAAAATTTGTTTTCTCAACTAGGTATTTTGTTTCAAAGGTCATGTATACTCCACAACAAAATGGTGTTGTGGAGAGAAAACACAAACACTTATTACAAATAGCAAGATCATTGGTGTTCCAATCTCATTTACCAAAAAAAATTTGGGGGGAGTCTTTATTGACTGCAACTTATATTATTAACAGACTTCCAAGTTCTGTCTTACACTGGAAGACACCTTATGAAATTTTTTATGGTAAATCACCAAACTATGATTTTCTTAAGGTCTTTGGTTGTCTTTGTTATGTTACAAACACACAACCACATAAGGATAAGTTTTATCAAAAGGCTTATAAATGTGTTTTTATAAGATATGGAACTGGTCAAAAGGCTTACAAAGTTTATGATATTCATTCTCATCATATCTACATTTCAAGAGATGTTGCTTTCCATGAATCCATTTTTCCTTATAAAAATATACCTTGTGCATCATCTTCCATTCCATTACCTATCATTTCCACTAATGAGAATCTTCACTCTAATCCATTAACCACTGATATGCCCGCTGCATCTATACCTACTATTTCAGAATCAATTTCTTTACCTACTGCTTCTTTACCAACAATTCCTTCACTATCTAGACCTAATAGACAAAGTACTCAAATCAAACATAAACCAAATTGGCTAAAAGACTTTGTTTCAAACATTACGGAATCTAAGCATGTACCTATTGTCAATAATGCTTCAGTCCAACATCTCTCAACATCTTTTTCACATACACCTAATACCTTTCCATATTACACTTCTACTGATTTTTCATCCACATATATGGATTTTTTAGCCAATGTGTCTTGTATTCAAGAGCCTAATTCCTATAATCAAGCTTGTAATAGTAAAGAATGGATTGAAGCTATGAATAAGGAGCTTAATGCCTTAGAAGCCAATAAAACTTGGGAACTCACTAGTTTACCTGCAGGAAAGAAAGCCATTGGGTCAAAGTGGGTGTATAAAGTCAAGCGTAAACCTGATGGAAGTGTTGAAAGGTTTAAAGCTCACCTTGTAGCAAAGGGTTATATCAAGTTGAAGGTGTTGATTACTTTGATAGTTTCTCCCCTGTAGTAAAGTTAGTGACTGTAAGGATTTTCTTAGCCATTGCCACAGCTAGATCTTGGGCAATACATCAACTTGACATTAATAATGCTTTCTTACATGGCTATTTAGATGAAGAAGTATACATGATACCTTTTGAATGTTATAAAAAGGTCAAGCAAGGGGAGGTTTGTAAGCTTAAACGCTCACTTTATGAATTAAAGTAAGCTTCCAGGTAATGGAATCAAGAATTCACATTGAAATTAAATCAGTATGACTTCCGTCAATTAGCTCATGATAACTGTCTTTTTGTTAGGCATTCATCATCTTCCTTTGTAGCTTTAATAGTATATGTGGATGATGTGCTTATCACTGAGACTCATGAGGCTGACATTGTTAGTGTTAAACAATTTCTTCATTCTCAGTTCACTATTAAGGATCTTGGGTATGCTAAATATTTCCTTGGACTTGAGATTGCTAGGTCAGCTGCAAGTACCTACATCAACCAAAGGAAATATGTGTTAGATGTCTTGAAGGATGTAGGATTACTTGGTGCAAAACCAGCTATGACACCACTTCCGAAGGGATATAAATTCACTACTGATGGTGGTTCTGCACTTAGTAATCCAGATCAGTATTGAAGGCTGGTTGGGAGACTGCTTTATTTGGGATTTACTAGACCTGATATTACCTTTGCAGTCCAACAGTTAAGTCAGTTTGTCAGTAGTCCTTGCAAAGCACATTAGGATGCTGCCATTCATGTTCTTCGATATCTTAAAGGCTGTCCATCAAAAGGACTTTACTATCCGTCTACTATCAGCCTTGAATTGCAAGCTTATTGTGATGCTAATTGGGCATCATATCTAGATTCTAGAAGATCTTTAACTGGTTATTGTGTTTTCTTAGGTCTGCTTTAATTTCGTGGAAAACTAAAAAACAGACAACAGTTTCAAGATCTTCAGCAGAAGCAGAATATAGAAGTTTAGCATCTACAATTTGTGAATTACAATGGATATCTTATATTCTGTAAGATTTTTCTATTTCGTGTACTTTGCCTATTCCTCTTTGGTACGACAATTAAGCTGCCTTGCATATCGTTGCCAATCCAGTTTACCATGAGCAGACTAAACATTTGGAGATTGATTGTCATCTAGATCGGGATAAATATAAGCAGGGCTTTGTTCTGCCACAGCATGTTTCATCAAAGCAACAACTTGCTGATATGTTCACTAAGTCCCTTTCTGCACCTTTGTTTTTCCATTTATTATCCAAGTTGGGCTTGCATGATTTTCATCAAGCTCCAACTTTAGGAGGGGGGCGTGGGGGATGGGATGTAAACATATACATATATACATTTATATTTTATCTGCATATGTACAACAGCTTAGTAAATGTAAAATGTAGTTACTAGTTAGTTTTGACAGGTGGCAGAAGTTTATAGGCAACTAACTAATTTCTCTGCCTTAGTTTTGTATATATATATATATAAACCTTTCTTGTTCTTTATACGAAGAGGTATGAAAATAAGAATTTTACATTTCGCTTTTCTTGATATACCGTAAACTAGAATTGTTCAATCAGACATCAAATTTGATTTTAATTTATTGACCTAGTTAGTATTGTTGTGTAATTTTTGTACAACATATTTCAAAAAGGATTTGTATGGAAATGTCTCTATTATTTTTATTTTTTTAATTAATTTTCATTAAAAATTTATTATTATTAACCGAAGATTTTAAAATACCGTATGAAGTATGATTTATGAACATATTTTAAAAGAATTACATAAGCTCCTCATGGAATGAATCTTTTTTTCTCTACCAATTGAAAAGAACAAATTAAACTCAAATGGCCAACCAAATATATTTTCACAAAACTGAGAGGGATAGCGAGAAAGACAACCAGAACATAGGCTCCTCCGCTCAGAGCGGGCCATGACGTTCAATCTCGTGAGAGCCACAACATCTTTAAACGCTAAATACTTTTTTCTCTTTTTTGAATTTTTGAACCTTATGAATCTTAAAACTGAAATTCAGTTTGAGTAACTAATTAATTTGGTCCTGGTCGTGACAAGTGGACCACAAGGTCCAATTCTGAGTCCAAGCTGAACCAATTAATGACATTGGAGAAGCTATGCCAACTATCTCACAGCCTTTTCAACGTGCTATAATTTGGCAGTGGGATGCTGCTTGGTGATTTAGTTGCGGAGGAATTTTGAAGTTCCAGTACACATCAGTTGTCATCTGGGGACCATTGTTTGTTCATGGTTGCTGGCTTAAGTGGTCATTGATTCTTGTTTTCGGATTTAGACATGTGATGTGTCTTCCACTCAATATATTGTTCAAACATATAACTGGGAAGTCATGATTTCACTACTTCATTTTCAATCCACAATGGAATGACTTATACCGCGGGGTTTGCTGGATCGAACAGTTGTATGCGTTTACATTACAGAGACGAAAACTAGTTGTTGCACTAGGTAAAAAGCTGGTGAGAGATCCACCACTTTGTCACAATGTCATTTGATGTAGAAGAAGGGGGTGTTTCTGATCAGAGGCTTTTCGATATTAAATGCATTCTTGGGTTTGTTTCCATTATAAAAATGTCGACAAGACACTAATTGAGGGGGGTGAATTTAATGTGTGTAATTTTTTTGTCAAAGGGTAAGTTACAATTGAGTTTCTCTGAAGGTAATGTTCAAATGTACAACTGTGACATTGTTAACTGAATTTGTAGTTTGGGACTCATGCCACCATGTTTAGAGCACAATGTGTACACCATTACAATGTCCTAATCATGTTTTTTGCTAATAGCATTGTAGCTTAGAATTTGATCCATTTTGAGTCTTGTAAAAACAGTTAATTAAAATCTCCAAAACCTGTAGCTGTGATTGGACACCTGCAGCAGAAACATAAATCAATATACCGAGATCTAAATGGCTAGTTGCTCCCAAAACGTCGTACCAACTGAAAACACTTGTCACCTAATTTTTCAAAGGAAAAGGCATAATCTTGCAATCAAAGTCTATGAAGCAAGGAATCTCCAATAATAAGTAACTGATAATGAAGAGCAAATGCTTGTCTAAACCTTGAATCTTCTTTTCCAATTCAAGCATACAAGGCCAATAGAAGATACCTCATTCTGCAAGACAAAGCAATACAAGAGAAGCCTCTGCTGCCTTAGCCTTGCAGAGAAGGTAAAATGAACAATTTTTTTTTAAAAAAAAAATAATTTTTTCCGGCTTCAAAGATATTATTGTATATAAAAAAAAATTTTATAGTTATTGTTGTTTTATTTTTTTCATTCTTGTGTTTGGATAAACCCAGACAAACGACAACCGACACAAAAGCGAAGTGTTAGTTGCAGAAACTGTTTGATTGATTGGTTGGTTGGTTAGTTGGTCCCGCGCTTTTCTTGAACTTCACTTGGGACCCCAAAAACGGTGCGTATAAATATGAGGAGGTTTTGGACTTGCTGCTTCACACGTCGAGTTTCAAACCAAAAGCACACCCAGGTACTCTTTAAATAAATTGGCAATCTTCATGCTAAGATACTTTCCATGAACATCCATTTTGTTAAAAACTGTTTTGTTTTGTGTTTGGTGGTTAGCGATCCGGAGAAGCCATGGCAAGCCAGAAGATGAACAACGCCAATGACGACTCTGCAGTGCTGGTATGTTGTTTGTTTGGTATTCTTTAATTGAATTTTGAGTTGCGGTTGTTTTCTTTTGTTGTAGCTTCATGGGTTTTTCGTGTTTTCTACCATCATAATCGATTCTTGTTGTTGTTCGAGTTATATATGGAATACTAGGTTTCCTTTAATGTTTTGGGTCGACATTGTTGTGATTTGGTTATAAAGGTAATGGAGATTGTGTCTTGAGTTAGTGATGAGCTGAAAATTGCATTTAAAGGGAATTTAAAAACAGTGACTTAATTTAATTGTAATTTTTGGTGGGATGATGTCAGAGGTACTCTTGGTTTGGAATTTAATTTTGGTTTGAACAATATGCCCAAATATTTTGCATGGCAAAGCAATGAACAAATTGTGGACTTGAATTTGGCACCAAATACTCAAGCCCTAACGGGAATTGATTTGACTTGATATTTCATTTTTATTCTCTTCTTTAATGACGAATGATGTTTTGATTATTAGTTAGTGCAATAGCTTTCCACTTTCTAATCTAGGTAAGGTTCATGAATTCTTCTTTTGCCGAACAGATTGAAGACCATAACACTGCCAAGTCAAGTACTGACAGTGACAGTGCTACTAATATCATAATAAATGGTGACTTCTCAATGGGACTGCATTCTTGGCACCCCAATTGCTGTCATAGCTTTATTGTTTCAGCTGAGTCAAATAACACGGAAGGACCATTAACAAACTCAGTTGGTAATCATGCTGTTGTTACAAATCGTAGAGAATGCTGGCAGGGCTTGGAACAAGACATAACAAGCCAAGTTTCTCCCGGTTTAACTTATTTGGTTTCTGCTTCTGTTGGAGTATCGGGGCCTCTTCAAGGATCTGCTGATGTTCTAGCAACTCTGAAACTAGAATACCAAGATTCAGCGACTAGCTATTTCTTTATTGGAAAGTAATGCATTTTGTTAGTTTGTTTTTCATTTTCTGTTTTTTCAGTATGGGAAACGAGAATAGATGTGTTAATGGCAGCTATGAATCCAGAACTTCTGCATCAAACGAGAAGTGGGAGAAGTTGGAAGGCACATTCACATTGTCAGCTATGCCTAATCGGGTTGTTTTCTACTTGGAAGGGCCTGCTCCTGGAGTTGACCTACTTATAAGATCAGTTGTCATTACATGTTCCAGTCCAAAAGATGAGGTATTCTCTTTTCTCAGCCTAAGCTCAAGTCAGGGACTCTGTTAGAAGCCCCTGAATATGTGAATTTATGAAATTATAAGAGTAATTTAGTTATGTAAGTCTTGATTTTGACATAAAGCAATTTATATAAAATCTTTTTGAAAGCCTCTTCTTGTCATCTAACACATATTGTTTTGGAAAATTTCCTGTTTATTTTGAAGAATAAGAAGGCAGGTTGTGTCACTGCTGGAGATGAGAATATCATCCTGAATCCCACATTTGAGGATGGCCTCAATAATTGGTCTGGAAGAGGATGCAAGATTGCTTTACATGATTCTATGGCTGATGGGAAAATAGTCCCTCTGTCCGGAAAGGTTTTTGCATCTGCAACAGAACGTACTCAAAACTGGAATGGAATTCAGCAGGAGATAACTGGAAGGGTGCAACGAAAGCTTGCTTATGAAGTTACAGCAGTAGTTCGCATTTTTGGTAATAATGTAACTACTGCAACTGTACAGGCTACTTTATGGGTTCAAACACCAAATCAACGTGATCAGTACGTTGGCATTTCCAAGTAAGCTCATTCTAAGGGTGGTTTTTTTTTTTTTTTTTAATAAATTAAAAATAAATAAAGTTACTTCTGATCTCCAGATTATCAAAAATTTCAGTTTGGAGTCTGTGCAACAACTAAAAAGGAATGCTGATAGTATTAAGACATCATTATAAGCTCTATGGTGTTACATTTTGATCATCTTATGATGTATCTTTTCCTGCATCCAAGACAAACTATGTTTTTCTTTTCTCTTTATTAGAATGTGCATTTGGTATAGGGCTGCAGATTGTTCAACTTCATAATTTCTTAAACTGCACAATAAGCTTGTTTGCTCATCAGCGTGCAGGCAACCGACAAAGACTGGGTACAGTTGCATGGAAAATTCCTACTTAATGGTTCCCCAGCAAGAGTGGTCATATATGTGGAAGGACCGCCTGCAGGCACAGATATTCTTGTCAATAGTTTAGTAGTAAAGCATGCACAGAAAACTCCTCCTTCCTTTCCACCAGTTATTGAGGTTGGCCAAACATGTGATTTAAGCTGTGGAAGCATTTTATATGCTTTGTAATATGTTTTGGTTGTAACTTTAGAAACATTCATTCTTAAATTTGAATCTCAAGTGTTGTAGCATCTAATATAATGGTTTTTGTTTTGTAGAACCCAGCCTATGGAATTAACATAATTACCAACAGTGAACTAAGTAATGGCACCAATGGCTGGTTTCCCCTTGGTAATTGCACTTTAAGCGTTGCAACTGGCTCACCACATATACTTCCTCCAATGGCAAGAGATTCCCTTGGACCTCATGAACCTTTAAGTGGACGCTGCATCCTAGTGACTAAGCGCACACAGACTTGGATGGGTCCTGCTCAGATGATCACTGATAAACTGAAACTCTTTTTGACATACCAAGTGTCTGCTTGGGTTCGAATTGGTTCTGGAGCAAGTGGTCCTCAAAATGTGAATGTTGCCTTAAGTGTGGACAACCAGTGGGTCAATGGTGGACAAGTTGAAATTAATGATGATAGGTGGCATGAGATTGGTGGGTCGTTTAGAATTGAGAAGCAAGCATCAAAGGTTATGGTTTATGTCCAAGGTCCTGCTTCAGGTGTTGACTTAATGGTTGCTGGACTCCAGATATTCCCTGTTGACCGAGAGGCAAGGTTTAAATATTTGAAGAGGCAGATTGAGAAGGTAATTGCATTCTGCAATTCTTGAGGTATTGATTAATTAGATATAGGTGAAATCTTGAAGTACAGATTGTTTGCTAGGCCACTGGGCACTGGCAAGACTCATTTGATGATCTTAATATTTAACGAAACTGCTTAATTTGTATTGTTTGATACATACCTTCTGAACATGCATTACTTCATTGTCACTAGTACGACATTAATGAAGCATCATCATACTCGACTGACATTCAATTTATTGATGTAAAATGAGTTTAATAATTAGTTCAAATTGTTAGTCACACTATTTTTTTTTCTTCTCTTTTTTGTTAACAAAATGAACTGATGTTTTCACAATATCAAGATCATAATTTTGTTCTAATTCTCTCTTTTCTGTAAAGCAGATTCGTAAGCGTGATGTCATCTTGAAATTCTCTGGAGCAGGCTCCAGCAGCATGCTTGGCACCTTCGTGAAAGTCAAACAAACGCAGAACAGTTTTCCCTTTGGATCATGCATCAACAGATCTCAAATAGACAATGAAGATTTTGTTAAGTTCTTTGCAAAACATTTCAATTGGGCTGTGTTTGGAAATGAGTTGAAGTGGTATTGGACAGAGGCACAACAAGGGAACCTTAACTACAAGGATGCCGATGATATGTTGGAGTTGTGCAAGAGCCACAACATAGAAACTCGAGGTCATTGTATATTCTGGGAAGTAGAGGCCACTGTCCAGCAATGGATCCGAGCACTAAATAAAAATGACTTGATGACAGCTGTTCAGAATCGCTTAACAAGCCTTCTCACACGTTACAAAGGGAAGTTCAGGCACTATGATGTGAACAATGAGATGCTACATGGATCATTCTATCAAGATAGGTTGGGCAAAGATATCCGAGCCAATATGTTTAAGACTGCAAACCAGTTAGATCCATCTGCCACCCTTTTTGTGAATGATTATCATGTTGAAGATGGTTGTGACACCCGATCATACCCAGAAAAGTACATTGAACACATTCTAAATCTGCAAGAGCAAGGTGCACCTGTGGGAGGAATTGGAATTCAGGGACATATTGATAATCCAGTGGGACCAATTGTTTGTTCAGCCTTGGATAAATTGGGTATTCTAGGTCTTCCAATCTGGTTTACAGAGCTCGATGTGTCTTCCATTAATGAATATGTTAGAGGGGTTGATATGGAAGTCATGCTTCGAGAAGCCTTTGCCCATCCTGCTGTTGAAGGAATAATGTTGTGGGGATTTTGGGAATTGTTTATGAGCCGAGACAATGCTCATTTGGTTAATGCAGAAGGTGACATCAATCCAGCTGGTAAGAGATACCTTGCTCTTAAACAAGAGTGGCTGTCCCATGCAAGTGGGCATATTGATGAGGAAGAACAATTCGGTTTTAGAGGCTTTCATGGGGCATACACTGTGGAAATAGATACTCTCTCCAAGAAGATCGTTAAGACCTTTGTTGTTGATAAGGGTGATTCGCCAGTGGTAGTGTCCATTGATGTATAAGTCTCTCAATTTCCAGCGCTGCTACTTCATCCAGTTGAAGGTTAATATCTCTGCTTGGTTTATGTGTCATCAAATGCTTGGTGAAAAAGTCAGAAGTCTAAGAATAAAATATAAATGATGTGCAAGTAAGCTTGTGTTTGTTATTTACACAGATTGTTTGATGTATTATTCCCACTGTAACATCCACTCTCAAGCAATAAAAATATGGTCTAGTTGATGGTGATACTTTGTGAATTGATTTTTTTTCTTTTTTCCTTTTTTTTTTTTTTTTGTTACATTAATCTGATCTGATAGTTGATATCAACTTTCATTCTTTACTTCACATGGTGAGTAAACATTCTATTGGACTTTAAATATAGATGTAAGAATATGAAAAGTATAAATAGAGAATCAAGAGATGCTACTTACCTTAAAAATTCAATAAAAATAAACTAGTTCTATATTACCCAAAAATTTATTGAAATGATATTATAAACTAATTTATAACTACTAAATTATCAACACATTGTCCCACAATTGATATAGTTATGGTAAATGTCCTTGTTGCATCACTTGCGTAAAGTTTCCAAAAACATAACATTATTCATAAACCTAGATATCATAATTTATAATATTTCAAAAACATATATATTATAGTTTCCCAAAGTGGTTAGTTCAGAATAATGGCTGCTGCCATTTGATTACTTGTGTCGTACGGTTACTTTCTGTATGGTAGGCAGAAGTAAACATTGGCCCATCGACATTACCCGAGAGTTTGCTGGGCACAAACTTGATATTTTGAAACATGTTCAAACTCCAACATTCAATAATTTTTTTAATGGGGCTACTCTTTTCCTTATAAAGGGTAAAGTTAGGTCGAAGTTCTCAGGGTACTAGGATTCTACTAACATTTCAACCAGTATCCATACGAACAGAAGTGTAATATAGTTCCCTTCAGTCAAAGACAGCTTTTTCTAACTTCTGTCCTTGCACTGCAGCCACAGTTGAAGCATACTCTGTGATCAATAACAAAAGCTTGAGGTGATCCTATTAACTATAAAGAAAACATTTTATTATCTTACCATGCACGGAACAAGTTGCTCAGATGAAGAATTTTGTAAACTATGTTGGCTTGTGTCATGGTTAAGGACTATAAGTGGCCTATAGAATTGAGAACCAACCGTCAAAGGTTACGTTTTATGTAGAAGGTCTTGCTCCAGTCTCCAAGTGAGTTAATGGTTGCTCGACTTGAGATATTTCCTAAAGCACATTGCTAGATCATTGGCTTGGTTGGCATCTAGACTCAACCGATTGGTAAGGTTAAGTAATATCTGATACATATACGTCATATTATTCAATCATCAAATCATCCAACTAGGCTGACTACATTTATTGAAGTAAAATCAGCTTATGATGACCGGTTCAACTACTTCTCTGTATTTGTCTGACTAAACATAAAGCACTGATTTCTGTTGAAAAATTGAATAAAAACAGCCTAGGAACAGCCCAGAAAAATCTGCACAAAACAGTCCAGAAAATGAAGAAAAAATCTACACTGTTTTCTGAAAACTGCAGAATTTTGTTATCCAATTTGACAACCCAAAACAGCCTTGTGTTACACCCAAAAAGTCAGCAAAATCCACCAAATACTGCACAAAAACAGCCCAAGAGACCTACAAAAACTAGCATAAACAAAATAGCAAAAAATTGCAGATAAATAGCTTCAAGAATCATGGCGCGTAGCAAAATCACTCTCCATCAATTCTGTGATGCACTAAGTTGTAATTACGCCTCTAGAATATAATAAAACCTTTTGTTTGTCTATAATGTGCACCAGCGAAGATAATCATAATATCCTCGAATGATAACAAATCTATTTTTAACAGTTTTCTAATTCTGCAGACAGTAGAATATTGATGATGTTTTTGTGAGCAACAAAGATTATTTTGTGTAGAAAAGAAGGAAGAGATGTTAGAGTATATATAGTATTGATTTTAGCGCACACATATATATAGATTTCTTATAGACACAACCTTCAATAAAAGAGTACCTCTTTTCATTTTGAAAATTTAAATTAATAGACACTGTATTTGGTGAATGATTGTGTCTATTCATTTTCAAATTTTAAATTTATTTTACTTTAAAAATTTCTTTAACAATTTCTTCCCGACGTTTTGATTCTGCTATCACGATTTTTGTTCTGAATCACTTCTTACTTTGTTGTGACGCCGATTCCTAAGCCTGAAGTCATCTTGAAATTTCTAGGAGCATATTATCATGCTTCGTTGAAAGTCAAACAAAAGCAGAACATATTGATAATCCAATTGGACACTGTCGTCTGGTTTACATGATCACTGGAGGTGTCTTCCATTAATGAACATGTTAGAGGGGATGATGATGACCTGGAGATCATGCTTCAAAATTTGCCTATTCTGCTGTTGAAGGAATAATTAATTTTGTGGGGATTTGGGGAGTTATTTATGAGCCGAGACCAAGGCAAAGACAATACATATTTGGTCAGTGTGGAAGGTGACATCAATGAAGCCGGTATAAGGTACCCTGCTTTTGTTGATGGTGAAATTTTTGCTAATTTAATTTATTTGTTTTTATCATCAAGCTCAGCAGTTGTAATATCCCATGATTGGTATGGGGGCTGGACACTTTTTTCTTTGGACTCCATATTATGAGTAAAGAGGGCTCCAAAAGAATACAGAGCGTAGAAGATGGTGCATGAAAAGATGCTTACTAAATACTAACCTTGAAAACTAGAATAAGATCCTTATTTTACGAATTGTAAGGTGGCAGAGTCACAATCAGAATCAAGGATCATGGACTACATCTTCGATGCGTTGGCCCAGAATTGGTAGGCCCATCTTTGAGGTCCCAACTTGAGATGCAAAAAAAATGTTAACACTGATGACTCACGAGTCAGCCCAGATAAATCAAACAGACTAATTCAAGATGAATAGGACACAGTGGGGCTGACCATGACATGAGCCCAAATCAAAGTGACAGTGAAACAATAATCAATCTAAATTCTGAAATTCCAGAAAAGGAAAAAGGAAACGTTAACAAAAAAAGACTGAATAGACCAGCACCCAATTATGTTGAATATAAGAGTAAAGTTAGGTAGTATGATAGGGAAATTCTCCGGCCTAACGGGTCCATCATGATACATTAAGATTCTACCATCATTTCACTTACAATCCATAGGAAGAGTAGTCCTCTTCAGTCAATTACACAGTATTTTTCCATCTTCCTCTGTCCTTATACCGCAACAGTCCTCAAATATTGTAGCCTCAATTTTCATATATCATATGATCAACATCAGTAGCAACCGGAGGGACCCCTAAAATATCGTATATGTTTCTGTTTATAATTCCTTGACATAATATTAATCTCACAGTGCGTATAAAAAAGGTTGCCCAGAATTAAGTAAAAGAACGATGATATACAAACATCCAATCACCATCGATCCAATTGCCCCCGGCTGGGCCTTAACCCATCACATCAATTTGATTGACTCCCTTCATCTACTACTACTAATATTGCAATTGACAATGTTTTAAGCAATGTTATTAATACTGACAGAAGCATCTTTGAATTAAAAGACTGTATTAATTTTTTTTTAATATTTAATTAAAAGTATAGATCATTATACATTTTTTTAAGCCAGTAGCAAACCGAATAGAGATACAGTAAAACTTATTGAAATTAAATATTATTTATATATATTAGATATTTATTTTCATAGAATGAGGACAACTACTTTTATAATAAAAATAAAATATTATTCACATCCTGTACTAAGAGGTGGCATATCAATGATCAGTATACAATATACAAATGGTTTTAATAAAAACACTTTTAAAAATAATCTTTCTATACATAACTTAAATTTTATCTTTTAGTAAATTCGTAGTAATTCATAGTCTTCATGTCATGTTAAAGTGTAAATTTGCACACTTAAATATTTTTTTTAATTCTGAAAAGTTAAAAGTTTAAGTTTTTCTTTTATCCTAAGGTATAAAGTATGGATAGTTTTCTTTGTTAATAAAAAATATATATTTTTTAAAATTACGTTGATGAAAAAGATTAAGTAAGCATTATTTACTATAAAGTCATGTTGCACAGTTAATAAATTTTGCTTTTAATTTTCGAATAAATATCGTATAATTATATATATACATATACATATGTGTATATATATATGTATATAATTGTGGTGTCCGACTGTCCGGTGATAACTAAGACGTTGTCTGTGAGGGCCGAGCTGGCGAGTAAGTAAGGAGGTAATTGAGTTGAGGCGAGAAGGTTGGCGAATGGGTAATGATAGGACCCAAAAACAGTCTCATCTGTGTCTGAAACAGTTGGGTAACAATGGAGCCCACACCACATGGGTAAACAGTGATGAAGGGGCTGTATCAATCAAGATCACATCTGATGTGATGGTGAGTGGGACCCCAACCAAAGAATCACAAAAGGCCGAGTAATTGTAGCTACAACAAGCTATGGAGAATCGTGAGAAAGAGAGAGAGAGAAGTGGATGGACGGATGGATGGAGGGATGGGAATGTGAGTGGGGGACTGGCAGGAGTTATGATGTCCACTGCATCGGGAAACAGCTCCCGCGCTGTTCTCGCGCGCCCCTCACCCAAACGACACTCCATCCAGGACCCACTGTCCCCACTCACACCTGTATTCTATCTCTGTGGATCTGTGATCGTCTAATTAAACACACTTGCACGATTCAACCACTGCCTGCTTCTCTCTCTCTTTCTCCCCTCTGGTGTTTTCGTGTGGTAACTTCAGTTCACTGGTTGTGGTATTTCTGTATTGTCTCTGTGACTTGGCTTCTTTCACACTCTCTCCATTGTTAATGGACTCCACTTGGCCCCCACCTGTTCAGCACACAGTCTCTCAAACTTTATGCCCTAATCCACCGTTTTACATAAAACATAAAATCTATGCGTACGTACTCAAATATGAATGCTATATTACCAAGTTGGCATTTATAGTAATAATATATTTTTGTGGATCTAATATGAACGTAACTTATCACAATTCAATATGGTTCAATAATAAAGGGCATTAATTCTTTTTTTTTTTTTTTGACATGTTCTACATAAACATTACAAATATATATAGCACTATCGAACTCTTTGAATCAATTCTAAGAAACTGAAAACTTTTAAAAATGAAATAAAACTCTCAAAAGAAATATGAGATACCCTTACAAAGAGGGAGAAAATTATCATAGTATCGTGGCATTGATGAGTCGAAACTTAACCTTAACATAAGTACAAACAAGGTTTTGTCAAGATTGTGGCAACATGCCAGACCCGATAAAAGAATTCATTTAATTTGATAATATTCAAAATTAGAATCAATGTCATATACGATAGTTGAATTATTGATAAATCTTTTAAACAAAAACTAGACCTACTTTAAAATTGATAATTGATCTTGATCCATACCTAAAAACAGTATATTAAGAAAATCCTTCATTTTATATTAGTGTTGTGCCTCCAGGCTGCGAAAAATTTTGTAAAAGAGTGCCACGAATAAACGGGGACACCGGCATGGATTTATATATATAAATATATATATATCTTTGTTGAAATGCCACATAAGGAAGACTGCAAAGGAATTGATTACCCAAAACTAAAGATTTGTGAGTTGCAAGAAAGCGAAACAGCTATGCTTAGGCATAATAAATTAGGTGAAAAGAAAGATTGAATATGATTCTTTTGGTGGTGAATTGTGATTGTTGACATCAGATTCATAATGAGGATTGACATTTAAAGTGCCAAAGAAAGGAGATTCTCTCCTGCTATCTTTGTGTAGATTTTACTTTGCTAATCCACGACAATATCTATTGTTTGTGCATGGATCAGGAGCTTAAAAGATTTTATTAAGGCCATTGCATATGTTTAATGTTTTCTAAAAGAGATTAATTATTAAGCAAATGTACTTTATAAAAAGTTCTTTATTTAAAAAGAACTTTATAATAAAAAATTGATAAATGTGTTAAAAGTTATAAAAAAATTAAAAGATAAGTTATTGCATCTCGAAATGTATAATTATAATCAATTACATGTAAATAAATTAATAAAAGATGATATGATGTTGTAATCCTTAAAATAGGTATCCACGGAGTGTAAAACATACTACTAACTTTTGTAATAATATTTTTCATAAAAAGGTGGGAATATAGATGTTATCTACAAAAGCGAGCAACTAGTTTTTAATTGGCTAAACATATATCCAATGTTGATCTCTTCGTTAAAGAATTTGTTTTCTTTTAAAAATAAAAATAAAAATAAAAAAACCCAACTTTAATTACTGGCCTCCATCCTATTCAATTTAGTGTTTTTTAAGTAAGTTATAAATGTATCTTTAATGCAATTATATGTTTTGATAGAATTTCTTGTCTAATAGAAATTCAATGCAATTATCAAATCCACGTATGGAGTTGAAATGATAAAAAAAAAATTCGTAAAATATGGAGATTAGGTTTCTTACTTGAAAAACTCTTCTATAAATCCTAATGTGTATTTTTCACTTTTTTCCACTAAAATTAGTTATAATCCTCACGCAATATAACTGTAAATGAGAGAAGATAGAATAAATGATCATAAAGTACATATATATTTTGCTTGAAAATTTTCGTTAGAGATGAAATTGTGTAATTTTTATAATTTTTAAAATTATCGATGTGCTACTGATAGAAACTAAAAAAATACTTAATAGCAGCAAAGATACTTTAAACACAAATGAATATCCTACTTTGTTTATTTAATTTACTGTCCTCGTTTTCCTTTTTATTACTGTATTTATCAAAAGAAAAAACTTCAAAATAGAGGAAATATCTTTTCTTTTTGTTATTAGATTATATATATTCTAATTCATTATTCAATAAAATATAATACAAAAAACAAAAGCTCCTGCAAGCTGTTAATAACTGTTTCAAATTATCCAGAACAAATTCCTAATCAAACAAATCGGACAAAAAGCTCAAAACCCCCAACAGCTGGAATATTAGAAGTCTCACAAGTGAAATGAGGATCAAACTTGAGACTAGATAATGTACTATTTGCTAATATACCAATTATGAAATATATAGAATCTGAAACTTTTTAACCAAGGGTCCTTTTAAAATGTGCTTTAAAGTTGCAAGTTAAATATTTAAAAGTTTAATAAATAGATTATCCATATATTTTTTTTCATATAGTATTTATAATTTCTCTCTTTAAAAATAATGAATGAATCATACTTTTATTTTTTTCTCTGTCTTTAAAAATAATAAATATTCAATATTTTTATTCTTTTCTAAGTTTAATATGTACCCAAATCATAATCCTGAAAGTAGTTAAGAACTTTTAGCGGGCTGTTACCAGAATATTGTCATGATTTGGTTGTAAGTTACTATTCAAATACCTATTATAATGTGTGTATAGATATATATATATCATAATTAACTACCGGTCAAATATGAGAAAATTGAAGGAGAACATAAACAATGTAAGAAACTGAGATTGTTTCTGCCATTCTAGCTGTTTCGCCGCTGGGAACCTGAGATTGACTGTCGACCTGCTTTCTAAATTTTGATATGACATCTTGACTGAGTATTACATTCTTTTTTTTTTTTTTTGAGAAGGAGTATTACATTCTATTGAAAAACAAAGATTATTAAATCATTCTAAAGTGTTTATTTATTATTTTTCGACATTATAAATACAAGTACATCCTATCAGAATAATATAGTACTCTAAGGTATAGAGAATGTAATTTCGTGGCACAAATAATTAAAATACGTATTATTTAGGCATAGGGTTATGCTAATGTAATGATCCGTACATAAAATTGATATGAAACTGTTTAGAAGTCTAGCTAAACCTACTAAAATCAATAATTATTTATGCATTTCGGATATTTACTTTCGTAATTATAAAACATATATTATTACAATAATAGTAAAAAAAAGCACTCATATGATGTTTGTAAAATGTATAATGGAATTTGAACGCTTATTAATAGAGTAAATAAGACGATGCACAACCATCTAATTAGTAAGGGATATATACCAAACCTATATATTTAGAGGGCAGATGGTTAGTCATGAAATTTTATTTTAACAGAAAAAATTAATGAAAAATAAATTCCGTTCACAATCGGTCCTATTATGTACCACTTTTACTATTATGATTACTTTTAACCAAATTAGAGTTTGAAGCATTACAAAACCCCCAATTTTAATTTTATTCCCTCCACCTTCAATCACGGGAGAAAATATGATCGCCCAAAGAGAGATATTTGAAGAGAAGGGGACGATTGCAATGTGGAACCCAAGCAGACGTCTAACAGGCATGAAGTTGATGAGTATAGAAACAACGATAAGACACAGTATAGAATATAAATATAAAAGGAGATGCAGGGCTGTGCCCACAGGGGCCATGGCAACCCCAAGCTCCAGTCTATTAAAGTTTTTTGATATACATATATATATATTTATATATATATAAGAATAAAATTCAATTAATTCATCTAATTAATTATTACTATCATATTTAAAACCACATGTATCAGATTAGATTTCGTCTAAAAATATAAAATGCTCATAACTTATTATTTGATAATATTTAAATAATTTCATATTTTTATCTTAAATAAGAAGATTTAGTTTTCCGTTATTAATATATTATGAAATATTGTTTATATAGTTGCAACAATTTTTATTTTGCATTTTGAATATTCCTTTTGGCTATTCCATTTAAACTTGTCAAGTTTAAACTTATAAATTAATACATATTTTATATGTTTTTTTTAAAAAATTATGTTATTTATACTTATTATTTTGTTAGTTTATTAAAGATTAAGCTCACAATAGAGTGGAATATGACTTTTCATGAACTCTTTAATCATTTAAAAATGAAATAGTAGAAAAATTTAATGTAATTTCGATATTAAAAATAATTTTCAAGATTCAAAATAATAGTAATGGGTTCCATTTTTTATTATATATAAGACTAAATGATATTATATCTAATGTTTTAATGACTTAATTTTTTTATCTTTTATATTAGTAATTGTCTTGCATTAATTTAAACATTTATTTTTGTTTTGGTCCCCTAAAGCTTGAATCTTAATTCTGCCCCTATATATGTGTGTGTGTGTATATATATATATTCAGATTATAAGAAAATATATTCTAAAACACAAAATAATATATCACAATGATATTTCATAGATTAAAGAATGTTATTATATGTCTTTAAACATTGGCTAATGGTATATTATAACCTTCAGCTGAATTTCGACTAATTGGTAATATATGTTCATATATATGCACAAAATAATATGATATGTAATTAAAATTTATACAATTTCTTATATTATAAAAGATTAAAAACACATTTTACTGGGAAAATAGCACATGTAGTTAAAATATGACATCTATGCTCAACAATATCGTTGAGTTACCGATGGATGTTGTGAAGGGCTTTGAGTGTGTTGATTATCCATGATTCGATATTAATGATTGCGAATGAAAATGAACATGCAAAATGTAAAACAATCAAACATGTGAATGTGACTAAAAATCAAAATATCAAAACTGTTTGGACCCCTTTTAGAGTTAACTCTTTTCATTTAAATAAAAACTGAGTTTTTGATTATTTTTCACTAAAGGCAATAAAAGAATGTACAAGTATAATTTGGTTTGTTCTTGCAATCAAGAGAATAGCACATCTCTTAGCTCTTCAAAGAAACTAAAAGGAAAAAAAAAAGAAAAGGAAATTCAAGCCCCTGAAATCTAATTCTCATGGTGCATGAGATATGATCGAAAAAGGAAAAACCAAATTAAGTTCTAAGTAATATCTAAATAACTAGCACACACTGCAAGTTCACTTATTTGATCCAATGCTTTGGTTTGAAAATAAACATGCTGTCGTGAGATGTAAACAGTTTTGTTCAACCTTAAAAATTTTAGAGGTTGAATAATAGATTTTGCCAAAACAGCAACTCTATTGGTGAAGTTTTTGAAGTCGTTTTTCTTTGATTTCTGAATTTTAACATCTTCATGATGTACATTTATCAACGAACACGCTTACTACCACAAGTAAATTAATCACTTATTGATATATTCATTTATGTTTTAACTAGTTGTTCGGACCTTAAAAATCAATGAAATTATTATGTCAACATTATTATTTATTAATTGGTCATGATTGATTCAAATTACAACTATATTTGATTGAAAAACATTTATCCAAAATGCTAAAAACTAATCATTCTATATATAAAATTAAAATTATGTGATTCATCCTATAATAAGATTTTGACTATATCATAAAATAAAAAGCATTTCATTTATTCACGTATGGTGAGATCACTAAAATTTAGGAGAGGATTCTTGTCGGTAACAAAAGATGATGACACAAAATCTAAAATATTATTTTAACTTTTAACTTGGTTGTTTGTTCGAATTTGTTAAAACATAACAGTTAATTTTCCCTCTTTCTATCAAATCAAAAATCTCAAAAGCTTCAATTAATTAGGGCTACAATCTCCTCCAAGTCTTTAGTCAATTGTTAGTGCTTGGTACTGTTAAGCGATTAAGCTATCCATCTTTCTTTGATAAGAAAAAAAAGACACTTTATTTGACAAAATTGATTATGTTCCTAAATCACTTCATAAGCAGGTACAAACAAGGAATATTTTACCTAATAAAGCATATAATGGACAGTTGTTTTTACTTGCTTTTTCATTTTATATGGATAGCAGCTGGAAGCAAGATTTATAATATTGAGCTAGCTAATTACTATTTTAATCTCACTAACCTAAGTTTAATTATGTGGTTGATTACCACGTTATGGGTCACTTGTCTTTGTGTGAATCACAAGCCAAACATTGTCCTCTTGGATTCTTGTAATTAGTCTTGATTGGTTGCTTAAACATGTATTAAAGATAATATTTAATTGGCCACTTCCTTTTGATCTGTTTCGACGTAAACTTCCACACCAAAGTTATAACATGGATGTTTATGATTTAACATTTCTGTAAAGGAAGTGCTAGGTAACATTAAAAAAAAAAAAAAAAGCCAAAAGGGGTCGAATGGGAAATCTTCTTTAGGGATTTAAAACAATATTATATTGAAAGTAACGCTTTTTTGTTATTTTCAAAACAATTTTATATACAAAATAACGGCTTACATATTAAACTGTACTTTAATATGGATGGATATCTGAAAATACTTTAATATGGATGGATGGATAGATTTATTAAGGAACAATATAAACAAGTACTCTAGTGATAATCATGGTGTCGTAAATCAAGGACACTTGATCATAATTGACAAATCTTTGGATTCTTGTTTCACATTTATGAAAAGATGTTAGAATGTAAATTAAAAACCATATTAGTTTGCTATATCATTATAATCTTCTTACCAACAATTACTAACATTTTTTTTAATGAATATTGGCATCTTATTTCAACTTCCGATTTTCCTTTTTAATTCTCCTCGATTTGATGCAAAATTCATGCAAATTCCATCTACTGACGAGCATCCAATTAGAAAAAGCTAAAATAAATGGTAGGATTGTTATTTATCCTGGCTTTGGAATTGAAAGCAGAAGAAGAGGAAGTTTAATTAAATAATTGAATGTTATGTAAAGACCAAACATATCAAGCATTATTTGAAGGGCTACCACCACAAAAACTACAAGCCTTGAGTGTCGTTTGATTTTGGGTGACATGACAGGAACAGCTCATTCAAATGATGATTGAAGATGATGATTTGACTGGAAAAAGGTTAGCACCAAACCAATAATAGACAATTAAACTGTAGATGGAACTGAACTCATCATCATCAAAGTCTCAATTCTCAACTCTTCAGTAAGTCCAATGACGCTCGGATGAGAACTTGCCACATAATCCTTTTTGACAAGATTAACATCTAAACAATTTAGATACATTGACTTTCATTAATTCATTAATTAAAATGACACATCTAGACATGTAAACAAAGAATAGAATAAAATATCATGAATATATACATATAATATATATGTGATTCACATTATCTCTATTATCTATCACTGATTAATGGAGATCACTGTGCTCATACTACTTCAATAGTAAAGAAAACAAATACAAAAACAAGAAAATGGCATGGGGAAGAGGCGAGGAGGAGCAGTGACTGACTGAGCATTGAATGACAAAAGAGGATGGGATGACTTGACTAATAGACCTGTTCTGGTGTATCTGACTGTGAGTTGGAAATCTCCGAGTCTCTAAGTCTTTATACAGGAAACTATATTATAAAAGTAGAAAATAATAATAATAATAATAACAAAGAAACAGTTTTATTATATTTGATTTGTGAAAGCAAAAGGGACCCTCTTTTCACTTGGCCCCCACTGCTTGTAGCGCGCATCTCTCGGGGGCGTTAATCAAAAACTGGGCCACTGGGACTCTCTTTTATATCGTTTTGTGTCTGTATGTACGCATTATAATGTGTGAGAGTGTGAGTGGCAATCAAAAAAAAAAAATGTGTGAGAGTGTGAGTGGAAAATTATAAATGATAAACATTGGTGGGGAATGGTGGTCGTCGCCGCCAGCTAATACCTCGTTGCGGAGCCAAGCGGCAGGGCAGCCATACGCATATGCATATTTCATGTCTTTAATTTGTCTTTTCTCTGCTGTGTCTTTGTACACACACGTGGTTTTCCCTGCAAACGGTCATCATAAACAGTTCAAGCTGCGATCAGTTTCGATCAGAGTTACCTTTTACTGTTTACCGTTGAATTTTGTACTACACACGATACGGATCCTCTTTTTTTGTAATAATACGGATCCTTTTGCTTTATGAATTTTAAATGCATAGATGATGATCTACCTGTTTTCATTAAAATATGTGTTTCTTCCATGTCGAACTAATAAAATTATTATATATTGTACCATATTAAAAATATAACATATAGTAACTGCCTAATTATGTGCACGAGAGGCAAATACTTATCAACGGTGTTAATTTTATGGTTGCTCATATCCGATTCTCCCTTCCATTTCTATTAATAAAAGTAGTAAAATTCTGAGTAGGTGTCTAACCATTGAAAATTTAGGTAATACTAGATATTGGTGATATGAAATCCGTTTAATTATAAAACTTTTATATTTGTATTCTAAAGATTGTTAATTCGAGTTATACTCCTCTCTTCCAATTTTAAATTATAATAGATATTAAAATACAAAAAAAAACAAAGATTATTCTATAAATGATAATTCTAATTTATATAATATTTAGGATTCAGCTATGATTATCTACACCAGGTAACACCTACATATACATGTAAATTTTGCCTCCATGAACTGTTGCAATTGAGTGAAGTGTCGTGGGCTGTGTCAGAAGAAGTTGAGTGCAGGGTTGCCCTAGTGAAAATAAGCAACATTTTGACTGGGTAATCATACTCTCACCGGTACTGTCAGTTTAACAACTAAAATTGTCACACGGGTGGGCAAAATTTTCAGCCAAATTCTTTCAAGAGACAAATTAATGTCAACGACCCTTAAACCTAGAATTTAAGGAGGCAATGACGATATGAATCGACATTTTATATATATATATGTATATGTGTATATGTATGTATTGACAGTGAAATAGTGAATCAACATTAAATTGAGAACTTGTGAAATTAAATTGAATTCATGATCTTCATTTTTCTGGATCTAATTAAACCGATTTCATTTATTGTTTTTATCTCATTGTTTTTAGAGTAAAGTTAGAACATAAAAATCTTATATTAAAGTTGTATATTAAATATTTTAAATAAATAATAAGGATTTCTTTAATTTTATTTTTATATAATCACAAGGCAGTTATAATCAACTAACGCCAATATTCAAAAAACCAGTCAAAACTTTATGAGATTAAAAATTATGTGCTGCTTGAAAATCTACTTCTAGAATAATTTAAGATATTTATATTCTTATAATTAGCAAAAAGGAAAAAGAAACTCTTAGCATATACTAATAAATAAGCATGATAGGACTCAAACATCTTTCATAGTCGTAAAAAAAAATAATAATAACTGTTTGAGCTATAAGAAGATATGTAAATAATAATGATTATTATTATTTCAATGGGACATGCAAATAACTACTTGATTTTAGCACCATAGGTGAAAATGGCTTTTTGTGCCTTAAAAAACCATTGATGACTATAATTTAGATTCAATAACCACTTTCCAATATAACTTGACGGTAAAATGTACTCATTCATCTTAATAACGTACCAAGTTCAAATCACTTTCAACCTAGGTGCTATGTAAAATAAAGAATTTAAATTTAGTAGAGTATTATCACCAAATAAATATATGATTTATAAATAGGAAAATGAATTATTTCATAGTAATTTTAAAATTGATAATTGAGCCAAACAAATCCGAAAAAAATCTTATATGAATTGCCTCCATTATATATATTTTCTGATCTATGGAAACTTCTTTGAATTTGCTTTATCATAATTTTCTTAAAGAAAAAATATTATAGTTTAGAACCTGAAATATGATTTGAGCTCCCAATTTCGTTAAATTAAGCATAAAAAGTCTTTTTTTTTTTTAAAGATTGAACCGTCCTAAATTTTACTAAAAACTAAGCAATGATTGAAACATAAATCATAACTATAAATACATACATACATACATACACACACATACATATGTGTATATATATATATTTGTTTTTCTTTGTCCCTCACCCTCTCTCTTTCTTTCTCTCTCTCTCTCTATATATATATTGAGTGTTTATATTTTTAAACATAAAATCGATTGAAAACAATTATCTTAATGTTTATATCCCTTTTTTACCATTAATATGTGTGTTTTTTTTAAAAAAAAAAATAGTACAAATAATTAAGAATAAATAATTTAATAAATCTTAAATTATTTTTTTATAAATATTAATAACATTTGTTCATAATTAAGATATAATAAAAAGGTGATGTAGAGTTTCAAAAAATAAAAAAAGAGTGATGTCGAAATTATTTTCATAATATTTAAATTTTTTAGGGTAAATTGTCCAACCTCTGAAGTTTGATGAAAATACATAAATATATCAAGCTTGGCTATAATGACATAAGCTTCCCTAGAGATTTATAGAACTCAACACAAATATTATCTACCGTTAGTTAACCCTCATTAAAACTTAATAGTTAATGGTCAAATGTGTCAAAAGACCAAAATACCAGTTTTCTACATCATCATCATCTCCGTATTTTCATGAAATCAACATCACTCAAATCAAATAAAAAAATTATATTATTAAACTCTAAAAACTAGATCAATTATCATCATCTTCGACATCCATCATCATCTTCCACATCTCCATTTCATCTTTATCATTCATCCATAGTTTTCATCAAAATTATTACCTTCATCAAATCAACATCACCCAAATCAATCTCCCCATACGTGGAGACCAGGTCTCTGTTCGATGGAGATAAAAAATTTGGTCTCCATCATTGGAAACCATGCCAATTAAGTCTTCATCACCAAAGACTAGATCGGTTTAAACTCCAATGATGGAGACTAAATTTCTGATCTTCATCAGGTCTTCGTAGCACGTAGAGCAAGTCGGCAAAGACATTCTGCATGTGATGAAGACCAGGTCTTCGTCTAATGGAAATTGGTCTCCGTCCATATTTGTAAGGGATATGCAACTTTTTTATAATTTTTAAAATTTTAAATTAAATTTGAAATAATATTTTATTATTTTATAATTAATTAATATTATTTTTAATTAAAATATTTACTGCCAATCTATTGACCATCTTACTTATTAATGTGTATTTAATGGTAGTTGACTAATGGTTAACTAACAATAGGAAATATTTGTGTTGAGTTTTATAAATTTCAAGGAAAGTTTGTGTCATTATAGCCAAACCCATCAGATTAGTTTAATTTCAACAAATCTCTAGGGGTTTATGTAATTTGCACTTTTATTTATCCTAAGTATCAGGTTATAATGAAAAAAATTATATATAAAATATAATATTGTGATGAAATTGAAAATATATTATTATTAGGAGATACATTTTAAATGTAATATAATGCATTTAGAATTAAGCGAACAGACAATATTTTTTTTTAAAATTTTTTAAGTTTTTGATCATTTGAAAAACGAACAAAATAATTTAATAAATCTAATTTAGACTCGTTAAGATTTAAAACGGAATAAAAAAACCCCAACCCTTCACTACCCAACTATATTAATTTCGTGGCATTTATCAGAATCTTAAGATTCTTTAATTTTAGATAGGCAAAGGAATCACAAAAACAAAGTAGCTTAATTCCTCCATTCATAAATGCTGTTTTAGTACTTTACACTTATTCTTTGTCGACAAGAAACGTGTTTTGTTCTTTGTGCTAGAATATCACTTGGATTTCCATTTTGGGATCATACCGAAGATGTCCCGAAAATGGTAAGGAATTTTTAACACTAACAATCTACAAATTTAGGCCCTGTTAACCACCATTAAAAAAATAATACTTAATACTAATGAAGTAGTTTTTGGTGTGTAGCTACTTGGCAGCCACCCCCTTCTGACCATACTTGGTCTCGAGTTTGACACCCCTTGCCATGAAAATGGTGGTTGATTTTTTCTTGTTTGTGGTGCCCCTCCTCCCTCCTCTAAAGAGCCTTCCTCCCACCAATGGAAGCCTCCAATTCCCAGAGTTTTAGTGGTCTAATAAAAAAAGCCCGATAATATTATTTACATCCATACTTGTAATGTAATATGTCAAAAAAAAAATAATAATAATGAAGTAGCATGCATAATTTACCAAAAAATAAGCAAGAAATGAAACATGCATGGTGAAAGGTCTAGCAATTGATTACACTTTTCCTCATAATGAGTGGTGCCTTCCTTCCATGTTCGTGAAAGGGGATTCGAACTTCATTATGCATAGTTGTCGTTATAAGTGAGGAGATTTTTTCCAATATTTATGAAAGCAGAATTTTAGATCATAAATTTTGACAGACGTATGATCACTCATATAAAGGTTAATGTCACCTCCCAACAAATTATTAACCAATTTCACCCAACAAATTATTAACCAATTTGATGTGAAATGAAAAAACAATGGTTGACTTACACAAATGGGCACAATTTGAACTAAAATTTTAAGATGTGATCAAAATTCTGATTTAGTATAAGATGTAAAGAATTTAACTGTTAAATATCTATATATTAATAATTATTGTTAGAAAGTTTTGCTAATTAAACTATGGTAATATATGCATGATTAATGCCATATAAAATAGAATTTCGCATTACCTATAAGCTGATTTAATGAGAAAGTGTCAGACATCATTATCATAATAATTATAATTATAATTAATAAAGGTTAATTATATGATGGCTTTGTGGTAAAAGGTAAAATAATTGACTTCTATACCAATAAAAAATAATTGAAAATTTATTTGCTAATAATTTAATAAGCAATTAAATTCGAACCTCGTGATACATATAACATTCAAAATTGGAGCATTTGATTATTGGGGGTCATTAAACTAATAATATTTTAAAACAAATACGTAAAGCATTATGAAATATTAAATTAATTAGATGAGTGGACACTTCTCTCTTTTTCACTCCTCAAAGGACAATATATATATATATAAAAGCAAAGGAGGATGAGTGGATTGGAATGTGAAATTAGGAAAACCCAAAAAGGCAACCAAAATAGAGTGAAAAATGGAACGTCCGTGAAAGAAAAGTGTAATAAAATATGTAAAAGAGTAAGGAAAATCTACAATCTAGTAGTAGTTGCCTTATCTCTTGGTCCTTGTTTGCCTTTATTAATTTTCAAATATATTTTCTTTCTCCTTTCAAAAAAGTCTTGTCAACGACCAAAGACGCGCAGCCGTTGCCTGTTCCGGTTAAGCTACACCTCCTTCTTCTTCAGTCCCCACATCCATGTGAGCGAGACACGCACCACCTCATCTCAGCTCCCTCCTTCCTTTAGTATTCTTTTCCGAGTTTTTTCCTTTTAACATGTTGATCCATCTCTAACATGTCCAACTCCTGGTGCAACTGCTTCAACGCCACCTTGATACAAAACTGTCCTAAATTTTCATTCCGAATTCTCCAAAATCATGAATTCTCACAACACTATTCGGATATGGTAATGAAAAACTCTTTCTAGGAAGTGGATGACAACTCTCTAGCCACACTCTCTAGGGTTTCTGTGGTCTTTCTAGACGGTCTTTGCTTTAGGGTTTTGGGTTTTTCTCGGCAGTTTCCTTTTTTGAATTTCGTGGTAGGTTTTTCTCATCCGGGTTTGTGTAGAAATGGAAGATTATAATCAGCTAAACGAGAACACGACTCCTAGAGGAAATTTCTTGTACGCTTCTCAGGTTCTTGGAGCGAATTCTTCTGCATACGGTCGAGCAAGTAGCGGTTCAAACGTGAATAATCAGCAGAACCAGATGCCTTTAAGCAGCAGCTTTCATCTTCAATCAGGCAATTGTTTTCAATCTGAGACACATTCGATTGTGAAAACCGAAGCCAGCACCTCACAGCTTGGTCAAAAATTTCACTACCCTCTTATGAGAGGCCATCAATCACCAGATGGAAATGAGAGCTCCAGTAATGAAGCCGAAGCTATTAAAGCCAAGATTATCGCTCATCCTCAGTACTCCAACCTTTTGGAAGCTTATATGGATTGCCAAAAAGTGCGTCTAACTTCCTTCATACGTATACACTTATATATACATACTCTAGCAACACAAACACAAAAAAAAAGTATTTCGATATGGAAAAGAATATGAGAGTAACTAGAGGGTTCGTTTTCAAGATTTTGTCTACCTTTGTATGCCTTTCTCACTCATGCTTTTGGTTTTTAGGTGGGAGCTCCGCCAGAAGTAGTGGCTCGGCTCTCAGCTGCTAGACAGGAGTTTGAGTCAAGGCAACGATCGTCTGTCTCCTCCAGAGACTCTTCCAAAGACCCAGAACTCGATCAGTTTATGGTGATGGTTTTATTTTCAATGACCCTTTATTACGATTTCAAATTGAAGTCTCTTGAGAGTCTATTTGTGTCTTCTCTCTCGAGGGTTTACATATATCTCTTGACCCAAAAAACTAACCAAATTACAGGAAGCTTACTATGACATGCTAGTGAAATATCGGGAGGAGCTCACTAGGCCGATACAAGAAGCCATGGATTTCATTCGAAGAATCGAAACTCAGCTCAATATGCTCAGCAACGGCCCAGTTCGAATCTTCAACGCTGGTACTCTCTCCTTTACCAACCGAAACTAATATGTAATTATAAACAATAGTCGATTGTAATGTTCGAGATACGAAAGAACCCAACAAGTTTCATTGTTGTTCGCACATATAGATTCTGTAATTTGTCTTTGCTTTCCAGTCTGAGTCATAGTTTCGATTAATTCATTGATTAACGCACAATTTTTTCCCTTCCCGAAGAAAAAAAAGCTTTGACCCACAGAATATATAGAGAAGACCGCAGACCCAAGTGTTACTTACGAGTATGCAACATCGATCAATGCTTAGTAAGCCCTAATCACGATTTTTTATTAGGACAATATTGGGTCTGGTTGCTTCTTGATGATAATCTTGTTGGTATCTTTCAAAATCAACTCGAAAGTATAGTTAGACAAAAAGTCAAAAACGCTGGTCTGTTCATGATATTCCTGTAACAGAAATGATGAAACAACACGTTACCTTGGAGTACCATAGTGGTTGGCTTCCCATATTGATTAGGTTTTCTTTCCAAAATCTGACTGGCCTCTTCGTAGTAATTACATGCCAAATCTGATTCGATACTCGATTTGTGGAATACATAAAACATAACATACCTCGAGATAGATGGCGTCGTTTGTTGTCGTCGTCCCCCGAGTTTCATTCTTCGCTTTGAGCTTGGAAGCAGAGAAGCAATTGAGTTTGTTTTTTTGTTAAAAAAAGTGAGAAAATTTAGAGAACATAGGATGCTGTTCAAATCAGTGCTACCCCATGTAGCCTGTACGGCTTTTTCGGAAGTATTTAAATCTCATTTACATATATAAAGATAAATATTATTGGTTTGTTCACCAGTGGAGAACTTTTTTATTTTAATTCTCGATGGAAGAGACAAGACTCACGAGAGATATATATAACCCGGCAAATTATGTGTGTATACTTGAGTTTTTTAGGATTTTTGTTTTCTGTTGGCTTGAGATTCGTTGGTATGTTTAGTTGGATTTTGGCGAAATGCTTCAAAGCAGCTCATTTCTTGTCAAAGAGTGGATGGATGCATGAACTAGTGGGAAGAGAGAGAGAGAGAGAGAGTGCGAGAGAGAGAGAGTGCGCCATTTGCAGCTGCACTTCTTTGTGATTATGGTAAGCTTCGTTTGTGCTTGCCAAGGCGGACTTATTTGGTCATGTTGTTTACTCTTTTCTCTACTCTCATTTAATGTTTGTGTTAAGTTTTTCGTAGGATTTTGCCAAATTTAGTGATAAGCGATTTTAGTGACCGGAAGTGGCCTTAGTCAGTAGACATGAAACAATCACTTAAAATTTTTGTAAAATATTTACTAATCCATTCTGCTTGTTGGATTGAGGTTGATGAGCTCGGCTTGTAGTTCACTAAGTAGTGGTTACTTACTAGTTTGGTGGTTAGGTACGGCTTATACATATCATAAATAAGAGCAACGGATTTCCTTTTATTTTCCAGTATCTTGAAAGTTTTGGCAATAGAACTTGAAATTGGGTATTTAGAACAGTGTGACTTGCTTTGATATGTTCGAACTTTTTTTTTATATTGATCCAGTAATTTGTTGATTGTACGTGTTCTCATAAATATATGCTTTGGTTCAAATCAATAACCGTGATAGTTAATTTTGATTAATGCACATATACATTGTCTTATGAGAGAGGACCATCTATATAAATTTCTTAAAGTTCGTCCAACATCAAATATCATGCATTTATTTCATAAATTGATGAGTATAATGGTGGCTGACTTGACTGAAGCTTCGCTTCTAATTTTGTTATTTCTTGTCTTGCATTTTAAAAATCCTAATTTGTTTACGGACTTCCCATTTAGCACTTAAGCATGCATGGCATAGGGTCATTTATTTATTAGGTTGAATCGATTTATTTTTGTCTTTTATTTGCATTTGTTAAAGACTCTGTGTGCAAGGCATATTGAAGGCTAAATGTGGAAATTAATTGTTCATAATAGTTAGAGCAAATTTTAGGACATGCTACTAATTATTTTGCATGAGACCAGATGCTAACAAGTACTCTTTTAATTTCAGTCTTAAACTTGTCAATGTCCTCTCGTAGATTAGGGGGCGGGAATTTTAATTGCACTCCTGCTGATATAAGTTGGATGACTTGCCAGTGTTTTGTCACTAACAAAATGACTTCATCGAATTGGTCTCGTGTTTAAATTAAATTCAATAGCACCTTCTTTCAAACTCATCTTCCTCAAGCGACTTGAGGAAGCGTATTGATTCTTTTGGTTTGAAATAGTTGCTAAAAATGTTATTTCTTTGACTATTGAGGTTATGCCTACACATTGAATGTACAAGTGGAATGATTACTTGATTCTCATCTTATCTCTGCGATCCTATTCCTTGTCAACTTCTCGCTTGCTGCTACTTGTATTCTCAATATTGAAGTGACTTGAGGAAAAGTTGTTTTACATTTGTTACCAATCTAGCTAGTTATAGTCTTTGTGATGACTTCTGTTTGATGTGGCCGCAACGCCCTTTGAAGGAGCAAAGACTAATTCTTGCTTTAAGCATGGTCTCATCATCTCTAAATGTTGAGTTATCATGTGCAGGCCAATGTTAATTCCATTGGCTAATTCTTATTTCAAGGCTTTCTCATTTTTCTTGTGGTTGCACTCCTGTATATTATGTTTTCCGATTGGTATTTAGCTCTGAGTGCTTCAAGCACTGCCCTTGCATTTTGTAAGCAAACACGGTAATTAAAAGCATTTTGTGGTACCTGATGAATATCAAACTAATGATGTGGTAATTGTTTTATTCCATGATGTGTTGACTTCATCAGTTTGTTGCATTATACATTTTTGTAGAATATGGTTACAGCATAAAAAGGTGATGTGCTAATAATTCCATGGAAGTTATTTCAGATGTATAGTCACAAATCTTGACTACAGATTGTTATAAATTTTGCAAATTGACTGGTATTATTCCAATTTGAACTTTCATATTTCTGAGTTGTCTCCAATGGAAGTATTTCCGTACTTGTTGTTTTGTCAGATAAGATTCATAATAAAATCTGCTGGCTCCTACATCTTATTTCTGTGGACCAGACTCGTACTTTTGACTCCTTTACCTGTGAAATTGTGAGGGACATATCTAACTTTGATTTTGGTTGATTAGTTTATTAGTAATGTAAGAAGAAAGAACAGAAAATAACTGACCTCCCTTATTTAAGATTTAAAAAATTTCTTTGTTCTCTTCATTTGATCTTGCTGTGCATGGCACCAAACATAGAAAATGAAGTGTTAATTTGTGTTGAATCTGAAAGTTCATTTTAATTGTTTAGAATGGGAGTGTGCTTGGGCATTGTAGCAATGTTGTTATTAATTTAATATACATGCTACAAATTTCATTTTATTTTCAAGTGAATTCATCATTTCCACATTGGCAAATGGACAGATGAAAAGTGTGAGGGTGTTGGTTCATCTGAGGATGATCAAGACAACAGTGGAGGAGAAACGGAACTACCTGAAATTGATCCACGTGCTGAAGATCGGGAACTGAAGAACCACCTACTGAGGAAGTATAGTGGTTACTTAAGTAGCCTCAAGCAAGAGCTCTCCAAGAAAAAGAAGAAAGGGAAGCTACCCAAAGAAGCCAGGCAGAAGCTACTTAACTGGTGGGATCTACACTATAAATGGCCTTATCCTTCGGTATGTGCATCTCTTCTTAAACTGACTTCTTACGTTCTAAATTTCGTGGTAATCTGCCTACAAATTCTTGTTCTTTTTAGTTACATCTATCTATAGTAACTCAAAAATCATTGCGCTAATTTACAGGAAACAGAGAAGCTGGCATTGGCTGAATCAACAGGTTTGGACCAAAAACAGATAAATAATTGGTTCATAAACCAAAGAAAGCGGCACTGGAAACCTTCTGAAGATATGCAATTCATGGTGATGGATGGCCTCCATCCACAGAATGCTGCTCTCTATATGGATGGGCACTATATGGGTGATGGTCCGTATCGCTTGGGACCATGAACAATTCCCAAGTACAAAAGTGAGTTAATATTAGTCCTTGTTGTAGCATGATAGTGTTAGTCATGCCCCGTATCTTAAATTGAGAAATTTGGATAATGTCCTACAACCTAATCTGATATTTTTTCACCAATGTCGTTATTATGATTTTGTGTAGCTTTCAAATATAAAAACGTTATGGCGATAATTCCATATGGAATGCAGTAATTGTCGTTGTACCATTTTCTTTAATTTGGGATGGTTTCAATTCTACTACCTTGTGTGTTAGAAGATCCTTCTGGTTGTGACTTAGCCATGTCTCAAGTACGTAAGGAGGAAATATAAACGGGTCTAAGAGAGGGATTGTAATTTAGTGTCTGTATCATATGCATGTCTGTAAGGGCTACCTACAAGCTACAACTACTTGCTGTCAAGTGTACATAACGAGAGATCATTGTATGGAGTGATTTGTCTATTTTATTCTTATGTAGTATTTTAAGTACTCTATTTGTTTTTTTTCTCCTGAAACTAGTATTTTTAGTACTCTTTTTTAAGTGTTTGCCTTTTGTTTCATTTTTATGTGACAAGAATTGAGTTTTCATAATTGTTTCTGTTGTAGAGCAAACAAATGCATATGGTTCAAAATGGTCAATCTATAGTTTCTTGAAATTAATTTTGATCTTAAAGGGTGTCTAGTGCCATTCTCAATGCAGATTTAGCATCCCCGTTAGCGGAGTCTGAACTTGAGAAATGGTTCCTCCTTTTACTACCCCTTTATTATCTCTTTTGATTGAGTGTGTTTACGAATTGGTAGGTTTTGAAAATTTATCCTACTTCACCCACTACCCGCAGCTTAATTTAGGGTAACGTTTATAGATTAATTTTTCAAAAGTTGCTTCAAATCTATAAAATTGTTTTTTCTCTTCTGTTCTATAGCCTAACATGATACTTATGAATCTATAGAGGAAAAAGAAAGACGTAATATTCATATTTGCTTGCATGTTTAAAGCCAGGGAAAGTCAATTAAATGTATCCGTTCTTTCACATTGAGATAAAAATGTTAGTGAGGAGATAAACTTGTTCAGAAGTGAATGAAAAGATGTTGGAACAAAATTTGTGGTGGATGAATATATAGCTTTAAATTAACACCGGTACATTTCTTAGAATTTAAGCACATCGAAGATTAGATGCGGAAACCATGTATTTGACCATTTGTCGAGAAAGGACTTGAGAGAAGACAAAGCTTAAGTGCATTTGACCATTGGTAAATTAGGTAATCAATTGTTGGAATTTATTTATTTTATTTTATTTATTTTTCTTTTAATGTTTTCAAATGCAATATATTATTATTAAGTGTTTTAGTTCAAACAAAAAAATCTACGTAAGAGATGATATCAATCCCTCCTACAAATGACATGAAAAAAAGGGAGAGTGTATGATAAATTGAATCAAATGAATTGTAGTAACTATTGAAAACACAGACATACACACACACACACACACATATATATAAATTTCATTTAATGGGGTTTGAATTTGATTCATAGTTGTTATTTTTATTCTTTATTTTTTGGAAAAAAACTGACGCTGAATTTTTGTTTCCCTCTTATTTTCTATCAACTTTTTCTAAGTTAGCTAGGGATAATTTGTCCAAACAAAAAATTTTATTGAATTGAGTAACTAAAATGCTACGAATATAATGAAATGATATAAAAATGAATGTCTACCAATGCCTGAAAATAACCTTTATCTTTTAATCTTTCCACTAGCTAGCATAAATTCCACGAACTTTATGATTCAGTTTTTAATCATTATTCTTAATATTATGGTTATTGTCCATTTTTTTTTTCATAACTATTACTTTGTAATTCAATTGAGAGGCTATATATAAAGCCATCACTATGGTATTTATAGACTTGAGAATGGTTGTGAAGATAATATGATGAAAGTATTTGGGAACAAAGAATCTCTCTTTCTTAGACTATATTTTCTTTCTTATCATATTTTGTGTTCATGTTATTATATCATTATTTATTCTAATTATTTCATAACATAAAAAGACTATTTTTGAATTTTTGCCTACTAAAAGTGTATGTTACAAAACTCTTCGAGTCCTATACACAGAAGCCAATACCATGAAAAATAATTACTTATGTCATGAAATATAAGTTTTTACTTTGCTCAGCTACATCCTTTTTAAGTATTATGTACTATATCATCCAATACTTCATCTAAATTTATTTTGAAACTTTATAAAAAATTTAGGTTTGTTTCATAAATTTGGAAAAAAAAAATACTCATTACCTCTTAAATTTTGTATAAAAGTAAAAACAATCCCTTGACTGTTCGGTCAAATGCACCTCAGATATTTCGACAACACTAACATATATAAGAGAGTTCCAGGTACATAGAAATTGGGTAGCGAGTAGAATGGTGCAATGGGATGGTCAACACGAATACTAAAATAATTTTGAGGGGTAGCCAGTGACACTGGCACAAGAGGCATGTAAGCTTGAGCCCAGGGTCCACACTTGTAGTTTATAAATTCGTGGGTTGTGGACCAAATTTCAAGCCCGTAATGGAGCATGGATTGTGAGTCCTTGAAGTTACGTCCGTTGAGCCCAATCCCAACTTTAGCTACTTAAGTGAATTATTTAAAGGTTAGTTCAGCCCAATCCCATCTTTAGCCACTTAAGTGAATTATTTAAAGGTGAGTTTGTAGAATTTCATGCATGGTTGTGCGTGCTCGTGCGTGTGTGTGAAATTTTAGGATTGTTCCTGACACGAGAAGGATCATATTTATATATAATTTTTACCATTCGAGATTTAAAAGAAGATAATACGATTTAAAATCATAATCTCATTAAAAGTTGTCCTCTTAGCTTTACACTTTTGTATGTTTTTTTCCTCTATCTTCTAATTTTTTATTGTTGTGATATATTAATACTAATATTTATGAATTAAAAAGTTGGTTCCAGCTAATAGAACTATTTTAGACAAAATTGAACCTATAGTTTTTGTCGTACATACCTTGGATTTGAATGAGTATTCGATGTAATCTTTTCATATTAGATTATGATTTAAGTATCTCCCCATTCATAGTTCAACAATCTAATTTAATAACTTGTTTATACAATATCATAATGATCTCTAGAAAGAAAGACCCAAGCTTAAGAAAACCAAGGAAAAGATGAAGTAGATAATAGCTCCTTGTATGATCATACCCGACAGCCATCATTATCATAGCGAGAATAAAAACATAAGTAGTTGTAATGTAAACGTTGGATCAACTTCAACGGAAACCGAACCCAATTATTCTTGGATCAAAGGAAGTATTTGAGTTAGGCAGGCCGTCTCAGTTGATCCAAGGAGCAGCCCTAGTAACTTTTGATTGTCGTTTTCCAACTTGTGTCTGTGCTCATGGAATATTATTCACATTGGATTTGACTCATCCTTTTTAAAGCATTGGATCAAATTGATGGCCTATTTGACTAGTTTAACTTTCTATCCCTTTGAGAATAAGTATTCGGATATATATATATATGTAAATATTATTAGTTAGATGTGGGTATATTAGGCGAACCACATATATCGAACCACATGTATCGACAGTATCGTTGTGTTTATTGTGCCCTGGTTTGGTTTAATATTTTTATTGTGTATTTGATTAGTTTCTTGTTTTAACATTGGTTGCTCTATACTTTGAGGTTGAAGGTTTATTATTAATTTTTCCACTTTATTTGGAAGATTATTTTCTAAAGTGTCATTAATTATAATGAAAAAGACATTCCTGCAGCGAAAAATCCAGGAAATAAATTAACGATTGTGTTCAAGTTTAGGCATCACTCGGACTTGATTGGTGTTAACCCATTGTGAGTTACCGTACGATGTTATTTCAAAGGCGATGACAAATTGAAATTTCCATCGATGCAATTTAACCCAAGGTGGATATTTAATTATTTGTGGCTTAATCACACACATGATTTTGATTAATTCGATCGCATGAGCCCTCATTTCATGGAAAATCATATTTTGTTATCACATATTAATTATTATGATATTATAGGTTTTTTTTTTTTTTTTTTTTAATATAATATTTTTGAGTCCTTAGAGGATTTTTGGGTGTGATGGTGGTTTTATGAGTAGTGAGTGTCTAATCTCTATTGAGATTAGTGAATATATGTTTTCCAACTATACCCATAGACATAGAATTTACCTTGGTTCACTTATTATTATTATTTTTTTTCTAATACAAATGTTTTAGAAATCAGAGAACTGTTGGAACTTGGAACCTATCAAATTTGAATGATTACTGCCACAATTATAAGATAACAACTTTTATAAAAAATAGAATGTTTCACACATCTTATGTTTTAATAAAATAAGAGTGAGATTAAGATTTTTGTTATCTAAAAGTTAAGAGATACGTATTCACTTCTAGACCTAGTGGTATGTAAATTTTTGTGTTTTGCTTCATTAATTATTTTTTCAAAGTTATTATGAATTTTGACAGGTTTTATATCAAATAGATTCTGACACTCGTCCACAACACAAACGAATTTGAATGTAACAGAAGTCAAAATTCTAATACAGAACAAGACATTTTAATATGCTTTCTCTTTGTCAAAAAAAGAAAAAAAAGAACAACTTTAATATCACATAACCATTAAAATATTAAATTTATAGTTCAAGTGAACATTCTATAGTCAGAAATAATAAAAATTAAACATCATTGTTGCTTTTATTCTTTCTATAAGTGAACAAGAGAATCCTGAAAATAAAAGAGGATTATAATTGGAGAATTCGCACATCTCATCCTTTTCCCAATTTACATGGGACAACATGCACCCACTTGTTCAACCATTCCTTCCCTAACGACAGAGAATTTCTGAAATATCAACAAACCACAGACAACTACAAAAACATGTCAATAGGTGGACAATGGCGGATATTTATATATAGGGGTCAGTGATGATGATCTCGACACGACGACAGTTATTTTTGGCGAATACTTAATTAGTTTTGGCTAAGACCACGACAACAGTGTTGAACGTTGATGATCCATTATGATAATAATAAACATGTGGTGGCACCAAGTCACAAAAGCCCTTGTGTAATCCAGTGTCTGGTCTCGTGTACCCATATATGTACAAGAATACTAATAAATTAATTAACCATATAAACCTAAGAAAAATAAAATAAAAATCGAAACAAATAATTAATTTGACACCACACCAATCCCAGCATTATCAATCAATCACCTTAATTTGTTTGGTTGTATGTAGCTAAACTGACTAGTTTATTTGTGTCAATAAATATATATCTTCGTTTAATTAGGCTCGGCGTGCCTTCTCTTATTTGTCTTGATCGTCGTTTTGGAACTTTGTAATGTTTTGTCTTACCTTTGCACCCGTGGCAGAACAATAGTGTATTTTTGTTGCTACTTTAAACAGGTAGGCCGTCAAGATTATAATTAATTAATTAATTAATTTCATTTCAATAATATATATAAAGCACTACCCACTTCATGCAAAATTAGTCGTCGTTTTATGCAGATACTAAACTATATCACAAGCACTTCTATATACCTTCATACCCAAATAAAATAATTTCAATATTGATTCGTGATTTCTTAAAGCTTTTATGTCAGATTTAACATAATTTTCCGATAAGTTCTGCTTTGGTTTCTTGACCACAAGATCTTGGGCCAAAACTAGTCTCTTGACGCTGTTAGATAAGGTGCCACCATATTAAAATGAAATTATCCAGGTTAGAAAAGAGATTCTCTTGTGATTCATAAGTGTAACACACAGGCGGAGAAATTTCGAACTTGATTACTGTTAGTAGTGCCAGTGAATAGCTAAGCAAGCTGCTTTTAAAGGATTATTTTTCTCTTTTTTAAGGCTTAACTAGTCAAAATCAAATTTTCCTGATTCTGAGTCTTGGAGTTATGCAAATATATAATCCTTTATTGCAACCTGATTATATAAATAAAACTTTTGTTCTTGATGAGCATAGTTTCCCTACCTCAACACCTTATGCACAATAAGCAATCTTATTCACGCATAACTAGTGAAGATATTTGATCCTAATTAGTAGAAAACCGAAGTCAGGTGAACACAACACATAAAATGCTAATTAATCCAATGCTCGTTAATTGTAGCAGCGAAATTAAATTTCATATATAGCTTGTATTAGCTTCTTTTGTTGTTGAGGGCCGGGTAAAGCTCATTATTATTATTTTTTTTCCTGTTGCTGCAAGGTTTGCTAAAATGAAATAAAAACAATTAAATAAGCATCAAAAGACACTGGACTCATTTTCCAACATTAAACGACCTCTTATATTCATTAAATGGTGCAGCAAAATAATAGACTGCCGTACAAGTAGGCTGCAATGAGAAACAAGACCAGCAACCAAGAGCGATTCCTTAAATTTTTTTTTTTTTTTTTTAAAGAAAAGAAATCAAAAAAGGAACAACCCATTACAGAATTCCTTCAAGAATTTACAGACGTTTAATTTGTACATGAGATAGAAAGTGCATGCTTAGTCGACAAATTAGGTTAACTAATTTCATGATATATATATATAGGACAGGGAAGCCATGAACAAATATAACCGTGTTCTCTGGCCCCGTAATTAAGTAATATGCCTAGCAAGAGGCTGCTGATGGGTGGGTGAATGGATTGAAGAAGTGAGGTTTGGATCCAAGAGTAAATGGGCCTGTAGAAGAGCCATCACCGCCACTGCAAATTCTCTCACAAGACGGGCAAATGGTGAGGGTGGCCGCGGGCATCTCCATGTAAAGCGGCGCTGCTGCTTTTAGTGATTTGAGCTCTTGAAGTTCTTTTTGCAGCCTTTTGTTCTCTTCTGATAGCGTGTCACAACATTTCTTCAGTAACTCACAATCCGCCTCAATTTGCTTCAGCTTAGTCCTGAAATATATAAAGAAATGAAAAATCATTAATTCACGCTGAAGATTCAAACAATCCCTAGCTAGTAAAAATAAAATTTCAAGGGCTAAAATATGATTTTTGTATAGTAATGAACCTGGCTCGTCTGTTTTGGAACCAAACTTCCACTTGTCGTGGCCTTAGATTCAACTTCTCAGCTAAAGCTTGCTTTTGCTTCTGTAGATATAAGATATATATATATATATATATATATATATATATATCAAAGTATTATTAAAAACACTGAAATCATCTATAGATGCACAAAATTTAAATAGGGAGAGAATCATGATATATGTCTCAAAATAAAAAGATGGTAGACATACAGGAGTGAGAGTGCTATGTTCTTTGAAGCTTTCTTCTAGAGTGGAAAACTGTGCTTTGTTGAGTCTAAGTTTCTTCCTGGGACTACCCTCGTCATCTTCATCACTTACCCTTGAATAAGAAACTCTCTCTAAGTACTCCACCTCTTCATCACCGACTTCTCTCTCTTTCTTGACACTACTAGAGTTAGAAAAGGATGACAATGCACTTAGAGAAGAGGCCCGAACTTGGTGCACATGATCAGTGGACTCACCGTGTACTTTACCAGCATCATCTCTTCTAGCAGATTTCGGTGCATCTTCAGATGGGCCTAACGTAAGAGATGGCAACAAATGATCATATTTCAAACTTTGTTTCTTCTTCTTCTGTTGATGATGATCATGGCCGTTTTGTGGCAGCCTACACATCCCCAGGCCAAGGCCTGTGTTGCAGATATCATCAAATCCCATGGTTTTGGACTTGAAGTGGCTAGCTAGCTAGCACACACGATCTTCAAAAAATATGAGGGTAAAGGTATTCCTAGGAAAGAAAGGAAAAAAACGAAAAAAAGGAGGAGATGAGGAGAACTTGAAGAGGTTTTCTTTTAGGGGTTCGGCTATCGGGACTGATTATTAATCAAAGGAAATGATGGGTAGTATAGTAACTAAAAATAATATTGTTTATCGAGTCATAAAAATTCTCATATCTTTTCTTTGCCCTCATAGGTTGACCGTGACATGTATACAAATCTCTCTTGATCTCTCTCTTTAGTATGCAAAATACAATGTATAGAATGAATGGAATACGTGGAATATCACATGGAAAGTGGATGTACACAAGAGAATAAATAGACCCTTTTGCCTTTAATTTCTTTTTAGATTTTTCTTCTGATTTCTACTTTCACTTAACAATATGCATGCACAGTCGTAGACAATTATAAAGTAAAATTAATAAATAATAAGCATGCATATAAAAGCGTCAAATGAAGCCCATATCAACTATGCATGCAACCGCACCCAAATGTTTCCCCACCACATGCCTTTACTTCACTAACAAGATATGGACACTTGCATACCTTGGCTCGCCAACCACACACTGGCCATTTGCCTAAAATTAGAGTCTCTGATTTGACAAGAAAGGTCAGTACCCTCTTTTTTTCTTTTTTGTTATTCATGTGTTGTTTAATTAACTGCCTTAGTGCACACCAGGCAGGCTTTCCAAAGTTTATGAGTACGATTGTTTGCTACAGGCTCTTGCAATTATTGGCTGAATATTGTGACTAGTTAGCTCTCGAATGGCCAAAATAATTAAGATGTCCACAAAGAAAAGATAATTGGACATTAAGCTGTACATTATTATGTATTTTTCTCATCGTACAAGGGGACTACGCTTTCCACATATGGTATCAAACGTTTTTCTTCCTCATCGTTTATTGATTGTGTAAAACGCTGATTGCATTGTTGCTAATCAAAATCATTTAGCGATCAATTAATGACATGACCTACCACTTTGAATTTGGAGAAGAAAAAGAGTTATATATATCTATCCACTACATAGAATGTATTAATCTGGGGCCTCCGCACATGACATCCATATACTAACCCAAGAATTTCAAAGGAGAAATAATGGGTAGGGAATACCAAGTCATTAGCGTGAATTCAGATTTTTGCTTGCTTAATTAAGAGGGTTGATGCCGAGTTTTGAGCTAATCACTTAATTATCTCCATCCATAAACAAGCATATCAAATAATGTACTTTTGTCAGCTATACCAATATAGCTGCTTCAACTTAATTAAGATTTTGAAAGTATCATTTTCTCGTGAATATAAATGATGGGAAATGGCAACCAATGTGGTACGATTAATCCACCGACGAATCTTTAACTTCATTAATGCGTCACTTGTGTGGGTCATGGGTGAGAATTTTGTAGGGTTGAGACATCTAACCGTTAAGATCCTTTAACCTTTATTTTATTATTATTATTTTAATTTTTGGTTTAATTTAAATTTATTTACTTTTTAGCCAATAGTTCTAAAGAACATGGATACAATAAGTAAACTATCCATGATTAGGTCCAAGAATTAAAAAAGTATTAAAGCAGCCATTAAGATAGGATTATCCGAGCCTTCACCGGCAAGTTTTACGCGAAAAGATAGATATACATTGACTTTGCCAGAGTGGAGAATAAAATCCTATATAATATACTGAGTCCAAGGGATGATTAGGAATAATTGTGTTCACAATAAACTAATCTTTCCTTAATCCGTATTACCCAAAACGACAAAAACAAAATTAAAAAGATAGCTTAAAAACAAAGGATGCTTAGTTGCAGTAGTGCAGGTTCTCCTGTGGCTTCATTTGTACTGGTTTAAAGTAAAGTCACTCAGCACACAGTGATGCTAGACTATAATATTTTTTTTAATTTATAAAATTATCATTCATTTAATTAAATAACGACTATTATTTCAATTGCAGAAATAATATTATAACAAAGAGCAAATTATAAATTAATAATCCAATTTTAAAATGTACGTAGGTGTAACAAATTTTTTAATTTTATTATAAATTATTTACCTGCCGTTAGTCACAAACCGTTAAAATTAACGGTTTACAGCGATATAAAAACTATAATACCATTGAATTAAAAAATAAATTTAATTAAAAAAGCACAATAGTAATTAAAAACTTCAAAAATAATAAGTGGTGGATCTCCTCTATCCATCAAAAGTGACGGATGGTGAAGATCAAATATTTAAACAAAAATGGACTTTCAAAAAATTGAAAAAAAATATGGATTAGATCTCCTTAACCAAAAAAAAGGGGGGGGGAGGAGGAGGTCCTCCTCTGGAAATCATCTTCAACCTCTGCTCCATCTCATCTTCAATCAAAATCATCAGCTCAAAATTGTCATAATTAATCAACAAAAACCAGTATTTCCATCACCAAAAATCCCTTAAAAACACACAAATAAAAAAAAAAAAAAAACACACAAAAATCCACAAAAAATATTTCAACTTCAACCTTGATTGCAAATCATCATCTTCAACCTTCATCGCTTCCATCTTCAACCGAAATCATCATCAATTTAACAAATAAAATCGGTGTTTCAATTACCAAATTACAATTAAATAATTAAAAAAAAAAAAGATGTTCTTCTTCATCTGAAGCCCGGATGAACTTTCATCTGGGATCCACAAAACCTTCATCTCGGTTCATTAAACCCAGATCTCGGTTCATTAAACCCAGATGAAGTGTACATTTGGGTTCGTTACCCAAATGATGAAAAGGATGGCAGCTGGATGTTGATATTGATGATGATGAAGACAATGATTGTGGGAAATCAAAAGACCAAGAGATTGACGATTTGCAGATGTCGATTTGCAAGGAGCAAGAGACCGACAAGAAGGAAATTGTGACTTTTCGGGTTTGTGCTTGTTTTTCTTTGAACTTGATTGAGTTTGGCTATGTTTCGCAGGTTTGAAGATGATGATCAATTCTGGCTGGATTGATTGTTGATTACGAAGGGTATTGAAGATGATGGAGATTTGATATTGATATTCATGATCCGGTTTGGTTGTTGTTGTTGGATTTTTTTTTTTTCAATTTCTTTATTCTTTATTTATTTTTTATATTCATTATTTATTTTTTTTAAAAAAAATTGTTAAACTTTTTAAAGTTGATCTCCACGAACCATCAACATATTGGATGGTGGAGATTTGACTTGAAAAAAATTAATTGTATTTTTTAGTTATAACATTTATTTTAAAAGAAAAATAAAAATAAGGTAAATAAAGTCTAAAAAACAACGTTATCACTCAGATATTTGACGTTAACAAGCCTGAAAAAATGGTGGGTAGATAATTTGTAATAAAATTAAAAAATTTGTTCTGCTTGAATATATTTTAGAACTAGATAATTAATTTATAATTTGATCTCCACAAAAATGCTTATAATCCCATGTCTGAATTCAACCCTTGTCGGCTCTTCGTTTCCTGTGAGAACATGATACAGGGACTAGAACACGTGGAATGGTGGGAAGGGACAGACAAGGTGGAGGCCCACCAATGATTTGGCATAATGGATCATTCGATTCTGAAGAGATTATGATTAGGAGAGAAATATATAGGAAAGAAAGGAGGGAATGAGAGAGGAGGTAGAGGGGTGGTGTTGGAGATAAGGTTTCAGCATTGTTGCGGGCTTTTAAGGCCAGGGCCGACCATTGGTAGTGCAGGATTGTGCTCTTTGTTTGGCTTTTCTACATCTCTTTTCTTTATATGCCAACCGTCCATATCAAGGAAAGCCACCACTTTTGTCTGCATTTCTACTACAACTTGTTTATTATTGATTGCAATCTACGTTATCACTAGCCCAGCTCACTTTCTCAACATTATCATAGGAATCTATGTACATCTACTCCGCTGATTAAGAGAGCTTTTACTCGTGACGCATGATTTAAGATCTTGTTGTAATAGTTCTTTTTGTTAATTAAGCATACGCGGAAGAATAATGGGTTAATTAAATTTGCTTTAATATGCCACCAAATCTAGTTTGCATTTAAAGACGAAATGGAGGACATTAAAAGCCTCTAAATCTTTCTTCAACTTTTCGTAGGCCTAGAGAATTATTCGATGCCCAAACAAGGGAAGTCTTCAAAGCGCAAATACCCACTTTGGGTTGTCGTACTTGACTAATTATGCAATTAAGAAACACATCATGCCCATTTACTTCCTTGTTAATTAGTTTTTGTTTTTTTGAAGTTGGAGAAGCATTTAACAATAGTTACAACACACTACAAATTGAACTGGGATGGAACTACATATGGCCAGATGATTTGAAAAAAAATTTGTAGCTAAGCATGTACATAATCATGTAAGGATGCATAGAACTAAATATATTTAGAAAAAACTGCATGTTTACATTGAGATTTACTTTAAAATAGTATGAAGTGTTTATTAAGACAAGAATTTCAAATAATAATCTTGATGATGATAACATTAGCATATATATTATTAGTGTGTATGGGAGGGGGTATAGTAAAGAATAGCTTAGAAGTGGGATAAGAGTAGTCTAGTCAAAGAAACATAATCGTCTTTGATTTCAATGAGATGATGAGAGCATAATAAGCATGGCACCGACTTTCTCAAAAGCAAAGCTATGTGAACCCCACACAGATTGTCCTCAATCTCAACTAATTGCTTCTCCTGTTGCCACTTTAACTTAAATTTCAGATTCAACCATCATATTATCATGTTATGCCATCCACTGAGACCGTCACTGTGACCAAAAAGAAAGAGAGACCATCTCATCTCTGCCCCCACCTCACCCGCCATCCACGAAGGTGACTAGACTACACTACTGCTTTCTTATTTCTTTCCATAAATGAAATTTTGTTAATGTTAAGAATAACAAAAACTGAAATTTTGATAATGTAAAGAAAATAAAAAGTTCAAAATAGTTTCCATTGCCGGGAATTGAACCCGGGTCTCCTGGGTGAAAGCCAGATATCCTAACCACTGGACGACAATGGACTTGTTGAGATATTGCTTGTCAACATTAATAAAAGTAAAATTAGCTAAGCTAGCAACGTGACATGTTGCCAGATGATAGACATGATAAGTTGTGATGTTGGCTGTACTGGTATACAAACCAGACATGTACACAGAAGTCCTGACAAAAGGCTGTTCAACGTTATGGTATATAGATATATAGAAAATTTTGCTCGGATGGGCTGTTTGAATTAAAGCAACAGGCAATCCCCACATTTGACTGTGCACATGCTTGTGATGAGCATGGCTCTTCAAAGAGTGCAACCGCCAAAAAGATTCGTGGCACTGCATTTAGCCCATTGCTACTGGACATGGCTGCAATAAGACTTGTAAAGACATCACAAATAATATGTTGGCACTTGTGACTCGACTAGCACAAATAAATTTATTATGTTTTACTTAATTCTCACCCATTTATCTATATCTTAATACGAATTTAGTACAACTTCAAAATTTAAATTTCAAATATTCCAAGTGCGTTATATTCTATGAGATTATAGTTAAGTATTAATCTATAATTTTGAATGATATCCTAAAGTTGAGAACTATTTTGAATGTATGAAATACCAGTAAATATCAAAATGATGGGTTTCAAAACACATTACCTTTTAATACAGTGGTTGGGTACCTTGAACGAATTTAGTACCCTGAAGGTCGGAGGTCTAATTTCCATCAAATATATATTATAGTTCGTGTGAGTATTGAAACCCCTCATTTTGCTATTACTAGCAATGAATGAAAATAAATATCTGGACTGCACAAAAAGTATTTAATAAAAAAAATGATAGGTTTGAATGGATTAGATTGCAAGTGTCTTTTCTTAAGGCAGATCTATCAAATTCTTTATCTTTGAAAGCGAATTGCTAATCAGTAAGCCATGAGGAGTGGTGTAGTATGACGCTTGAAATGGAGTTAAGGTTGCTTGATTTGATTTAAAGACTTGCAAGCTGAGCCCAATTGTTAAATGATCCAGTTAATATATATCATTGGGCTTTAGCTAGGATGTTTCGGCCCTGTCCATCAGGGTCCCATTTCCCTGTTACCCGTCCCCAAACAAAAGGAAAAAGAAAACAACGCACACAGTAAGGGTGCACTTAGATGCGTTTTTAAAATAATGTTTTTGAAAAGTATTTTTAAAAAACAAAAACATGCTTTGAAAATAACATTTTGAAAAATAGTAATGTATTTGACGGCATTTTTGAAAACTCATTTCAAAAATGAAAAATGATAAAAGTTGTTTAGGGGGTGTATTTATCTAGATTTTATTGAAATTTATTGGAGTATTTTTTAATGATATATTTTGATGGATTCTATAGATTTTATGGATTTCATCAGATTTTGTTAGAATTCTATTTTAAAATTTATTGGATTATTTAATGAATTCTATCATATTTTGATAAAATTCTATTTAGAGTTTATTAGATTTTTTATATAGATTTTAATATGGAATTGTTAATGATTTATCTTTAAAAAAAAAATTCATATAATGAGTAGTATGTTGTAAAACTTGACCAACTTTCACCGTTTATATGATTATTTTATTTACATAAGCTACATTAATGAAAATAAATATTTTATAAAAAAATATTTTTTTACATCTAATTATTGAGGTTATTTATTGAATTAAAAAAAAATTGCTAGTTTCAATAATCTCAAACTTATATATATGTATATATATTTTAAAAAAAAAATCCTAAATTGAAAAATATAACAACTATAAAATGATGTATATTATGGAAGTCTGAATAAACTATTCTTTATAATTGTTATTGTTGTTATTTTGCTCTATAGCATCTCTCTATATATTTGTAGCTATACTAGCTCTCCATTAGTTTGCACTTTCTCGCTCTGTCCTAGGTTTTTTAATAACCAAATTATTTATTAATACAGCAGGCTATTAGACCATATGAAGATGCACTTCATATGGACTCTGACAATCTCCAAATAAGAGAAGCGTTGTTGTCATGTATGTTTGAACTGGATCACAGTCGATTTTAGTGGTTAGTAACAAAAGATTATCTAGTCTAACGGTCCATTATTTAGCCAATATCTGTTTTCTCTCTGACCCTCTTTTGGTTTGTATTATATGGATTTCTTGTTAGCCAGTCCAAAAAATATTTGCAGACAACGAATAATGTTAGGCAATAAACGAAAGATGATGGAACAATTTTTATTTTCAGTTACCATCAACCACACATGAAAATTCTGTAAAAATTCTTACTTTCTGGCTTCATTCATACCAAGAGCTTATCAAGTAAACGATAGAACAGAATTAGAACAATTTAGTAGCTTTGGATGTTAGACCTTTTATTATGTTTAGTATTGTTAACTTCAATTATTTCTTGTATTTATCTTGACATCATCATTAATTTCTCTATGCACACAATATTTACTCGAATGATGAAACAATTTTTATTTTCAGTTCACTTAAATCTTTATGTATTTTTAATTAGTGTGAAGAGTTAATACCTATTGAATCTGAATTTAATACTATATCGCACAATGTCTAGTTTTTGCATTCAGAAATTAAGAAATGACAGTAATCCCATTGAATTCAAACATATTACCCTTGACGAAGTTGTTTACTGATTTTTTCATGGCTATATAAAACTTTCATATAAAATCTAGCATGACATTAAACAAACTTATGAAACTAGTATTGATCACAATCAAATCATCACAAGCATCAGTGCTGTTCACAACATGGAACTGATTATGGTAAAACAAATCAAAATTGAATCGTGAAACAAAATAAAAACATAGCACTTGAATGTAATAGAATAATTCAATATGGAAAAGAAAAATATATAACGTACCTTCAATTCACCGTCGCTTATTTCAAGAGAAAAAAAAAACGTATGAAAAACCTAAGAAATCTTTGAGGGTGGGGTAAGATTTCATATTAGGTTTTTTTATTTATATTTAGGGTTTAAAAATTCATCATAATCCAAGAAAATCTAATTTCTACAAAATCATTGATTTTTTTAATACACCTAAACTTATTTGAATATTGAATACACCAAAATTTCATTATAATTCTTACAAATCTTAATTGAATATTCTTAGATTCTAATGAAATTTTAAAAAGTATAGATTGAATACATCCAGATTTTTAAAATATTTTAAATTTCAATAAATTTCAAAGTTGAATACACCTCCCTTAGTATCGTTTTAGAAAATAAAAAGTAATAAAAGATATTTTTTCTCACCTCACCACCATCTCAGGGTCTCCACCCCATTTTTTCTCTCACCTCACCACCATCTCTCCCACAGTCCCACCCCACTGCTCTCTCTCTCTCTTCTTCACACACACCTACCGGTCTCTCTCTCTTCTTCACACACACCCACTGCTCTCTCTTATATCTTTCATCACTGCTCTTTCTCTCATTTGGCTGCTCTTCTTCTCATTTTCGATCACCACTCTCTCTCGGCAATTGGATTAGGTGTTTTGATGCTTTCGACATCGATTTTTGGTTTGTGTTTGTGTTTTTGACATGGTGCTTTCTAGTTTGTGTAGGAGAGATTGTTCATCTATGGATTGATTTGTGTTTATGTTCATCGTTTTTTTTTTTTTTTGTGGCTGGACCAAATTTGGTGGTGATCTTCGTCTATAGTGGGGTGGTGATATTCATCTATGATGGTCTTCATTTTTTCATCTGTGGTGACTGGAGACTGTGGTTTTCATTTTTACTACTTTTGTCTTTGAAAACGATTGGAAAAAGGAAAAAAAAATCCCTTTTTCACTTTCAACCTTATGATTTTCAAAAACATATTTTTCATTTTTGAAAACAATTGCCAAACGCACTTGTAATCATTTTTTGTTTTACAAAATGGAAAATCATTTTCAAAAAGGGTTCTAAACAACACTTAAATGATTTCAAAATCCAAACTTTCATCATTTTAAGTTTTTTTTTTTGAAATAAGCTGGATATTCATTAACATTCACCCAAATTTGAGCACACTGAGAATACAATCAACAGACAACCAACCAAATTTGGGAATACAAAGAATAACCATATACACCTAGACCAAATCCTCCATAGAAGGGAAAAGTAAAATGGTCAGATGAAAAGTCAAATGATTGTCACATATGAAAATAGTTTAAGATCACTGAATCCAACTAACTTGCATCAAACCTTGACAACTTTAATTGAGCCATTAAAACATTAAAACGCAAAGTGAAAACAACAGCAACACAAATGATACAAGGGAAAACAACCTCTTTTTAGGTTCATTGTTACATTCAACTACAAAAAAGCTTGAGATTACTGTTGATCTTCACCTAAGGACAAAGAGTGGCATCCTTCGAGCTGGATCTCGAAAACAATTGAAACAGTGGCTAGAAATCAAACAAAAAGAGCCATTGGAACTTAGATCCTGTAAAACAAAATTTGTTTTCGAGGGATGGATCTAGATGATATCTAGATCCATCCCTCTTCCACCAAGTATTTTCCTCTCTCTCTCTCTAGGAATGTCTTTGTATGTCTAGGAGAGAAAGGGAAGGGAAGGAAAAGAACAAGAAGGAGGTGGGGAACATCAGAAAACAAGAAAAATATATCTGGATCTAACTAGAAAATCATTCCCACAAAGAGCTATAAAGGTTTTTCTTTCTCTAAAAACTTCATCATTTTAAGTTGGTACTAATGTGGTGTTTGGTTCCATTTTCAAAAATAATTTTTCATTTTTGAAAACAGAAAAATGGATGAAAATATGGTTGATAGTCTGTTTTCAAAAACATATTTTTGGAAATGAAAAAACATATTTTCAAAAATGAAAACATTTTTGGATGTATTTTTGAAAATGATTTTTTATTTTCGAAAACAAAAAATGAGAGAAATTTTTAAAAAAAATGTGTTTTAGAAAATGGAAAACACTTTTTTGTAAATGATAATTAAAATGTGGAAAACAACTTTTTTTTTTTTATATTTTTCACAATTTTTAAATTATGTTTTCAAAATAAATCATTACTTTTCTTTCCAAAGTTCAAACAACTATTTTGCTCATTTTTAAAAACAATACCAAATATATTTACATTATTTTCTATTTTTGAAAATAATTTTCAGATATCATACCAAACATATTATATTTTTAAAATATATTTTTTATTTTAAAAAATAATTTTTTAAAAAATAATTTTAAAAATGATTTCAAACACCCTTTACTTTTTTTCGTTTTTGAAATGTATTTTAAAAAGTATTATCAAACGTATTATTATTTTTAAAAAAGTCATTTTCAAAACATATTTTTTTTACTTTTAAATATGCTTTTCAAAAATATAATTTTAAAAGCATATCTAACTCAACTTGTGGTTCCGTTTATATTTTCTTGACCTATAACCTATCGCATCTATCTAGATTTAATTATCATGTACAAACATTTTCAGAGCTAGCTGAAAAATGTCTTAGCCCTAAGTATGATTGAATCTTTTCAATTAAAACTATCTTATTGCTTTTATCAAGGGCCTTTCTGTGATTGAAATATTTTTAATTTTTTTCTGATGTTTCTTGTTGTGGGCATTTTTCGACATACTTGATAGGTTAATAAAAGCCCAAGTCTTTGACCCAACTGGGCCAGACCCGATTGCAACCAGCCCATCAGAAGAAATGAATAGTTATATTCCCTAGCGACCTCGCGGCTTGAAGTATGTTCAGAAGACTGGTGCGAAGTGGGGATTCACACGAACGTAAAGCTTACAGCATAGGAATTGCTTCGAAGTTGGTAGCGGAGTCGAGTTCGTCTCTTATTAGGCGCAGCGCGGAGTCTGCAGAGCGCACCTCGCCAGAAGAATCTCACAATCTGCTCATACTTTGTCATTATGTGACTGAGGCTGTTAGTCATTGTCTGCTCCTTTTCATGCACTCCAGTTCGCCCAGAATCTCACTTCGCCCGAGATCATGTCCAGTCATAACATTACTTACCTTGCATGCCAAACTTGTCAGAGATTACAGTTCAGATTACAGAAAATCACACCTAACCCACGTGGGTTAGTCATCTAAATCTTCCACCTGTCCCTAGCATTTAAGGCAATCCGGCTGTATTAAAATTAAGTCAAGTGAGCTCTTCTCCTTCTATAAATAGGAGAAGCTTCTTCAATGTAACGTAAGAGTGTAACACTTAGAAAACTTGTTGTTACTCTGTCAAAATACTAAGAGAATAAACAGTGGACGTAGGTAAAGTAAGCCGAATCACTTAAACACTTCCCTGTCCAATATTTCTACCCTTACCTCTTTTACTCCTGTTATTTGTTATCGTATGCTATACTTATCGTTTATGCAGTGTTGAGCTTGGAAGAACTTAATTGATTAATTTTGTACGTCAACATTTCTTATCTAAATTCATAGTTTTGCTAGACATATTTACAATAAAAATTAGTGACAGAAATGGACGATTTTGAAATGGATTAAAAATAACTAAAATGATTATATATCAATATGGAAGAAGTAACAAATAAATATTTTTTTCCAAAAAAAAAGGAAAATCGGAAATAATATGGAAAATTAAAAGGTTTTTTGAACTGGAACCAATTTAGTAATAAAAATTAAATTGAAAAATAGAGTTGCAAAATTTAAAAATTCATTTTGCCGGCAGAGAGACCAATCTCAAATTTGCCTAATATCTTCGGCCGGCTCCGAACAATTCAAAATAAAATGATTAAATAGGTCTCTCCTCGTCATAAGGTAGAGATAAGATGGATTCGCCACTTGCAAGACTAAGTCAAAACAGTTTGATGTCTATTAAGGTAGACCAGTCAAACTTAACATCCCAATTATCCCAAATCTCTCCCGTGATAAGATTGGCTAGGAAGATGTGCTACCAGCTGAGTTGTTCAAGCTGCGGCAAGACCACGTGGGGGTGGGGCGGCTGTGGCAGGCATTTGCCTTCTGTTTCCAAGACCATCCCTCAGGGCGAGCACTGTCTCTGTCGAGGGTGACCTGGCGTCAATCTTGATGGTCAGTCCACTGCTGATGCTGACGATTCTCAACTTCTGTCCTCTTCTTATTGTATCATTCTCTGATGTTGTCTTCTTCTTTTGCCCTTTTTGTGGAGGGTTTTGTCGTTGTTGGTTTTTTCTAATCTCTTTGCAGTTGTAACCCAGTTATGATTAGTAATGGATGTTTCCCTTTCATGTGGCTACTTTTGCTTATATGCAAAACAGTTACTTATTCTCGGTAGCAATTTATTTGGAAAGAAATGAAAACCGAGATCACACATGAAATTGAAGAGATCAATGTGCTATTATTATTATTAAAATCTATAGTGGGCCCAGATTAACCTTACTATTTTATCCACGCAAATGGAAAAGAATGCCTCATGGATCTTGTTTCAATTTGGGCCTACTTGAACCGAACAGAACGATAAAAAGGGTGAACCTTGAACAGTGGTGGGGAATTTTAGTAGTCCATGCATGCTTGAAAAGAGATGCTAGATATCTTTGCACGATCATTTGCGTGATGTCTCATTTGCTCTTTGACAGGGATATGGTCAACAAATACTTCTCAACCACTGGTAACCGTTTCTCCTATAGTCCTATTACAATAACACTACTACGATTACTATTTAAAAAAAAAAAAAAAATACCACTACTATTACTATTACTATTACTTCTCGTGGTGGAGTCAAAATTTTGGTTTCGAAGCCAAATGAAAGTCTAATTATTAAGTTAACGCAAATCAAAAATAGCAATCTTTAAAAATTAAGTTAATAAGAATCTAATTTTACTTTTTGTGGTACGGAAAATTCCAATTCAAAATTTCATTGAAATTGTTAATATGGATCACATTTCAAGTATAAAATTCGTTTTCAGCTCAAATAAATTTCAAATCGTTTGTAATCCACAAATAAAACTATTTACAAGTAGTGTTTCCAAATTACTAAAAGGCCTAGATTGTAAACAGATAATTTAAAGGTATTTAGGTAGTGTTGACGTTGGAAATCAGTCAACGAGATTATTTTAAGCCCAACACTACAGAAAGGATTAATACAACACAGAAAAGAAGTAAAAGATGTAAAATAAAACAAAGGTAGAATACGAGACAAATGTTTCAAAGTGGTTCGGCTAACTTTGCCTACATCTATTGTTTACTCTCTCAATATCTAGATAGAAGTAACAGTCAGTTTTTTTTTTTTTTTTACTAAGTGTTTCGCTCCTAGTTTACAATGAAAAACTTTCCCTATTTATAGAGGGTGGAGGTGCTACAATTTTGTATAATGAGTTAAAACAGAATGATGACTGTAGTTAAATGCACCTGATTTATGTTTAATACAGTCGGATTACATTTAATGTCATGGACAAGTGTTGGATCTATATGACTAACCCACGTGGGTTAGGTAAGATTTTTGTAATCCGAGCAGTAATCTCTGACAAGTTTGGTGTGCACGGGCAAGTCATAAACCGACCTGGCATGGTTCTTAGCGAATTGGAGTTCGGGAAAACAATAGGTAATGATTGACAGTCTCAGCCAACAATAGATTTATGCGGACTGACATTAAGCGGACTCCATGTCGCAATTGGCGCTGGGCAGACTCCACGTCGCAACTGGCGCTGAGCGGACTCCACGCCGCAAGGTCCATGAGGAACGTGACTTGGGAACTTCCTCCTACAAATTGGCTTTACTTGGGCTTGGCTCAGCTGGGCCAGCCATTTGGGCTTTTACCAGTCCGATTGGGTGCTTTAGGAAATACATATAACAGGTAGGAATTAATATAAGTTGTCAATATTTTTCCGTGTGGGTAAAAAGTGATTTCAAATTAGTTTTGGCCTAATACTGAATTAATATTTACATTTTGACTTACTTTAAATTTTTCCATTGATTATAAACACAAACTTTGTGAATCAAATAAAAATAATAAATATATATAATTTTTTTAAGTATCAATATAAATTATCTATTAAATTTAATTTTAAGGAAATGTTGGTTTTATGTAGTCAAAACTTCTCCATCACTCATCTTTCTCTCAAACTATTTTTTTTCCCTTTTTTCTTTGTATTACTAATCTTTTTTTTTTTTTTTTTTTGTTTGAATCCACTAATAAACTAATTTTTACTTTTTAATACAACTTGAAATCATCAAGTTCTTGCATGTGTTTGTTTATAAAAAAAAAAAAAAAAACAGGGGTTCTTGCATGTGTTGGTATTGTACTTTCATTATATAGTTTCGGCATACTTATTAAAAATAACTATTTTGGTATTGTACTTTCATTATATAGTTACGGTGTACTTATGAAAAATAACTATCTTTTTTTAATTTTTAAACCCTTAATTTTTATAGATCTTTGAATTACAATCTAATGATTATTAATCAGCCATGTATTTCAACAATCTTCTACATGCAGGAAAAAAATGAAGCGTTAAAAAATTATAAATGTGGGTCTGTTTGAAGTCATAATGTTGTTGAATAATGTGACTTGATTAACTAGGATATTCGGGTTAACTTTCACATGGAAAATAAAAAGGATGGGTCCAGTAATATAAAAGAACGATTAGAGCAGTTCTTGGCAAACAACTAGTGGCAGAAATCAGAATTGTTTTTATGCTTACAAAGTTGGGATTTATGTTCTCTCAAGATGATATTGTTAGATTTGGAGGCGAGGTGATAGCCAATTTATACCATGGAGTTAAGTCATTTAAATTTGAGCCCCATTAGCTTTAATGAATAGGAGTGTTACTCTATTATCTATGAGGTTCGAGGAGTTAGTTAGTTTTCTTTTTTTATTTTTTTTAATTTTTTTTTTATTTTTTTTATTGTGTGTATTTTTTTAAGGATACAAATCCCAATCCCAATCCTACATTTAAAAGGTCAAAACAACTTATTCAATGAAAACCAACAAGCACCAAAAGTGGCATAAATGTAAATTAACAAAAAAGATAAAACCTAAAATTGAGACAAAAAGAGAATAATTAATTTAAAAGTTATTGAAAAATTAAGTCACAAAGATTCCATCAAAATTACGCCCCCATTCGATGCATAAGATTGAATGAGATTGGATAAGTACTTAACATGTTTGTCGAGTTGAGATTGGATTGGATTTGACTAATCTAATTTAATATTAAATTAAATTAATTTTTAAGTAAAATATTTGAATTATTTTTAAATAGATTTAATGTAAATAATAAATAATAAAATCAGAAAGTACTGAAATATGATATATTTTCAAATAATATTAAAATATTTTACTTTATAAAACCATTTTAAATTTATAATAATAAATATATTTAATAGTATAACGATTAATTTATTATATTCGTTATAAATTAAAAAAAAATTAAAAAAAATCCCAATTTAATGGGATTTCTTAAACCCATCAATATTAGTCTGTTTCAAAATCCTACTCATGCAGGAAATTATATGGGGCCCACGTGGGCTTGGGAAGGAAAACATTCCTTTTATTTCCATGCCCAAAAGGCGGACTGCGTGGGATGGGTAATTTTTAATCCTGTCTGACAAAATTGCCAGTCCACTAAATGGGTCCTTACTGTCAATGTATACGGAGATAGGTGGGTCATATCCGGGCGAGAAGGGCAAATTTGCGTAGGGATGTGATTTTAATTTGCTTGGACTACAATATATATATATATATGTATGTATGTATGTATGTGGTTGTAATTAAAATAAATTAAGTAATTCATAAATGATGTTACCAAAAATGTTTAATTTTTATTTAATAGGGTAACATAATCTTAAATTAAGTACTTGTAACAAAAATATAATATATTCTCTACTGGTAAGAATTAAAAAAAAAAAAATCACTTGGTAAGAAAAACACATTTAAAATACATTATTAATTATTGAAAAGTTCAAACTTCCAATCCTTTTCTTAAATTGTTAAATTTCAAAATTGAAAGCTATTACAAACCTATTGGAGTGTCAAATTTGATTTAGAATTGTAACATTATGTAGATGCATCTGATTGATTTGGAAATCTTGCGGAAAAATGCTTTTAGTTTCTTGTAGAAGAAGAATTTTTTTTAAGAGATCTTTTTGTTATGGAAGTAATAATAGTGTCTATTATGAAAGTATTACTAAACTAATAGTATATGTTTTTACGTTACTTACTACGAGTTTGAGATACAAATGCCTTGATATAAAAGTCAATTTTTAGGGGGAAAGAGAAGACAATAGTAGGGAGAGAAAAAGAGAGAGGAGGAAAAGGAGAAAACAATCATCGATAAGCAATGATGATGATGACAACAACCACCACTAGAATGATAATGGTGGCGATGAGGGCAAGGTATTTACATTTTTGGGTGACTTTTAAAGGCACAGAAAGAGAAGAGAGAGAGAAGAAGAAGAAGATAACAATCAATAAACGATGACAACAACGACAATGATGTATGATTGTAACGGTGGAAAAGGGTTGCGAATCATCAACCCTAACTATGTCTTCATGTTGTTAAGTTTAATTGAAATTTATTATTGTTGTGTATTCATTAATTTGTTTTAGGTGTAAATAAAGTTTTAAGATAGTTTATGAGAACAATTTTTGTTTGAGAAGGAAAGAAATGAAGCTGGGTCTGGGTTTATTGAAAGCAATGATTTTAGAGGTCTGAGTTCATGGGTTATATTAAAATTATTGAAAACAGTACCTATTTTCATCCGTTCGGTACCTATTTCGATAATTTCGGTAACTATTCCCAATAATTCAGTATCTATTTATAGAAATAGGAAAATCAATCTAAGCAGTGAGAAAACAAATTTAAATCATGATTAATGTTCAACAATTCGATACCCATTTTCAAAAGTGTGAAAACTAATCCATGTGAAAAAATTGATTGATATTATGAACTTAAATGAAAAATCAATTGAAAAAAGAAATATATCCAAGCAATGGGCCAAGCACATCACAGGTTAGAGTTGTCGTTGTATTCGTGTACGTAGGTCATGCGCACGCACCTTAAAAGCTAAGGTTGGACCATGATTTGCATTTGTGTACTGGTCGTGTACTTATTAATTAAGAATAAAATTGACCTTTTATAATTTTAGATGATATAAAAATTTAAACTATTAGTTCATTACTTTTTTACAAGGAAGCTAATTTGATGACAATTTTCACCATTTACACTTTTTTTTTTTTTTTTTAATTATGAGCATTAACTGTACCCATAAGCTGGTATCAAATACCTTTTTGTATGTTAGGGTTTTGGTGTGTGGTGTGTGAAATAGAAAGAGAGATGCGTGGTGAAAGAGAGAGCCATTATTCTTTTTTATTTTTATTTGTGAAATTGAGAGAGCTATTATTCTATAGTAGAAAGAATGTTGATGAACTTGGTAGCCATAAAAATTTTTCCCGAGCACGTAATCTCTTAATTTTTCTATTTGTGTGTGCTTTACCTACTTCTAGTTGCTATGACAACCCATACTATTCTAATTCTAACCTAAATATGAAATTGAGAATAATATTAAAAGAAAATCGAAGAAATAAAATAAAATAATGAATATGAGACTTATGTGATAAAACCCTCAATGTGAGGAAATATTTACGGATTAAGACTAGAAAAATTCTATTAAATTAACAACTGTAATATAAATTATTTTTAAAATTTTAAGAGAGAACTAGGAAGAAAAGAACTTTAAAATGTACCTAAGATCTAGGATATAAGACTTAGAACTTGACCATTTAAAATGACTAGCATCCATGCTTTTATATAAGTAAACAATGACGGTGCAAAAATATGGGGTACAAATCAATTTACTTTAACATGAAATTTCAAAATTATAATATTTGTGATGTCGGACAACAATTTTCTTCTTTCAATTTATAAATTTTCGTGCTTTACTTTATTATGTCAACAAATATGGCTTCGCCATGTAATTTATGTTTCGCCATTTTTCATGCTTCACCATTTTTATACTTCATCAAGTTAACTAATTCAGTTCTACCGTCATAAAGGAATAATATGACCATGCTTTTCTTAACACTATTTATTACTAACAAGACAAACCAATAATTCATTTTCGGTCACCTTGGGGCAACTTGAAAATTTTTAAATAATTTGATGAAACAATTAATTAAAATATCTCCCTTGGTCTCTTTATTACCTGTCCATGTTGAATAATTGTTGTACGAATAAGATTGAGCTGCCGCTTGCCCATGCCACCGCTTGCCCATGCCACCGCCCATGTGTCTTGGAGATGGCTAACAACTACAGCAGCTTCCTCTCAACTACTGCTAATACCATTTCTGCTCCTCCATCAACCCAATTACTTTTACAACGACGATGGCCTCTTCTCTATTACTCATCATCTCTCAAAACAATTTTTTGTTTTCCTTTAATTCTCCGCGTGAATAAATAAAATTTTAGAACTCTGAATGCATGGGTAGCCTTTGTTTTTTTAAAAGGGTTGACTTTTTTGGGAAAAAACAACATATTTTAAATTTACATACATGTATTTGACTAAAAAATATGAATAAAATTTATTTTTCTCAAAAATTTTATGGTCTGTGTTCCAAAAGGTCTGATCTGATAAGCAGGGACATAACCAGGAACAACCTCCAGGGTGGGTTAATACTTTTATGAAAGTTTCAGCAAAGTAATCTCTATTTTTATAGCTTCTCAAAAATTCAATACATATACATTAACAACATTTAAATATATAAATAATATCCACAAAAAGACTTTGTCTCATCACAAAATTATTATATAGCACTTTAAATATCACAAATATAACATAAAGTGCATTAGATATTATACTTGGTGTAATAAATAATCAATTAACTATTCAAATTTATGAATTTTGTAAAATAACATACCTAACTTGGAGATCAATTGTTGATGTTGACAAAAAGATGGGAACAGTTGGTGACATTGACAAAAAAATTGAGCCAAATCTAATAATATAAATCAATAAATCAAAATTAGAGATATAAATTTTAAAATTAAATAGAACAATTAAATGAGTAATAAAACTCTTAAAATACATACCTAATTGAAAGAATATGGTGAATGGAATCAATAAAAGTTGTGTTTTGTTTGTTTCTACTTGATGACCTAAGTAGAAAAAAAAAATCGGGAGGGGTTAGGAATATATTTGAGAGGAGCCGCAAGTCACTGACTCACTGTGCATAAACTAAGAAGCCAACAACAGAGAGATACAGTATGTGGGGACTGGTCTGTGTAAACAATGATGATTGAAGCCGGACAAAAGATAAAAGAGAAATATGTGGGGTCGGCGCAAACAAAGAAGCCAAGAAATGGAAGTGTAGGGCTACGTGAAATAGAAGACAACAGAGTAGAGAAGTAAGAAATATTGACCTGGTTAAAATAATAAGGGATATTATGATAATTTAATTGAAATGATAAAATTTTAAAATTTTAATTTTTTTTTTTTAAATGGGCTAGGGTAGGCTTGCCCTAGCCCACAAAGAGCTACGTCCCCGTTGATAAGTTATATCCTAATTAAAGAAGCTTTTTTAAATGTGTAAACCAAAAACACTTGAAAGTATTTTGGATATAAAAGGCAGTTTTACAATACATTATTGAAATGTTCAAGAGCTTCCTTTTTTCTTAAACAGTTAAAACTAACGAGCAAAAACTATCTCAAACAGACTAAATTTCCATTTTTAAAGTAGATCTCATCCAAATCATTATTGTATTGTTCATGACTTTCAATTTATTTATTTTTTATTTTTATCAAAATCAATAAATAAAAACTATCTCAAACAATTTAATAATTCAATTTAAATGACGGCTTGAACAATTTTAAATATGACCTTGTCGTTATCAGATAATTGTTGTACAGATAACACTTAATTGCCAATCGTCATACCAACCGAAGACATTGATGTCTATAAAAGCAGGCAAATCCAAGTTAAAATCTCAAATATCTCCAGCAATAACAATAGCAAGGAAGATGTGCTACAAGGTGAAGTGTTCAAGTTGCGGGAAGAGCACATGGGGACAGCTGCGGGAAGCATCTGCCCTCGCCATCCCTGAAGGACAGCACTGTCTCTGTCGTGACTGGCCTGTCCTCAATCTTGAAGCTTAATCCACTGCCACTGCCGTGCTCCTCAACTTAAATAACTAACGGGCAATTCCAATCCCTATGGCTATTGTACCATTCATGTTAGATATGAAACTCATAAATACCAGCCCCTACAACCAACACCATGGGACTTACTACAACATAACAACAGTCCTGAACTTCGTAAAGTCTTTACGTGTTCCATCTTCTCTTCAAGCATGTTTTCTTGCGTCTGCAAGCAAATAATTATTTTTTATTTCCAAATCAAAGAAATCTCTTCTTTTAACTAATAATTTCTTATAATTAGGGAGGTTTTAGTGACGAAAATATATAAGAGGCATTGCCATTGATTTCTATTTGCACACGTTTCAGAAAGCATCCTGTAAAATTGTAAATGAAGAAATGTTGAGAGTTTGTTTTGAGAGAATTAGCGATAGGAATCAAGAAACTGATTTTTCTATATTGTGCTTACTGTTCAAGCTACCTAATAACAAAGGTTTTATACACCAGGATTTTCCCTCCAAAATACCACAAATATAACTAACAGAACACCTTAGCCATCTAAGCTAATGATTAGCTAAATGACTGAGTTGAGTATAGTGACCGGCTTATTTGTGTTGACAGTGGCTTGAGAAGCTAAGTGAGCTTAAGCTGACATATTTACTCTAACATCCCCCCTCAATCTGAACTGAGGTGAAAACACCAAGTTCAGATTGGAACAAAGAGTACTAAATCGAGCTTGAGATAAGGGCTTTGTAAGAATGTCTGCCTTTTGATGTTCTGTTGGAACATATTGAACCAAAAGCTGATCTGCAGAAATCTTTTCGCGTACAAAATGAACATCAATTTCGATGTGTTTTGTACGAGCATGCAGAATGGGATTTTTTGCAAGGAGACTGGCACTCAAACTATCACACCAGATGATAGGAACCTGGGACAAGTGAAAACCAATTTCTTGAAATAAAGAAGTAAGCCAAAGAACCTCTGCAGAAGCTTGAGCCAAAGCACGATACTCAGCTTCAGCACTAGAACGAGCAATAACATGTTGCTTCCTAGAGCTCCAAGTAAGAAGATTGTCGCCAAGAAAAATAAGACATCCACTAGTAGACCGTCTATCATCAACATTGGATGCCCAATCTGCATCACTAAAAACTTCAATCTGAAATTGAGTTGCAGGTTTGAAAAATAGCCCAAGATGAGGTGTTCCCTTTAAGTAACGAAGTATGCGCTTACAGGCTGACCAATGCTCATCAGTAGGGGAAGACAAAAACTGACTAAGCTTATTGACAGCAAATGAAATATCAGGCCTAGTATAGGTAACATACTGAAGAGCACCGATAGTACTTCGATAAAGAAAAGGATCAGTAAATGGAGAACCTGATGTCTTTGATAGTTTGACTCCAACAGACATTGGTGTAGAACAGGGCTTAGAGCATGACATATTAGTCTTCTGCAGCAGATCAAGTATATATTTGGTTTGAGTAAGATGAAGACCTTCAGCTGTTCGAGAGACTTCAAAACCAAGAAAATAACTAACTTGCCCCAAAGTCTTCAAAGAGAATCTGGAATTAAGCTCTTGTATCATTTGATCAATGAGATACTTATCAGTACCAGTTAGAAGTATGTCATCGACATACACTAACAAAAAGATAACATGAGTTCCTTGCCTTTTAATGAAGAGGGAAGCATCAGATTGGGAAGCAACAAAACCAAGTTGACAGAGAGCTGTCTTGAGTTTATAAAACCAAGCTCTAGAAGCTTGTTTTAGTCCATAGATGGCCTTGTTTAATTTGCACACAAAACCTGGATATTGAGAACTAATAAAACCTTGAGGTTGTTCCATAAAGACTGTTTCTTGCAAATCACCATGTAAAAAGGCATTATTTACATCAACTTCATGTATTGCCCAACCATAAGTAACAGCCAAGTGTTGTGCAAAATCGTAAGTGAACGAGTCGAACAAGTAATAAAGTGATGAGATAAGTATCGTCCCACGAGGATTGTTGTTAATTAATGCCCAAAATTAAAATAACTCAACTTTTATTTGGTAGATGAAATTTGAGTGAATGAGTTGATAACTATGATTAAATTTAATTGCAATTGAAAATAAATGAAAATTAATTCAATGAATAAAAACTCTAAGATTATGATTTCACCATAACTAATCTGTTCCTCCCCTTTGTTCTTTTTAACAAAAATTAACTATCCAGTTGCTAGTCGAGATTCCCTGAATTATTCACATAGCCCCTCCCGAGGTCTAAGGAAAATACCCTATAAAGATTAACTGCTATGTTCCCATGCAAGTCAAAATATTAAAGGATTCATTAAGATTTATGGATCTCTGACTACACAAACCATGCAGGTATATTCCTATCCTACATGTAATTTATGACATTAAATATAATGAACTAGACACATAAATCAGCTTCCGCTATCATTATGATTAACAATTCAACTAAATGGTGGCCAATTATTTAGAAGCATTAAGAACAATATTAAATGCATCAACCAAGATAGAAAATCATTAATTGAATTGAACAAAGGTTTGGAACATCAAAGTTAGGCTACATCATAATCTTAGAAAACAAATCTACTCCATAATAGAATTTACAAAAACTAGAAAATTAAACATAACAAGAGATAGGAAAACTTAGTGGATTGAAGCTTCACCGTAGAATTTCTTCCTCTGCTTTGCTCCTCCTCTCCAAGCTCTCTCTCTCTTTCTCTAAACTACTTATTGTTTTGGTTTGTGATGGAATGCTTAGAATGGTGATTCTAAGGCCTATTTATAGGCCAAATTCACCTCCAATTACATCATCGATTCCTGATTTTCCACCATTTTGCATCATCGCTTGCATCATCTTTCACCTACCCCATTCAAAGTCAACTTTCAAATTGCATCATTGCTTACATCATCGTTCACCTACCCCAGTCAAGTCAACTTCTATTACATCATTGCTTACATCATAATTTTGATTACATCATTTCTTACATCAGTATGACATAATATTTATTTCTAGAATACCCTATCTTTAAACCGCGATAATTTCTTTATGCGATCTCCGACTCGAGTAATTCTTGAGGCGATGAACTTGCTGCGAATGATATTCATTTTGTAGCGATGATCTTGTCTTGAACAATATTACTTGGTGGGGTCCACATGTGCATTTTTAACCAATTTTATTCTGAAAATAAAAATAAAAGAAATATGAAATAATTTACTTAATAATAATAAAAATATTAAGAACTAAGCAAGAATTCAAATTTAAAAAGATAAAATAACTCTATAAATATAAAGTTATCACACCCCCAAACTTAAGATTTTGCTTGTCCTCAAGTAAAACTAAAACTAACAATCTAAGCTAAAACCACAAAAATTAAATCACAATCCATTTTCGTAGGTAAACACGATGGCATTGAGCATATGCCACAAGCCTTTAAACCCCTAGGTGTCCCTAGTAGGAGGAGTTGTGTCTCCTGAGGGTTTACCAGCAACGATACCCACAAACGTTAAAAGATTCCACCCATAACTTATCAACATCTCACTAAATACAAATTAACAGAAGTCTCATACATGTATGATCTTGTATCAGGACTAAGGATAAGTCACTAATGATCTAAAACATAATCATCAACAATCTCACACCACTTTCAAAGCAATTTCATTTCAAAACATCATATTCACATGTTATGGACTTATTTCGCTTCGACTCTAATTCTCATAAGATATCTCTCATAACCCTCATGAATCCTAAAGCAAACACTCATGCAATCATATGTGATAGAGGTTATGTAAAGGCATAGCAAGCGTCATTTACATCACATATGAATATAGACGTCTAAAAGAACCGCACTTTTAAGTGAATAGATCTCATGATTGGAATCAAATACTAAGAACGTAGATAGAGCATGATGACAGACTTCAACTTTCAAATTGGACTTCCTTTTGAAGATCAATAGGCTTTATTAAAGATTGTATTTGGGCTATGGTTAATTGACATGTAAGAAATTTTAAGGTACAGGTTCAACAAGAACATATGATCATACCAAAGTACTTCATTTATTCTCTTTACTTCATCACAACTTCTCTATTTTTTTTTTGTTTTTTTGTTTTTTTTTTTTTTTTAGAAACACATTGTGTAAATGTTAACACTTCAATTCCCTTCTCCTCTTTTACTTCATCGCATGATCCCAAACTTCATAAGGTATGACTAAATTTAAAGGCTCAATAGGGTCATTTAGTAAAGGTAAACAGAGAAAAATATTTAAAGTGTTTGGCTTCAAAGGTTTTATGATGTGTCTCAATTTAAAGTAGAAAAGTAGGCTTTTGTAGAGTAGAACTAACCTATATTACTTCTAAGAAGTCGATCCAATCAAATCAAAGCAACTCATGTTATCTACAATAATGATTTGTTCTCAGTATTCAAAACAAAGCCTATAGAGATCATCTATTAAGAACAACGTGAAGAGTGTTTAAGAGTAGAAACAAATAAATCTCTCAAAATGAAACGTTTAAAAGGCTCAAATCCTCACCAAGGATAATCTCCACTAATAGTCCACAGTTCATGTAAACATGATATTTATCCACTCAATTAACTAAGATCATGACATTCAAAAGTCTCAAATCATGCAAAGATGTTCATGGCTATTCCTTAGTAAAGATATTCAACCAAAAACATGCATTAAGACTTCATTAATAAATACAAAGTAGTTAGTCGACTTGTTAGGGCAGAAAGAGAAATAATAAAACAAATAATGAAAATCTTTTTGCTTTTTTTTTTTTTTAAATGAAAACAAAGATGCGTCTCAAGAGCACAAAAGTACTCCTTACTCTGCCATCTTTTAGTTTCAACTCGGACCAGCTTTTGAATCTTATGGTTTTAATAATAGCAAACTCTACCCCCAAACTTATTTGAGACAGTGTCCCCAATGTCTAGTAAGATAAAAAGAAGAAAAACTTAAATGGAAATGCTATTAATAAAACCATAGGATAAGAAAGTTACAACCGAAGATTAAGATCCAGTGCACGCTTCTTGCTACCGCTTGATTCAGGAGCCCAAACCACCTGTGACATAATTGGATCAACTTCGGGTACAAAGTCTTGCAGTTGGTCAATCAGTTCATCAGCACTGGAGGCTGAGACTAGAATACGCCGGTTTGCTTGAGTCATAAAACCCTGTTCCACAGCATGATCAAGAAAAGCCAATAAACCATCATAAAAACCGTTAGTTTTAAGCAAACCTAATGGCTTTTTGTGAATGTTGTAATGGGCCCAGGACGCAATGTTGAAGATTTCTTCAAATGTTTCCAAACCACCAGGTAACGCGATAAAGGCATCAGCATTGAGTAATATGTACGCCATTCGTCCGTGTATACTTATAACCTGAAACTCATTACCTATGCTCGTACCGATGATGTCTTTCCTTTCAGCCAAAGGCTTTACTGCGACACCGAGGGTTTGCCTACCTCCAACAGTTGCAGTTACTGCGACAGAGCCCCTCAGTCCTAAACTGCCTCCTCCATACACCAAATCTATTTTTCGGGTAGCTAAAGCCGTACCAAGTTTAGCAGCTGCTTTTGAATATTGTGTACTCATACCAGACTTTGGGCTGCTAAACGTACCTTAGCTTCGATGATCCACCGAATATGCTCTGGAAGACCTAAAGATGTTAGTGCCCTCATTCTTTCAAGTCTGCACTTGTAAATCTTTCTGAGTACATCTTGAGGTAGAGTAGGAAAATGATTTTTCAGTGCTGCAAGACTTGTCTCCATCTCTGAAAGAGAAAGAAAAATTATCAAAGAAAACACAAAAACACACAAAGAATACAATAGCACACAATAACAGAGAAAAACTGGCTAAAAAGAGAAAAACTTGGGTTGCCTCCCAAGAAGCGCTTAATTTATAGTCGTTAGCTTGACTGTTGAAAAACGTCTTAAGTTGGGTCTGAAAGCGCAATAGTGGCTTTCTGTTGGGGCTCTCCACCATCCATGTAAGCTTTAAGTCTTTTTCTGTTGACTTTGAATCGACGATCTAGAGTGAACTCCCTATTTAGGATACGTGGATCATGCCCCTTTTTGGTGCGCTCTTTGTAAAGCTTAGCATTTTTTTTGATACATTCTTTCATTACATCTACCCTCATGCAGTTGTCAACATCATGTGGATGTTTGAGAGCTTTCAGCACATTGAATGTCACCTCTTCATCTTGAACTCTAAGTATGAGTTGACCTTTCTGTACATCAATAAGGGTTCTCCCTGTTGCTAGGAATGGTCTACCCAAGATGATGAGTATTTCTTGATCTTCCTCCATGTCTAGCACAATGAAATCCGCAGGAAATATGAATTTATCTACTTTTACCAGTACATCTTCTATAATTCCCCTTGGATACTTGATTGATCGATCAGCTAGCTGTAAAGATACTGTAGTAGGTTTTGCTTCTCCCAAGCCTAGTTTTCTGAAAACAGAGAAAGGCATTAAGTTAACGCTTGCACCAAGATCACATAATGCTTTATCAAAGAATGAATCACCAATGGTGCAAGGAATTGTGAAACTCCCTGGATCTTTAAGTTTAGGTGGTAGCTTTTTCTGCAAGATTGCACTACATTCTTCGGTCAAAGCTACCGTTTCATGTTCCTCCAGCTTTCTTTTATTTGATAGGATTTCCTTCATAAACTTCACATAGCTGGGCATCTGTTCGAGAGCATCTGCAAAAGGAATATTAATTTGTAATTTTCTAAAAACTTCAAGAAATTTAGAAAATTGCTTATCTAGTTTCTGCTTCTGAAATCTTTGAGGGAAAGGTAATGGTGGTCTGTATGGTGGCGGATTGTCTGGAAACAACTTTGACTTTGGCTTCTCTGCTTCTTTTTGCTCAACCATCACTTCTTCTTCCACTTTGCTAGGTCCTTCTTTCTCGTCTGTTCCTTTAACAAGCTCTTTCAGCATTTTACCGCTTCGTAATGTGACAGCTTTAACATGCTCCCTAGGATTGGTCTCTGTGTTGCTTGGTAAGGTTCCTTGAGGTCTTGCAGTCAATAGATTTGAGATTTGACCCATTTGTACCTCTAGATTTCGAATGGAGGCAGCTTGATTCTGAAGCGTGATGTCTGTTCTTGTCATAAATTGATTAGTCCTTTCGGTGAGCTGAGCGAGTGCTTCTTCAAGCGATGGTTTGTTGGCCTGCTGCTGTTGAGGTGGTGGTGGATATGACTGTCTGGGTTGATCATTGTTTTTCCATGAAAAATTTGGATGGTTTCTCCATCCTGGATTATATGTGTTGGAATACGGGTTATTTGGTTGCTTGTTGCCTACAAAAAATGCTTGACCTATCTGGTTTTCATCGCATTGCCCGTTGGAATGGTCCCCTCCACAGAAATCACAGGATGTTGACTGAGTATGAATTGCATTTGCTGTCAGGTTTCCGAGTTGCTTGGCCAATGTCTCGACTTGAGTGGAAAGTCTGGTTAAGACATCATTTTCTTGTATTCCGAAAACTTTTTTCGGAACTGCTCTTTCTGATGGCCATTGGTAGGCATTTGCAGCCATTTCTTCTAGTAAGTCCCAAGCAGCTTGATGGGGTTTCCCCCAAAAGTGCTCCACCAGCAGCGGCATCCACCAATGTTCTTGTGGAACTCCCTAAACCATTGTAGAATGTGTGTAGCTGCAACCAGTCAGCAACTCCATGATGTGGGCACCGTCTTAGCAGATCTTTAAATCTTTCCCACGTTTCGTACAATGATTCTCCCTCAAGCTGTCTGAATGTGGCAATCTCGGTTCGCAGCTTTGCAGTCTTGGCTGGTGGAAAGAATTTGACCAGAAATTTTTGTGCCAAGATGTCCCATGTAGTAATACTCCCTGATGGTAACGAGTTGAGCCAACTTTTAGCTTTATCTCGAAGGGAGAATGGAAATAATCTCAAACGGATGGCGTCATCAGTAACACCATTATGTTTGAACGTATCGCAGATTTCCAAAAAGTTGTCAATGTGGACATTTGCATCATCGTTCGGAGCCCCACTGAACTGATTGTTTTGTACCATCTGGATGATTGCTGGCTTAATCTCAAAGTTGTTAGCAGCAATAGTCGGTCGCCGTATCGCTGAAGTATTACCCACCGTGGGTAGAGCATAATCTCGTAATGCTCGAATTTCAGCATCTATTGGTACAATGTTCTGTGTGTTGTTGGATCCTTCAGCCATATCCATGAGTGCAGTACTTGCAGCCTTCCTTACTTCTTTTCGGTTCTTACGACAAGTTCTTTCAATTTCTGGGTCAAATGGTAAAACTTCGCCCCCAGACTTTCTCATACACCATAAAACTCACAAGTAATAAAGCAAATAAAATAAAAAAAAATAAAAATAATAAATAAATAAATGACCAAATTAAAAATTGAGTTACGTAGTATTAGTATTAATTGAAACAAACAATCCCCGGCAACGGCGCCAAAAACTTGTTGTGCAAAATCGCAAGTGAACGAGTCGAACAAGTAATAAAGTGATGAGATAAGTATCGTCCCACGAGGATTGTTGTTAATTAATGCCCAAAATTAAAATAACTCAACTTTTATTTGGTAGATGAAATTTGAGTGAATGAGTTGATAACTATGATTAAATTTAATTGCAATTGAAAATAAATGAAAATTAATTCAATGAATAAAAACTCTAAGATTATGATTTCACCATAACTAATCTGTTCCTCCCCTTTGTTCTTTTTAACAAAAATTAACTATCCAGTTGCTAGTCGAGATTCCCTGAATTATTCACATAGCCCCTCCCGAGGTCTAAGGAAAATACCCTATAAAGATTAACTGCTATGTTCCCATGCAAGTCAAAATATTAAAGGATTCATTAAGATTTATGGATCTCTTTTATAGACTACACAAACCATGCAGGTATATTCCTATCCTACATGTAATTTATGACATTAAATATAATGAACTAGACACATAAATCAGCTTCCGCTATCATTATGATTAACAATTCAACTAAATGGTGGCCAATTATTTAGAAGCATTAAGAACAATATTAAATGCATCAACCAAGATAGAAAATCATTAATTGAATTGAACAAAGGTTTGGAACATCAAAGTTAGGCTACATCATAATCTTAGAAAACAAATCTACTCCATAATAGAATTTACAAAAACTAGAAAATTAAACATAACAAGAGATAGGAAAACTTAGTGGATTGAAGCTTCACCGTAGAATTTCTTCCTCTGCTTTGCTCCTCCTCTCCAAGCTCTCTCTCTCTTTCTCTAAACTACTTATTGTTTTGGTTTGTGATGGAATGCTTAGAATGGTGATTCTAAGGCCTATTTATAGGCCAAATTCACCTCCAATTACATCATCGATTCCTGATTTTCCACCATTTTGCATCATCGCTTGCATCATCTTTCACCTACCCCATTCAAAGTCAACTTTCAAATTGCATCATTGCTTACATCATCGTTCACCTACCCCAGTCAAGTCAACTTCTATTACATCATTGCTTACATCATAATTTTGATTATATCATTTCTTACATCAGCATGACATAATATTTATTTCTAGAATACCCTATCTTTAAACCGCGATAATTTCTTTATGCGATCTCCGACTCGAGTAATTCTTGAGGCGATGAACTTGCTGCGAATGATATTCATTTTGTAGCGATGATCTTGTCTTGAACAATATTACTTGGTGGGGTCCACATGTGCATTTTTAACCAATTTTATTCTGAAAATAAAAATAAAAGAAATATGAAATAATTTACTTAATAATAATAAAAATATTAAGAACTAAGCAAGAATTCAAATTTAAAAAAATAAAATAACTCTATAAATATAAAGTTATCACCAAGGTAAAGAGAACTCTGATTGTGGCAGGTTTGATGACAGGACTAAAGGTGTCAAAATAATCAATTCCTGAAACTTGATGGAATCCCTTAGCTACCAACCTAGCTTTATACTTTAACACAGAACCATCAGGCTTATATTTAATCCTATAAACCCACTTGCTGCCAACTACACTCATAGATTGATTAAAAGGTACCAAAGTCCAAGTATTGTTTCGAATTAGAGCTGAATATTCCTCTTGCATTGCCTTATACCACCTAGGATCTAACAATGCTTCTTTAACAGTTTTGGGTTCAGTTTCAAGCACTAAATCAGTAGGTGTTTTACAAATAGCAGAATAAGTTTTAGGCTTCAATGAACCTGTTTTGCTTCTAGTGATCATTGGGTGACAAGAAGTATTTTGTTGTAAAGAGACAAATGAAGGTAAATTGTTTGAAGGGAATGAACTGACTTCAGATGAGTTTGACATTGTGTTTGGAAACAAGGTGGAAACTGGTAAATTAGAAGAAAAGGATTTGCTAACAGGTTTGGGAGGAAATAATTGTTGATAAGGAAATTCACATTCATGAAACACAACATGTCTTGACATATATATTTTGCCAGACGAATGCAAGCATTTGTACCCTTTATGTTGCAAGCTGTACCCTATGAAAATACATTTGGAAGTATGGAAATTAAATTTCTGTGAAGAGTAAGGTCTTAGATAAGGAAAACAACTGCAACCAAAGACCTTAAAGTAGCTATAATTTGGTTTTTTATGGTAAAGGATTTCAAAGGGTGATTTGAGTTGAAGAACAGGTGTAGGCAAATTATTTATCAATAAAACTGATGCTTGAAAATCTTCTACCCAGAACACAAGAGGCATACCTGCTTGAGCTAACAATGTGAGTCCCATTTCCACCACATGTCTATATTTCCGTTCAGGGACACCATTTTGTTGATGTGTGTATGCACATGACATTCTAAAATGCACACCACAATCCTTTAAAAAAGATGCTATTGGTTTATATTCAACACCCATATCTGCTTGCAGACATTTTATCTTGCAATTAAATTGCAATTCTGCAGATTTTTTAAAAGTAAGGAAGGCTTGAGTGACATCTGACTTAAGCTTGAGAGGATACAACCATGTGTACCGTGAGTAGGAGTCTATGAACAACACATAATATCTATACCCATCAACTGATAACAGAGGAGAAGGTCCCCATAAATCTGTGTAAACGAATTCTAAGGGAACTTTGGCCTTAAACGAAGACTGCTGAAAAGGCAACTCATGCAGCTTACCCATCCTACAAGCATCACATAAGAATTGCCTATTTGAAGTATGTTTAAGATGTAAGCTTTTTAAAACTGTTCTAAGAACCAAAGGAGCTGGGTGGCCTAGTTTCATATGCCATATCTTTTCATTCATACTAGCAGCATCCACCATGCTAACACCATTATTAAAAGCAATCTGACAAGAGTTTGTAACATCATTTATTCTAGCATCATTCATCAAATTGTCACCACCATTCAAACTAGTCATCAAATCATCACCATTAATCAAACTATTATCACAAATTCTATCTATAGATGAGAAGTAAGTTTTATTAGCAGTACCATAAGCTGAATTAGAGTCACCATGCTTTTCCCTTTCATTAGCCTGCTGATCTTTCAATATTTGCAGCTGGTACAAGCCATTCTTAAGTGTCCCTCTGAGCAGCTCTTGATGAGTAGCCTTGTCCTTAATCACACAAGTATCACAATCAAACTCAGCATATGCATTGTTGTCATATGTTAGTTTTGAGATACTTATGAGATTTTTTGTTATACTTGGAACACAAAGAATCCTTTTTAAGACCAAAGCCTTTTTACTTGAGTTAGATGGTAAAACATAGGATTTACCTATGTGAGATATCTGCAGCTGCTGTCCATTGCCAACTGCAAGTCTTTCATTACCCTGAAATTCTGAGGAGAAGGACAAGTTGCTCAAATCTGAAGTGACATGATCGGTTGCTCCAGTATCAGCATACCAAGCACTATCAGTGACTGTGTTTGGAGTGGCAAAATTAGCAGCTGACTGAATCAAATTGGCTTGTGAGATATTTCCTTGAACCTGATTTCTATCAGACAAAAAAACTGGTGCAGAGTAACTGTTATTGTTTTGAGTATAACCACTACCATTCTGAGATCCTCCAGCACTGTGATTCACACCCTGAAATGATCTATCAAAACGATAGTAACATTGAATGACAGTGTGACCTATCCTTCCACATAATTGACAAGAAGGTCTCCCATTTGAGTTCCATCTTCCACCAAACCTTCCTCTACCTCTATTTCTATTTCCTGCATTTCTTCCATTAAAACCACCTCTTTGGTTTCTCCTATCCTGGTGTCCTCCTGAGACGAAATTAGCACTGGCTCCACTTAAATCAGACGATATTCCTCCAGTTAAATGTTCAATCCTTTGCTCATGCATCATCAAGAGGTATTGAACATCTTGTAAACACATTGTGTCCTTTTGTGAAGAAACTAGTACTACTACAGGGTCATATTCGTGACCAAGACCTCCTAACACACTCAATATCATGTCATGGTCACTAATCTGTTGTCCTGCTGCTCTTAAACAATCTCCAAGCATCTTGACCTTTAGAACAAAATCACTAATTGTGCTAGATCCCTTCTTTATAGTTTGAAGTTCATGCCTAATCTGAAGAATCTTAGCCATAGACTTCTGTGTGTACAATTTCTCTAGAACTTTCCAAACCTCACATGAAGTTACACACTCAGTAACTTGCCCTATTATATTTTGACTGATTGTAGACAATAACCAACAGAGTAACATCTGATCAGTCTTTTTCCAGGTTGTAAAATCTTTATTGACTACTTCTTTAACCTCATTATTACCAGATTTAACTTTGACAAACTTGGGTGGACAAACTGTTGAACCAAAAATGAAATCCTCAAGATCTAAAGCTCGAATAGCAGGTATTACCTGAGTTTTCCAAGCGATATAGTTGTCTTTTTCGAGCTTGATTGGCAAAGAAAAATTGAGTGTCTTAGCCAGTGAGTGGGCATTCATCGATCGTGTTGATGAGTGAGTTGAGAAATGATCTTCTTCGTTGTTTGTTGATGAAGAGCTTGAATCGGAATCCATTGACATTGGTCTAGGGCTTTGATACCATGTAAAATTGTAAATGAAGAAATGTTGAGAGTTTGCTTTGAGAGAATTAGCGATAGGAATCAAGAAACTGATTTTTCTATATTGTGCTTACTGTTCAAGCTACCTAATAACAAAGGTTTTATACACCAGGATTTTCCCTCCAAAATACCACAAATATAACTAACAGAACATCGTAGCCATCTAAGCTAATGATTAGCTAAATGACTGAGTTGAGTAAGCATAGTGACTGGCTTATTTGTGTTGACAGTGGCTTGAGAAGCTAAGTGAGCTTGAGCTGACATATTTACTCTAACACATCCAAACTGGTTACTTCCGCAATGGTAATATCTATTTAAAAAATTTACGGGGAAACTTCATTTTATCATCTAAAATTTCGAAAAATATTACGTTTTTAAAACTTTTTTGAAAACAACTCATTTTATTTCTAATTTTTTCTAAACTCTTAAAAAAGTTCAAACCGTCGATTAACTGACAATCAACATAGACAGAATGAGTAAAAGACATTTTTGCCCTTAATGATTGTTAATGGGAATTTACAAGTTAATTGATGAAAGATTAATTAAAAATGAATTAAAAATAAATAAAATTAATTAAAAATAAATAAAATTATAATAAATTATACAAAATTAAATTAAAAAATTAAATGAAAAATAGAATAGAAAATACATCTTCACCATCCATTTAAGAGATAGATAGTGGAGATGGAACTTGTATAAATAAAAATAATAATAATAATAATAGAAAAAAGAATGAAGTTGACTGCCCATCTGAGAGAGGTATATCCTTCCATATCTGTCGTTGCTCCTTTCTAATCCTATCGTTCACTTCTTCATTTGTTGTATGGTATAAAAATAGGAAAAAAGATGTATGACATCTCCATCGTTCATCACAATTGCTATCTTTGTCTGCTTCTCTTTCCTCTCATTCTCCTTCCACCTTGCTGAGTAGCCAGTGAAGGAGAAAGAAGACGACCCACAATGGTGGTGGGTTTTGATCGTTCGTATTGCTCACTCTTCTTCAAGTTCGGTGAGGATTTGTTTTTCATCTCTATTTTTCATGGTTGGTGTTGATCACCAGTCAAGGAGATTTTGTTTTTTAAATGTTAAATTTCTCTGTTTTTTTATTTTTTTTCCTCCATATCTAGTTTCTTATTGATGAATTTGTTGGGTTTGATGAAGTTTTTTCTTATTCGACGTTGAAGTGGGAACCCATTTTCGAGTCTGAGTTTAAGAAGACTTGATTGTTGTTATAGATTGATGAGGAATAATATCATAGTCTTGATTTTTGGATTGTTCTTTTGTGGTTTCGATTTTTTGTTTATTGTTTTGTGGTTTTGACTTTTTTTTTTCTCCATTTGAATCTGATTATTTTTTATGAGGAAGAAGCAAATGTTGTTGAAGAACTGTTAAAAGATTGATGAGAGGAAGAAGCAAATGTTGTCGAAGAACTGTTAAAAGATTGATGTTGAAGAACTATTGAAGAATTGATGACTTGGTTCGATGTTGTTTTTCATCTTTGAATTTTTGGATTCATTAACCTAGTTTTATTAATTTTTCTTTTTTATTTTAAAGTCTCAGTCATTCATGTATCACGATCTTAAGCTTTCACACGAAAAGAATATCTTACACTTCTTGTCCAAATTATTTGTTATCATTGATCATCAATTAACTAACGATTTGAACTTTTTTGAAGAATTTTAAAAAAGTTAAATATGAAAAAAACTGTTTTCAAAAGAGTTTTAAAAATTTGATATTTTTCAAAATCTTAGGGATTCAAATGAAGTTTTTCTAAGATTTATTTGATGTGGTGGATTTTCATTTGTTGATTTAATTAGTTTTGTGAAAGCTAACAGCGCTGCACATGTTAATTTACATACATGCGGTCACGAAAATGTTACTCGAAACAATTTTAAGCATGTTTGGGCACAACAACATTTACTTTCCTGTGTGAACCTATGTTTTTCTCTTTGTTAACATATTGTTAAACAACTGTACATTTTTACATCAAACACTACTTCATTCTTCACATGTCTGATGATATTAAGATAGGACATGATTCGCGGGAAAGTTTTCATTCTTCACTAGTTTGACGATTTGGTATAGATAATTATCAATTATTAGTCTAATAATTACTTAGTATGTTATATACTGTTGATTAAATTAAATTTGAATTTATAGAAAAATTCATAGTCTTACAAGTATAATTAAGATATTAACGCGACAAAAATATTTGGTAGGTTGATTATATTATTTAATTATACCAAATGAGAAACATTATTTCAAAATTTTCAACATAACTTTTTTAATTAAATTAATTTTTTATGTATTTGAGACAACTTTAATGAAATAAACATGAGTCCAAGCAAATGCGTGAAGTGGATTCCTGCCTCTGGGATTTGGTTTACATGTGAGGTTGTCACGAGGTGCAATGAAAGAAAGAGTAATCATATGTATAATGAAGCCATGTTGAAAGAGAATATCATACAAAAAATGTCAAAATGTGATATTCATAATTCGATATTATCATTTAAGGTCACTATGACAATGACTTGGAAGTCTCAAACGGTAAATAAAATAATAAAATGATCTATTTTATTTTTTTAAAATTTTGGTTCGGTTTTCGGTTTAAATCAGTTTTCCAATGAAAAAAAAAAATCAAAACAGAAAAAATTCAGTTTTCTACATAAAAAACCAAATTGAACCGAATACAATGGAAAAATCTATATTTTCGGTTCGGATTAATTTGATTTGATTCGGTTTCTTTTTTTTTTTTTTTTGGGAAATCAATTAACATCCAGTTTTGAAAGTCCTATTTTAGCTACACAAGTGTACCAGGGCCTTGTGGGACAGTTTAAAACTAGTCAAGTCTCAACATAGGCTTATAAAAAGTGAGAGAGAGAGAGAGAGAGCGATAACAGTGCTATAGGGTGGTCCGCAGCATGAACTAAAAATTGCCATGATGATGTGTCGTTCAGCAAAGCAATTTGTGGTCTTACATGGCTTACACATCATCGTCATTACTACACGGACGCTTCTCATTCAATCTTCTTGTTCTCAATCACTCGGAGCGACGACCATGGCACAACCTTGTTATCATCCTGTCATAGTTTGTGTGGATTCGAATGCACGGCACATTTAATTCATTATATTGTAATTATATTTATATAATATCAAGTAAGTAATTAATTAAATTGTAATTATATTTATGTTAAGATTCATTATTAGTAACATTGATATGTTAAATTTATTCTGTATTTATGTAATTTCGAATATTGTTTTTAATATATAGTAAATGAACAATGAAAAATTAATTTTATGTAAATCATATTTCAAGTACAATTACCGAACTATGCTTCAAAAAAAAAAAAAAAAAAAAAAAGAAAAGTATAGTTATTGGACTAGTTGTTTTAACTTTTACCATTTGAACAAATCAATTTCACTTCATCGACCCTCACATGCACAATGTGATTTGTGGCAAATTTTTTCGTAACTCTGTTATATGATAATGGTGCATTTCATACACACACACACACACACCAGAATTGATGAAGACTTTTGTCTACTACACCTCCTCCTCCAAGCGACAGCATAATAAATTCCAAAAAAAAAAATCATAAATCAATGTACAAAAATGTAAAGAAATATATAAAAGCTGAGATCAACGTTAACATATGTATACATGTCTGCATTTCATACCCAGGCCTTCGCTTCTCACAAATAGCAGTATTGAGAACCAACCATAGAATGGCACAATATATGTACGTTTTTTCATGGGTTTTGTTTTTCATTTAAAAATTACGTTATTTAAAAAATTATTTAATTTTTACTTATGTGTTAGAGAGAGTGATCAGCTTATAAGAGCTGAGCAGAACCATTCATAGGAAGTTCAGCCGAGTCATTCACAAGGAGGGTCTATAAACATCCTCCAAGATCATCATTATGATGAGTCAATCAAGGTCAACCATGATAGACCAGCAGTACCAGATCATCAATTCATTAGGCGGGAAAGTTAGGTAAGAATGCCAGCACATCATTTTTCAACCAATGATTGTTTAGAGTTAGTTAGGCAGTGATAGCTTGGATTGTAAGCAAATCCTGTACATAAAATTTAGGAGCAGATTATTTGTGCAGAATGAAACATAATCATATTTCATGAAATCAATGAGAGATTTCCAGAACTTCATCTGTGAGTTTTATTTTCTCTGCAAAGATTACATTGGTTAGAAGATGATCAAGAATTCTTTTATCATGAATTTTTTCATTTAATATATATTATGTAAAGTTCTCAATAAACAATTATATATAATTAATTTTTAAGTTATATTTTAAAGTTATCTTACTTTCTAAACTTTAAAGAGCTGGTTTATAATGTTGAAATTACAATTTTGAGGTGCTCACGCAATTTTTTATCACAACTCAATCACTATCCATGGAGGCCCCAAATTTTGTTTTCCATTGGACAAACAGCTATTCAAGAGACGTATTTCAATTTGGGCCTGTCAATGTACTCAGAAATGTTGTAGGGATATTAACAATTCATGTTTACTTAAATTGCGTACGTTAAATGGTTGCGTGATGTGTCCGCGAGAATCCTCACTTTCGCACTTTATCAAGATTTGATCAAAACTGAAAAATAACTGTTAAACACAGATATGCTGAAAAGCTTCAGCAACTACATCTTCTTGTCCACTGCTACAACAACACCAACTACTACTACCACACTTCTCCATTACTCATCATCTCTCAAGGCAATTTTGTTCTCTTTCTTTTTCGTTTTGTTTGTATTACCAATAAACTAATTTTTAATTCTGAATCATCAAGTGTTTTTTTTTTTTTTTTTGGGTTGCATGTGTCGGTGTTGCAGTTTCATGGTAAGAGTCATTTTGGACCATCTTCACTACTTGGCCTGGTCACCTATCCAAACTTAGCTACGTGTAACAGAGCAATTCGTTCAAATTCTTGTAGGTAATATGACTAGTTTTGATTTTTTTTTTTTTTTTTTAAAGAGCTTGGGATTGACCTAAGGGGCTATCAGAACCAATCAGTATAAGAACTCTGTGGCACGGCCCGAGTAACAACTTTTAATTGGAAAAAATATACCCATACGAAGATGGGAGAGAGACCCGTATAAAGGTGAGGAGGTCAACTCACACTTAGGTGGGAGATTGTGATTATATGAGTATTATTATTATTAGTATTATATACATATATACATATTTGGATTAGACAGGCGGTGTCCAACTTATACCACACACAATGGGAGGCATGGGGTTATTGGTGTACAACCAACGACACCAGCAACCAAAGACGACTAGTTATGTATTTTTTAAGATTATTTTGCAGCATATCCCAAATTTTGCCTATTTCTATGGTTTCTAGTGATTTAAAAAGATGTTTTTAATTTTGAAGGCACTGTTGTTATGTTATTGTGTATAAACAACTGGTTATGAATGTATTGATTGAATAACTCTTATCTTCTAAATTGATTAAATTTTTTTCTAAACAACACCTTTTTTTAATTGATAATGTTCAAGCATATGCCTTTCATGATGCGCTTATGGTTTACAGACTTGTCTAATTTAATTTTTGAGGTAGCATTCAGCTAAGTGAAAATGTAAAATACACATGTTGATACCTTTTGGTGCTGGTGAAATATGAAATGTGTGGTCTCAATTAATGTTTGTTGATGGAAATTTGTATTTTTGCACTAGTCTTAATTTCGAATCATGTTTATTATTACACCAGTGATCAAGTTTTTGTGTTTGCTTTAAAATGGAATTCGCCTTCCTGTTATCATTTTAACGTAGACGCTGCTGTTGATAAGGCTAAGGTAGGTAGGTTTGGTCTAGGTTCTGTGCGAAGAAATGACCAAGGTGTGGTGTTGTTGGTTGTGCTGCAACAGTTTTGGTAGGTCCTGTTGGAAACTGCTGAAGCTTGTGCTATCCTTGCGGGTGTCTCTTCAGCATTACGTAGAGGTTTTACTCCGTTTTGGAATGAGTCTGATGCTAGCAATGTGGTTAAATTATGTTTGGGCCTTTTGTTCTCTAGGCATGAGATTGATAATGTTGTACAGGATGTTAAAGAGATCTGAGTAGTAACAAAGATATTTCTTTTGACTTTTGTTCCTAGAGCTTGTTTATAAGCTGCTCATTCATTTTTTTTTTTTTGTTCCCACATCTCTTGGTCTCAATAGCTCTGTTTGTTGGGTTAGTTCTTTTCCTAGTTGACTGCTTAAGCTAATTTTTTATTATGTCACTTTGTTTTTCCCCTTTTAAGGTGAATGAAAGTTTTCTTATTTCACAAAAAAAAAAAAAAAAAGAACAAGAACAAAAGTTTTGTGTTCGCTTGTGCTTGTTAATTAATCTATAAGAGATTTTGACAACTTAAGTATGACAGGGAAACATCTGAGTTGGCTGGTAGAGGTTGGGACAACTTTGGATTTGATCCTGTGCCAACGGACTACATGTATATTATGAAATGTTCTGAAGAAGGTAACTTTTCAGATGGCGGTTTGCAGCCTTTTCAGAACATCCAAATGATTCCTTCAGCCTGTATCTTGAACTATGGCCAGGTTAGTGTAATGACTGCAGAGTCTAGTTCTTCAATATTGACTCATGGGATGATCTGTAGAATAAAAGTCTTTCCAGAATTCCGAGCTTGCATGCTTGCAGTCGTAGATTTTTTGTTTTGAAAAGAAAATGCTAGTGCTCTCTGAAATTCGTACTCTGAATTCAATTGCATTTGCACGTGTGAAGGGTAATTTGTCGGGGTGTATAAGAAAGAGGTATCTGAATGGTCCAAGTTTGCTGAATAGCATGTACCTTTTAAAAGAAGATCTCTTCTAATTTATAGAATTTGTCAATTTGGAATTTGCCAAGAGGAGAATTTGTATAAATTGGTTGTTTTGGTTATACTCCCCACCAAGTCTTCCAATTCAGTTACTGATTTAGATATTTGAAGTTTGTGCATCTTTAATACTAGAATGTTGCAGAGATCTGATTTAAAGCTCTTTAATATTATGGTTTTATAATTGTTTCTCTATTCAGGCAATTATAGAAGACTTGAAAGCACAGAAGAAACCAGATGATTCTATCGTGTTATTTCGTCCTGAGGAAAATGGATTACGTTTGAGAACAGGTGCAGATCGATTGTGCATGCCAGCACCAACTGTCGAACAGTTTGTAGAAGCTGTAAAAGTTACTGTATTGGCAAATAGACATTGGGTAACGCAATTTATGTCATTTACCTACGAAAAAAATATTCCATTGCTGTTGTACTGGCTGAGTCATTGGGTTCAATGCTGCACTGCAGATTCCACCTCCAGATAAAGGCTTTTTACACATCCGGCCACTACTTATGGGGAGTGGCGCTGTTCTTAGTGTGACAACAGCTCCTGAATTCACCTTTTTGATTTACGTTACCCCGGTTGAGAATTATTTTGAGGTATGCTGTTAATAACCTTGATCTTATGCATGCCTAGAATTTAATTCGCTAGTTCAAGTTTTTCTGTTTGCAACGTATTGCGATGACAGTCCTCTTGATGTTGATTATTGAAAACTTTAGTAGTAGTCATACATAATCTGATGTTTGAGTCGAGAATTTTTGTAATATTTTCACACAATTTGATTTACTAGCTATTACTGTTTCTCATAGCTTATATACGTCTCTGACACTCTAATATGATGATCACAGAAGCGATTGAAACCGATTAATCTGGTGGTGGAAAATGAAATCCATCGAGCAACTCTTGGTGGGGTTGGAAATGTAAATGCAATAAGTAACTATGCTGCAGTAAGTTAAAAGATGTTGTCAGACTAGTAATGTATCCGTTTCATTGTACTCCAAAATATTAGGGCTGCTAAATTTTTCTTTTCAGATTTTGAAGACTCTGTCTGCTGCCAAGGCAAATGGTTTTTCTGATGTACTGTATCTTGATTCTGTCCACAATAAATATCTGGAAGAGGTTTCTACAGCTAACATCTTCATTGTGAAGGTATGGTTATTATTTCTAGATTTTGGGCTTATAATGAACTTCTAAGATTGTTTGTGGAGTCACAGATATTCCAGCTCTTGCTTATGTTAATGTGGAATAGTACATGGAGAGGGCCAATGGATGGTGCAACGGTTAAAAGACTTTAGACTGCATCGTGTTTGTGCATATTTTTGGTCATCAAAATGACCTAAGCAACATGCATCTTTGTAAAGGTTCTTCGTCTACATCATTTGTAAGTAAAGTCACGAGTCATATGTATGGCGCTCAGCTTCCCCTCATCTTATCATTTACCTTGACTCCTTGAGGCCTTGTCATCATTCAGGCATTTATCTTCCTGTTGGTCCTAGATTTTGTTTCATTTGACACAAGCATTCTAGCTTTTAGTTTTATGAATCAGGTATTGGATGAAGATGACTGTTCAAGTTTAACTTAAATGACCCATACTGAAATGTGTATTCTGATCCCTGTTTCGATCTTGTGCCATAACTTGATTTGATGCTTCTGAACTAGGACAAAACAATCTCTACTCCCGTATTGAGAGGGACAATTTTTCCCGGCATTACAAGAAAAAGTATTATTGATATTGCTCGCAGCCAAGGGTTCCAGGTATGTATTTTCACTTGAAAATACCAATCAGTACATGGATCATTGATCAAATGTATCTGATATACTCTTCGTTGAAAATCACAAAAAACACTTTCCTTCTTGTACTTCCCTGAATCAATTATAGATTTCCCTGGCTCCTTGATACTAATAAACAGGTCGAGGAACGACTTGTGTCAGTTGAAGAACTGTTCGATGCTGATGAAGTTTTTTGTACTGGAGATGCTGTTTGTTTGCTACCAGTGGGTAGCATAACATACTTGGATAAAAGGTAATTAACCTAATTCTGGTTTCATTTTTGGACAGCACGAGTTTTGACTTTCATTGCTTCAAAACTTGTAATACCATCATGCATAGATCATAAATATTTGAAACACCATCATTGAAAATACAGTAGATGTAGCATAAATATTTGCTCTACATCTACTGTATTTAGTTTCCTGAACTCTATTTCAAATTCTTGCATGTCGTAGTCTGACAGTACATGACCTATCACACATTTAGCTTTTTGGGTGACTGGGAGATTTCAGGTTGGCTTACAAAGATAGGGGAGTGGGTGCCGTGTCACAGCAGCTCTACTCAGCACTCACAAGTATACAAATGGGCCATACAGAAGACAAAATGGGTTGGACAGTTGTCTTAAAGTAGGAAAAGCAGCAATGGTATTGCTTCTATTAATGAAACTCTTAACTTTTGTCTGATATAATAAGGGAGAATTACTCATAACCTACCTGTAAATTTGATATTCACAAGCGCGTATAATATTTTGGTTTTTTTGCAGCGTCCTCCCCTGACTAACGGATTGACTAGGTTTGACCGTTAACATTAGGGAGAATTACGAATAACTTACCTGCAAATTTGATATTCACAAGCGCGTATAAAATTTTGGTTTTTTTGCAGTGTCCTCCCCTGACTAACAGATTGACTGGATTTGATCATGATACCACACTTTGACCGTTTAAAAAATGTTGAAAGACGAAATTGTCTCTAAGTACAATCAGATTGTTGTGTGTTGATTTTGCAGCCAAATGAAATTACCAATATGCCCTTGGCATGAAAGAGAAACATAATAAAAAAATGTGTGAATGGCGTGAAGGAGTAGTGTTGTTATAAATGTATATGGACAATATTGCCCTTAATATAAATGTTGGAAAAAAATAATTTGAAACTTTTTAAGAAAAAAAAAAATTAGATTGCCCAAAATATTATTGTTGGTGAACCGTAACATTTTGGGCAAGAAGCCTATATAAAGGCTAGCTACAACACTTGAATTGCTGCAAGTGGTGTTTAATTTTTTTTTTTTTTTTGTTTTTTGTCCTTTCAAATTTTTTTATTGATTATTTCTACTCATATCAATTGATTTTTCATCTTTTGGGTGAGGTAGATTTTGGTTAAGTTTTAGAGTGCAATGGAAGGATGGAGCAGTTCAAATAGTGAAATAAATGGGGGTATAATAAAGTTAAAAAAAAAAAAAAATTAAACACCACTTGCAGCAGTTCAAGTGTTGTAGCTAGTCTTTATATAGGCTTCTTGCCCAAAATGTTACGGTTCACCAACGGTAATATTTTGGGCAATCTATTTTTTTTTTTCTTAAAAAGTTTCAAATTATTTTTTTTTCAACATTTACATTAAGGGCAATATTGTCCACATACATTTATAACAACACTACTCCTTCGCGCCATTCACATGTTTTTTTATTATGTTTCTCTTTCATGCCAAGGGCATATTGGTAATTTCATTTGGCTGCAAAATCAACACACAACAATCTGACTATACTCAGGGACAGTTTCGTCTTTCAACATTTTTTAAACGGTCAAAGTGACCATATCATGGTCAAATCCAGTCAATCTGTTAGTCAAGGGAGGACACTGCAAAAAAACCAAAATTTTATACGCGCTTGTAAATATCAAATTTGCAGGTAGGTTATTCGTAATTCTCCTTAATGTTAACGATCAAACCTAGTCAATCCGTTAGTCAGGGGAGGACGCTGCAAAAAAACCAAAATATTATACGCGCTTGTGAATATCAAATTTGCAGGTAGGTTATGGGTAATTCTCCCGATATAATAATGCATTTTTAGTTTGATTGAGAATCCCTAGTGATCAGGTCTAACCACCTTTTCTAGTGATGGAGACGTCATCAAACAACAGTACAGACTCCATTTCCATATTAACAAATTACAAAATTACGTCAAGTAGCCATCAGTTACAGTTGGCATTTGTGATTGATATTTTGTATCTTGTACAGTTATATATATCCATCCGGCTGTTTGCATCAGGCACTTTCAACAATTGGATTTATTAAAGGCTTCCAGTCATTAGCATACGTGAGTAATGTACGCACTCCTCTTTCAATCCAGATTTCATCTCGGTTCGATGTGAACTTAGAGATCTCTACATTCGTATCATCTGGGTTCATTTCAGAATCCAGATGAATCTGGATTCTGTTTTTTCAAATTTTTTTTTGTGATATATTAAAAATGATTTGATTATTTTTTATGTTTTTGGGTTGATTATTGATTTTTTTTTTCTTTTTTGAAGCTATTGATGATTGTTTGTTGATGGGAGTTGAATTGGTGATTAATGAAGATTTTTTAACTAGTGATTATTGATGATTTTTTGAACCGGTGATTGCAGTGAGTAGATGAGTTCGCAATGAGTGAAATTAATGATTTTTGCGGGTTGCAGATCGACAATTCCACATTAGATTGATGATTTTTTTTTTTTCAATTTCTGTTGATGTTTTGAAGTTGGGTTGAAGATGAGAATTGATTTTATTAATGATGGTTGATATTTCTTCCCAAATGAAAAGAACATCTTTATTTTATTTTATTTTTTAAATAAATTTTTTATTTAATTTTTGATTATAAGGGCATATTGGTCTTTTGATCATATTTATACTGTTGATTATTAAATTTAAAGGAGATTTTCTAATGAAAGGAAGTTAATTGTAATAAAATTGAAAAAATCGTTCCATTTGTAATTATATTTCAACTAGATAGTTAAATTGTAATTTAATTCATGTGTACAAATCTCAATTGATTTGTATGATTGTATAATATGATTAGATGAGTATGCATGGAACCTCTTTAAATTTTAAATTAAGCTTTTGACTCGAATTAAATGATATAAAGAAATTCGACAATATATGTATTTGTAGTCTTTATATGATGTACTTAAGACTGATCATGAATAAGATCCAATGAATCATCATCACGACAATACTAAAACGATGGAGGTGAGATCGGGGCATCAGGATCACTAAATTCTCTTGATTTAATTACTGGCTAGTCAATACAATCAAACATTTCCAAACCAAGCATTTTCTTAAGGCCTATAGTTATGAAGCAAAGTAAATATTTTCATAATCTACTTTAATATGATTTAGCTTGCTAACGATATTACAACTCTTCTAGAGTCTTTAACCAAGTCTTCAAAACTTGATAATATATATCAACATTGATATTTGAGAAATATTCATTTCAAACAATTTTGTACGTTAACCCATTATTTATAAGACATTTTTCATATCTCCATTTGATAAGGGAAGGAATTTATTTTTAAATCTATATCCCACATCAATGAAAGAGTCTGTATTACTTCGTGGGAAAAATATATTAATATGGATAATACCCATTATATCTACTAAGCAATTGTGTGTATAGTGAATATATGTTACCAGTGCCCTTTCATGCCTAACTTATAATGTATATTTATCTTTAGAAAGATTTAGTTTATCATGAGCCTATTTCCAGGCTCCATTTTAGCTTAAAAAAATATTCCACTTCGGAGAAGATATTTTCATTATTTTAAAGACATTATATTAGCTCAATTATCAAATTCCTTGATATGCTTCTTCAAAAGCACACTCAGCGGGCCAATATAAGAATAATTATGCAATATGCCTTTAATCAATCCCTTCATTTGCCAAATAATTCAATCTTGAGATATTAAGGAGGGTGTATTCAATCTAAACTTTTAATGACTTTTATAGAGTTTAAAAGTTTAAATGTATTCAATATAGATTTTTAAAGTCTCTGTAAAAATCATCTGGTATTCAATATAGACTTTTAAAGATTTTTATAAAGTTTATAAAAGTTAAAATGTATTCAATCAAAACTTTTTAAGAGTTTATAAAAGTTATAAGGTATTCAAAATGTGAATGACTTTTATAGAATTTAAAATTTTAATAACTTTTGTAGACTTTTATGTTAAATTTATAATAATCAAGCTCCACAAATTCTCCTTCACCCCCTTAAAAACTTTTGTAGACTTCTATTTTTTATTATAGAAGCAAACATTACCATCACTTTTACATTTGAATCTCCCATAAATAAAAAATATTTCACTTATTTTAAAAATACATACACACACACACACACATATATATATATATATATATATTTCACTCATATTTTATTGTGAATTATAATGGTCAATATTTTTCTTTTTACGTTCAAATTGTTAGTTTTTTAGTTTTTTAAATCTTATTAAACCCCTTTTTTTCCAAATGACATCAATTTATTATTTTATAAATTATATCAAGTTTGAATCAAAATTGATGAATTAGATCTTGGAAAAATAAATTAAAAAAATTATTATAATTTATATTTATATAAATACAATACAAAAAAAAAAATATTTAAATGAATATTGATCTAAATCATCTCATTATTCTTATAATAAACAATACAACTATTATTAACAATTATATTGTAAGCTAACAGTTTAGTATTTCTTATGTATAAATGATGAAAATAGAATTCACAATGTATAAATAAAACAACTCATTATTTTATTGATGAAATTAATCAATGGAATCTTTATTTTTTATATTACAAAATAAAAGGAAAAACCTCTATTTCAATTAAAAGAAGAAAAAAAAATTAATATTTGATGATATTTTAGCTAGTCGTTAATTGAGAAAATTAAAATTTTAAATTTAATTATATTTATACTTGTGATATTTTTTTTTTCAATTTTTATGTATATTACTTTTGATTATATAATATTTGGGGTAGGATAATCAATTTTAATATTTGTAAAATATCATAAAATTAATTAGTTTGAATTTTGAAAAACATTAGTTTTGATAATTATTTTCCACCTGTTTATTTATATTATATCAAAAGAAAAATATTTTCAATGAGATAAAAAATATAACTTATAAAGTATGTAATTTGCATAAGTTTATTAAAGGAGTATATTTTTATTTTAGAAGTAAATGAAAATCTATAAAATTTTATTAATATCTATGAATCTTCTTCATCTTGATTATCATTACTAGTTAATGTAGACGTCGATTTCAATGTATTGTTTGAAACTTAAAAACAAAAAAGAGAGCATGCTAATGAATGGAAGACTATTATAGCTCCCGATATATGGAACAATATTAAAATTATTATTAATAACGAACATTAAAGATTTTATTTTTCATAAAAAATATAAATTGAATAATGAAATACTTGATGTTTTGGTTATGTGTTTATATAGTTGAGGTGACTATATTTTTCTTATTATTATTATTATTATTTTGAAATAGATTATACTTTTATTTTATGTGTCATATTTTTTAATCAATTATCAACATAATAAATATAATTTTAACATGATGAATATAATTTTACTAATTTATAAAGTAAATATTATATTAATTAGTGAAAGTTTATTAATGTTTATGAAAGTTTATTGAAAATCTATGAAAGTTTTTTATATTATTTTTTTCAGAAGTTCATAACAATCTATACAAGTTAATGAAAGTTTTTTAAAAAGAATTTATAAAAGTCTTTAAATTTTTTTCATAAATATGTGAAGTTATTAAAAGTTTATGAAATTCTATAAAAGTTATTTACTAAAAGAAGTCTATAAAAGTTTTTTATAGTCATGATTGAATACACCCCCTTTAAGCCTCGTAAACTTTTCGTGGAAATAGAGGCAAGAAAATATTATATTATAATATTTAGTTCACCTTGCAAGGATGTATGAAAATCTCATTCAATTTAAATCTGTCGAGTGATAGAAATTTGGAGTTATGAAATAAAATGGGCACATTTATATGGGTATAACGATGACAAAATAAGTATAGTCATATATATAGTGCATAAATGTAAACAAAATAGCGAATGAACCCATATAATACATAATAATAAATACAGCCGGCATAGTTGTGCGTCTAATGCATAATGAAGATAATAAATAAAGTCAGCAGTACCGCATATATAGTATATAACAATAACAATTATTAAAGACAACGGAGCCACACATATAATGCATAATAATAAATAAGATTTATAACTATATACATAAATATATATATTGAGTCAACAAAGTCGTACAATTATTGAATTAGCGTAATTAAACTTACAAGAAAGATTATGCATGAATAAATATAAACAGTAAGTAAATAAATTAACGAGAATTTATTTATTTATCTGGACCGTACTAATAACATATCGTAAAATAAAGAAATATATTATAAACCAAAATGGAAAGCAAACAAAAGAATGAGAGAGAGACAAGGAACAAAGCAAACTATAGAAAGTTGAGTCTAAGAAAACAATAGTAAGTCCTTTACTATCACTCAGTTAACATATATCTATGTATATAGTAATCCAAACATGAAACAAAGTCATCTTATCTTCTATTCCAGAATCATTATCTCAAAAAACCATATAGATTATGCAAGCTCAAGATAGATCACTTTAATAACGTGCACTTGATGAGATCTATAAATTTATTTTTACTGCAACCTTCACACGTAATATATTATAATAATAAAATGATAATGTTGGTTTTTAAAAAATAAAAATAAAAAATAATGGTGGAATCCACCACGTCTTAAAACATAAATAAATTTATTGATTGATTTTAACTTTTTTCAATATTTAAATATTTGCTTTCCTTATGCTTATCACGTTCCTCTCTTTCCATTGGAAGTTTGTGGGGGCAGGATACAACGTATTAATGATTGAGGAAAATGGTTTTCATCCTACCATCCTCGGAATTTTGAGCTGCTTTAGCCAAAACGAAGACAATGGCCGACAACAATACTTCCACGATTGTACGTCACAAGTCACGATCTTTGTTCTCTCCTACTTGTATTGTCCGTGGCAAGTGTTTTCTCTTTGACACGGTATGTCACAAGTCACAGCCTTTCTTGCTCCACTCGAAATCATTTCCGAGAAACTTCTTGTTTTTGCCAAGAGAAAATTTCAAGTTAAACCCCATATTTTGATGAAATATTATTTTTTTCTCACAATATATTTTTAGTCCCATCATCTTTAAAATTTAAAAAATTTATCAAATTAATCTTTTCATTAGTTGACCATTAGTCAAACTAAACAACATTAAGGCTTTTCTAGTCTTTTTATTTATCCTTTTTGAAAAGCTAGTCTTTTTATTTAATTAACTATTTGGTTGACACGGTGAAGATTTAAAAAAAATGATAGAAAATAATAATAAAAAAAATTAAATGGAAAGTCAAGATTTAATGATAACATATTAAATTAAAAATTAAACAAAAAATTTAAAAATAAAAACAAAAACTTCTCTTATCATTACCGTCCATCTTATAGATGGACGATGAATTTGTTTTTGGAATTAAGTTAAGAAAAAAATTAAATTAACCCAAACTGGTGATAGAAGAACCTAAACTTAGAAAGGTTCCTTGTTCGCCGACCACCAACATCTCGACAACCAATCCATCATCACATTGCTGACCTATAAAGGTTCCTCGTCCACTGGCCACTAAAACTTGATAGTCCTTGTTGCCAATTTGCTCTCCAACCACCTCGAACGACTTTGCAAAATCTAAGATGTTTTCTGTAAAAACTAAATTTCATTCGATCGATTATTTGATCTAGGAACCCAAGTTTTCTCAATCTAGGTTCAACCTAGGTCATTGAGCCATGATCTAAACACCTAGATCGTGGTTCGATCTCCATGGTTGGTACAATTGTCGATCATGAAATTTTCTTTTTTTATATATAAACTTTATTAAAAAATTCTTCAATCTACAAAACAACTAGAACGCCAAGCTAAAAGAGTGTGCTTATAGTCAATCTTTTTCTTTGAAATTGTTTTTGTATTTGACTTCTTTTTCGATCTAGGTTTGTTTTTGTTGTGTTATTTTCATTTTCATTATGGAGAGTGATGTAGAGGATCTAAGCAGATGATGAATTATTAATTATTTTGAGCTAATAATTCCATAAAGCTTCAAAATTTTGAGCTTTTTAAAATTGATGCTCAGTTCATTCACTTCCAAACTTTGTTTGTTGTGATTTATGCTTTGTATTTCTTATTTGCTTTGATTCTCTCTTTTTCTTATTTTTTTTCAATTTTTTTCTTCAATTTAGTTCAAACCAGATCGAGAAACAAAAAAGAACCATCTAGGTTCTTTGATTTGGTTTGATATGGATAAGAACCTATATTTTTTCGAGCTAGGATAATTATCTGAGGAGTTCAAGTTTTTGGTCATCTGGGAGATTTATTTTTATTTTATTTTATTTTATTTTTGAATAATAAGAATATTTTGGTATTTACATAGATTCTGTTATGGTTGACTGTCAATTTTTTTGTTAGAAAGATTAACTTGCTGAATTTTTAAAATTTTAGGGATGATAATAACTAAAAACATATTCATAAGTGAAAAAGTAATATTTCACAAAAATATAGGGATTAAAGTGAAATTTTCATAGCCGATTGCCGGCTATGGATTTTTTTTACATATAAATTTTATTAAAAAGTTATTTAATCTCCAAACACCAAACACAAACAACTAGAACACCAAGCTAGATGAGTTTGCTTACAGTCAATCTCTTTTTTAAAACTATTTTTGTGTTTGACTTCTTTTTAGATCTAGGTTTGTTTTTGTTGTGGTGTTTTTGTTTTCATAATAGGGAGTGAAGTAGAGAATATGAGCAAATGATGAAACTATTAATTATTTTGAGCTGATAATTCCATAAAGCTTTAAAATTTTGCGCATTTTGAAATTGATGCTGAGTTCATTCACTTCCCATTTTAGCTTGTTTTGATTTATGTTTTTATTTCTTATTTGCTTTGAATATCATTTTTTTTCAAATTTTTTCTTCAATTTGGTTCAAATCAGATCAAAGAACCATCTAGGTTATTTGATCTGGTTCAAACCAAATAGATATCGATAAGAACCTATATGTTTTTCGATCTAGGATGATGATCTATAAAGTTCAATTTTTTAGTTAACTAAGAGATTTATTTTTACTTTTGTTATTTTTATTTTGAATAATAAGGGCATTTATATAGATTTTGTTATGGTTGATTGTTAATTTTTTAGTTAGATAGGCTAACTTGATAAATTTTTGAAACTTTAGGGATAATGGTGACTAAACATATATTCATAAGTAAGAAAATAATATTTCAAAAAAGTGTAGGGATTCAAGTGAATTTTTCTTTGATTGAATTATAAAGGCGCAACGGTAAGGCTGCGTCCAACTGAGCCTAACGATATTGACAAAACCAAGTAAATTGGCTAACACGATCTCGACATTTGAGGTGGGCAAAATGACCCGGGTCGCTTGTGCCACGCCGCACAAGTGCTCAATTTGAAAAATGCAAGCTGACTAGGGACAAGTACCAACCCAGTCGATTTCCATAGACATTAAGAGACCCAACAACCTTTCTTATTAGACATCTCAATTGGTCACTTTTTTTTTTCCTCCCTTTTTATAACCCAATTTGTGGAATTAAAAAATTATAACAAACATGGATACATGATACCTCTTGGATAAGAACTCAACTTTAAAAAAAGAAAAAAGGGATAGAAAAGGCATACAAGACAAAGATCATCATTTTTTAGGGGGAAAAAAAACAGTCTCATCTTAACAAAGAAGATAAAGCTTCTCCATACCTCAACCTAATCTTTTTTAATGGACATTTACTATATCCATGATAGGTTCGAGCCATCAACTAAAATTATATATCATCGACCACATACATATCTGGATTGTAGGGAAACAATGGCGAACTTTTGGACATGACACATGAGATTGGTCTTATCTGAGCTTGCCTAACTTGTAGTGGCGAGCAATGTACATCGCCAACTTTTTCCTATCCCTTGAACATTAAACACTAGACGCCATATTACACATGTACAGTCATGCGAGCAGTTCCGTCTCTTTAATATCTTCCTCTTCCACCCTGTCTCTTTCTTAACATTCTATATTGGTTATCAGCTCTTCTGTGTTATTTGTTTTCAGCTTTTCACTGAAATTGTCAGACCAACAATGATTCAACGATCATGCTTTCGTGATTTGGTTCGATCTTTTCGTGTTGGTTCTGCTTTTAGCAAGGTTTGTCTAATTGTCTTTGATATGTTAATGGTTGATTATGTATTTTTTTCCAAACTTTTTGTGTACATGCTTCAAAATTCACCATCATTCTGACTGAAGCCTATTATATTAAATTTTTTTTACTTTCAAAAATCATTCGACGATTAAAAAATAATCACGGCCTTATTTGAAGGCTATGAATATAAAGACTGAAGTACAATAGTGAACTGATCCATTTATTAGCATTTTTGCAGCTTGGAGCTTACCATAGCTACACATCTCAGGCTGCATCCTCTTCACAGCAAGCGTGTGAACCATCTGGTTATAGGTAACCACATATCTGAAACCCTGTTGTCCAACACAATACTAATGCCTCGGATGTACAATGACACTTTATGATACAAATATGTAATTCAACTTTGTTAGTCACCTTTTAGTTAAAACTCTTATCAGTGTCCATAAGATGAAAAATGGTGTGTTGTAGTTCCGTAAAACCTGTGTCTAACCCAGTGCAAAAGGAATGAATTCATTAAGTAATCCTTCGAATTTAGCAAATATACATATTTATCTTCATTATGATTTGAATTGTTTGTAGAAGTGATCCTCACATTACTGTTGGTAAATTGTCTACTTATGATCATGTTTTCTATTCTGTTTTATAAGTTTTGGTTTTGTGTTCAGTGATGATGAGTGTGCTGCTATGGATTGGGACAATCTTGGATTTGGTCTCAGACCAACTGATTACATGTACAGTATGAAATGTTATGATGACAAGATTTTTGAACAAGGACAGCTTAGTCGCTATGGAAAGATTGAGTTGAGCCCGTCAGCAGGAGTCTTAAACTACGGACAGGCAAGCTGTAGTAGATTTTTATTGTTTGTTGTATATTCAAATGATTTCTATTATATGTAATTGTCAAAACAATTCAATTGATATAAGCTTCCCCTCCAACGTTTGTACTTGGCTCGAATAAATATATTATATGGTTGCATATGTATATCTATACAGGGACTATTTGAAGGCCTGAAAGCGTACAGAAAATACGATGGGAAACTTGTTCTCTTCCGTCCAGATCAAAATGCCATCCGCATGAAGATTGGAGCTAAAAGATTGTGCATGCCATATCCCTCCACTGATCAATTCATTGATGCAGTCAAACAAACTACTCTTTCAAATAAGCGCTGGGTAATTTGAAGTGCTAAATTCCTATGATAGAGTGAAACTTCTCTTCTCATGTGCTTGTAATTTAACATCTTTAATGTCTACCAGGTTCCTCCTCCAGGAAAAGGGTCTTTGTATATTAGGCCTCTACTCATAGGAAGTGGTCCTGTATTGGGTTTGGCTCCGGCTCCTGAGTACACATTCCTTGTATTTGCTTCTCCTGTTGGTAACTATTTTAAGGTGGGTTCTGTTTTTAGGAGACTTGTTTCAGCTTTGACTTGCAAAAGTAGAGTTAAAACATTTTCTTCGTTATTGTTATAGGATGGTTTGGCTCCATTGAACTTGTACGTGGAGGAGGAGTTTCATCGCGCCACTCCTGGTGGAGCTGGAGGTGTGAAAACCGTATCCAATTATGCTCCTGTGAGTGAAAATTTATTCTCTTGTGGCAGCGTCATTGTCGTATATGAGACTGTTCTGGCATCTGTCCTATCTAAGTTTCTTTTATTCTGTAATATTATATGCCGTCTTTGATCTGTAGGTTCTTAAAGCACAAAGCAGAGCAAAAAGCAGAGGATTTTCTGATGTTTTGTACCTTGACTCTGTGAATAAGAAATATGTGGAAGAAGTCTCTTCCTGTAACATTTTCATTGTGAAGGTATGGTTCAAATAACAACCTCTGGAATTCTAGATTTTTAACCTACATAAAATAAGGAATTGAATCAACTCATTAGATTTGTTTACATAATTTTTTAATGCTGCACGTAACCTTTTTCTTTTCACTACATCTCAAAATTGGTTATCTATGTATATCTTTGCAGGGCAACGTCATTTCAACACCTGCTACAAATGGGACTATTCTTCCAGGAGTTACTCGGAAAAGCATCATTGAAATTGCTTTGGATTATGGTTACCGGGTGACTATCTTAACTTCTAGCCTATTAAACTCTAACCATTTGGTGCTCTGGATTTATGTATTACGAGGAAATTGTTTTCTTAATACTTAGCTCTTGCACCAAGTGTTCAATGATGCAATGCTTGTGCTCGCGTTCTAGACCTTCTATACTATTAAATTCTTCCTAGTTTTTCTCCTGGTTTCACAACTTTCTTCCTTAGATCTACTGTCTTCTTCTAATAGTTGTAACCATCTGGACTTCGTTATTATTTATTAATTTTACTCTCTAACTAATTCACCTACTCAAGAAATTATATTAAAACTTATAGGTTTTAAAATGTGATTGAACTAGATATTTTATAGCTTATCCTCTCTCCATAACTTTTGCAGGTTGAGGAACGCCCAATTCCGGTGGATGAATTGCTAGATGCTGAAGAACTATTTTGCTCTGGAACTGCTGTAGTTATTGCTCCTGTAGGCAGTGTCACGTACCAGGGTAGAAGGTAACTATTTCTAGATCGTATTTTTCTAGTGTCAAATACTAGGAAGCGCTATTTCATGTTTTGCATGCGTGATTCACATGATATTTGCTAATCTCTAACTTCTATTATTGTATCCTACTTTTGCATCTGCAGATTTGAATTTAAAACGCATGCTCGGTCCGTGTCTTCAGAACTGCACTCAACACTTGTTGGAATTCAAACAGGCCTCATTAAGGATGACAAGGGCTGGAATCTCGAGATTCATTAAGCTGCAGTCGGTCCATCTCACATGCAGTGAACAGAAACATGTACAAGATATCTACTTGTTTCTCTTATACTTCATGGAGGGTCATCTAGATACAAGGAGTTAACCACAACTAATAATACATGTTAGAACAATTATTCTATGGTTCTATCAATAATCTGCTACTTAACTATTTCAAAATAAATAAATAAATAAAATAATCAGCTACTTAAGGAGTATATGCACATTAATTTGAGAAACCATTGATTCCTCACATAGCTTACTGCCTCCACTCTGTCAAATTAAAGGTCAAAAGCTAACACGCTAATTAATAAGATGATAATAAATTAGTTGATTGTGAAAATTGTCCGCATGTAAAGTCAAAGGATCAATCCAACATCTAGGTAAAAAGTCAAAGTTTTCCTTTCAAATATCTGACAAACAATATAACATATGGTTAAGGGCAGGATTGAGATTTGAGAAGTTTTCTGGAGTTCACAATGGAGTGGATCACCTGGAAACTAGCGATCACTGTTATAAGTGCAGGACAATCAACCCAACCAAAACATTAAAGTAAAAAGGTTTTAGCTTACAAAAATAATGAATAATTTGAATTCTACTTATAAAGGAGGTTGAGTATCCGATTGAATTACATTGAGTATGCTCAAACACGTTGAATTGAGTACGTCGAACACATTATCAGTCAGAGTGGCTAAGCATGCAGCAACCTTAGTATTGCATTTATCGTGTCAAAACCAATTTCTTAATTAACCTGCTCTTGACCTAAATACAACATTTTGTGGATTACACGATGCTTCAGAGTGTGATTGTCCTAATTGATATAATTCAGGGAGCTAAACGTTTAGACCAACTAAACACAAGATTTATAATGCGTTTAGACCGCCACACTAATAGCTGTATTGAATTTAACACTAAATTTGTTTAACAAATCTACTGGTGAAACAATGGGTCGGTATGGATAAATCCGTGGGTTTCAGTGTAATCCACCTTAGTGGGTTATTTTTTTGTTTAATTATTATAATTTTAATTGCTGAATGAAAAGAAAATAATAATAATATAATAATTTATAAAACTTAATTGGAAAATAATAATGATTATTTCATTGAAAATTATATTTGATAAAATTAATCATAATAATTTTATTCATGAAATTAATTTTTTAATATTTATTTAATTCATTTTTAACAAATTTATTTTCAATCCAATTATACAGTACCTCCAATAAAAAATTATATCTTAATCTAATACAGTATAATCCTATACTACGTAAAGTATCTCTCAGACGGACCTAATGACCTCTTCTAGGAACTCCTTTGCTTTGTGGATGTACCTAATCTTTCCCATCTAGTAAGCCATTAATATCGCAGTTAGCTCCCATGCTTCCATTTTGTACAAACATGGTTGTCTAGCCTAGTATATTTTGGGTATAAAGTCTGTATAGGCTTTGGAACCTCTGAAATCCTCTTTAGGTTTTATAATTAAGTCTCAAAAAAGAAAATTAGGTACAAGGAAATTCGTTCACAAAATTAATGCCTTGCTTTTTGCTTATCAAGCAAATTTTGCTAATGCCTGACTAAGGCCACATGTTTTGTCCATCCACATGATCCTATTACAAACTTGATCAAAAGCCTTTGACACTTAATTTAACGAGAAAAGTTTTACATGTTGATATATAGTTTTGTGTGTGAAATCAGGCGAATCACCCCTTCAAATCATGTGATTTTTGCCTTGGTTAGGTTGTTTAATACTTAAGTCCAATCATCAACGGTAAAGGAAGTGTCTCGTTAATTGCAATAACTTCATAACATTAAATAGAGTTCTGTCCCATCCCATGTCCAAACTACAATAATTCAAGTGGTTGTTATCTTATGTTATGACGACTCGATACTATTATAAACCAATATAAATTTAAAATCAAAAATAATATTAAAAAAATAGAAATAATAAAATAAAATAAAAATAGTAGACACGAAATTTACGTCGTAAAACCCTCAATATAAGAGAAACATTCACAGACTAAGATTAGAATAATTTTATTAGATCAACAACTACAATAAAACATTTCTCTAGAATTTAGTAGAAAACTTAGGAGAAGAACTTCTCAAATGAATTTGAGAGTTTGGAAATGGAATGATGAGAAGAGAAATACAATTGCCTACTTATAGGAAAAGATGTGGAGGTGCAAATTATTTTTTTAAATATAAAGTTAGTGATAACCATCACATTATATTATTTGCTCAATTATGAGAACTAATGACACACCTCTTCATATGTGCCTCCATTTATGAAATGACCACACCTCCACATATGATAGATTTGGTCATTACATTTATTAGGTTCTCTTTGGTGTATATATTTTACATGTCCATACTACCATCTTCCACTACTTCACGAACAAAATGATATTAAACTCCTATGTGCTTTATTCGAAAATGAAAAGCTGAATTTCTTGCAATGTACAAGACACTTTGACTGTCACAAAATAAAGAGATTTTTTATTATTTGTGCCTAAGCTCCTTTAATAATCCTTTAATCTAAATTGTTTCCTTATAAGCTTGTGTAGCTGTCATGTGTTCTACTTCTGTTGTAGATAAAGCCACAACTGTTTGTAATTTTGACACCCAATTCACAGCTCCTCTTATAATTGTAAACATATGGTTTGTAGTGGATTTTCATTTATCGAGATCCATTGAAAAATTTGAATCTATTATTTGTGCCTAAACTCCTTTAATAACATTTTAATCTAAATTGTTTCTTTATAAACTTGTGTAGCTGCCATGTATTCTGCTTTTGTTGTAGATAAAGCCATAACTGTTTGTAATTTTGACACCTAGCTCACAGCTCCTTCTATAATTGTAAACATAGAGTTTGTAGTGGATTTTCATTTATCGAGATCCACTAAAAAATTTGAATCTATATAACCTCTGACGATAAAATCTGATTCTCCATAACATAATGCAACATCTAAGTATCCTCTAATGTATCTCAGAATTCTCTTCATAGTATTCCAATGCTTTTTATTAGGATTTGTCATATATCGACTAACCACTCCCACTGTTTGTGCAATGTTTGATCTTGTACATATCATAATGAACATTAAACTTCCCACCACCGATACATACGACACTTAAGACATCTTTATCCTCTTCGCTTCATTGCTAGGGCTCATACTTGAAGATAATTTGTAAATTTATAGGAAGATGAATAGAAATTGGCTTACAATCTTGCATGTTGAAGCGACAAAAAATCTTTCTTAAGTAGTTTATTTGAGAGAGACAAATCTTCTTGTCTTTTTTATCTCGATGAATTTGCATCCCTAGAATCTTGTTTGCTAGTCCCAAATTCTTCATATCAAACTTCCTAGCCAATTATGTCTTTAATTCTTGGATCAATCTTTCTTGTGGTTTGCTACTAACATGTCATCCACATACAACAGTAAGATAATGAAATTATCACTATCTCTAAACCTCTTATAGTATATACAATAGTGTGAACTAAGTCTGTTGCATCCAAGACTTATACTGAAGGAATTAAATCTTTTGTACCAACACCTTGATGTCTGTTTTAAATCGTACAGGGATTTCTTTAACCTGTAAACTAACTTCTCCTAATTTTTTTCAGCAAAACCTTCTGGTTAGAGTATATAAATTTATTCTTCAAGCTCTCCATGAACAAATAAAATTTCACATTTAACTGCTCTAAGTGTAGATAAAATGTAACATATATTACTATGACCACCCTTATAGTTGTAAGTCGGACCACCAAGAAAAATATCTTATTGAAATTAATGCTTTATTTCTGAGCATATTCTTTCACCACAAACCTTGCATGATACCGTTCCACTTGGTCCTTGCCATCTCGTTTAATCTTAAAATCCCATCTATTTCTAATGGATTTTCGACCTTGTGGTAGAAAGTTCTCATCTCTTACTTTTGTGTAGAGCTTCAATTTATTCCTGCATTGTTGTTATCTATAAAGCTACATCTGGGTTACTTATAGCATCATGGAAAGTTGAAGGCTTTTCATCCTCAGTTAGAAAATAGTATGCAACATTGCTCGCCATAACATACTCTAAGTACCATATTGGTGGTCTCCTCTCTCAAGTTGACCGTCGAATTTTTGGGGCCTCGGACTCGATTGGTTCTTATACTTTGTGCTCTGGTTCTGCTTCAGAAGAATCCAAATTTTCATGTTTTGAATTATTTTCCACATGTACGATTATAGTCTCTAAATTTTCTTTTAAAATGCTATCATCTCCATTTCTTTAAAGTTGATCTTCTACAAAAATAATATATTTGCTGATGATAATCTTGTGGATAGTGGGATCCCACAGATGATACCTCTTCACTCTATCAGCATAGCTCAAGAATATAAATTTGATTGATTTTGGATCAGGCTTTATTCTTTCTTGGGTATTGTGCATTACGTACACAAAATATCCAAATAAATGTAAAGTAGAATAATCAGCGAGTTTATCAGTCTACATTTCCATTGATGTTTTCAACTCAATTGTTGTAGATGGACATTGATTTATCACGTAACAGGTAGTTTTCGCTGCTTTAGCCTAAAATGACTTAGGTAAACCTATAGTCTTCAACATCGCTCTTATTCTTTCTACAAGAGTTCTATTCATTTGCTATGTCACCCATTTTATTGAGGAGTGTATGTGACTATGAACTGCCTTTTGATTCCTTCTTACTTGCAAAAAACAAAAAACTCCTCGTCCGTATATTCTTTTCTATTATCTGTCCTCAAGCACTTAATATTTTTCTCATGTTCAAGTTTTAACTGCGCTTTGAATGCTTTGAACACTAGAAACACATTTAACTTTCTCTTGATGAGGTACACCCAACTTTCCCTAAAGTAATCATTAATAAATAGTACAAAATATTTTGCTCCTGTATCCTATGATAGTCGGGCAACAATTGCCTTCACTAAAAATACAAAATATCACAGCAAATTGAAACACATAGAGATTAAGTAGAATTTTGTCAATGATATAGTGATGAAAAAAGATGTAACAATTAAATATGTATCTACATGTGAAATTGTTGTAGATCCACTCATAAAAGCTATAATAAGAGATGTATTTATGTTACATACTAAATCTTTGCGTAGACTGTAATGTTATAATTGTTACATTAAGTCATATCTGCTTTATGAATAGATACGACATTTTGATCACATAAAACTAGCATATATTCATTTTATATAAATTATATATAAAAGTATGTCATCAAATTTTGAGACTGATATTCTTACACATATAGTCGCCTTGGTTGCTAAGAGAGCAAGTCAAGATGAGACACATATATTTTTAAAGGACAAAGTTGAGGTTATTTTCCTAAAGGTTAAAATATATGAAATGTTGCCTTAACTATAATTAAGATAATGTTCTACTTAAAATCAATTATTGAATCGTTCGTGATGTATACCCACCATCATAAGAACCTGATTAAACCAAATGTGAGTTTCTTGATAATAGACACATAAAAAGTGAGCTTTTAAAAACTCATGTTAGGCGCTAGGAGAGTGCCTGAACTAATATCTATATAGTAAATAATCTCAAAATAAAAGACATGCGCATCTTTATTGAAAGACAATATTCATTATAACATGCGTTTCATATCACGTATGCTTATTATGACCAATACGAAAAATAAGTGAATTAATCACTGATTCCTTATTTTATAAGTTTCATTGAAGTTTGTATAAAACTTTTATCTATGTCCTCAATTACAATTCACTTTATCTCAAAGTAACGGAGTATTATTTGTATTATTAATATGTCTTTTATGACTATGATAATGCGGCTTATGAGACATAACTATAATGTCAGTTATTTCTGTTAACTAAGGAACAAAAGTGAGATAGAAAGATTTAATGAATTTTATTTTGTTCTTATAATTACTTATTGCGATAATTTATAATTTGAAATTGTAATTGTGATTATATGAAATATTAAAGGATTGAACATATTATATTAAGAGATTAAATATGTTGGAGCAAATAAAATTCTATTAAATTTAGGACATAATAATGAACATATTTACAATCTCTTGTATAACAATACAATTGAGATTTGAAAGACAAGCCACATTATATATATTATTGTTCATAGGTAATAAGATATATTTACTATATGAATGCATATACTTCTTATCATAAAGGGGTCACTAGTGTTTTATCTGTAAGTTCTATTTGGCTCATCTTATATGAGTGGAAGATGTTGGGTTGTTGGATCAAGTTCACCCAAGATGACCTAAACCCATGATCCGATTCAAATAAAATGAATTTGGATAGTAACAAATAACCGGTAGCTATTGCTAGAGGTTATCGGTAATAACCACCACTCCTATAAATACGTGATGTATTTGATTTGTAAAAATTGATGAAGAATTACCTTTCAATAAACAACATAGAACAAAGCAAATACATGAGAGAAAATAGAGAGAAAAATGACGTAGGTTCTTACAATGTAATTTGAGGATTTGGTTTCGTAATGGGTGGTTGAATTCTGATCAATTGAACAATCCAGAATCCACGAGGGTATGCTTTCGGTTTTGTTTTACCATTTTTTATGGTTGTATATACTATGCTATGAATTCTTTCAAAAACACGACTAAATGAATCTGATTTTATATTAAGTTATTAACATGGTAGCTAATATATCATTAAATGACAAGACATTTGATATGGTAGTGATATATCAGTTGTCACATAAAGTTTGATGAAAATGTTAAACAAAAGTGTTAGTCGAATCAACTTCAATTTTTGTCTATAAGTTTTGTCCTTACAAATTTTGGTTTGTTAAAAACATAACTGAATTAATCTGATTTATATTAAGTTACTAACATCTTATGTTTTTGATCAACTCTTGTATTTTTTTTTCTTTATTTGGGGGATCGACTCTTGGACTCTTAATAAACAATTACGTACTAATTCTAAACACGATTTGTATGTCGATACAAAATAAAGATGATTTTAATTCGTAAATCGATTTCCCATGACTAGTTTGTGACATCAGTAGACCTAGAAATCTGTGTCAGATAGGGTATTTCAAAATAATGATAATTATATAAATTCATGATAGGCAAAAACAAGGTTATTTTGTTAGTAATTTTCTTGAGCTTATGTCATTAAAATTGTATGCTCGAATTATGACTTGTACTCAACACACGTTGATAAGATGGTATATCGGAGTTAGATCTCATACATACCCGATTTTACGATGTAGTAAAATCTTTTCAAAAGAAAAAGAAAAACTAAAATTTTAGTAATTATGAATTTATTTTGTTGTCTTTAACACTAAAGATAATTAAAAACAAAAGCTATATCTAATTAAAAATACATTTAAAAAGTATGAAGGTGTAATTTTATTGATTTAAAATAGAATGAATTATAAAAACAAAAAATGAGAAATAATTTTAATACAATTCATTCAAATTGATAATGTTGTAGTTTGTTGAATTAATTAAATTTTTATACTAGACTAAAAATATTAGAATAAAAAAATAACACATTAAAAAAAATGTAAGTTAGTAGTAGAGTTATCTTTTTGTGAAAGAAAAAAAAAATTAAAGAAGTAAAGTAAAATGAGAACAATAAATTACAATATTATATAAGAAAAAAAAGAAAAAAGTATAAAAATAACATATTAAATATTAGAGTTAATATTTATGTCATTTTTAAAAAAATATAATAATTGAGTCATAAATTATATATAAAAATATCAAAATATACTCATAATAAATGTAATAATTAAGTCATTTTTAAAAAAATATAATCCTCAAATTATTGATTTAATATTTAAAAATGAGTCATGGTGATATATATATATTTTTTTAAAAAAATAAATTTGTAAATGAATTTTTAAACTCCAGACAAATGCTGGGCCTGCGCCCACATGTAGCAAATCCTAAAAGGGAATCAAGGAAAGGATGGCCTCTCCAGTCTCTCCCTCACATACTCACGATATGGTAGGTGCCTCTGCTTACATCAGAGGTGCCTCTCCATTCGCCAGATTTTCATGGATCTCTCTCCTTTCTTTTCTTCTGATTTTCACATTTTCGTCTCTTTCTCTGATAGTAAGCTACATGGCAGGCTTCTCAAGACTTCCATCTTATCAAGTTAATTTCTTTTCTGAGGCTTATTCCAAATTACTACTGTCTCATCCTTTCTTGTCATGGCAGTCACTACTGTTGCTTCTGGTAGTAGGGCTCTACAATTTTTGGGTTTAAACGACGCATTTATTTAACTAACTTGAGGTATAGACAACCTATTGACATGGAAAATGCATTTACTCGCCCATAATTAATGGAGCATCAAAGTTGGAGAGGAAGTCAGTTTGAATGATTAGTTTCAGCTTGTCTCTGTTATAAATGTAATTTTTAATATTTTAATGTTGTAGTGTTGTGCGCAGCGAAAATTAAACAAATACACAACTACTAATGCTAGCTATTAAATATAAATAACAAATATTAATAAAGCAGAAAAGCAGAAAAATAAATGCAAAGCGAAAAAGGAGAGAACACACCAGAATTTACGTGGTTCGGTATAAAACCTACGTCCACGGGCGCTGCTGAAAACTTCCACTAGCTCCAAAGCAAAATATTACAAAATTTGGGTAAGATCCAAAAACCCAGAAACATATGGGGAGAAACAAGAATAATACAAATGTATGGATCTTTTACAATTCTTGTTTATTTTTGGGGTACTAAATCAATTAGCTAAAGGACTTATTTATAGTCCACCAAACATCCCACCACATTCTATTCTTTAGATGTGGGATTCTTTTTATGGCTAATTTAGCCAAAAACCAACAAATCTCCACCTTGGCGTATTAGCCTTCATATATACCTTTTAGACTTTCAAAATATTGATCAAGTCCAAACAATGGTTGAACTTGATTGCTGTCACCACTTTGGTCATCATATCCGCAGGATTATCAGCAGTCCCAATTTTCTGTAAGAGAATCGACCCTTCACTCAGAATTTCCCGCACAAAGTGATATCGGACATCAATATGCTTGGTGCGAACATGGAATACCGGATTCTTTGCTAAATGAATGACACTTTGACTATCCGAGTAAATAGCAATATTCTTCTGTCCCACTCCCAACTCTACCAGTAATCCTTGTAACCAAATTGCTTCCTTCACAGCCTCTGTCAATGCCATATACTCTGCTTCTGTCGTAGACAAAGCAACTGTTGACTGTAAAGTAGACTTCTAACTTACAGGAGCTCTCGCAAGAGTGAATACATATCCAGTAGTTGACCGTCGTTTATCCAAATCACCAGCATAATCTGAATCTACATATCCGATTGCAAACTGACCAAGTGAATCTTCCTTCTGAAATATCAAACCAAAATCTACGGTTTTTAACAAGTACCGTAGAATCCATTTCACAGCTTGCCAATGTCCTTTACCAGGATCATGCATATACCTGCTCACAACTCCAACTGCTTGCGAAATGTCAGGTCTTGTACACACCATAGCATACATCAGGCTACCAACCGCATTAGAATACGGAACACGAGACATGTACTCTCGTTCTTCATCAGTACTCGGAGATAATGATGCACTCAACTTGAAATGAGGAGCAAGTGGCGTACTTACAGGTTTTGACTGTTCAGATACACCAAAACGCTGTAATACCTTCATCAGATATTGCTTCTGAGTCAAACAAACCTTGCCTTTTCCTCTATCTCTGCTAATCTCCATACCGAGAATCTTCTTAGCTTCACCCAAATCCTTCATTTCAAACTCTGAACTCAACTGAGTCTTCAGCTTCTCAATCTCCACTTTGCTCTTAGAAGCTATCAGCATATCATCAACATATAAGAGCAAGTAGATGAAGGAACCATCTTGTAGCCTTCAAAAGTATACGCAATTATCAAATTTGCTTCTGGTGTACTCTTGACCTATCATAAATTGATCAAATCGCTTATACTATTGTCTCGGAGACTGTTTCAAACCATAAAGCGATTTATTCAATTTACAAGCCCACTTTTCTTTACCAGCAACCTTGAATCCATCTGGCTGAGTCATATAGATTTCCTCTTCCAAATCACCATGTAAAAATGCAGTTTTTACATCCATTTGAACTAGTTCCAAATCCAATTGAGCTACAAGGGCCAATAGAATTCTAATGGAAGAGTGTTTCACAACTGGAGAAAATACCTCATTGTAGTCAATCCCTTCCTTCTGAGTGTAGCCTTTCGCCTCCAACCTTGCCTTGTAGCGAACATCTTCTTTGTTTGGAAATCCCTCTTTCTTAGTAAATACCCATTTGCACCCAATTGCCTTCTTATTCTTCGGTAGTTGAGCTAGCTCCCAAGTTTCATTCTTCCGAAGAGACTGTATTTTTTCATCCATAGCTTTCTTCCACTTATCAACTTCAGAACATTGGACTGCTTCTCCGTAAGTGGAAGGAACATCATCATCTATAATTGGAAGTGCATAGGCCACCATATCAGCAAAACGAGCAGGTCTGCGAATCTCACGTCATGGCCTATTTATTGCAATTGATTCTTGTTGCTGTGAAGGTTCTTGGGTAGGAACCTCTTCTTCTACTTTTTCTTCAGTAACCTCCTCGATCATAGGAGTGTCATCATCTGCATTAACAATTCTAGCTGGATTATTTGTTGACTCTATCTGTTTCTGAAAAAACTCCACCTGCTTCCGAGTAGACTCCACCTGTTGCGGATTACCCTCAACAATATCTTCTATTTTCTTTTTCAGCATCGAAGACTCATCAAAAGTAACATCCCTGCTGAAGATTATCTTCTTCGAATTAGGATATAAAAGACGATACCCTTTCACCCCTGAAGACATCCCCACAAATATAGCTTTCTTTGCTCTCGGATCCAATTTAGATTCCTTTACATGATAATAAGCAGAACAACCAAAGACATGTAAAGAATCATAATCAGTAACAGGCTTTCCAGACCATACCTCCAATGGAATTCTACCACCGATCGCTGTTGACGGTAAGCGATTAATGAGATGACATGCATAAGTCACTGCCTCAGCCCAAAACTCCTTGCCCAACCCAGCATTGGACAACATACACCGAACTTTCTCCAGCAACGTTCGGTTCATGCGTTCTGCCACCCCATTCTGTTGTGGTGTGTGTCTAACTGTAAAATGACGTACAATACCCGCATCTTGACAGACCTCTCGAAAAGATTTACTGCAATATTCACCTCCATTATCTGTTCTGAGGTACTTAATCTTTCTCCCAGTCTGAGTCTCAATCATCTTTTTCCAATTAAGGAAAATCCCAAGTACATCATCTTTTTTCTTCATTGTGTATACCCAAACTCTTCTGAAAAAGTCATCAACAAATGTAACAAAATAGTGTTTACCACCCACGGAGGCTGTCCTAGTGGGTCCCCACACATCAGAGTGAACATAATCCAAAATACCTTTAGTATTATGAACTGCAGTTGCAAACTTCACTCTCGTCTGCTTTCCCAGAACACAATGTTCACAAAAAACTAACTTGCAGGTTTTTACTCCTTTCAACAAGCCTTGATCCACCAAACTTTTTAAAGCTTTCTCACCTGCATGCCCCAGACGCATATGCCATAACTTGATCATATCTGAATCAACATCATTCTCTGATACTACTGCTGCTGATTCAGTAACTGTACTACCATTGTAGTAGTACAAGTTGTTCTTCCTTGTACCTTTCATTACCACCAAAGCCCCAGATACCACTCTCATAACTCCATCTCTGATAGATACCGTGTAGCCTTTAGATTCTAAGGCTCCCAATGATATGAGATTCTTCTTCAAATCTGGAACATACCGAACTTCTGTCAAAACTCTGGTCGATCCATCATGATTCTTCAATCGAATTGAACCTATCCCCTTAGTTTTGCATGAGTTATCATTACCCATAAGCACAATTCCACCATCTAGCTCTTCGAAGTTGAAGAACCATTCCTTATGTGGACACATGTGATAAGTACAACCCGAATCTAAAATCCACTCACCAGATCCAGATGTTGATGATAGACTAACCAACACAAACTTTTCTTCCTCATGTTCGGCTATATATACATCGGAAGTAGCTTTACCCTTGCCCTTATCTTTCTTCTACAGCTTCAGACAATCTTTCTTCCAATGCCCTTTCTCATGACAAAAGGCACATTCATCTTTATCAGGTCTTTTCCTTGACTGTGATCTGCCTCTTCTTTCCTGTTTTCGACTCTTATTTCTTCCCCTAACTGTAAGCGCCTCTACTGATTCATCCCTATTCTCTTTCTGATCTTTCTTGCGAATTTCATAATTAAGCAAAGCTGCATACACTTCTTCAAAAGACAATTTTTCTTTCCCATGAATAAGTGTAATGCACAAATGATCTAACTCATCAGGAAGAGATCCTATCAACAGCATGGCCTTCTGCTCATCTTTGAACGTTTCATCCAAATTCAACAAATCAGCTAACAAACGGTTGAAATTATCAATATGGTCATTGATATTCAAACCTGGTTTCAACTGAAGACGGTACAACCTCTTCAACAAATATAGCCGATTCTCATTGCTTTTCTTCATATATTTGTTCTCTAGCGCCTTCCACAATTTACCAGCAGAGGTTTCCTTCATGAACGGATACTTCTGCTCTCTACAGAGACATGAGCGAATTAAACCACATGCCTTCGCATTTTGCCTCTCCCAATCTCTCTCCTCAATATTCTCTGGTCTTGTTTCTTCCAGAATAATATCCAAATCTTGTTGATACAAGACGTCCGTAACTTCACTTTGCCATAGGCCAAAATTATTTCCACCATCAAATTTCTCTACTTCAATTTTTACATGTGAAGATGAAGACATTTCTGCTTTACACCAAAAGTTTTTATGCCAATAGCTTGGTGATCAAATGAATAGTACTCAAAAGGTAAGCTCTCAGGAAAGGCTGGAGGGGTCACAAACGGTCCCACTTAAAATCCAGTCTCCTTAGACAATTATAGTCTTTTTGACAGAGCTTCCCTAAATTGTAACTATTCCAAAATAACACCGAAGCTCTACAAACAAATATTTAATAGCTAGCTAATGCCCTAGACAATTTCCTAGATCAATCGAAACCTAGGGCTCTGATACCACTTGTTATGCGCAGCGGAAATTAAACAAATACACAACTACTAATGCTAGCTATTAAATATAAATAACAAATATTAATAAAGCAGAAAAGCAAAAAAATAAATGCAAAGCGAAAAAGGAGAGAACACACCAGAATTTACGTGGTTCGGTATAAAACCTACGTCCACGGGCGCTGCTGAAAACTTCCACTAGCTCCAAAGAAAAATATTACAAAATCTGGGTAAGATCCAAAAACCCAGAAACATATGGGGAGAAAACAAGAATAATGCAAATGTATGGATCTTTTACAATTCTTGTTTATTTTTGGGGTACTAAATAAATTAGCTAAAGGACTTATTTATAGTCCACCAAACATCCCACCACATTCTATTCTTTAGATGTGAGATTCTTTTTATGGCTAATTTAGCCAAAAACCAACATGTAGATTTGTGCTGTTACTATATTTTGGTTTCGGGGTCTGCTGTTTTGATTAATGGTGCATGGAATTTTTTTTCTTACAAGTGGCTGGGCTTTGTATTTGCTTATGGTTTGCACTTTCGTTTTTTCCCCTTAAAGGTTCTCATATTTTTATGCCTTTTATATGCAGTGGATGGTTGATGACAGTAAACTCCGTGTTATTCACTACAGACTGGGATCCCTTAAAGCTTGGGACTGGTGGACATCTTGGCTGTTAACACCTGTTGATGTCTGGCAGGTACTTCTCTCCACTCCTTTGCCAACTTATTTGTTTAATTTTTTAAATGCTTATCCTTTCCTTTTCTTTTTGTTTCGCATGGTGAGGGGAGGGAGGTTGGAGGTGTTTGCATTTTGGTTTATATGTCACAATGCATGTGTTATTGTGTTGGTCTATTCCTTTATATGTTTCAAATGTGGGAGTATACATTCTATTTTATTTTCTCTTGTAAGACAATGAGATGTTTAGTTAATAGATTGTTTTTGGTCAATCATAGTATTTACCATGTTGGTCCTATAGGATGTTAGGATAAGGCTTGAGGAATCTCTTCCTGGAACTGCTGGGAGCAGAAATCCAGATAATGAGTTTTTGGTCAGAGTCCTCTTCCGGCTGCCGCTCTGTGTTCTCCTCTTCTGTTACTACCGTACTTTTCCTCAGGTTGGTACTTACAGTTGATTTTGCTCCTTAGATGTCTAGCAAATAGAGATAATACTTTGACTCTTACAGCAATTTTCTCTCTTTTGTCTCTGTGTGTGTGTCTTGAGTGTGTTTTTTAAGCATATTCTTTGTGCAGGCTCAGGAATTCTTTGGCTCATATTGTAGAAGTTCATTATGTGATCACTTCAGACATGTACTTGAAATTTAGAGTTGGTGGACCACTTCCTTATGCTGGTGTTTTTTCATCAGCAACCATTAATTCTAACCAGCAGGTAAGGTCCCCTTTCCCGAAGTGATATTTTCCCATCATTGCTTTAAATTGTTTTGCTTAATTATTTAATGATGTTGTCCCTTTATTCCTCATTGGATGGTGACATATTTGTTCTACTTATTAATGTTAGAATTCTAATTCTCTATTTTAGTTGAAAGTTGGTAGTATGTTGTTATACAGTTTTCAAATGGCGCACAGTTGAAGGTTCCTGCACATCTCGGTGGGATTTCAATCTTTGTATGTTCCATGATTGCATGGGTGTCCCTTGGATTTTCTTTTGCAATAGTGCCCCGACAAGTGATGCCATGGACTGGTTTGACCTTTGGAGGTTTCCTTCATTTGACTTATAAATGGGGAAGACAACAGAATTTCAAGGAGTATCTTTTTCTTTTCATGTGGAATCTTTCGATGATGACTCAGGAAAAGGTGTGTGGACTTGGGAGTATCTATACAGCTTTATTCTGTTGATTAGTGGAATATATTACAGATATGCACCTCCATGTGCGAAATAAGAGTAATGGTTCGTTCTTTTTTTCAAAATAAAAAATTATTTAAAAAAAAAAAATCTGTTCTTCAAGTTTTGTCTTTACCATGAGTACTGCTTAAGGAATGTTTGGTGATATAGTTTCTGGTGAATTGTTTTTATTGTCTTGGTGTGTGTATTATGGAGTTATGGCATTTGTGTTTGATGAGTTGAATTGGGATTGTTCTGTTTTGGTGATTATGTTTCTCATTGGTTGAGTTGGTTATGGGTTTTGGAAAACTGAGTTTTGCATGTTTTTGTGTTTAGGTTGATGAGTTGTAAAATGAGTGTTTCTTGTATTTAAATGACTCTGTGTGCTGTGCTATTTGGTTAAAACGGACTGTATTTGATGGTGGTTCTAAGCTCAAACTGTTAGCTTCAGTTTAATTGATTAAGCTTGGAATTACTGGTTGAGAGAAAGATTGACTTGGTTTATGGTTAAGGAAGTGTTGGAATGATGGGGTTAATATGCGTATGCTTAAGGTTGTCATGTTCTTGGGTAATTTAGTTACTTGCCTTAAACTGAATATTTTTCATGTCAAGTATTAGACCTGTTTTTAATTGTAAGCAAGGTGTTCGAACACATTATATCACAAAGTTAATCTGCTTATAGTAATCTGCTTGAAATTTGGTGGTGTTTTGAATGTCATTTGTTCTATTGAACTGAGAAATGAGAACATCTTAGATAAGATTTGTAATCTCTGTCTGGAGATGTATGTTAAATTGAATCATCTATGAAAGTTTGGAATAATATGATCTCTACCTACAAATATGAGATTTATTAATTAACCTTTAAGTAATTGGATTACTTTAAGAAGGTCTTTAATTTTGGTATCAGATTTTTCGTGAATTTTTGTTCTGTCACTAGACAATTGTGCTTTAATTTATGTTGTGCTTATAGAAACTAAAGTTGCTTGTCAATCATAATAGACATTGAGTATGGTCCTCCTTTTATTTGTTTGTCTGTTTGTTTATTTGTTTATTTTTTTCCAAAGCTCAAAAGGAATTTTAAGCGGTCAAAACGCTATAGTGGTCCAAGTTCATCTCAAGGTTTGAATCTTAAAACTCTTTTTAAAGCTTAAGAATCTAAAAGATTATAATATATATAGAAGCTTTTAGATATTATGAATGTTAATTATAAGTATAGTTGTATATTTTCTCCCTTTTATAATATGTTGAAAATAAACTTTCTCTTTATTATGTTTATTTATTTAATTATTTTCTTCTAAATATGAAATGTTTGATGTAATTCTTATGATCATTTAAAATTACATTAATTTATAGAATAAAAAATATTAAATCTTCATTTTTGTCTCCTAATTAAAATAACGCATTATAGTTATAGTTAAACTTAGAATTATTATCTATGATGTCATATATATAATAATAATCTAAGTAAAATAATATAATTATTTCAGTAATTAAATTTAAATATTTACTCAATATAAATTATAAATAATTATATTTAATTGTTTTGATCTTAAAATTTATTTTATAAGAATAACAAATATAAATTTAAGCAACCGAAACTAGTATTTAAAGAAAAAATAGTTGCACTTAAAAAAATGTCGATGCAACACAACGTCCAACCGATGCCAACTCTTGTCTTTATAATAATATCGGAAAGTCGCGAAGGGGGTTAGTGGAGTGATAAGATAGTCCACCCCCAACTCAAGTGATGGGTTAAATAGTATATATTCATATTTATTAATAATAAAATGATAAATTTTTATGCATGTACATGGGTTATCTTCCATTTGTATGTATAAGTGGTTTTCAATTATTTAAGAGCTATTTATCCGGATTTGTTGAGATAATGCCAGTAATTTCTTTTCAGCTTGATTTTGATTGTTTGTTCTATTATTAAAAAGCTTGACTTATTGTCTGTTCTATTACTAAAAGTAACTCAAAAATAATAATAATAATAATAAGAAAAAAATTCATTTTAATTCTTGAGGGATAAAAAATTATCAAGTTTTTAAAATTGTTTTAAAAATAACTTATTTTATCTATAAACTTTTGAAAATTTTAAAAAAAATTTAAATCGTCGACAAAAACAGATGAAAAATCTGGATAGAAAGAATATTTCTGATATTTTCTAAGATTGAATTGAGATTACGACATGTTTAAGGTCAAAATTAAAATGAATATGCAAATATATATATTTATATTCATTAAAATAAAAAAACAGAAATTAGTTAATTAATTAATTATATTAAAAAATATAAAAGATCTCTAGAGATGGACGGTAGAAATTAAAATTAATCATGAAAATAAATTAAAAAAAAAAAAAATATGGTCCCAAGATCTGGCTTAGTTCACCCAGATGTTAAACCCAAAATTTGTTCATCCATATGTTAAACCCAGGTCTTCAAACGAGAGATAAACAAATTTTTTCGCATGAGATAAAATACAGAGAGAGAGAGCATGTGAAGCCTCTGTTTTGTAAACAATGGCTTCTTCGAAGAAAATGAGAGAAGAAGAAAAATCCAGGGAGAAAACTGAACTCACAAACCCAGAAAACAAGAACAACAAAAAATCCACTTCGAAGAAACCCAAGAATCACACCACCAGCAATAGCGCTGTCCAGAAGCCTGAGCTGGTTGTACCAACCTCCTCGTTCAGTGCTGACTCACAACAACAAGAACCATTATCCCAGCAGGACTCAGAGCAAGAACAAGAAAACAGAAAGCCTCCAATCAACGAACCAAGACACCCAGATCTTCAAAACAACTTTAAAAGAATATATAAAAAACAAAATTGCAGTGGAAGAAGAAGACGAACAGATCTGTTGTTGCTCAGAGGCGGCGCCGGCGATCGTGAGACCTGATTGGTTGCAGTGGATTCGAACTAGATCTTAACCAGTTCGTGGATAATCTGGTTTGCACCAGATCGTTCACCTTCTGGTTCAACCAAATCGTCGCCGATCTGTTTTTTTTTTTTAATTATTTTTTAATTATTTTTTTAATTTTTAATTTTTTTAATTAAATATGATGAATTTGATTTTTTAAAGTTACCCAGATAATATGATGCTTTCTTAAACTTTTTTTATTTTCCTATTTTTAATGTTTTTATTGTTGTTTAATTTTGGGATAATTCTAATTTTCTCCCTATTATTTGATGAAATTACTAATTATTCTTTTATAGTTTGATGAAATCTCATTTTATCCCTTCTATTAATTCTGTTAATGACAAAAAGGGATTTGACAATGACATTGCACGAAAAGGTCAAACTATTTTTCAATTAAAAATTAAAAAAATAAAAGATTAATTAATTTTTTCTTATGAAACAATTAAAAAAAAAATAGTGGAGATTCAATTTGAAAATTGACAAACGGTAAAGATTGAATCTAAAAGTTTGATCTCTCTTATCCTTTTTCAATGAAGAACATAAACAATGTTTTTATCTTAATTTTTTTTATCAACAAACACCAAAGTCAACAACAAAAAACTTCATAATTTATCAACAAACACCGAATCAATGATAAAAAACAATTTATTCATCAACATCAAACTTTCATCAATTTACCATTAGCAACATCAACACACAATCATCATCATCAACTATTTCAAAAAAATTAGAAAAAAAAAATAGAAATATAGAGAACATTGGGTCTCTTTGTTTGGAGACTAAGGGTCGGTCTCCGATGAAGGAAACCTAATAGTCTCCATTGTGTGAACATCAAAACTGATCTCCATACAATGGAGATCAAAACTGGTCTCCTTGGTAATGGAGACCAGATCTGGTCTCTATTGTCAAGGAGACCAGGGTCTAAATGGCTTCCATGTGTATGTTGTTGGCAAAGAAGGGGTGTTGGATATTGTGCTTCGGCGATGGACGAAGAAAAATGGATTGTTGAATTTTGACGATAGATGAAGAGGACGGACTACTAGGTGTCGGTGATAGACGAAGAGGAAGAGGTGTTAGGTGTCGACGATAAGCGAAGAAGAACGGGTGGTAGGTACGACAATAGACTAAGAAGAAGATGGAAGAAAAATAAAAAGAGAGATGGTGATGGATGGCTGGGTGTGATAGCGGTTGGTGTTGGAAATAATTATTATTGTTTTTTTTTTTTTTCATTGTTTTTTCCTCTCTCCACTTAGAGAACTTTTTTATTTTCTTAAATCTGTTTTATTTTAGTTAAAAAAAGAAAAATTGTTTTATTTTGCTTTAAAAAAATAATTATGTTTATTTTATTTTATTTAATATTATTTTTTTTTATCTACATTATTGTTGGATGGACGGTAGAGGTGATATTATTTTTAAAAAAATTGTTTTAATTTAATTAATTAATTACTATTTTATTGTATATTTTATCTTGATTGGATGGTTTTGTCCTTCTATACTAACTATCAAACATTGATTTTTAATATCCAAATTAATGGTAGTAGGTTTTTTTGCTATTTTTATAAACGATATAGGAGTTTTGGGACTACTTTTATAAACTATAGAGGAGGTCTTTAGCAATATCAGATATAAGAGGGTTTTTTTACTATTATATCAAACTACAGGAAAAAAAATTAGAATTATCCCTTAATTTTGAAAAAATAGTAATCATATTTTTTTGAAAAAGAGTAAATTACATGTATTTAGCTATTCAGTTCAAACTCTTTTTCAAACGGTGCAACTGTTTTAATATTATTGCAATTTATCCTCCCAACATTAACATTCCTTAGTTAAAATTAACTATATGAGGGGTAAAATTATTTTTTAACCTTACTTTTAATTTTTTTAAATGTTTAAATAACTTAAATAGAAAAAAATTAATTAGATTTTTACTGTTTATCTCAAGATGGATAAGAGAGATCAATTTAAAAAAAATTAAAAAAATAAATAAAATCAAAATAAAAGATTAAATATTAACCAACAATGTCAACTTAAACCCATCATCCTCTTTTGAACCCATCATCCTCAGTATCTTATTCACTGATTTACCATAAAAAAAATACCCACAGTCACCAATTAAAAAAAGTCATCAATCCAAACAATCATCGGTTCAACACCATCAATAAAAAGTGAAAATCATTAGTTCAATTCAAATAATTAGAATAAAAATTAAAAAAAAAAATTAAAAAAAAAATCTGGGAATGATCTCGGAATCTAGTTTCATTTTTGGGTTTTCATGAAAATCTAGATTCTGGGTTTATGAAAATACAAAAATCTGTTTCTGCATAAGAAGAAGAAGAAGAATGAGAGAGTATGTGATGATAAATATAATGAGAGGAAGAGAGAGAAAGAAAGAATAAGAGAGACTGATGAAAAGAAGAGAGAGAAGGTTTTATCTGGTCAACTGGTTAACTTTAATCCTCAAAGGTAATTTCGTTTTTTCGCCATTTTGATATTGTTTACTATCAAATGTAATAGAATCCTACTATTGGTAGGGGATAAATTGTAATAACGTCAAAACAGTTACTCCGTTTGAATTAGAGTTTGAACCGGGTAGTTAAATTATAATTTACTCTTTGAAAAAGATAAATCTTATTATTATATATGTATCAACTTTTTATTGATTGAAAGATATGTAATATTTTAGTTTTATTGGAGTAAAATGATCATTTTAGATGATAAGGGGCAATTGAATTCTTTTGATTTTTTTGTTTGATTTGGCTTTAAGTTTACTATGATTTTAACTTTTTCAAAGAGTTTTTAAAAATTTTAGGATAACTGTGATGTTTTCAAAACAGTTTTAAAAATTTGATAATTTTTGTTAACTCATGAATTAAAATAAAATTTCTCCTAATAATAATAATAGGAGATAAGGTAGGTAAGCCTGACACGTTAGTTGCACGAAAAACACGTTAGTTGCACGAAAATGAAACGTTGGATTGGATATACACCAACGATTCCCGAGCAAGCGAGCAGGCCAAATCAAAATTATTATAAGTTGACGTTGACCGGTTCTATGTCTCCAACATTTACATTTTTTAAAGTTATTTTTCACCCTCCTAAAATCTGAAATTAATATAATAATTAAAAATTTAAAAACCTTATTAATAAATAATAATTTTACTGCACATGTAACACATCCGAATTATGAATTATATTTATTCATCCATTAACATATAATAAATTGAGATAGACTTGAAGGAATATATAACAATACAGGTAAAATACTGTTCAATGAATATTTCTTTATTTACATTTTTTGGCGCTTTCATCATTTCTGATTCGAGACTGACACGGCATTTCTTGTTCCCATACCTCTCTTTCCTATGTGTCTCTGTCAGTTTCTTCGCATTTTCAAACTTTCTTCCTTTTCTTTCTCTCCCCCTTTTTCTGGTCCTGTTCTTGAGTTGTTTATCTTCTTACAAAAAGAGTGAAAAGTTCAAAGTTTCTGTTAATATTTTATGACAATGATTCAGAGAAGTGCGTGTCTACGCAATATGTTCCACTCATTTCGAGCTTCTTCTGCGTCGTCTCAGGTCCTCGCCCTGTAATATTCATGGTTTTTGTTACTTTTTGTCTAATGATTCTCAGTTACCTTCATGAGACGTTTTGATATTCTACACAAGAAGTCATCTTTGTTAATGCTGCCAACTTCTCATTTTTAATTAATGATCATCTAGGGGGTTGTTAATGGATATAACTGATGACAAATGATGAAAGTTTTCGAGAAAAATTCATTCAAATGAAAGTGCAATACATTTGTACGTTTTTATGATAGACCAATTTGAATTAAAAGACATTAACAAATCTATTTGTGCATTTTTTTTATTCAGCTTGGATGCTATATCTACTACACATCACAGGTTACCTCTTCTGTGCAACAAGTGCATAAACCATCTGTTTACAGGTAACAGAATATATATATATATATATATATTTCACTACTCTATTGATCCTTTATGGGCTTGCTTATGTGTATTTGTAGATTATGTTCACTAAAATGTATAACTATAATGCAATTTTTACTATCATATGTATTCTGTGGCTGTTGTTGGATGATCGTGCTCTTTAGCGATGATGAGTATGCCGATGTGGATTGGGATAATCTTGGATTTGGCATCATGCCAGCTGATTATATGTACACCATGAAATGTGCTAAGGACGAAAAATTTGAGCGAGGCAACCTTAGTCGCTATCAAAACCTTGAGTTGAGCCCTTCTGCAGGAGTCTTAAATTATGGACAGGCAAGCCGCCGTTAATTGTAACCATTATTTATGAATTTAGAATTAGAACTGTAAAAACATTGTCAGACAAATAAATCAAAACAATATTGCTTGAATTTAGCACAAGATTCAATTAGTGTCGCTTTAAACTTTAACTTTGGTGCCTTGATAGTACTAATGTGCTGGTATTTGAAAATTCATGCAGGGGCTGTATGAGAGTACTAAAGCATATAAGACTAAAGACGGGCGTATTCTTCTCTTTCGTCCAGATCAAAATGGCGTGCGCTTGAAGATGGGCGCGGAAAGATTGTGTATGCCCTCTCCCTCAGTTGATCAGTTTGTCGATGCAGTAAAGGAAATTGCTCTAGCTAACAAGCGTTGGGTATTGTATAAATATCTTTCTTGGATTCTTTGATAGATATTGCTCTTTCAGGTTTATCAGTTTAAAAAATTGATGTCGCGATTGTAATCAGGTTCCTCCTCCAGGAAAAGGGTCTCTGTACATTAGGCCCTTGCTCATGGGAAGTGGTCCTGTATTGGGATTGGCCCCGGCGCCTGAATACACGTTCCTCGTCTTTGCTTCTCCTGTCGGCCACTATTTCAAGGCAAGCAGGCTTCTGTTTCTATTGTACTCCTATAGATTATTATTTTGACAGATTTTATGTTGAAATGGGAGAATTTACATGTTTCTTTTCCTGAAAACAGAAAGGTACAGCGCCATTGAATTTGTATATTGAGGAAGAATTTGTCCGTGCCACACCTGGTGGAGCTGGAGGTGTGAAAACAATCGGCAATTATGCTGCTGTAAGCAGATTTCCTCCAATTGTTGTAAAAAGAAGCTTATAATGGTTCAATTGGAAAGTTAGGTCTCAAGTCAAGTTTTGGTTTATGATCCTGTAAATCAAATGCAACTTCCGTGCTTTTTTATATCCTTTATCCTTTTTGTGTAGGTTTTGAAAGCAATAACCAGAGCCAAAAGCAGTGGATTTTCAGATGTCTTGTACCTTGACTCAGTGAATAGGAAATATTTGGAGGAAGTCTCTTCTTGTAACATTTTCATTGTTAAGGTATTTATCATATTGTATTTCCAAACTTAAAACGTTATCTTTGGACCTTTCTTATTAGCTTAGTCACAAAAATATAAAGAATTATTTACACATCTGCATTGTGCATATGTAGTGTTTGTCTTTACTAATACATAGAACATGTGAAGACTCCTGCGGTAATCATCATAAGTAGTGATACTAAAAATACAAACAGAATTGCGGGAGCCAAAGCACTATTGATTAAATGTAGATACTGACATGAAGCGATGAGTTATTAATTAAAGTTGAGGCATGATTGAAGGATATGCCGTTGAAATGTATTCCTAATTAGCTGATTTTTTTTTTTGTTGTAGAAGGTTAATTAACTGTTAGTTGATACACAACAACTAACTGAATTAATTCATTTCTATTTTGAGACTAGTTACATTTGTATTCAATCATGAAATTTCCATAGTGCATCACAGAATTGGGTCACTATCATTGATCCTCATATATATTATCATTTTCAGGGCAAAGTTGTTTCAACCCCTGCTACTAATGGAACTATTCTTCAAGGGGTTACTCGAAGAAGTATAATGGATATAGCTCGAGATCATGGCTATCAGGTGACTTTTTTTTAAACATCTAGAAAGGACAAGGCATGGCATGTCCATCAATAAGACTCTTTTTATGATTATCATTTTGATAGGACTAATCAATTTCATCATAGATCTGTATTATCTGGTTTTAAAAATGGATTCTTTAATTAATGAACCATGAAAGGTTATCATGGTTTTTTACACTATGTTGTAAACAAAACAAATTTGAGAAAAATTTATATATTTATATTTCCTAGATCCATTTATCTCATGTACTTGTGCTTGTAATAAGGAAAAAAAAATGTCTTGAAAACGAACAGGTTGAGGAGCGTGTTATTCCGGTTGATGAATTAATTGATGCCGACGAAGTTTTCTGCACTGGAACTGCTGTAGTTGTTGCTCCAGTTGGAAGTATAACATATCAAAATAGAAGGTACTTGATAAGTTGATACAACGCCAATCATGCACAACCATGAAACCAAAGTGCCAAATTCTAACTTGTTTTAACACAAATGATTTGAAACTATGCAGAATTGAATTCAAAACAGGGCCTCGTTCTGTTTCCAGGGAATTGTACACGACTCTTGTAGGCATTCAAACAGGTCTCATTGAGGATAAAAAGGGATGGACTATTGAGATTTAACAAGTTCTTCATCGATCTCATATGATGTAAAACCAGAAATGTACAATCTGCTGTCTTGTTAGTTTCTGGTTTTTGGGATTTTATGTAGATTGTTGAATGAATGTCCAGCTTATGAACTGCTTATAAAATCGTCTCTCATTTCTTAAAGTGTTTCATATCCATATAGAAATACTGGCCACATTTTTTATTTTTCTGTTCTCTTTTTCAATGTAACATCAAATTAAATAAATGAATATGTTTATTTTATTTTTTAAGTTTACACGGAACAGTTTAAAGATTTGTGGAGACCTGTATAGATGGAGTATTATTTATACAATTTGGATATTTATTCTCATTTGAATGGTAGATAAGAGATAATTATACCAACAATAAAAGGAAATAACACCCTGAATATCCATTCCTATAAATAAGAGATAACTACGTTAATGATAAAAGAAAAAAATATATATATTTCAATATCTATTTTTATGAATAAAAGTCAAGACAACTAATCTCAAGAGAAAGAAAATTATTCATACAAATTATAATAAATGGTTAGTGCATAGACCTAGCATTGTGTGGGTTAGGGCATGCTCACATATGAAAAAAAATTTATAAATATAGTTTAGATAGGTATTTTTTTTTTTTTTTTTTTGTTCGAGAAAAGTTTAGATAGGTACACATGAGCCTAATGCAAAGGAGCCACAAACAGCAATTAAAGTTTAGATAGGTATTTCATCAACTTCTTTATCATCATTTCCACACAAAGACGGATCATCAGGCCACCCTAGCCCACATTAGAAAAAAATTATAATAATAAAATTTGTTATGAAATTAATAAAACATAGTATATGAGAGAAATAGTGATAGAAGAATATGTGAACATAATAACACAAAAAAAATAAATAAATAACCAATATCAAAGTATGACATTAGAAGCGAAGAAAGAGAATTTACTTGATATTTAGAGAGTTTAAGAAGGATTTTATATGTGTATAAAATCAAAAGAAAGACAACATATATATTGAGAAATTTGAGTGATCAATCCACCCTTTCAACATAAACAATTGATGTTAAATTTGGTGTTTATCCACCAATAGTATTATTTAAATTGGTGTTTATCCACCTTTCATAATACTCCCCGTTGGATATACACCAATTTAAGATTTGCCAGTAAAAATCTAATGTGATAAAAATCTAGGCAACATGATCTGTTGGATCAAACACAAAAATATACAATCATCTTCTAAATGTAATAGTATTTGAACGTGCTTAATGAGATTATCTCGTTGAAAATCTTGTCAAGAAAATCCAGTGAGAAAACCTGATTGAAAGAAAAAAGAAAGCAATACACATATGTCCATAGTGACTTAATATACTCTTCTTGAAAGAATGCTTAATAGTTAATCATATAACTTACATAATCGACGCATTCCAATGCCATAAATAAATTTCTAGAATGTTGATGTTGATAATGTTTTGGTGAATAAATCTACAAGATTATCCATGGAGTGGATTTTTTTAACATCAATGTGCTGACGTTATTAGAGCTAATGAGTATAAAATAATTTTAGTGAGATATGTTTGGTTTTATCTCCTTTGATGTATCCTTTTTTATTTGAGCGATACTTATAGCATTATCTTTATATATACTTATGGGAGAATTTGACACAATAGGTAGTTCACATGTGCTCTGAATATGATGAATAACAGATCTTAACCATATACATTATCGGCTTGCTTAATGAAGTGCAAGAATTTCTGAATGGTTGGAGAATGTGGCAACAAAAGTCCGTTTTGTGGAACACCATGAAATTACTGCATCACTATAAGTAAAAAGATAACTAATTTATGAACGAGTCTTGTGGGGATTTGAAAGATATCCAGCATCAGCATAACTAATCAAACTTGTACCGCTAGTAGATTTTGAATAGAATAACCACAAATCTGTTGTTCCACGAAGATAACAAAAAATATGTTTGATCCCATTCTAGTGATGTTGTGTTGGTTTAGAGCTGAACATGACTAATAAATTTACTGAAAAAATAATATCAAGTCTAATATATTGTGCTAAATATAATAAAGTATTAATTGCATTTAAATATGGTACTTCTGGACCACGTATTTGTTAATTATTTTCTTTACGTATTTGTTCATTATCGGCTTGCTTAATGAAGTGCAAGAATTTCTGAATGGTTGGAGAATGTGGCAACAAAAGTCCATTTTGTGAAACACCATGTTATTGCATCACTATAAGTAAAAAGATAACTAATTTGTAAACGAGTCTTGTGGGGATTTGAAAGATATCCAACATCAGCATAGCTAATCAAACATGTATCGCTAGTAGATTTTGAATAGAATAACCACAAATCTGTTATTCCACGAAGATAACAAAAAATATGTTTGATCCCATTCTAGTGATGTTGTGTTGGTTTAGTTGAATATGACTAATAAATTTACTGAAAAAACAATATCAAGTCTAGTATATTGTGCTAAATATAATAAAGTATCAATTGCATTTAAATATGATACTTCTGGACCACGTATTTGTTAATTATTTTCTTTAGGTTGAAATTGATCATTTTTATGATCAAGAGACTGAACAACCATAAGGGCATTAAATGAATGGTTTTTATTCATATTGAAATGTTTTAGGATTTTTTTAATATATGTCATTTGATGGATAAATACTTCATGTGATTTATACTTAATCTTCAGGCTAAGACAATATTTTGTTTGGCTCAAGTCTTTCATATTAAATTCTTTTTTCAAATATTTAGCAGTTCTTAAGAATTATTTAGGAGTTCCAATTAAATTCATATCATCGACAAATACTACTACAATTACAAATCCAAATTCTGACTTTTTTATAAACACACATTGACATATAGGATTATTAATATATCATTCACTTATCAAGTATCTACTAAGACGATTATACCACATACATCCAAATTGTTTCAATTTATACAAAAACTGTTGCAACTTAATTGAATAAATATTGTTGACTTTTGATTTATGTGTTTCAAACATTTTAAACTCTTCAGGAATTTTCATGTAGATATAAATATCAAGTAACCTATATAAATAGTCCATATGACGCATTTAGAGCTCTTCTGAGACCGCCAAACTTATTAAAAATCTAAAGTAATTGTATCTATCATAGGTGAATACATCTTATCATAATCAATTCCTGATCTTTACGAGAAACCTTGTGCAACGAGTCTTATTTTATATCTTACAATCTCATTTGCTCATTTTGTTTCCATACAATTACCCATTTATACCCAACAGGTTTGATATCTCCAGGTGTCTAAACTACAGGTCCAAATACTTTACGTTTGGTCAAAGAATTCAATTATGCTTGAATTGTATATTTTCATTTAGGCTAATCATATCTTTGTCAACATTTATCAACCGCATGTGGTTCACAATCATTATTCATAATTTGAATAGCAACTGTATATGAAAATATATCGTCGATGATTGTTTCATCATTCCATATATCTCTTGTAAAATTTAATGAAATTTCTTTATTTTTAGAATTTTGCATCCTTGCGGGGATTTGTACCTCTTTTAGGGTTTTAGTCTCCTCAAAGACTGATAACTTTACTGGAGTTAATTTTTCAAAGAATGTGGATTTTGTAGTTTGATTGTTATTTTCAATACAATCATGATTTTTCATTCTTTGCTTCCGAAGAATACTATTTTTTGAACCAACTGATCTACTACACTTCTAACGTGCAATAGATGATTCATTTGGTGCTACTTTGTTCTACAGGAACAATTATCCTAGTTGGTGCATTGACAGCTTATATATATGATTTTGCTACTTTAGCAGCATCAGTAAATGCATCTGACAACTGATTCGCAATAATCTAAAGATTGACTATTTTTCGTACTTTATTTTGACACTGAGTGGTACGAGGATCTAGATAAGATATTGTTATCACATTCCATGAGAGTTTATTTTTCTCTCAAATAGTGACCATTTTCTTATGTTTCTCTTTAGGAGAAATTTTTTCTTCTCCTAATAGTGGAAAAATTGTCTCATCAAAATGACAATATATAAAATAAATAGTGTAAAGATCACCTATTAATGACTCAAGATATTTAATAATTAAAGGTCAATTAAGGCAATATATATCCCCAAATAATGTTGAAGTCTCATTTTGGTGCGTTGAGGAGGAGCAATAGGAATTTGTATATATTCCTTGGTGGCTCGTTCATAAAACTCACTCAGATCCCTCACTGGGCACTTATATATATTCTCATATAGCTTTTTATCCTTTCGGAGTTCGACCAAGATCACGGTTAGGACGGTCTCATCTGAGGGGTTTTCTACCTTATTGACCTCGAATCTGAATCTAGTAATTTGTCTTGTCGTTGGAAGACTGTGACGAGGTGGTAAGATGGTGCGAGTTGCTTCTTCATAGCCTAACAAATCTTTGCTGACATTCCTTTTAATTGTCGATACTAAAACTGGGAGATTTTTGAATCAGGCTGGTGGAATGTCCCCTAGAGTGAATGGGAAGACACGATACTTGACCAATGGGTCGGTCGTTTGAAGGTCCATCTGGATGTTGAAGGCATCGACGTGATCGTAAGGGTCAATATCCCCATTGTATTGAGGAATATTAGGGACCTTGAACCTTCTTGGGAGAGGTCACGTCTCAACTTCTTTGATGAGAGGAATTTTTTCCTTATATTGATCACTTTACTTTTGAGTTCTAGATCGTGTTTCGAGCTGACGGACCCTTTGGAGGAGCTATTCAACCCTCGGGTCTTGAGGCATGTAGTTTCTTATACGTTTGCAACCTAAAGAGCGGCGGTCTGAAATATATTCTTGACTGGCCCTTTGCGAGCTATAAGTTCGATACGAATCTACATGTTGATAGCCTATCTCTTCCCCTTCAGGAGTTCGGCGACCTTCAACTCTTAAATAAGAATCGGAGGGGCGAGTTGAGTTGAAAGGTTGTAGCTCACCAATGTTTTATGCTTAGGTCTGCACTAACACCTTGACTGCATTCCTTAGCTATTGCATCGGGTTCTGTAGCGTCTCCTGCCACTGGTGCCATTCCTGTAACCCCCCAGCCATAGGGACTGTTGGAGTTGACTGACGAGGGGTTGGAAGGAGCTCATCTCCAGCAGCCCCGTCTACGAGGGCATTGATATCTCTTGCCAGCTGAGTGCCTTGCTGCTAATCTGTTTGTCTCTCAGGTTGGTCAGTCACTGCATTGCAACTCCTGCTTCTTCTTCTTACCATATCTGCCAGAAACTAAAAAAAAATAAGTTGTAGTTTGAGTCATTTCTCTAGTGCCAAAATGTTGACGTTCAATATTGGTCAATGCTGGTTCGTAAAACCCAAAACTGCAATTAATGAAAAACAAGGCAAATAAGAGAGAAAAGAGACAGAGAGGAAGAACAATACACAGAGGTTTTACGTGGTTCCGTCAAGAATAGCTTACGTCCAAAGAGCCTTCTTCGGTTAAAGAGGCAGTCTCCTTTATTATGTGTTATGTGTTGGTCTAAGAGTCATCCTCCCCCTTTACAATGAATTTCATTCTCTATTTATAGAAAATAGAGAATCTACTGTTTGTGTACAAATAGAAAATAATTTATTAGTGATTCCATTTTCCAAGGTTGTGTCATTGATTTCTGGGATTTGATATTATCTTTAGACTTAGTAGTTGAGATCTCCGTAAATCATACTACTACTATTCTGGATAAGATTCAACGTGTACATCATGCCATGCCATGAACTGGTTCAGCTCTAGGTGAGCTGGAGCTACGTGCTGAGCAGCTCTGACCCTGATTGAGCAACGTCCTGAGAGAGAGCTCTTTTATACGAGCTGAGGTCCGGTTTAAACAAATTGTTCATCTGATGTACTAAAAGCTCCTTCCCACGAGCTGGTCGTCTTATCAGCTAAAGGCTTGTTTCAGCAAGCTGGGTGCTGGTCAGCTGGGCTTTTGTCTGTTGGACAGTTAAGTTGGATCAACTTATTACACTTTTACCAGCTTATTTTGTGCAGCCTTAAAATACATACAACAATTCCAAACGTATTATCTGTACTTTCTCGTCTGTATTTATATTTCTATTCAAATATTGCATATATAATAATTTTCTTTAATATATTAAATCTGAAATTTTTCTTAAAATTTTCATGTTTTGCTTCTTTTCTTCTTCTTCTTCTTTTTTTTTTTTTTTACTATAATATTAGTTACATAATATATTACTTACATTTAATATTTTTGGTATTTTTCCTAATGTACACTTTAACTTAAAGTGTGGTAGTAAGAATGAATTATAATTATCAAAATGTAGATTGCCCATGTCTAAAGAAAGATTATTGATGTTATAGCATTATTATGCTATAATTCATATTTGATTATTTTGATAATTTAAATATCTTTAGTTACAACTTGATTGATGTCTAATTTTATTTACATTTCACGTTTCTTTCATATTTTGTTTAGTTATTTTACTTTTCTTTTTGTTTGTTTATAATATGAATTTTAAGGGATAAGTAAGACTTGTTTTATTTCCTTTAACTAGGTATATCTATGCTTTTTTAATTTATAAAATAATTTCATATCGTTATAGTGCATTTAAAAATTTTATTCTAATCCACCCTAAAGGAGATTTCTGACTACGTGCCTGGTTTAGTGGCGATTGAACCCCTAACCTCTTAAAGGATGAAGAGATACAATCACTCTACTAAGAGATGCAAAGACAAAGAATATGTTTTTGACTCCTATAGAATTCACAAGTGTTTAAATTTAACTTTTGTCGTTAAATATTAGTTTTAATTAAGGTTTACAACAATACAACCTCATAAATTAAATTTAACTTATTAATTTTTTAATGATATCTGATATTGTATTTAGCAAGGTGATGAATATACTATATAGGAAAGGTGGGTGACAAACAGCGGTCCAAGCAGAACTGCCAAGTAAGCCCAAATCAACTAACGAGCCAATGAGGGCTTTAACGACTACCCATGGGCTCAACGTGACTCTTAATTATCTCGTCAACGATGTGTCATACTGTCATTACACATCATTATCAAGAAGTCGATGTGTCATACTGTCATTACACATCATTATCAAGAAGAAGATAAGAAAATTTCCATCATGGTATAATTTTCAAATTCATCGATTAGTCCTAAAAGAAGAAAGATATAAGAAATAATATCTAGTGTATGAAATTTGAAAAAATATATATATATATATGTTATCAGGACCAACTACAATAACTCTAAAACGCGATCTAGGATTCAACACTCAGAAGATAAGAGAGAACAACTCATATATATGAGGAAAATTGTTCATATTAAATGGGACTTACGAGTTGCAAGAACTAGTTGTAATATGACACTGAGACATGACCTGAGGATCAATTACCAGACGACGGGAGGGGACAACTCATATGTGTAAGAAAAATTGACCACATTAAGTGAGACTTACGAGTTAAACTCACGACCTTTTTAATAAGACAAGTGGATGAGTTTTTTATGTTACTACTACACCAAAGCTAATTTCTCTTCTATAGATAGCTTATTTAAATTATCATAATATATAATATGAATATCTAATCACGTATAATTTTTATATAATATATTGAGAATAATATATATATATTTTTAATTTAAGCATGCGAAAATAAATAAGCTATAGTGATTAATAATTTTCACAATATATATTTCTACTTGATTTAGTATGGCCCAACGCCTCAACCTTTTGCCATACGGCAAAAATCCTATAACTGGGCACTTTCATCCATCTTAAAGCTTTAAAAAGCAAATGAGCTACAGGCTGGGTGGGTATCTTTTTCCCTCTGCCTGTCATCACCGTCAATGTTTTTGTGCTCGGAGAGTATTGGTCATCTTTTTTGCACTAGCTCTTTTGCTCAAAAGCTTTGACGATAGATTTATTTTGGATCTTTTAGTTATCCTTTGATGACAATCCAATCCATAGACCAATATGGGACTTCCAGAGTTTTATATCCACAAACGATTCATATTCATAAAACACTTTATAATTAGTTATATTGCATCCTTCAATGCAAGGATTGTAGTGGTTATCATATTCATAAAACACTTTATAATTAGTTATCACAGATCCTATAAATCTGCCTTTAATGTTATTCAAAAGATTTAAGTTAGTTTTATTTGGTAAATAAGTAATGCTAAACTTCCAATTTTTTTGTCCAAATTCATGTCAAATATTATGACATATAAGTTGTCAACATGATTTACAAGATGTTGATAATATCGTAGAATTCTCTACTCGCTACTTGACTCAGTGATCTAATGAATAACAAGTGCTCGATTACTCAACAAATATTCGGTGATTAATAGGTCAACCTATTAACCGATAGTCAAATCTTAAAAAAAAAAAAATCATCGGATTAAAAGTATAATCATATGATCGTAAAATATTATCAAACATATCTCATGTAATCTCAAAAGCCATTTTAGCATAATCACATAATCACATAATCACTATATACTATATAGCTTAAAAAATTTCGTCAACATAACTACTATTTTTTCAACAATTTTACTCTGTAATATACAAAAATAATAACACTTACAAATTCTATCATATCTGAATTATTTAGAACCTCTAGTCCTTCTTTCAATCTCAAAAACAACCAACGTCATATATAACATGTAAATAATAACATAGCAAGTGCCAATAGCAACCAAAAAGAAAATGTCCAAAGTCCAAACAACTAAATGAAAGTAAATAAACAAGTAAAAGAAATAAAGTTAAAGCCATAAACATTTGAAGGAATCAACTCCTCTTTATCTTCGTAAAAGTCTTCTACAACTTGTTCATAATCAGACTTAAAACTCTAAATCAATGTTCTTTTTCTCCTCCTCATCTTTAAAATCAAAATCATCTTCATTAAGTTATCTCGTTTGTCCCGCACTGGGCTTTACTTCATCATCATCAGCACCCGGAGCAAACCATCCTTGTGCATAATTACCATCAATATCAATTGCTAATAGCACATCAACATTCTTCTCATTCTGCTCTTTCTTCTTGCTTGTTAATTTTGAATTGAATTGGACAGAGACTAAACTATTTAATCAACTCATATATAGTCTATTCTTTTTCTTCATATGTATCTATATAAGATTTAAAAATTAAAAATAAATAATTAATTAATTAAAATTAAAAATAATAAAAATAAGTTATGGATATTACACTTACCCCTTCAAAAGTGCTCCAATTTTTTTCATATCCTAATGAACTACCTCTAGAACTCATAAACTGGTACAATGCTATTCATCTTCTTTGCATTATTTACTGTTGACTTATAATGGAAAACCAAAGTGTTATGATGAAGTAGCTTAGGTTCGATCAAATAAGAGTCTGCCATGAAAGATGAGATGGACTCACTAATGTTAAATCAAATATAAGAATTGATTAAACTATCAAAAGGGAATAAAGTTTTACATAACAAATAGGTTTCCAAAATCAAAGAAGAGCATAATGGAAGCAAGCATTACAAAACTAGGTTGGTGGTCAAAGGTTTTCAGTAAAAATGAGGCATAGACTAAACTAAGATTTACTCTCCATTAGTGAAATTGACGACAATCAGGTTGGTGCTAAAGATGGTAACTGTAGAGAATTTACATCTCGAGCTGTTTCATGTAAAGACAGTATTCCTTCATGGCGATTTGGAGGAAAAGACTTATATAAAGCAATCAAAAGAGTAACAAGCAAAGAAAGCATGGTGTGCAAGCTGAAAAATAATATATATGGTCTAAAATAGACTCCAAAACAATAATATAAAAAGTTCGATAACTTCATGGGTAGCAACAGTTTCATCAGATATCAAGCAGATTATTGCTGTTATTTTAAGTGGTTTGATAATAACTTTATCATCTTACTTTTGTATATATATGATATGCTTATTACAGGTTTTGGTATGCAAGAAATAATAATTTAAAGTGAGAATTGTCAAAGTAGTTTACAATGAAAGATCTTGGTGTTGCAAAACAGATTCTCAAAATAAGGATTATAAGAGATAGAGAAATAGGAACTTTGATGTTGTTATAGACAGAGTATGTCAACAAAGTACTCTTCAGATTCAACATACAAAATGCTAAACTCACTTCTTTAGGTGCCTATTTCAAGCTTTTCAAGGATAATTCACCGAAGACTAAGAAAGAATATGATCGCATAAAGAATGTTCTTTATGCCTTAGCTATTAGAAGTTTGATGTATGTCATGGTTTGTACTAGACTAGATATTGCACAAGTAGTAGGAGTGGTGAACAGGTACATAAACAATCATGGTAAGATGTACTGGGAAGTAGTTAAATGGATTCTCAAATATCTATGAAGTATCACAAAAATGATACTCTGTTTTAAAAGTTGAGATATGAAACTATAAGCCTTTGTTTATGCTGACCAAGCCAAAGATCTCAACAATAAAAAAGCACTACAGGGTATGTGTATGCTCTTAATGGAATTGCGGTGAGTTAGGTTTCTCAACTGTAGAAAATTATAGTTTTCTCTACTACCGAGATAGAATATATTATAATTACAGAAGCTAGTAAAGAGATGTTTTGACTTTAAGGTTTTTTGGAAGATCTGAGAAATAAACAAGAGGATAATGTTCTTTATTTTGATAGTCAGAGTGTAATATACTTAGCAAAGAATCTATCTTTCTATGTCAGAACGAAGCATATTTAGATAACGTATCATTTCATTCGATCTCTTTTGAACGACAAAACTCTAAAACTTGAAACGATTCGTGGAAATGAAAACCCAACAGATTTATTAACAAAGACAGTGACGATAGATAAATTGAAACTATGTTTAGTTTCAATTGACCTGTAAGTGTAGAAAAAGAGAAATGAGCTATTGAATTGATCTTGTGAAAAAATAACTGAAGTAAGTCTTTAAGTAGGACATTGTTATATTCCTAAAAAGAAATGTGGGTGCCAACCGCACATTGAAAACAAAACAAATTATGATAGATTTTGAAGGCATGAAAAGAATCCAAAGCCTTGATTTCAAATCACTCCAGTCAAAAACATTTTAAGTATTATATTTGACTCTAGTTAAAATTCCTTTATTGTTTTTCTTATTTTAGAGTATAGAAAAGTGTAAGTCGGTGTATGTTTTAGAGAGTATAGGTGTATTGGGGTTATGAGTTGTGAGATGATGGTCTATGTGATTGTAATAATTTTTTACATAGTGAGCTTCTCTCTGAGGGCCATGGTTTTTCTTTTATTTTGGAGTTTTTCAAGTAAATTTTTATGTCGTGGTGATTGTTATTGTTTTATATCTTATTTATTTGTTATTTTTGATATTCATACATGAGATAAATTTTTAGGAGAGATCTTGGGAAGTGAATTTTTCCCATCACAGAGAAATCAATGAAAGTGTCAACAAATGAAGACAGCAAATCTGGGATGTTTTCACAGGTAATGTTTTCCATTTTCTCATTTTGTCATTGTTGCTACTCTGTGGACTATTTGTATGCAGTTCAAGCAAGAAGAGAGGCACTGCTCCTTTAGCAAGAAAACCTTAAATCCCAATCCCAAAACCTCTTCATAAAGTTTCAGACTGGACTCTACAGTTGGTGCATTTGCCTTTTCAACCCACTTATCAAATCTCCAACCTACAAAAATACCCAATAAAAAATCCATCACAAATCTACAAACACAAAAATCAAATTAACACAAACCATCAATTCAGTTTCCTACAATTGAATAAAATTGATATTTTAAATACTACATCTGCTTCGAGGTTCTTCGTTTGAATTTGAAACCTTAAATAAAACTAAGATTGATAGGAACTGAAAGCGCATTACATAAATAATTACTTACCCTTTTTAAAATTACAGACAAATGCTATTCACGGTTAATTGATTAATTTATGTTTATCCTTTTTATTATCGTAATACAATTTTTGCCATACGAACGTGGTCACAACGAACCCAGGAATTACGCATGGGCTCAGGTTAGAACTACAAGCCCAATGTTTTACATCTAGTTTTGGGCTAAAAATGGTCTCGAATTGGAGTGGCTATATTTCCACTCTCTAAAATCGTATAATTTAGGCATTTTTAATATTTCAATATTATTTTTTAATTAAATTATTAACACTTTAATTAAAAAATGATATTGTTATTTTTTTTCTAAAAAAAATGATATTATTTTTATAATTAAATTTAAATACTTCAACTTCAAATCTCAATAAGAAACTTGGTTTGTTTTAATAAAGAATAGTTAAAGATGAAAACTTTTTGTCCTGTTTTTAAATATTTTACAAAAATAGTAAAATTGGAGGTCTAGATTTGAAGAATTCAGTGGGTTTTTTTTTTTATTTTTTTATTTTTTTGGTTGGTTAAAGATTAACTTGAGTGAAAATTGAGGTTTTTAGTTTCGTTTGATAGTTGTACATATAGGGTTTTGATGAAATGCAAGAGCTTTGAGTGAAAATGAGAGAGAACATAAAATAGAGAAATCATGAATATAAAATAAAGCATCAAAACAAGTTTTAAAAAAATATATTTGACTTTTTTTAATGTTTTAATTTAGTTAATTTAATTATCTTTATAATTATTTGTCCATAATATTTTAAGGGTAAATAAATGAATAGGCATAATTAAAAGTGTATTTATAGAACATAAATTTTTAAAAATCTTAATGAGGCGTGAACAGAAAAGGGGTGTATATACAGGTTTTAACGAGTGAAAATATTGCCACCCCTCGAATCAATCTGCTCACAGAAGCCCATTTGAGCTCTAGCCCAAATTCGCAGTAGCTAGAGAGATAAAAATGAGAAATATTGCGAGTTGATTGTGGAGTTTAAGTCTAGAAAGACTGCGCAATCTGAAGTCTCCGAAACTCCACAATCTTCATCTGTAAATCAAACGTCAACACTTTTCTCAAAAAAAAAAAATAAAAAAAATCAATCACCAACACTCATTGGCTATATACCTCTGTCTCTATCAAACAGATGACAACAGTTGGAAAATTGGTAACTGCAAGATGACTTATAGACTTATAGATTGGATTGATTTTGCCACATGTGAATTTTGAGTCAGGCATGTTTCGGTTCTGTCTTTTAAGTGTGACTGGATGCATGCATGTACCCCAACCCATGCATTAAATCGGATCCAAAGCTGCCAAAACGTTATGGGACATGTATTGACTCCTAGAAAAGTACATGAAATGAGACATTTGAGACAAATTTAGCTTCAAAATTAATTAATGCTGTTCACTGCATATACCCAACGTCTAATTTTTCTTGATTTGTCTTATTAGTTATAAGTTGACATGCCAAGTCAGTTTTCGAGGTTAAATTGTTGTCTTTATTTCGTGGGTGTTAATTGTATATGGGCCACGAACTTAGTTACAATGACATTTATTCATCAATTTGAGCTGTCTTCAAGTTTTCTTTGGACTTCATAATTTAGATATTCTTTCTTGTCACTAATAGTAAAAGTATGTTTGTGTTTAATTCTCTATGGCTGTCTCACCTTGTGTGGATCCTCATCTTTGCAGTAGTTAAAATACAACAACTGTCACCCAAAGTTGTTGGTCACTTCAATTTCTTCGGATAGTGTCTGCTAGCCACATGTTTAAATCCAGCAATGATATATAAAATATGATGTCTACCTCAGTTATATCATATATGTAAACATCACAAATCATGTAAACAGTAGTAAACTCGGTCAGTATATTCAATGAATTATATAAGCGAGTAATTTGAATTTCTCATTTCACTGATTAGAAATTATCATATTAATCAGTTGCCTATCATAACGGTGATTATAGTGGCATATTTTACACTCAAAATTGTCACACTCATGACTGTTCTATTTACAAATCTTGTTATCTCTACATCAAACAAACAATTATATGTCCTCTCTCTCAATTACTTTCTTCATGAAATTATCTACTTCTTTGAAGCAAATGTGTGTAGCATCAATCGCCATCGCAACATGTTATATATTCTCATGCACCTATCTATTACCCGATATGTACATTCCCTGAAAAGATATGAAAAATTTTCTCATAAAGTTCACATGAATAAGAAAAAAAAAAAAAAAGATAGGATGCATAAGAAAATGTCTAGAGTTTATACAGCTTTTGCTCATTTTGTCAGTGGATCAAATAAAAATAAAAAACTTTTTGTTGGTCATAAGCAGGGAAAAGATAATAATGCCTGGAGAAGGAATTAAGTTGGCTTCAGCTGTCGTGATTAACGAAAAAGTCAAAAAAAGACGATTTTTCAAACGTGTAGCCTGTAGGTCCAAGTATCCAATCAAGCTTGGAAATACATGAGAGAGAGGGATTCCCTAGCAGTTGTGACCAACTAAATTGACTTTGTCCTCGACTGAAGTCTTTTGTTTTGCTTTTCTTGTTAATATAGCTGTAATATATTACCATACCACTTGGTTTTTTGGTGGGAGTGTTGGAAACGGTTTGCACCTGTGTTTTTTTATACATTCTTTTTTGTTTTCAAATGAGTGGCTTTTTGTACATTTCTTGCCATCTTTTTGAGTCAGAATTACTCTCTTCCAACAAAGTGTGTATATTTTATTTTATCCCAGATTTTCTATCCCTACAAATGTGTTAAAAAATTTTAGTTGTTGCGAAATGATTGTATATATGGAATAAATTATAGATTATTCTTTGCTTTATATAGCACTAAAATCGATGTAAATTTTGAAAATAGTAAAATGGAGCTTTCTTAGGATGAAAAAATAATTTGTTAACTAAAAATTAGTTCGCGAAATGATAGTGCTGAAACACTCGTGTTTTAAATTTACTAATATTTACAGAACTCAAAATAATTTTAATGTTATTTATTGAGATTTTCACCTAATAAATTAAAGTGCCAACTAGTTCAATTACAATGGGTTTTACTCATTTACAAAAATATCGATTTCAAAATTCTCCTAACAAATTTATCTTTTAATAAATTTCAAATTTTATTATTTCTACCTACGCACAATGAAGCCATCAAAAGCCAAAGATGAAAACGAAGTAATTATATATGTACACATACATAGAGAGAGAGAGAGGTTTTCTGATGTTATTAATTTCATTTTCAAGTTTATGAGTCATTATATTATTTTTATTTTTTATGCATATATGCTCAACTTCTCATGGAACGTATTATATAATCTCTTAGTACAATTGGTTATGCACTTCCCCATTTAGTAAGATGGTAGGGTTTGATTTCCACCTATTGTATTTTATAAGTTTGTACAATTAGTTGTCCCAATTATAAAAGTAAATATTCCCAATTATAAAAGTAAATATTCGAACTGTATAGATATATAAATAGTTATCTCCTAATTATAGGAGTTAATATCCAAGTTACTCTAGTAGTGGTTGATTAATTTTGGCAAATCTCTTGTGTGGATGGTTATCTTTCAATTATGAAAGTAGATAATCGGTTACACAGATATTAATTAATCTTAATAAGTCCTGACAGATTTTTGAACTAGTTAATATCACACCTATGAAATTATGAATAAAATTATTTATAAAGTAGGATATATAATTTGGTCAAAAAATTTCCGTTTGTCTGGCTTCTAATGGGCTGCTTAATTTGTAGTGCAAATAGCCCTGTCTGTCATGCACTAATGAAACAGTTAGAGGCGACAACAACTGTTGAATGATTCCTTGAGCTCACATGTGCTGTACGCGGTCTCCATTTATGTTATTATTCCTAATCTTAATCTTATACAATTTATTACTTTCTCCGACTACATTCCCGCCTACGCGTTTGTTCATTGATGGTTTGATGTGTGTGTATATATATATATATGCTGAGTACATCTCCACTGTATTGAATAATTATGCTGATACATAACCCCTAATGTTTTTCTCAATTAGTGAAATTTGTAACAATCTTTCCTTCAAAAGATCAAAAACATTTTTTTTTGGTTGGATTCTTCCTAAAAGTATATTAACCTTTTTTTTGTTGTTGTGTATTTCTTCGTAAATCTAAAAGTGTAATTAATATATTGTATATAATATTTGCAAACAGAAGCTTACAAGATCTGATGCTATATTAATTATCACCAAACCTAACAACTTAAGATGATAAAAAATGACCAACTATACTGTTTAATTAAAACTTAAGATTATAATACATTGAAAATATATAACTAGGATTTTAGTATTTTACTTTTCACTGGATTTGTAAAACTAATGAATAGTTAAAGGGAGACCAGAGGTTTTATAAATTTTCCATCTTTTAAAAAGCCTTCAACTTACCAATTCTATATGTGGCTCGATGGTAGAGATTTTCCATTCATTCTGGTAGTGCACTTATAGGGTCGACTAAGAGCGTCTCAGTGTATAATCTGCGAACCGTGGCGTCTTTGAGTTGCCAAACAATATCATGATTCTGGTGCCTTCCCTGACTATTAATTAATTCCGTCCACATTTAAGGAACAGAACCATTTCTCTGATATCCCTTAATTCCATGGTACACTCCTGATCAACTTTTGTTGGTCATTTGGTCACCTACCAAAAAGGAGAATTTCCATTAATTTCCACACATTGTTTCAATATCTGTTAATGCGTTGTCGCTTGTGTTTGCTTCTAGAACACTCTTAGTTGTTACCATAATCAGAAGGGATTTGACCTTTGTTCTCCATTGTCAACAGAAGTTTTACATTACATTTTACAACCCCAGGTTTCCACCAACTATAATTTTGTGGTTTAACGATATCCCGTGCAGTGACTGAACTTCTCGCTCTCCTATGTAAATCCCGAATTAAATCCAACTCATGATATTATTATTATTCCAGTCAACAATTCTAAGCTGCATTAATTAAACAAAAAAGCCAATACTAATTTACTCAAATAATACAATTAAATCCCAAAATGATAATATAATCCCACATAACACGCACCGAACACATAAGAAAAAAAAAATACAAATGACATGAAAGTCGTAAATTATTGTCTCAAGTTGTATAGTAAGTACTCAATATTAAATACATTTTTTACACACGTTATATGACACAATTTACAAATGCAAATCTTTTCCTATATATATATGGCCCTGTAATTTTTGTATCGGATGGCGTGAAGTGTACTGTGGTTTGTTGTATTAAATAAGGATCTGTATTATGTAACCCTAATCCAATAACAGCTAATGAGATAATAATTTAGTATTAATATAAGATACGAAGACACAACATATCACAAATACACTAATTAAAGGTCATGAGTTCTTGTGTCAATATATGTTGATCTCACTATGGTTAGGATCTTAAATTGAAGTTACGGTTCCAAGAAATTCAGCTGCACCTTAATAAATTAATTGATTCTTGACCAAGAAAGACAAGTAGAAAAACCGTACTTTCTGTTCTGGCATTTTTATTTTTTCTCGATTTTTCTAAACAATGACTCTTCTTTTTGCCATACCCTTTTAAAATTCATTTCGCTTTTGGCATGCAGAACCATGTTTATCTGCTACTTGTTTTTTTTATATATAACTCTCTCACTCTCTTTCTCTCTCTCTCTCTCTCATAATTCTTTTTATCATCAGTAGTGGAGAGAGAAGCTAACAGGTACCAATTTTGCTCAAAGTAGCGGAGAAAGTATGGGGAGGGCTCCTTGTTGTGACAAAGCCAACGTGAAAAAAGGTCCATGGTCACCTGAAGAAGATGCAAAGCTCAAATCATACATCGAGCAGCATGGGACTGGTGGAAACTGGATCGCCTTGCCTCAAAAAATTGGTACTAAAACCAATAATCAAACTTACCCTTTTTTTTTTTTTTTTTTTTTCTTTTTCTTCAACTAATCCTTTTTTTCTAATCTTTTGGTTTAATAGAATCAATTACAACTCAAGTCGAGTTATTATTATCTTACGATTACACACCATATATGAGAGTTTTTGTTGTTGTTTTAGGCCTTAAGAGATGTGGGAAGAGTTGTCGCCTCAGATGGTTGAATTATCTTCGACCCAATATCAAGCATGGAGGATTCTCTGAGGAAGAAGATAACCTAATCTGCAACCTCTATATAAGTATCGGTAGCAGGTACAGGTTCTTCAATCATATCTTTTATTTTATGGTGATCAAGAAAACAGAAAAAGATCTATCTATCTATCTATCTATATATATATATATATATATATCTCAACAACTATAAATTCTAAGAATAAAAAGTAGTTAAAAAACTTGATGTGTTTGTTTGAACAGGTGGTCTATTATTGCAGCCCAATTACCAGGAAGGACTGATAATGATATAAAGAACTACTGGAACACAAGGCTGAAGAAGAAGCTACTCGGTAAGCAGCGCAAAGAACATCAGGCTCGTAGAGTTAGCAATAACCCGAAGCAAGATCAGGTCAAGAGAGGAAGCGATAATGGAAATTTAATGGTTCCTAGTAGCAGTATTACTAACAGTGAGGTTCCTTACTGGCCAGGGCTGCCTGTGTTAGCACCAATACCGTATTCTAACGAAGAGCAGCGTTTCAACGACCATGCAGCTATAAGAAAGTTTCTTATCAAGCTTGGAGGAAGATTTTCTGAAGATGATCATGTGATCAAAGATGGTACAAGTCTTCAATTTCCAGCTGATAATCAATTGTCTTCCAGTATAACTCCTCAACTTTATGAGCAGTCCATCAATTATCATATGCCCTCTTCTTCTTCCATTGAAGCTTCAAACACTCAATTTGCCCAAACCCTTTACAATATAGATGGTACTGATCATTTGCAAGTGATGCAAGGTGGTCAAAACAATTTGCAGTCAGAGGTTGGAGATTTTGTGTACAACAACCAACAAAGATTAGATGGTTTGGAGTTTTTCTACAGCGAGAACGCGGTGGACAACAGAATGGAGACAAGTACTTCTGGTGAGAGCATTGGATGGGGTGATATGATGAGCTCTCTGATCAACCCTCCTGTTGGTCCAAACTATGAAGAGATGCAACAAGGGATGATGCAAGAATGCAGTTTCAGTGAGTTGAGGTACCCTGGAATGCAGTAGCTTATATATATATATATATACACACATCTACCTATGTACATGGATATAGCTTAAATTTGTAGGAAGAGTGGTGTTGGAGTCTCTCGGAGGAAACCCTAGTAATAAATTTATTCGGCGATATACTTGCCTTTTCCATGCTTTGATTTATTTGGTTCATAATCATTGTAATTGATCATGATCATCCAACTATTTGTGGTTATTGGAATCTTTTTTACTGCATTTTTAGGACTAAATTTCTATGTTGATGATGGTTTGGCAGATAGTAATTGGAGCTTGAATAGTACTAGTACTAATTTAGTAATTTGGTGCAAATTTGACACATTAGATGGGCAAGTCGAGATCAGCATTAATTTCTTCAAAGAAAAAGTCTGTACACATAAATGTGGTATGTGTCTTTTACGCATATTCTATTATAAATGTTTAGATCAGCAGCTGGTCTCTGATTGATGCCTGGTAGCTTTGACATGATGGCTGAGTGGCTGATTAAATTCTAGTAGGTACAATTAATGTGACATTGCTTCCTGTTACCGCATCATTTCATATCTAGGATCTTCAAATTCAGCACACTAGCTACATATAGCTTTACAATTAATATCCTAATTATCACAAGCTGGAACAATATATTAGAGAACTACTGACAACTTAATTTGGGGTTTCTATTTTGGTCACTATGAAGTTCCTTTCTTAGGTGCTTACTAGTACTTCGTTATTCGTCCTAGTCAAGGGATATCCAAGTAGCAATTTTCTATTCAAATGACCTGATCCTGATGAATATATGTATGATCTGTACTGCATTCTGTAGCCGGCAGCTTCAATTCACTGTCAAAGCTGCATATTTTCTTGTTAGACTTGTCTGTCTATCTATGGTCCCCTCAGGATAAAAGCAGGAAGTAAATTCAAATAGTAATCATCAAGTAGTCTATTTAGGAGACATCAATAAGTCCTTCATTGATCTAATTGATTCAAACATAGGGAGAGACAAATACTTAAATTCTATGCCTAACAATCTTGACCTAAATATAACAGTTAGTTGTGTGCAAATCTAGATCACATGCATCCATCCACTTGTTTACATATCATTATTAGCAACATATAGTATACTAACTTCTAGTTTTTTTTTTTTTTTTTCTTATTTTGCTTTTCTCATTTAATGATTGTCTTGTGGTGTTCCTATGTTGTTACTTCTTCGGTGTTCATGATTAGTTTGTGGAAAGGAGAGAGAAATAGAGGGAATTGGACATAGTAATTGCTTATTTTGTTAGGAAATGAGAGTTTAAAACAATGAAAGATACGGAGTTAAGAAGATTATTCCTACAACTCCTTACATGATTTGAAATCCCCATTACATATATGGGTAACCAAAAATACTAATTTTATTTCTGAGGTAATGTGTATATATATATATATATATATATAATATTGCTCAGACTTCCATTGCCCGATAATTACAAAGGGGAGATGAAAATATAATGGACATACCTGCAATATAAATTTGTATGCAAGTCTTAGAAGATCAAAGGTTATTTTAAACATAATATATTAAATTATTTTAGTAACATTCAAAAATATTATGGACTATTTGGTTCAAGATTTAAAAGTATATTTTCTTAAAAAATAATTATAATATGAAAATATAAATATACTAATTGAATTACAATCGTACATTACATTTAGCATAAGTGATTATGCACTTCGTCATTAATTATAGTATTAGGAGTTAAATTTCCACCAACCGTATTTTAAAACACGAGTGAATAGTTTTTTTTTTTTTTTCTTTTTAAGACAGTAATAATCTTCTGTTTATGGGGAAGGATTTTAAAACTTTGTATAGTTTACTCTCTTTATTGTGAGAGTAGTTGTGTTTCATTCATGAGAGTAAATATTTGTCTCCCGTTTAAATTATAGATATTCAGGCCACACAAATAAAATTTAATCTCCACATGATAGGACAGATTTTAACCTTTTATACATTATATTTCTTCTATTTAAAAAGAAAAAGGAAGCTTCATAAAACAAGTTTTAAAATTTTGCAACCCCTATAGGCTATATCAAACGCCCCCTTAATGTGTGGATAGTCAATAGCAGCTGCCTTAGTTTTACCATTACCCTTGAATGGAATCTATTGCGTCAATCAGTTGATTGACTTCGTCAATAGTTTTTTTTTTGAAACAAACTTCGTCAATAGTTATTATAAAGCAAGGGATGAGTTCTTATAGCATGCTTTATATGCTAGGAATGAATGTTAAATGGAAACTAATAAATCTGTACTCCCTCATTACATTTTTCTCTTTTTTCAAATGTTTCCGGTCCTATATGATCATAATAACCTAATAAAACCTAGCGAGCTCTAATTATTTAACTATATACAGTTCATTTTTCACAGTTGCACGTGCTCACATAAGCCATCGCGGACGAGTCTCCATCGCATTTGGTTTTAGTCAATATCATGTACGAAATCAGGCAATTTGTTAGTTAATATATATATGGTTTATTACTGTCGACCTCGAGCATTCTTCAATTGCTGCAATTTTAAGTTCGAGCTCTACTCCACTAAGGCCTCGATCTTCCCATGTTATTTGTTCATTGACTTTAATCTTTTAGCCTTCTAATACATATTTGAAATACTTCATTGTCTAAATTAGCTGACACATATTCCAAAAAAAAGTAGCTGACACATCATTATATGAGACATTATAAGCTACTTACATCGTATAATCTCAATGCATATAATGTTTCATCTACAAGAATCATTATTTTGATTTTGATTTTTTTTTTTTTTTGAGAATTAAATTGCACATGCATGCAATAAATGTTTTTTTTTGTAATAATTATCTCCAAATATTATGCAGAATTTTAAGATAACTTAAATAATCAAAATTGAGATGGTTGTAATTTGGCAGCATCACATTTGAAATTGAAAAGACCTCCGATTCGTTCTTGTTTACTTTGGTTGTTGAGAAGGTCTAATATATCTTCTCTTCTCGGGCTGACTCAAAAACTATAGTTGATTACAGTTGTGATGAATATATAAAAAAAGAATATATAAATATTAATTGTTGTGTTGACAATGCATTGTTTGGTAAGTCTAGGTCATGATCTGTTAGAATTCGTTGACAATTTTGAATCAAGCTTTACTTGTTCTTCTCTAATAATTCAAAAATTTGGACCAACTCTCAAATTTAATATCAAAATCTTAAACAACGTTGAAATTTTCCATGAAGTCAATATCACATATGTAGGAAGGTAGTTTCTTCACATTGTACGCTAGCTATTGTATATGATATCATAATATAACAACGAGAAGCAATGGGTAATTTTATTTTTTATTTTATGTTATTTTGCTGCAAGTAGTCTCCAATAAACTAGAGTCTAAGCTAAAAGCAGGATTGATTCCAATTAACTATACGAGTAAAGGTAAATATAAGTTTACTATAAGCTTGAAAAATGTTTCTTGCAAGACGAGGTTATGTATACTGATTCGCGTGGATTTTGTGGAGGGTAGCTGAACTTGAGGACATGGAGAAAGAATAGCTTCGAGGTTACTGTGGAACTAGAAGGATGGGGAGATTCCTATCTGCATAAGGTCTAAATTTAATTTAATTTATGGTGTGATGTACCATAAGATATAATGGCACTTCTACTTAACAATGAAATGTTTCGAATGCTACTAGAAATTCTTGCTCCTACTGAACCATTTGTATTTGTATATATTAAGACTCTAATTCATCGGTCTCTTAGCTTGAGAAATCAAAATAAGAGAATCTACGATTTCTTCCTGACTCTTTTTCAAATTTAGTGAGTGTTGGTTGATTTTATATATATATTTTGTCTTATTTCTATGATTTATGGCATCCTTTCCTATGTTTATGTATGAAGTTTTTAAATAAACCTAATGTTACTGTTAATACATATACCACTCCTTGATAGAAATAGATAAGTATTTCGTATCACTTTAAAAGATAAAAGGTTTTAGTCTCACTCTTATCTATTAAAACATAAGATATGAGGGGTGTTCAAAATAAATAAATAAATAAAGCATCAATTATTAAAGAAAAAACAACCTATACACCAACTATTAAAATATAAAATCTATCCAATTAGATTCTTTAGTTTTATGTACTCCTTTTTATTGTTCAAATTGAATCTATTTTTCTTTAAAAAAAAAAAAATTCTATCATCGATAGATTTCTTATGTGCTGTAATGGGTATGATTTGAAATTGAAATCTGACCATCAACAAAAATTTGAGATTGAAGAAAAGAGTAAGGCAATTATTAATGTGATGGTTCCAACTAGATTAATATATATATATATATATATATATAATATCAATCTGTAAAATTTGATTTTCATTATCAAAGTAGAAATCTTTCTTCTTGTACACTAAAAGAACGTAAATTTGAAACTAACATAAAAAAATTAAAGTTTTTTTTTTTTTTTAATCACCATTAGTGTTTGCCAACAAAGAAAATAATTCGCACAATTCTTGACCTTCATTTACAAATTGTGTAAATTATTTCTTTTATTCATAAATTATACTTTGTAAACATTTAGAGTGCTTAATTAAAAAGCTTATTTTAGTTCTTTAATGCTAATTTCAAAATTTGTGATTTTTTTTCCAGTTATTTATTGGAGTTTTCTCTATCAAAGTATATATTATCTCAAATATATATATATATATGTGTGTGTGTGTGGGCGTACGCTTATATATGTGGGAAATGTGCTTTCCAATAAGGTTAATTTTGTTTCAATAATGTTGTAATGTATGATTGATAATATATATATATATATATATATATTTTATAGAACTGATAATAATTTTACTCATCCCAAAAAGTAGATAACTATATATAATTCGTTAACAGCCTTCTATAACTATATTATACAGATTCCCTCGAAGAAACAATAGACAAGAGATTGACAGCAAAAATCCTCCACAATTTCATAAAGGAACAATGTTATTCTTTACTTTCCACCAGCAATTCAGAGCAGGACTTCTGAAACCCTTGAATTTTTAATATTACATATACAATTTTATCGTAAAGAAATCTATTTATGCAACCATCTCACCATAGTTTCTAAAGTCTCAAGACATTAAACAAACTAAGCAACCTAAAGAAAACAAGCTTAAAATAAAACCAAATTATTTTTTCTCTGGAAAAAGCAAGAAGGAATATCCCTCATACAGAAGAAGCATAGCAGAAAAGGCTTCAGGCAAAAAACCAAGATTTTAAAGTCCGCATTAATTGATTGATTAATTAATTAATCAATGAATTAATTAATTAAAAAGGCAAATTCCGTCAACGCAATGACGATAGTAGACACCAAAAGCATCCGTGATTGAGGCCAAAGCTGGGAGCCGCCCGAGCCATGACAAATAACCAAACGACGACTTGTGTCATTCGTCTTTTCATTTTAATATATATAAACTAATCTCCCATTATTATAATACTAAATTATTATATTTTAGAGCATATCAACAGATTTCATTGTTTACACAATGATAATGACACTCACTAACATGATAAATTCTTTCAACTTTGTCTTCACTACTATTAGACCTGACTGTCTTCTTAGTATTTTAATATAATCAATTCATTGAAAAACATTTTACTATTTATTAATAGAAGGTACAATCGTAGCAATTAATTTTCATGTTGTTAAGCAAAAGATATAGAATTGCCGTCGGTGGCCTTTTATTCATTCACTTGTCAAATGTAGGATTAATTTAGAGGATCGTGATGATGATAGTTCTTAGAATTTCAATCTGTTTTTGCAATTGTTTTGTTTATGGTGTAATCAGTTTGGCTAATTCGTTTGCTTCCCTTGTATACCGATTTTATAATGAGTATCTTTATGTATAATACTTATGGATTACCTAACAGTATGGTCAGACGCATTTGTGATAAAATATTAATAAAATGTTTTAATTCGATTGCACAAGAAACAACGATATATGTATAGATATAATAAATTTCGTAGTTTACATATTATTTAGTTCTATTATAGATATAATAATTAGAATTAAAAATAAAAAAAATCTAACTGCAATCGCGAGTAACAGTGATGTGTTGGTATATTTGGATCACTGTATATGGCAATAATTAGATTCAGTATAGATATAAACTATTATTCATATTTAATACGAGCTCGTGTGCAATTTGAACAACTTTAATGATGTTATTCTTGTTAGCACCTTTTGCGATTAAACCCTACATAGATAGCTTGAATATCTGCTTCTAAGTCCTAACAACCAGGCGAATTTACTCCCATAAATGGAGAGTAAATTATCCACACTTGAGTTATTGTTTATAATTATATATATGTATATATATATATATATATAAAGAGTTTCGTTTACACTTTATGAGTTTATTGTTAATATATGAAAGTGAAATTTAAATTCCATGTAAAAACTGAAAATGCCTCAATTGTATGAGGTATAAGTGGATGTATGTTGTCTTATATTGTTGCTTTCAAATTTCCTGTTAGTTAAATTTATCAATCAAACCCATATGGTCATTAAGTCGGATGATTCTCCACCCACTAATCTCTTTTTCTCATTGATCACTCTTAACATAGATGGTTGGATAACCTTATCCAACAATTATAATCATTAGACTGATTTTAATAATCATTCTTCCAATCAATCTAATGTATATAATTTATGAGTAAAATTACCCAATTACTAAGATAGTCAAACTCTTATATAAAATAATTTATTATTATTTCTATGATTAAAATAATTTGCAATCAATATATTTATTTTAAAATGTAATAATTTAGAATGATTAGTTTATTGTAAATAGTTAAATAAATATTATTTTATTACAAGTGATTTATAACAATATTATTTCATTATTACACGATATGAAATTATTAAATTTGACCTAAAAACTAATAATTTTATTGACTAAAAGTGACGTACTCGTTCTTTTCCAAGTTTGTGATAAGGTTTAGATTTCACCATATATATCAACCGATATGTAAATATTCCAATTGTAAAAGTAAATATTTGAATCATTCATGTAACTTTATTATCACGGTATGTTATAGTGAACCCTTGAAATGATCAATAATATATTTAAACCAAAAAAAAAAAAAATGAATTTTTTAATCATATAAAATCCAATCCCATAATGCACCAGTAAACTAAAGCACACTGTAGGATTTAGTCCGATACAATTCAATTTATTCCAATCGTCGTTTATCAGATCCAAACCAATCAGACTCATACACCCAACTGGGCAATTACTAAGCGCAATATCAGGTGGGCTAGTATAATGAAAGCAGTATGGGCCTCAAAATCTGAATTTTAAATTGCGCCCAAATCTTTAATGGGCTACGATCCGTATTCTTATGTAAAGTAATGCCCGGCTACCTGATTAACCCTAGAGCTAAAATCTCAGGTGATAACCATCAATGGCGCTTCCCGCGTCCACCCTACTCTCTTCGACTCCCAAATTTCAGGTACGGTCTTTTGCTCTATTTATGTTCTTTTAAATCTTCTATTTGATCAATGTTGGAAGTTTGGAACTGGCATGTATTATTGACAAGAACAAAAAAGCTAATGTAGTTATTTTCTGGGACTTTGCTTGTCTAATGTTAATCACTCTAAGATAGCTGCTAAGCTTAGACACGAAAACTGTTAAATCCGAGACAATAATTAATTGGGTTTGGCTACCTTACTGGAGTAGGGTTACAGCCTCTGAATTGGTTGTGAACTAATTATAAATTAATTTTAAATTTACAACTTTTTGATATTTCTAAATTTTTGGTCAGTTGTTCTAACTGACATGTTATAGTTTGAATTTTCATATTGTTTAAGTTGTGTTTAATTAATCTTTTTGTTGTAGTGGTGGGATTGATACACTATTACTCATGAAAGGAATTCTCAAGAGCTAAAATTGTGGTGCAACGCTGTGTATATGCAGGTTATTAAATTGTGTAAACATCAACCTTCTCAACTCCAAAGTTGCTCACCATGGGCTATCCGTGACAAAAATTTCCGCAAATGTTCAAAGAAAATAATAATGGCACAGATGGGTGACCCAGATAAGGTTAAAATGCAACTTAGTATTGTCAGGGAGAGATTGTGGGAGGCTGTCCCTGACCCAGTGAAAGATTTTCAATGGAAGAAAGCTGAAACATTAATGTTGGAGAGATTACTTGTTCATGGGCAGAAACCTTTGAAGTGGTCTCTTTTAGTTTTGTTCGTTTTTAGCTCCTTATCGGATGCTATATTTGCCATCGCAAGAAACCAAGAGTTGATGATTCCCCTTGGACTTCTTGTTGGTTGCTTGATGACTGACTTCTTGAGAGAGTCATTGCAGGAATTATTTAGAGGATCCGAGGTAGAACCAGTTAATGCGTTTTTCTTATCCGGTTTAAAACAAGTGCATGTGTGAGTAAATGTTATTTTGCTCAAACTGGTGCCAAATATATTGTTCAACTAATGTGACATTCAGAAAAATAGGAGGATTAGCCAATCAAATCTTAATTCATCAATTTCAACTGGTTGGTCTTCCTATTTTTAAGGATACAAACATATTTGGGCATCAATTTTAGCAAAACAGCATTATTCTTATATGTATATCCAAGCGAGTGTGAGTGTGAGTTTGAGATTTGGTTTTTGTTCAACAGGGAAAAGTTTTACAGCGGAATCTTTTGGGCGTTGGTTGCGTCTTTCTTCTCGTAAAGGTTTTGTCTACGCATTTTGCACTGCAAGGACAAGTGCTTTTTGTGCATGTTGCAAATGGTGGGTTTATGCAAGTTTTGTGGCTGTGGAGAAGTTTAGTGGAAGAAAAAGATAAGGGCAATGAAGAGTGTTCCGCTTCAAATCAAGATGCTCACTTAGCCATCAATGCCGAAGATTGAATTCATCCAGAGAAGACTCACATTTACCAGATCCGTCAGCCTTGTGTCATACGATCATACTAGGAAAAATAGTCTCCATTTTCGTCATTAAGCATAACCACGTACCCCTCATTTCTTGTTACATAATAATTTTACTATACCCTTGCAAGCACAATTAGCAACACTCGAGTAGCTGTAATCTTTTTTCTTGTCCTATGAGGACCTACACTCTCCATACCTCTCTAGTGTTTGAACAACTCTACTATATGGATCAATTGATGATAGGCTATCTAAAAGAAACTCAACCTCTCCCCAGAAAAAAATGATGGGCTGCACTATTTTCTCACAACAGAGCTTACATAATAAGCTCTTCAAATTCTCTGTTTATACAAACTTTCCAATTTATTTATTACAAATTTTTTGTGCGGAAATGTTACATTACAGAATACATTTACATGTCTATTGGTATACAAAAACTTCTATTTAATATTTTTCCTCACCTTCTCGGATGAACACTGAAAAAATTAATTACACGAGCAAAATTGCTTTCCCTATTCTATCATTCTTCTCTTGCCCAAACATAAAAAAGATTTGGGCATGGAAAAACTTACAAACAACAGAAGCGGACAAGCCTGGTTTTTGCATCTAAATGTCCTGGTGCTACTTTCTGAGCGGCTATGTTCTCTACACAAATATATTCCACCAAAATAATCACTCTTGAGAACTTGATATCACCGACAACCATCAGCACTATCTCTGATAAAAATGATCCTCGACCATATTGTCGTATCAACATCCCAATTACACAAAATCAACAGGCTATTTTGACTCACCACTTGGATCTTCTCTATCCCAAATGCAATGAACAGCCCAACATTACCCTACTTTGACTATTTCCATTTCTGAAAAATGAAAAGCACAGACAGCAAAAGTTACTTATTTGATTCCAGATAAAGGGAGCATTGAAACGTTGGATGATTCAAACCTTGATTCAATGCCTCTTGATCCCGCACGCTTTCCCTTTCATGATGACTGATATCCGTAGACACACTGAAATCCCGCGAAGTCAGCTTAAATTGGCAATAGGCAGACTGAAGTTCTTGATAAATCTCTTCCATCGCCCCACTCCGCTCATCCTGTCTATCCATCTCTATAACAACCTGCCCGCCAAAAACAAACTCTTCAAACTTGGAACAGTAACACAGAGAGGGAAAAAGATTTAACATTGTGAATAGATAGATACCTCTGCAGCCAGCTTCCTAAAAGCTGGAGAAAATCGCTGCCTACAGTACTCATTGAATAAAAGAGTTCCGATAAGCAGTGGAATAGTGAAACCAGATGCAACTGATGATCGTTTGAGCCCAAATACCCCAAGAGCTATAATTTGGGTCAAGACCACTGAAAAGATTGTTGTGTTGTGAACAACAGGCCAAAACCGTCCCCCGCTTTCATATTTTGTTATATATACATTAATAATCTGAAATAAAATTTGAAGATTGACATAAGATGCATTCTTTTACAGAAAACACGACAACCACAGAGGGAATAAGCAACAATAAATGGGATATCACATGCAATTGTCTCTAATTTATACAACCTAACAGGAGAAATGACCTAAAAAGTAAATGGAGTACCAGCACACACTTATATCTGCCTGCACACAATTCATGTACACTAAACAAATACAAAATTAAAATAATAGAAATCTCATTTCACAACTTGATGAGATCACTTATGTCCGCACACTAATCAAAAAGTTCCAACACCATAATTTCATGTGTCAAGAATGCAAGGTATCTATTATTCCAAAGTAAACAAGGAGATCAATAACTCATAGCAATGATGGCAACTTATTCCAAATAAGACCATATATATGTTTCCAAAAGGAAGCTTGCAGGCAAAAACAGGGATACATTTTAATAAACCTCTCTAGCGTGTTCGGTACAACTAGTTGTTTATGCTCTTACAAAGCACCATTAGTAAGAAGAAAAAAATATTGAACATCCCTTCAATGCCCGAGAGTAGTACAATGTTTTAAAAGCGAAAGACAAGACGAGACGATGTGAGAAGGTAATGGGTTACAGCTCACATAATATCTCCACCCTTTCTGTCAAAAAAAAAAAAAAAATCTCCACCCTTTATCTCTCCTCTCTCAATCCTTCTCCTCACTCCAAACCAAACGACATGCCCCTACTTTCTCTCTCCACCACCTTCCTCCTCCTCTACCTCCTCTTCCTCACTACTGCCGCTGACGCTGATGACTTGACTGCCATGCTCTCTCGCGCCCAGTCCCTCTCCCCCCTTCCCTTTGGCTAATCCTCAAAGTCGGCCCACTGGCTACCTGATAAGTTTAAAATAAAAATAAAAATAAAAATAAACAGCTAATTTCTCTCTCCACCAGCCATTGGCTACTTTCTCTCTCCACCACCACCGCCTACCAGCGTGGACAAAACCTCACCGTCGCCTCAACCCACTGTGATGCTAACCTAATAAAGCCAACTTGCAAATATTTTGTAAAATATGAATTAAAGGTAGCATATGGCTACAATCCTACAAATATGATTTAAAAAAAAAAAAAGGTGCGTATCTACAACCTTAACACTAAGATTAACTTATAGCCCTATCAGAGGTTTTGAATCTCACTAGCATCAGATCTTCAAAACCTAATTTATATTTGTCTTCGATATAGAGTATAAATTACAATAAATAAATCAAATGAAGGAAGGAAAATCAGTCACAGACTCGATTGTTGTCACCTAGATACAAGAAGAAGGTGAAAAACATACTTTTGACTGTCCACCAGAGACCAACCTAAGAGCCACTCAATCCAACTCCGTGAAGTGAAAGGTGCATTGACTCAAATGAAAATTCTGGAACTTCAAGGAGTACTCTGAAGGTGCCTGAGTGGCTCTCACATCGACAGAGTATTCTTTTGCATTCAAAACTTACTTTTGAGAATACTAATTTGGGGGAGGAAAATTTTGTTTTCATCCTAGTATCTGGAAAACTATTCTGCAGCATTATATGAGAAATTTTATCCTTCTAGGATTAGAAAAATAATAATAAATAAATAGATATTTCTGTAACCTTAAGGATAGGTGCACAAACAAACTCCAAATATTGAACAACAAAATCAAATCTCTGTTGGCAGATTTGTCAGGCACACATAGAAGAACTTACTATAAAAATTGAAGAGTAAACAACCATAAGTTAGAAATACACACCTGATTGCGGTATACAAGATAAGCAAGTACGAAGTATATCAGCAAGAAGGGTAATATTAAGGGCGCCATAATTGAATAGATGAAGCCAATGAGTCCAAATAGGAGCAGTTTTGGGAGTTCTGTATGATACGGAAAGGATAGAGTGACATCAGATGGATCTTTCTTTCTTCTGATGACAGCCTTTTTCATAAAGTTCCAGATAAGAGCAACGGGTTGCATTATTTCACAGGACAAACTTGCCCAACCTGATGTCAGTACATATGTCATAAAGAAGCCGGCCTACAGAAATTCATAAACCATTACAGTTATAATTATTTTACTGTTTACAGCTATACTGAAAAAAGAAGAAAAAAATTCACATTATGGAAACCACAAATTAAGAGATAAATTGCATTGCAATGACCTGTTACAATCAGATACGAATATCCATACATGCAAATTCATTTAAAAAAAAAAAACATTTTGGGATTTAAGTTAGAATCAATTAAAAAAGTAAATTACACAGATCTCCCATGAGGTTTAACAAAATTAAAGGTGGAAAAAGTTTTCAATTTTATTACAATGACTTCCTTACCGTCAACGAAATTTCCTTAATATTTGATTTTGACTTCCATCAAATAAAGAAGGATATAGACACCGTCAAGTATATGGCATTTAGTAAAAATAACTTAGTAAAAATTTTAGTTGTAAATTAAATATATCAAATTTTTAGAATAACTGAAGACCTTCCACCAATGATGGTGAGGCCTCTGCCTGCTCTTTTTAACAAAATTTTCAAAATTTTAATTAATCTTCCTTTTTGATAGTTATAGTTTTATACTTTAATAAATATTGTTTTCCACCTAAGTTCCCATCACTAACAGAAGAGGAGGTTATTGAATAGCATGAAAAACTTTCTAAGTAAAATTTGCAAATCTCAAGTTGGGTCACAAACTGATAAGCACATTGAAGCAGCATAATTAGAATATACTATGTAAAAATAAATGAACATATTCAATTTAGGAATCATGAATAAGCAACCTGGATCGGCACGGCTTCAGCGAGTTTTCTAGGTATTTGTCTAAATGTGAAGACACTCAATTGCCCAATGATGGACCCAGACAAAACATTGACAAAGAAAACATTCCAGATTGTGAAGTACAAAACTTTGATGCTTGCGCTCCTTTTCCTTCCACTACGTGAAATAGGCCCCTCCACTTTTGAAAACAACATCATTGTTGGTGGAACAGTATACATAAATAACATCAATATCACACTGGGTAAGTAACCTGTTACCAGCCGGCTTATAAACTTCCTGCATAAGAGCACAAAGTTCAGAAGCAATTCTTTCCTATTTAAAGCCTGTAAACTAAACTACAATGTTATTTTTTTTTTCTTCTTTTATAGTTTTCCTTCTCCTGAAAAATAACCATCAATTAGGTAGGATCGAGAAAGCAAAGAACTCTATGCAATTTTAAAATCCAACACAGGATCCACAATTCAATTGAAATACGCCACAAATATTATTTTTGAATACTTTCTACTTCCATTGTTATTATTATTTACTAGATATATGATATTCTAAATACTTTTAAGACCTAAGAAAAGCCCAAAAAAGTTTTAGATGTATACTATGAGCACCAGAGTATTAAACACTACCAACAGAAGCCACTGATAACTTTTCAAAACATCTGTAATTAATCTCATAAGAAATTTATTGAAGACACTTGTACAAAGAACTAATGATATATTATATAGGCTCCCTCAAAAAGACAAGACCAGACATAACCTGAACCTGAGAGAAGTCAGCAAAATAGCGAGTATAATTATTATTCTTACATCCACAATAACTAACATTAAATGAACTTGACAATTCTATTGGAGCAATAACAGTTATATTCTTATGCTAGACAGCATGCCCAAGTTTTCACCATTGATCTTCCATCCACATTAAATTCCCCCTGCTTTCCCATTCTCAGAAGTAAAAGCAAAACACTCATCTATACTCATCTATTGGCAGAGACTCAACATTAAGAATCGTATATCAACCTTATATATTGTGCTCATAAATTTATGTTTCTCCATGCATGTGCAACATTTAAAGCCAAAAGAATTGCACTGAAACACAAATACAAATTCCTTAAGCGAATCAGATCTTCATTTTAACACTTCTTACTCATGTGCAACGGCCAACGGCAACAGATGAGCCATGTCCAGAATGCATGCAACCGTATGACAGATAAAAAGCACATACCACTTGTTCAACCAAAGTTATAGTGTAACACTTACTGTTTCAAAATTCCTCTCAGAAAAGGCAATGCATTCGACAGCTCATCAAGTTGAGTTAAGCCTTGTACAAGTGTCACAGGAGCAAGAAAGACAAACATAAATGCAATAGAAGCCAGAAGTATTGTGATTTTTCGGATCCAAAGTAGTCTATATGGTATCCAAAGGTTTGACCAAAGAACATCATGCGGTTCAGGAGCCATGTCTGTCACCCATAACATGGCATTTGCTGATTGAAGAACCTCTGCAGCAACAATAGCAGCATAGCGTGTCTTGAAAAAAACAAATGCTGCTGCAGCCTCCTGTATAAAAGACTAGAATCTCTTAGATCCAAAATGTTTCCCTTTGTAAAAAATAAAAATTCATATTGGGTTTCAAACATTATTCCCCAGATAACTAGAAAAAGCACCAACTGTAAAGATGAAAAGTATACACATTTCAAAATAACAATAATTGCCATGATAAAGACAAAAACAATGACTGAAAATCAACTTCTAAGAACACATAAGTAGACAATACCATATCTCATTACCCTTAATTAAACAGATATAACTGCTATACTAAGTGCCAAACCAAGTAACTAAATAACAGAACTAATCTAACAATCATGATGTTTATAAATACTGACTCTTAGGTATATACTGTGATAACATGGGGTGGCTGGTAACACATGGATAAGGAACACGCCATCTCCATGTGAATTGCAGGGACAATAGCATTAACATTAGAGTTTAACTACCATCATCAGGGTCTTCCCTGCAAACTTGAGCCTTCATGATAGATAGTTACTTAACAGTGTTAAAGAATCAATTTAATAGAGTTATTGCTTTCTAATCCTGAAACACCATTAAATTACAACAAACAGAGATGCACCTGTAGTGGATCTAGATTCTAGATCACAAACTCATTACATAAATTCAGTTTTACATGTAACGGGTCAAGAGAGCTTTTCAGATTAGTGGGTTATTCAACGCATAAAATTTGAAAAATGTTCTCACATATACAGCAATAAAACCACTGAGGATGACAGACAACCGCAACAACACAACATAAGGATTTAAATGAATTCATCCCAAGATTTCAACCTTCTCTCTAGTAGCTATATCCAAATCACCATATCTCATAGTCCCTTTAACACAATCCGATTCTTGAGAAAGCATTTTGAAAGAATTTGGAACTCCACAGCAAAGACGACATGATATCAATTTTGGTGGTTCAGTGGTAACATTTTTGAGCGCCCTGTACATCTTCTCTGCATCACTCTATAAAACAAAGCATCGTCAGAAACAAAACAGAACATGTCACAATTGCCTCAATTAAACTACTTCCATTATTTTTTTTATTAAAAAAAAAAAAAAAAAAAAGAGAAAAAACAACTAGCAACATTCCATAAAGTGTAGTCTAACATCATAACATTCCTATTTTCAAAACCAAACTGCCAAAACCAATTTTAATTCAACTCCAATGTTTTCATGAGCCCTGAAATACAGAATTATTATAATTTCTATATCAGTGCCCAACTCCATGGCTGCTGTCAATGTGATCATGTAAGGATGGAGGAGGAAAAATTTAGCATATTGCAATCAAATCTCTTCGCATCATATGTTCAGTCTCCAAATTTATTACCAGAGCAAGAGCTGTAAACACAAAAAGCAGTTAATTTAAAATTTAATTTCTAGACTCAACGCTATGACAAGCATTGAAGTCAAATTGAAACAATTAATCTGTCATGAATATTTTACACAAACAGCAGAGCATGAAATTCCTTTAATTTGAAATTTGATTTAGCATTGAAGCCAAATTAAAACAACAAATACGTCACGAGTATTTTACAAACAGAAATAACTAAAGGGAGATGCGCACCATCAGTTTCTGAACTGTACCAGACTGATATACCATGTGGTGCGTCAAGTAACTTGATGCATAATAATTCATAAAATATTTTCTCACTGAATCACTGTATGATTCTTCTGAAGACAGTGGAATAGCACGGACAAGAACTGTAAAATGACTTGGATTCCTAAGAGATCCGGTAATATGTGCCAGCCTCATTTTAGTGATGCTTTTATACTCCTGGATGAGAGTAACAATAGATAAATAATCACTGAAACGAATATAAAAATGAAAAGGCTTGTTTGAGAAAAAGAGAAGATAATATATACAGATTCTACATCCTTACGAAATAAAGGAGAGCACAAGCTGAGCAGGATATAATGTATAAAGCAAAACAATGAGCCCAAAGCCTGAAAATTAACAGATGGAAAGGAGGAGAAAAAAGAAAAAGAAAACGAAAGACAGTTAGTAATCATTACTCTCATATGATATATTTTACAACTAAGATAAAAAATGTTGCAATCACATATGTTGCCATTGAGAAGAAGAAGAATTGGACATTGTAGCAACTTTCAAAATTAGTTTTTCTATAATTAATATGATTAATTTTCTTTGAGTCTCCTACAGAAGAAAAGAAATCAAAAGACACAAATTGCATAAAATTCTCATGATCAAAACAGCAAATCTTGTGCACCCATCTATATGTGAGCACGTAGACAAGTAAAGTTCCAACATAGAAAATCTTGCAAGTTCATCTATAAGAAATATATTGCTCATACCATTCTGAACCTTCTTTGACATTTGCAATTGAGAATACGTCCAGTGATTCCGAAGGGATGTGTTTATGGACCATGTCTTTCCCATAATAATTCACTGGAAGAACTAGAAAAAGGCAAACAACAGAAGCAATGCAGAAGATTCGAATACTGCAGAGGAGAAAAAAGAACTGGCAGTTAATAAAAATTGCAAAAATTGATACAGGATACCAATTCTTAAAACAGGAAGTGAGGGTGAAAGCCCACATCCTCATTTTGTGAACAATTTTAAAGCACTTCAAAAACTTTTAAATGAAAATGCAGACTTAACTCAAATTTCAATTTACAGGTAGTACTGCCTAGCTTAGTTAATAACTAATATAGTCTTTTGCCATTGTATGATAAATCTTGGTTCTACTTGCTCACACCAGAACATAACAAGGGGTTCATTTTACATCAACCAAAGAAAAAAACCATAAAATGCAAACTTAAAACAGAAACATTTCTAGCACATAATGAAGTCAAAATTGTCACAGAAGGTAAATTGCAGGTACACACACCACACAAGCATTGTGCTTCAAAACTACCTTAAAGTCTGTCACAACACCCGTGTAAATAATCGCACTAAAATAAGACAATAACATCAAAAACATTAAATTGATGGGAAAAATAAATTAAAAAAAAATTCAAACAGATATAAACCCTTCCAAGTTATAAGTGGAGTTAAATCACCTGAAAACAATTATCTTGAGAAAAACCACAGCATCAACACCACCCAAAGTCAATATCTCATTGTCAGTTGTTTCCCAGGCCTTCAATATCCAACTAGGGGAGGGCACAAATCTATCCAAACAGCAAGAAATATTGCATCTTGTTCGTCTAGGAACAAGTCTCCGCGTAAAGTACACATCCAAATTTATCGATTGCTTTCTCAATATAGAATAAAGCAACAACAGTACCACAGTAACAGCTACGTTAATTCCCGCAGAAGTTAAAAGAGAAGCAATGTCCATCGCCTCCCACGCTGTCTGCAAGCCTTAAAAACTTAATTAACCAAACCAAACATCAAGAGCACGAACATGTGCATCAAAATCTATGTCAATTTCCCACTGTTTTCACATACACTAGAACCACAACATGCTGTTCCCTCCATTTTAAGGTGAAAATTTGACGTATTCAAGACATAGCTTTCGTCTTACTTGAAACTACCATTTTTTAACTACATATTCTTGTTTTGACATCAGCAACCTAATTATAAAAAGTTACAAATAAATATATTCCTACACTTGTCTGATATTCTCGTAACCAAATTTTAACTATCAATTCAAACACCGTATAAGCATAAACGTAAGAACAATAAAACAAAAACAAAAAAAAATTCGAATCAATGCCATATAAATAGATATAATAAATAAATCGAAACCGAACAACACATGCATGATTCTGATCAAACAAAAAATTAACAAGAATTGAGGAAGAAGCTTAAAGAGAGAACAAAAGAATCAATAATTACCTATACAGTCTCCAGATCCACGAACACGAATTCAATAGACGATAAAATTTCACAAACTAAACTCCAAAATTCAGAGAATTTAAAGTGAAACGGCACGATTGAATTCCCTCCAAAACTTAAAAAATCTCCCTTGCCGCGCTTCGCTTGCACTTCACATAACAAAAAAAGGCACAATTGAAAGACGAAATCACGAGACCCTAACAATGGTGTTTTTTTTTTTTTTTTGGTTTTTCCGTTTCTCGTTGTCTTTTTCGTTAATTTTACACAAAAAAATGGAGATTACTTGAGAGATTTGTTTGTGTTGTCATTTACAAACCAACAAGCAATTTGTTGTTTGTACGCAGTTACGCAATCTGGAGTTGGATTTTGAAAATGCCACGCTGTCTGTCAATCACCGATTTTTTGTTACGGAGAGTTGGGAGCCGCCACGTGGCGGACAGGGACAAGGCCCAAGGCCATTCCCGATTTGTTCTGTCGCAGTATTACTTATTAAATGAATGAATTGAAAGACGGACATCAAAAACGCGCCACCGGTAGCAGTAGCGCCATTGAGAAGAAAACTGACGTTTTTTCTCGCTCACGCACGTCGCACGTGTTTTTCCCATTATTTTTCGGGTGTTTCCTGTCCATTTTATTAAAGTTGACTGGAGGTCGGTGATTGGGTGATGGCTGATGAGTCTAGCGACGGCAACTGATGGAGACACGTGTAAAATTATGACATCAATTTGAAGTCCAACATACCATCAAGAAGAGCCCATTATAACTTTCTTTCCCTTTTTTCTAAAAGAAGGGGGCCGGCGCAGCCCAATCTCTGGTAGCCTAGACTGGTATAACATGGGTTTTGTCATTTTGGTTCATGACCCTGCAACCACTCTCATCTCTCTCTGAAAAAGGATATAAAAATTAAAAACCACCCTCATCTGTTATTTTTGTCAACGGCCCCCCAATTTTCTGACTGCAAATTTATTAGTTTTAATGAATTTTTTTTAATTACTGTTTTTGAAATTTAACCTCTCCATAAGATAACATAATATCTATTAGTATATGGTATTGATAATTTAACATATTAAATCTAATCTTATCTTTATATAATTTAATCAATAACATCTTACATCATGTCATATATAAATAGATGGCGGACAAATTTTTACCTATATTGCATCGGTGTTATTTATATCTACTATCCTCTAAGTCTATTAGTAGAACATGGGAATATTCATCCCATAGAAATTTTTGCGAGGTGATTGGGTATCTACATACGTAGTTCAGCTAAATCCACGTGTATGACACCAATGCATATAGTACTAGCCTTTGATTATCTTGCTGCCAAAATACATTATTGTGTATTCAAAAATTACAAAAGTTGAAACCATCATTGAGGATGGACCAAACTAGACCCACTCAAAATAGTTATAGTCGACATTATTTCTGAAAACAACTTTCAATTCTTGTTAAAAATAATAGACTGATCACGATACTAAAAAATAGTGTGTGCTTTTTTTGTTATTATTATTATTATTATTATTATTTCCTGTGCCAACTGGTTAACGGTCTGGTTCAGGATCAAAAGATGACAATTTGGAAACCCATTTGCCGATGATGGATCCCCTCTTTTGCTGCTGTTGGGAGCCGCCACTGGTCATGGATTCTACAGAGGCCTTGATGCGTCGCATTGAGACTTGTAAAGTTTCTTCACTCATGTTGGCGAAGCAGACTCTGAACCAACCTGGTTCGGTGCAATGGCAAGAAGAGCCTGGAGAGATATTCAACCCCACTTCGAAAATGATCTTCTTCCATAGCTTCTTTTCTGCTTCGAACGTGTTGGACACTAAAAGGTGTCTCATGTCCACCCAGCAAAACAAACTTGCATTGCTATTCAAGCATCTGATTCCTGCCGATTTAAGGCCTGAGACAAGCATTTCCTTTCTCTTCTTCAGTCTTCTTCGATTTTCCTTCAGGTACTTGCCTGTGAATTTCTTGTCCGCTAGCATGTTCGCTAGTAGAAACTGTGTTTGAGAGGAAATGAGTCCGAAGCTTGACATTTTAGTCGCCGCCGCAACGACTGTTTCATTGTTGGAGTAGATCATTCCAACACGGAATCCTGGTAGCCCAAGATCCTTTGAAAGACTGTAAACAACGTGAATGCGGCTCCATATGTCATGAGTGTTTTCAAGATTCCGGTCCATCACAGCCTCTGTGATGCTTATAAACCTTGGAGAATCAAAGACTGTGCCTGAGTATATCTCATCACTTATTATATGGACCCCTTTCTCGTTGACAAAACTAATGAGGTGGTTCAGCTCCTCCCGAGTCAGGGTCGTGCCCAATGGATTCGAAGGGTTCGTCACCAAGACCCCTTTGACTTTCAGGTAAAGTCTTTGGGCTCGCTCATAGGCTTCTTCCAAGGCCGGCATGGTTATTCTGAACCCATTTGAACTTGAGCAGTGTATGGGCACGATTTCAACATCTGGCCGCCATTTGAGATCTCTATCAAACCTGTCAAAGAGTATTGATAACATAAGTTGGGGTTGTTTTAAAAGCTTTTAAACCTAGTAGAAGATTTTGACAGACATTAAAATTTTCAAAAAGGTTACCCAGGATAGTATGGTGTGGGAACAAGAAAAGCTTCTCCAGGGTCAGCAAGGCAAAACATAAGAGTCTCGTTGGCTGAAGTTGAACCAGCAGTGAGCACTAGCTTGTTTGGATCAAATTTGGCCTTGTTTCCTCTTATTTTTGACATTAAATTTACCAATTCCTGCACAAGTCATGTCCAAGTTCAGATATTGATCATGTAAGTACCCTAATGTTACATATATGTATATATATATAGTAGTTCTATTATCAGTACCTCTTAACTTCAAAAAATTAGAAATAACTAATCAAATTTATTCAATGCATTTGAATTAAATAAAAGAAATAATTTGTTTTTAAAAAAAATAATATAATTGATGAATTTGATTTATTTTTCCTACCTTTTTACAATTAAAAAGCACCGACAATAAAATTTTATAAAAAAAAATACTGATAATAAGATCACTATATGTATTTGAAATAGTAAAAGAATCGTTTTAGTGCAGAAAAAAGTTATATGTATATGTACATTCTTAAAAGCAGGCAAGCCATGATAGTCTTGGAAGAGAGCAAGTTCTCTGAATACAGATTCTCCATTTCTTTTCATCCCCACTGCATCCGGGTTGCTTGCAAGCCATGAATCAAGAAGGTCAAAAGAAAGCTGCAAGAGTCCATGATGAGATGTTGTTAACTAGATGAGAAAGTGATGGAAATTGTGCATGTACACCCCATTATTGAAACACAGGTTACAAATTATTTTGATTTTGATATATATAATCGGTGTACATTTGGAAACCCATTTTGCCAATTCTAGTAAACCTTGTCTCCCAGTCACGTGGTGCTACATATCATATCACATGTCACCAAAAAAATCATCTACCAAAAACTAGTTGAACATAATTAAGCTTATAAGCTAAAAACACTTGTTTTTAATTTTTTCCTCTCTCTAGTAAATACATGAAGAATATTCTTTTGTTCATATATATTTTGGTTAACTCACTGACCTGATTCTCAGCCAAACCCATCTGAATGATTCCAGACGGATTATGAACTTCATCATATGGGTTGTCCTCATAGGCTTGCCACCCCAGAAAATAGGAAGAGGCTTGGCCATGAGCATCGCAGCTAGCTTTCCTAGACAACATTTTTGACGCCCACCAAGCTATCTAGCTAGTAATGCTACCTTATAAAGTTACAATAAATAAATATAATATCTAGTGAACAAAAGATTTGAAAGCTATCTCAGTGTGAGAAAGAGATTGAGAGAGCTAGTGAGGGAGTTTGTAATGTCGGATGAGCATAGCATGCAGTTATATAGAGTCTATAAGGAGAGGGAAAGCCCACACCAGACACCACTCCGACAAAGTTAATGTCTGAATTGACGGTGCTGATTCTTTTGACCAGTTAGTGAGCTTTGGAGGAAAAAATAGAAAAATATATCTCTCTCTTATTTTCTACTTTTTCTTATTTTATTTGTGATAATTCATATTTATTTATCCGTTTGATATAAAATTGATTCCTCAACATTCATCGTTACTGATTCCAGTTATAGTCGGGACTAATTTCAATTATATATATATATATTAAAAAAAAAAAAAAAATCTTCAATAGAGATAAAAGTATTAAGGTCCAAAGGCCGCACAAAAAATATGTTCCTTAACGTGCCACTGTATACTGTAACTTCTAGCTTAACTTTCACTACTTCATTACCAATACCATCCGAAACAATATTTAGCTTTTCACAAATTAATCATCCGAATTAATAAAACCTGTGACTGTCAAGTTTGTATTTGAATTGTGCGCAATGATTAACGTTAATCTAAGCATAATAAACTGTGGTTTTAACCAATATTCTGTGATGATGAAGGGACAAAAAAGTAAAAGAAACCGGGTTGATGTCAGCTTGATAAAAAAATTAATAATTAAACTTGCACACTCCATTAATTATGTGCATTATTAACACATAAAAGAGCTTATTATAATGATATCAGCTGCTTGATATATAAGATTATGAGAGGGACTAATACGAGTAATGGATGAGTGAACCGGGGAACGTACACCGACATGGCAGAGAGCATGAAAGCTACATATTGACACATCTTTTTTTGCTAAAAAAAATGATAAAAGAAAACAAAGACACATCTTTCAGACGTATTGACTTGAGGATTCAGTTGTCTTATTTTGATATGTTGATCCATTTGAAGCAGCCTAAGCAACTTCCTAGCTATTAACTAAAAGCTCGTTTACTTTTCTTTTTAATTTCTTATTAGTTTTATGTCTTTAAACAAAATTATCCATACACGCACGATACCTTGAAGAAGAGAGTACTTGTGTTAGAGAATATGTCATTTTCTCTATTCTAGATTGGTTAAACTACTTCCAAGTAGATGCTTCTTCGTATGACTTGAGTGAAAGAACTTATGAGCATCTAGTGATCATCACAGCAAGCTTTACATCACTGTCCCCGAAAACAACTTAACCTTGCGTAATAAAATTCAAACTCATATATATTACGTTACTGTATCATCGGTACATCTGTCCAATAAAAGATATATCACGATATTATGTCGCTATATCTGTCCAATAAAAAATGATACGTTATTATCAATTTCTAATCATGTATATAGTTAGAAATACTAAAATGATGAATATAAACACATATATACTATTTAGTATTTGGTCCCAATAACTTATATCTAGTGGTAACTTCAATTATATAAAAACGTACTAAATAGTGACAATTGACAAGCACGTGCAATAAGAAAAATACTCGTAAAACATGATTACATTTTATACTCATTTTATTAAAGAATTTTTGTATCGTTAAATAGTTGAACAATTAAAGTGATCAGTGAGTTGTTTTTAACGAAAGTTTAAGAATAACAATGGGAATAATTTTGATTAATTCAGAGATGATGATGGTGAGCAATTGGTAAGATAGGCATGGAGGCTAGGTAGAGGAGCGTGGTGGTGGCCGCACCATGAAGAGTTGTGGTGGTGCATGGATGGACCCCCTTGGTACAATGTTTAAAAACTTCAAAACAAAAAACCAGGTTGTATTGCACAGAATTCAAATGCAGGAAAAAAGTTTATGATATGATCATTGGATGTTGCGCGACGTGCCATGATTTTAACATCACACAAGTTGTGGTCCATAGACTACCTGATTGCTTATGTTGGAAATCCTTGGAAAGTGCAGCTGAGGACCCACGGCTGTGCCCTGCTCCGCCCCTTACCTGGTCCCACTCATCCCCTCATTTTCGTCTCTCCCATCTTCACCATGTCTCCTCCTCTCTCGCTATTTCAATGCTGCAAGTAAATGCATTATCATTCACAACAATAATTTGATACAAAAATATGCTCTCTTGTTTTCTTCTTTCATCATTTCTTGGAGAGTACAAATATTAAGCTATCCGATGAATTAATTGGGCTGTCCAACTCTTGTGATATGGGTAGATTATTGAAGGTTTTCCCCAAAAAAAAAATGAATACTTTTTTGGGTTCAAGATTGCCAGAATCAAGCGTTATATCTGCTTACTCATATCAATATAAATTATTTTTTTATTTACTTTCATGATTATAAGCCAATTGTTCTCTTAATATCGAATAAATATTTATATCGTTAGTGAATAAGTTCAGTTATAAATGTGAAAGGATAAGTTTACAGGTAAGTTAAGAGTGAATGTAAAATAATTATTGAAAGTTAATGTCATTGACTTTCTACACTAGTGGAGTTAGGTACAAATTGATTAAGAGGTTGGACAAAATATTAGAATATCTACATTTCAAAAATTAAAATTCTAAGAGTATATTTTTGTTGGTAATCACTCTTTATATACGAGTACTGCTAGGAGAAAATTTTTCCTGATTTATTTTAAATCAATTTAATTAGTATGTATTTGATCCAAATTTGAGCCATTCAATAATAAATGCATAAACTACAGGAACATAAGTTGCTATCAATCTAAGGTTCTACGAAGGCACGAGTAAGTTGGTATTTGATAATAAATAGTTTACATATGGACATGGGTCACCATCATTTATACGTGGAGAACAAATATTGCAGAAGCCATGGTCATGGATGGAAGCTGTTTCTGTCAGTACAGTAATGATTCCTACCCAATCACCCGCGTTTTGGTTTTGGATTCCTATTTTTTTAAGCTAATAATAAATTATTAGAGTTCTTTCTAGACTTTCTCAGATCAATCTTTATTTATATACGGAATGATAACTCTCATGATACAAGGAAAAACAATCCAAACAAACTCATAAAATGTATTTATTATGAATGGAACCCTCTTTACTTGGATGAATAGAAACGTGCACAATTATGAGTTAATAAGACTAAGATCCTAAATTTGATAGTATATATTTAATAATATATATTAATATAAAAGCAAATGATGCTCGATATGGGAAAAATATTAACTGTAGTTGGTGTGTTGTAAAGAGGAATCAGAATTCCTAATTGTCATGACCTGATCCTTTATGCCGCGTGTGAGATACAAGAAGAGTGATGGACAGCTCAGGAAGCAACATTTTGTATTGATTTTTATTTTAATTTATAAAGAGCATGTATATATATATACACCAAGTGTACGTACCCACTAATTTCGTATTAGCTAGGGAATCCACAAATAGTCAAATTCTTTTAATATAGGCTTGACTGGCCACTTCAATGCTCTTGGTAGAGCTTGAAATTTTAAACAAATTAGAAATATTTTGAGCTTTCTGTTTTCTATTTTTTATTTTTTAAGTATATAGCAACTATAACTATCATAATGAGCTGCTTGAAAGTGAAAAGAACGCGGTTTTGTATAATGCAATGCAAAGCCAAATTTCGCTGATGTCTTTACAGATTTGCCGGAGAATCTGTACATTTTTGAAATTCATTAAAAATTTTATTTAATTATCTAAAATCTTAAGAATCTTATCTAAATATTAAATCAACAAAAGTTGTACCAAAATAAATAAATAAATAAATATTTATGTGTATATATATATGTATTTATGTGTAAGGATAGTCAAATTGTCAACCAATCAAGAGAGCACAATTTGACTTTTGTTTGTACCTATAACAAATACTGGAGATCTTTTATCAAAACTGAAGTGGGTTAGTTTCTTAAGTCATAGATGGGAATTGAATCAAATTTTGGTATTGTTATATTGGTATTTGCTATTTTCATTTAATTTTTTGTTTGATTCAAATTTGCAATCATTAATCCACATTAAAGTGTTCATTTTTGCTTTTGCCAAACACTGATGCTCCCTCTTTGATGTGATCTTGCAAAAAGTCTATTAAAGAACATGGATAAGTGAGCATCTTTTTAACCACAATATTGCTCTCTCGTTGGACGGCAAGCCTAACTTGTTCTCTCAACTTTTCACCAAAGGAAAAAAAAAATGCAAGTACAAGGGAAAGATGGGATCTGTAATTTGGGCCTTTCTATCAAGACATAACGTCAATAGTACTGTAGTAGTAGACTAGTAGTGACTGAAAATATAACTTATAGACCTAAAATTTTTAAGCGACTTTTGTCTTCATTGCAATTCGATAAGAAGTCCAAAAGTGCTTTCTTGCTCTTGCAAAGTGGAGCAGAAGCAACCCCATCTCCATTTGCATTCCTGCAAACTCTTACTTGAATTCAGGATAGACATTTTAATTCTGTCGACTGTCTTTTCAATGTTTGGAGGACTTATAATTTCGATAAATGCATGGCCCCCTTCAGTAGAATTTATGAACATTTGCCACTTGTTGTTGTTGGTTTTTTTTTTTTTAAAAAAAAAAAAAAATCCAACACAAAAGAGATTATGTCATCACTTGCCATAAAAATGCATAAAATTAATGGGTGAGTTTTAATTTCTTTTATTGGAAGAGATAGTTGAGACTTTGAGTGACATTAAGGAACAGAAAGTATAACTTTCCAATTCCATTAATATTTATATCATGGATAGAAAAGGGTCGCCAATAATTTATTTTCCATAAAGTCTCTCTTAACAGGAGCATTACATTTACATGTATCTTTATATTGCTGAGGAGATGAGAAGATATATACAGGAAGCGATCGAGGCACGTGGGTTTGTAGTGGAGCAAGGTTTATGAGGTCATGTGCCACATTTTCAAAACAAACCCATTTCAAGGCATTTTTGGGACCCAAAAAGCTAGAGACATTAGTCATTCTCTGAATATTGTGTGACAACTCAACATGACACCCATGTTAGATCATATGCTTCATGGATCATGCAGCACTACTAACCCTAGACAGTCATTACACTGTTTCCTCCCTTCCCTCAACCATGTAGGCCCCCACCCCACTTGTCCCTCTCAACTCAATTTTATTAATAGTAGTACTGAAGTATGTTTTGAAATATTTTCTCATTGCACAAGCTTTAATTTGTTCACATGGAACCTGCGTATGACCTAAACAAATTTTCCATGAAAAGAATCATAAATGAAAATTGATGTCTTCTGTTCATATATGATATACCATAATAGGACATGAGAACTTCCAAGATTGACTTCACGTGAAAAAGCTCTAAATTAAAGAGAGGGAGACGGATAAGCAAAAATTAATTGGTCCTCCATTAAATTACGTGTACAATTTGAAAATTAATAACAAAAAAGGAAAGTTAAAAGTTCACATAGTACTACCACGGGTGCAAAATTCAAACATGATAATTGATAAAGCGGGAACAATTTTTTCTACAACGTTTCTATTAAAGCATATATTGCCCATTAAATTCAACAAAATTGTGTTCGTTGTGTCTCACATTTTTTTTTGTAAAAATTGGGATTACCAACGACTCCAAGAGCACTAGAAGTCAAAAAGAGTTAAATAATTGTACAATTTTGACAGTCATGTACTGGGGTAAGTATTAACTTCTGGTTGCAAATGAAGAATTACTTTACAGAACTTTATACAAGAAATAAGAGCTAGAAAGTACATTGGCTAGCTCTTGACCTTTTGGTTCTTTTGTTGAAAATATAAGCTGAGTAGCTGACAATGGCTGCGGTAACGTGATTATAGAGTGGAAACAGATAATGCCAGACCTCAAACTGTGTATCCCACCATTTGCTGTCCAAAATGCTGCTTACGCTAAGTTGGAAAAATTTTGAACGAACAAGGAGCAACACCGAAAAGATGATCAATCTAGTGTTTATTGTCAAGTGAAATGGTCAGTTCAAAGGATTGAAAATATGGTTTGCTTACATTTTTTGCATGTTCTCCACGATGTCAGGAATTAATATTCAATGAAAGATTTCATATTTGAAAGCGTGAAAGATTTGGTTTTACAGTGAGTGTAAGTACGGTTGACTTTTGACAAACTAGGCTTAATTCGTCTGTTGAGTTTATTACGATCATTTTGTCACCATTTATTCATGCTCCTCTTTGACGTAAACTGCGTGATACATCTCCCCGTATCTTTAAGACTCGTTCATTTTTTCTCATGTAGCTATCTCATTAATTACACGGCCAAGTGCATCCTTGGTGCAACAGTTTCATGTAAACAATTGACCTAAATAACAAGACATTATGCATCATACAAGTGACTTTTCAGGTCACAAGAAGCTTAAAAGGTCAATTAATTCGGGTTCGAAAATATACAAAATTGAAGTTTTAAGGAAAAATAATGTTAAGCCTAAAATTTTACTCAAATTTATTACTTAAATAATGTGATAAACTTATATTTAACTACTACATCGTCAATACATCATATCCTACAATTAAGGTGGCTATTATAAATTATTTTATTATGTTATTTAGTAAAAAATTAAAACAAGTTTTTGAAAGTGCAGTATTATTCTTTAAAAAATATATTACATTGGATACGATCTCACCTTATTTTATAGTTTTAAATGGAAATTATAAATTATCCAAATAGTGTGTCATTATTCTACAAATTAAAACCTGATGATGCATCATAGAGTAAATGTTGCGTCATGGAAAAAAAAATTAATTCCCGACAGAATGAATTCGTTTGGGTCCTTGTAATAAACTCCAAGGAAAAGTCCTAGGTTTCGCAAAAATTGTCTAAATCATGCTTGTTTTTTATTAGACCAACCAGCAATGCTTTAGTCGACCATTCAGCAAAGAGCAGACAACTAGCCCCAATATACATGTTTGGCTCATTTGAGTCAAGGATTTTTAGCTGTGGAAAAAGTCGTAATTATTTTGCCGAGTTTTATTTTATTTTATTTTTTTAAATTTCACATAAACACTTTTAGATTTATTTGATTAGTACCAAAAATTGAAGTGATTTTTTTTTTTTTTTTTTGAAATAAAATTGAAGTGAGTTTTAATAGTATTATTTTACTGTTTGTAAATTTTAATAACAAAATTACCCTCATTTTTTCTCATTCATTTTCATCGATGTTTATCAGATCACTGTCTTTGCGTTTTCAACCTCAAGAGTGGATTTTAGAATTAAAAATAAAATGTACTTTATAAACAAAGTATTTGATTTACACATACACTAAAACATTTTTCACTGCTGCATTTTCACTTATTAAGAGAACATCAAATATGTTATGTAGAGAAAGGGAAAACAAATATGGGTGTGCTTTTTATCTATAACTAGTTTTGGCTGCACGTGCAAGATGTTGTTTTTTGGCTTAATTAGCTATGTTTGGAAATCCCACTTCTGAAGAATATAATGAGATTTTTGAGAATCCCACATCTGAAGAATATAATGTGATGGAAGCTTTGAGAATCCCACATCTGAAGAATGTAATATGGTGGGAGCTTTAGTGGGCTATAAATAAGTCCTTTAGCTAATTGGTTTTGTATCCCAAATAAGAATTGTAAAAGATCCATACATTTGTATTATTCTTGTTTTCTCCCCATATGTTTCTGGGTTTTTGGATCTTGCCCAGATTTTGTAATATTTTGCATTGGAGTCAGTGGAAGTTTTCAACAGCGCCCGTGGACGTAGGTTTTATACTGAACCACGTAAATTCTGGTGTGTTCTTTCCTTTTTCGCTTTGCATTTATTTTTCTACTTTTCTGCTTTATTAGTATTTGTTATTTATATTTTATATTTAATAGCTAGCATTAGTAGTTGTGTATTTGTTTAATTTTCGCTGCGCACAACAAGTGGTATCAGAGCTCTAGGTTTCGATTGATCTGGGAAATAGTCTAGGGCATTAGCTGGCTATTAAATATTTAGTTGTAAAGCTTGGGTGTTATTTTGGAATAGTTACAATTTAGGAAAGTTCTGTCAAAAAGACTATAATTGTCTAAGGAGACTGGATTTTAAGTGGGACTGTTTGTGACCCCTCCAGCCTTTCCTGGGAGCTTACCTTTTGAGTACTATTCATTTGATCACCAAGCTATTGCATTAAAAATTTTGGTGTAATGCAGAAATGACAGCATCTTCATCTTCACATGTAAAAATTGAAGTAGAGAAATTTGATGGTAGAAATAATTTTGGCCTATGGTAAAGCGAAGTTACGGACGTCTTGTATCAACAAGATTTTGATATTGTTCTGAAAGAAACAAGACCAGAGAATATTGAGGAAAGAGATTGGGAGAGGCAAAATGCGAAGACATGTGGTTTAATTCGCTCATGTCTCTGTAGAGAGCAGAAGTATCCGTTCATGAAGGAAACATCTGCTAGTAAATTGTGGAAAGCGTTAGAGAACAAATATATGAAGAAAAGCAATGAGAATCGGCTATATTTGTTGAAGAGACTTTACCGTCTTCAGTTGAAACCAGGTTTGAATATTAGTGATCATATTGATAATATTAACCGTTTGTTAGCTGATTTGTTGAATTTGGATGAAACCTTCAAAGATGAGCAGAAGGCCATGCTGTTAATAGGATCTCTTCCTGATGAGTTAGATCATTTGTGCATTACACTTATTCATGGGAAAGAAAAATTGTCTTTTGAAGAAGTGTGTGCAGCTTTGCTTAATTATGAAATTCGTAAGAAAGATCAGAAAGAGAACAGGGATGAATCAGCAGAGACGCTTACAGTTAGGGGAAGAAGTAAAAGTCGGAAACAGGAAAGAAGGGGCAGATCATAGTCAAGAAAAAGACCTGATAAAGATGAATGTGCCTTTTGTCATGAGAAAGGACATTGGAAGAAAGATTGTCCGAAACTACAGAAGAAAGATAAGGGCAAGGGTAAAGCTACTTCCGATGCATATGTAGCCGAACATGAGGAAGAAGATTTTGTGTTGGTTAGTCTATCATCAACATCTGGATATGGTGAGTGGATTTTAGATTCGGGTTGTACTTATCATATGTGTCCACATAAGGAATGGTTCTTCAACTTCGAAAAGCTAGATGGTGGAATTGTGCTCATGGGTAATGATAACTCATGCAAAACTAAGGGGATAGGTTCAATTCGATTGAAGAATCACGATGGATCGACCAGAGTTTTGACAGAGGTTCGGTATGTTCCAAATTTGAAAAAGAATCTCATATCATTGGGAGCCTTAGAATCTAAAGGCTACACGGTATCTATCAGAGATGGAATTATAAGAGTTGTATCTAGGGCTTTGGTGATAATGAAAGGTACAATGAAGAACAACTTGTACTACTACGATGGTAGTACAGTTACTAAATCAGCAGTAGTAGTATCAGAGAAGGATGTTGATTCAGATACGATCAGGTTATGGCATATGCATCTGGGACATGCAGGTGAGAAAGCTTTAAGCAGTTTGGTGAATCAAGGTTTGTTGAAAGGAGTAAAAACTTGCAAGTTAGATTTTTGTGAACATTGTGTTCTGGGAAAGCAGACGAGAGTGAAGTTTGCAACTGCAGTTCATGATACTAAAGGTATTTTTGATTATGTTCACTCTGATGTGTGGGGACCTACTAGGACAGCCTCCTTGGGTGGTAAACACTATTTTGTTACATTTGTTGATGACTTTTCCAGAAGAGTTTGGGTATACACAATGAAGAAAAAGGATGATGTACTTGGGATTTTCCTTAATTGGAAAAAGATGATTGAGACTCAGACTGGGAGAAAAATTAAGTACCTCAGAATAGATAATGGAGGTAAATATTGCAGTAAATCTTTTAGAGAAGTTTATTAAGATGCAGGTATTGTATGTCATTTTACAGTTAGACACACACCACAACAAAATGGGGTGGCAGAACGTATGAACCGAACGTTGCTGGAGAAAGTTTGGTGTATGTTGTCCAATGCTGGGTTGGGCAAGGAGTTTTGGGCTGAGGCAGTAACTTATGCATGTCATCTCATTAATCGCTTACCGTCAACAGCGATCGGTGGTAGAATTCCATTAGAGGTATGGTCTGAAAGCCTGTTACTGATTATGTTTCTTTACATGTCTTTGGTTGTTCTGCTTATTATCATGTAAAAGAATCTAAATTGGATCCGAGAGTAAAGAAAACTATATTTGTGGGGATGTTTTCAGGGGTGAAAGGGTATCGTCTTTTATATCCAAATTCGAAGAAGATAATCTTCAGTAGGGATGTTATTTTTGATGAGTCTTTCATGCTGAAAAAGAAAATAGAAGATATTGTTGAGGGTAATCCGCAACAGGTGGAGTCTACTCGGAAGCAGATGGAGTTTCTTCAGAAACAGATAGAGTCAACAAATAATCCAGCTAGAATTGTTGATGCAGATGATGACACTCCTATGATAGAGGAGGTTACTGAAGAAGAAGTAAAAGAAGAGGTTCCTACTCAAGAACCTTCACAGCAACAAGAATCAATTGCAATAAATAGGTCAAGACGTGAGATTCGCAGACCTGCTCGTTTTGCTGATATGGTGGCCTATGCACTTTCAATTATAGATGATGATGTTCCTTCCACTTATAGAGAAACAGTCCAATGTTCTGAAGTTGATAAGTGGAAGAAAGCTATGGATGAAGAAATGCAGTCTCTTCGGAAGAATGAAACTTGGGAGCTAGCTCAACTACCGAAGAATAAGAAGGTAATTGGGTGCAAATGAGTGTTTACTAAGAAAGAGGGATTTTCTAACAAAGAAGATGTCCGCTACAAGGCAAGGTTGGTGGCAAAAGGCTATGCTCAGAAGGAAGGGATTGACTATAATGAGGTATTTTCTCCAATTGTGAAACACTCTTCCATTAGAATTCTATTGGCCCTTGTAGCTCAATTGGATTTGGAACTAGTTCAAATGGATGTAAAAACTGCATTTTTACATGGTGATTTAGAAGAGGAAATCTATATGTGTAACACCTTTACCCCAAATTCCCGTCTGTACGAGGATCGAAGCGTGGGATGTTACTCTTTTTCTTATTTCAAAATTTCTTTTATAAAAATTATCGTTTTTAAAAACTCTTATTATACTTTAACGAAATTTCGACAGAGTTTTCTCTATTTTTCTGAAAATCCAAATTTAAACCTGTAGAGAAAACACACTTCTAAATCAATTCATTTCTCAACTTCCTGGTTTCAGACCTCTCGTCCGTTTCCAATCCACTCCAACACACAATCATTTGATAATAAATATTTCGATTAACATTCAAATATTTTACAAAGATAATACCATATAAAATCTTTTTCAACGGATAATTTACAGAATTTACTTCAAATGCTAACCTTGTACAGTACCAACAAAATGCACACAACATGACTGTGGCCAAAATAAGATATTCCTACAACACAAAAATGATGATTACCGAACTGATGAGGGCGGATGTGACTTGAGGGAAACTGCAGCTATTTTATCTTTGTCTTTGTTTCAAGCCCTATTCAACTACCTGCGCGCGGTAAATCCAACGCGCTAAGTCTTTCGACTTAGTGGGTGTACTCATATAATATTGAAATCATATTTATTTTCAAAATACAAGCATAAATTAAAACAATATGCACAATTATAATTTATTTATCAATAAAACACACGGTACACAATTTCATAAAATAAATCATAACCCTGTAGCTTTCCAATACATTTTATTGCAAACACAATCACAATCGAATTCTTACAAAATCGATTATCCACTAAATTTACAAGACTTTCTTTATTCAATTTATTAGAGTCTTTCGTAAAGTCTATCACGATACCATGGATCGGCAATGGGTTTCCTGGCATCGACCACTCGGTGGCCACTCGCCAGAATAAACAGTGACCCCGGCATCGGTCGCTCGGTGATTATCCACCGGGTCACATATCACAATCTGTTTCCGTTTCAGGACCTGATACTCGGTGCCTCTCAGGGTCCATCATACAACGTCTGGGATCAATCGTAACGGTGCAGTACTGCTAATAATTACCCTATTGGCTAGCCAACTACCAATCCCCACCTACCGGTGATTAGTTTTACTAGGGCCCTTTAAAGTTTTCAAAAGTATAAAATATTTACATTTTTAACACAACTTTAATCGCATAAACTTTTTATTTCATATTTAAATCTATTATTCTGGATTCTTCGGGGTACCACTCGTGATCATTTCAAATGACCATTTCGCCTCTAATCTCATTATCACATCTTAATAAAATTATGATCTCATTTCTTTTATTTTAGGACGATCCCACAATAGGATATTCTCAATTTTTTCATTCCAAATATTAAATTCCATTCAACATACCACCAATACATCACATAATTAACATCTCAAGGCAAGCAGAATGACGGAAATACCCCTATAATAATTTATACATAAATTTCGACTATAGGGGATTTTAATTTCAAAATTGGTTCGAAATCATTTTTCTTCAAATAAATTCATCAAATAACATATCATTAACAACCAAAACTATTTAATACCTCAAACAAATAATTAAATCAACTATCACAGTAATACATATATATTAAAATTCGGAATTAATAAGCAAAATTTTTAAAAATATGAGTACACCAACCTTTGGGCTTTCTACTAGCCTCTAACAGCTCTCAATTGATCCCTAAAATCTTTAATTGAAATTTCTGGGATCAGAATCGCGTATTTCTCTACCTGGGGTTTGAAAAATTAAAGAAAATCATGCTTGAGAGGTGATTAAGCTATCATATAATGTTATTGATACTTCCTAAATATTCTAGCATGCTTCTACATGAATTTCTACACGATTTGAGCTCTCAATGGGATAAAAAAATTAACTTACCCGAATTTCACTTCATTGACAATTTTTCAAGTCTAGATTTAGACACCCAATAGCTTGAATAAGATTAGATCTAGGTGTTTTGGCTAGGAAATGGGTTAAAAAGGGTTATTAAAGTAAAAGAAATAAAGAAAATAGGAAATAAAATATAAAAAAAATAAAAATCGCACCAGAGAGCGCAGTCGGCCGAGGAGAGAAGAAAATGAATAATACCGGTCACTATGCTTGTCTTTTTATATAATTTTTTTATGTCAAATTACAATTTAGTCCCTCAAAAATTTAAAATGTTAAATCGACCCCTAAACTTTTTAAAATTCTCATTTAAACCCCTCGAATAATAAATATTCCTAACTTGATATTTTCTTTCATTTCTTATTCCATCTTAACCTCAAGACCAACTACTTTATTACCTTTATGCCACTCATTGAAGTTTTATTTTAATCCCACTTGAAAATAAAATTCAATATATATAAAAAAAAATTTAGAAAATTTCGGGACGTTACAATATGACTCAGCCAGATGGATTCAAGGTTGCTGGTAAAGAAAATTGGGCTTGTAAATTGAATAAATCGCTTTATGGTTTGAAACAGTCTCCGAGACAATGGTACAAGCAATTTGATCAATTTATGATAGGACAAGAGTACACCAGAAGTAATTGATAATTGTGTATATTTTCGAAGGCTATAAGATGATTCATTCATCTACTTGCTCTTATATGTTGATGATATGCTGATAGTTTCTAAGAGCAAAGTGGAGATTGAGAAGCTAAAAACTCAATTGAGTTCAAAGTTTGAAATGAAAGATTTGGGTGAAGCTAAGAAGATTCTTGGTATGGAGATTAGTAGAGATAGAGGAAAAGGCAAGGTTTGTTTGACTCAGAAGCAATATCTGATGAAGGTATTACAGCGTTTTGGTGTATATGAACAGTCAAAACCTGTAAGTACGCCACTTGCTCCTCATTTCAAGTTGAGTGTATCATTATCTCCGAGTACTGATGAAGAACGAGAGTACATGTCTCGTGTTCCGTATTCCAATGCAGTTGGTAGTCATATGTATGCTATGGTGTGTACAAGACCTGACATTTCGCAAGCAATTGGAGTTGTGAGCAGGTATATGCATGATCCTGGTAAAGGACATTGGCAAGCTGTGAAATGGATTCTACGGTACTTATTAAAAACCGTAGATTTTGGTTTGATATTTCAGAGGGAAGATTCACTTGGTCAGTTTGCAATCGGATATGTAGATTCAGATTATGCTGGTGATTTGGATAAACGACGGTCAACTACTGGATATGTATTCACTCTTGCGAGAGCTCCTGTAAGTTTGAAGTTTACTTTACAGTCAACAGTTGCTTTATCTACGACAGAAGCAGAGTATATGGCAATGATAGAGGCTGTGAAGAAAGCAATTTGGTTACATGGATTACTGGTAGAATTGGGAGTGGGACAGAAGAATATTACTGTTTACTCGGATAGTCAAAGTGCCATTTATTTAGCAAAGAACCCAGTATTCCATGTTCGTACCAAGCATATTGATGTCCGAGATCACTTTGTGCGGGAAATTTTGAGTGAAGGGTCGATTCTCTTACAGAAAATTGGGACTGCTGATAATCCTGCGGATATGATGACCAAAGTGGTGACAGTAATCAAATTCAACCATTGTTAGACTTGATCAATATTTTGAAAGTCTAAAAAGACATATATGAAGGCATTGCTGAAGGCTAATGCGCCAAGGTGGAGATTTGTTGTTTTTTGGCTTAATTAGCTATGCTTGGAAATCCCACATCTGAAGAATATAATGTGATGGAAGCTTTGAGAATCCCACATCTGAAGAATATAATGTGATGGAAGTTTTGAGAATCCCACATCTGAAGAATGTAATATGATGGGAGCTTTAGTGGGCTATAAATAAGTCCTTTAGCTAATTGGTTTTGTATCCCAAACAAGAATTGTAAAAGATCCATACATTTGTATTATTCTTGTTTTCTCCCCATATGTTTCTGGGTTTTTGGATCTTGCCCAAATTTTGTAATATTTTACATTGGAGTCAGTGAAAGTTTTCAGCAGCGCCCGTGGACGTAGGTTTTATACCGAACCACGTAAATTCTGGTGTGTTCTTTCCTTTTTCGTGTGTTCTTTCCTTTTTCGCTTTGCATTTATTTTTCTGTTTTTCTGCTTTATTAGTATTTGTTATTTATATTTAATAGCTAGCATTAGTAGTTGTGTATTTGTTTAATTTCCGTTGCGCACAACACAAGACACGTGCTTATGTTTATATTCGTTTACCTTATCAAATAAGTTCCAAGATAAAAACAAATATTAATTAAATATCATTATTTATAATTTATATTGAATGTATGTTTAGATTTAACAACTAGATTAACAATATTTTTTTAATTAAATAATTATCGCATATATGATATCATAAATAATAATTTTAAGTTTAACTATAACTACAATATGTTTAGTTTAATTAAGATACAAAAATGAAGGTTCAATATATTTCATCATATAGATTAATAAAATTTCAAGTGATCATAAGAATTATATCCAACATTTCTTATTTGGAAGTGTATATATTAATCAAATCTCTACACTTAACAATGAAGCAATTAAAACTCTTACGTTAGAAATATAACAATCTATATCTTGAGTCAAGCCTTGGAGAAGGTGAGCGCAAGTAAGCTGAAACATCCAATTTGAATTTAAGTGTTGGGTGCAATATATTTAAATTCAATGCATTTCCACCACAAAAACAAGCTTGCCACATATTCTAGATAGTTGAAATTGTAAATTTTAAAGATGTATCAGATTGTCAATAACACATGAAGTAATCACAATCAATAAGTCAATTGTGTAACAAACAGCTGAAATAAACAATGGTATAAAGATTACACAAAGAAACCAAGAACTTTCACTAACAATAAATATGAAAATTTATGGTCAAAAAGAGAAGCTATGTTATATAAATACATATGTCAACATCAAACATTAGTGTGTTATTAAGAGTAGCATGGTTTGCCAGACTGCCTATTAAGTTCTGCACCAAAGGATTAATTTTATAATAACTAATAAGACATTTCTTATTGTTCAAATGTAAGTTACCACGAATTGCTACAGGAATGATTTCAACATAAGCATCAAGTTTCAAATAAATTAAACTGTCACCTACATGTACACGTAAAATTGTTGATCTCTTGCACCAAAACCATATTTAAACGAAAATCTAGACTCCATCACCTCCTTGATATGCTTCGAGAAGGTTGCTTTGTAGAAGTGAGTTTGTGAAATGCAGCATGCAAAAGCATAACTATAAAACATTATGTAAATAATCAGCTCATACAGAAGAGCATAAACATCAACAATATCTGACATGTACTTGCATAACTGACGATAAATGCACAGAAAAGAGCCATCTAAACATTCAAACATGTCAAAATAACCACCGTAACTGCATAGATGAGAAGTAATTAATATCATAAAGTCTAGAAAACAACTCCATCTTCTATCAAATGTCATACAATATAGTGCTCAAACACTTGAAAATAGTTCTTAACAAATGTAAAATGCTGAATGACAAAATTAGAGCTATATTCAAAAAAGAAAGATAATACATTACAACTAACTTTAGGCCTCTGAAAATGAGTTCTATAGTGTCTTTTAAGCATATAAAACTCAATATAACGTCCCGAATTTTCTCTATTTAAGAAGAAAAAACAAAAATATATATTCGAATGAATAGTATTTCGAAATGAATAGTATTTTTCAGATAAATAGTATATTCCAAATGAAAAATATTTTTCGAATGAATAGTGACGAGTGAATAATGATTTTTGAAAAACGGTTCCCGAAAATCATTGAAAGTGAAATTTTTTATGAATAATATTTTCAAGTGAATAATATTTTCAAACGAAAATGATCCTCATGAATAGTGACTTTCGAAAAATGGATTTCGAATATCAAAAACCTCGGAATAGGAATTAAAGTTAGTAAAAAAAAAAAAATCTTGAAACGAATCAAGAACAAGTCAGTTTGAGGTAAAATAAAATAATTTTCGGATCCGACACGAAATTTGGAAGAATTTTTGAAAAATTCAAAAATTTTGAGAAGTGCCAAAATGAGTATGAAAATACTCAAGAAGTATTTTAGAAACTCAAATGGTACTTTCGAAAGAGATTCCGATTAAAATTGAATCAATTCGGAAATCGTCTAGAGTAATTTAGTGAATTATGGATAGTTAAAAAGGGACATGGAATGACTTTTAAGGGTGACCAAGGTTACTGTGAGTATGTAGAAAGTTCAACTATAGACCTCGGTAAATTTTGAAAGAATTTCGAAAATAGTTTCAGAAAAGTCGAATCCGAGCGTTTCAGAAAAGTCAAATAAAAATAGACAAATAAATGATAGACATGTGGGGCAACCAACCATATAAAAGTAACATATGACATAAGAGTTATAGAGAATGATTTATTAAACTTTGTATATGATTAGAATGAGTGTTTTTCAAATTAAACCCTTAATAAAAGAAAAAATACATTTTTAACCATTTTTTTTATAAAAATTCCTTTTTGACCTCTCAAACAAACTAATTACTATCTATACCTAAGTTACCAAAATTACCCTCAAGTATTTTTTAGTTTAAAATTTCCTTTATAACCTTATCAGAAATTATCAAATTATCCCTTTTTCTTCCATTGTCTCTTCCATACGATTCTCTCACCTCTTTAATCTTTACAAATTTTTTTCTCATCCATTCAAGATTATTTGTGCACTCATTAAAAATTCTTTGACTCCTAAAAACACACATTGAAGATTCTTTATGTGTAAGAAATTCCACATTCAAGTTTTTGTTCAAGTTTTAAGGTATACGATTATTGTTAGCTGATTTTCAATTTATTTTATTTAAATTGGTTAGTTTTAGGTCATAAGAGTGACTTTTAATTGTGAGTTAACCATATGAGAGTTAGATCTGTACAAAATAAAGTTTTCTGCGAAGTTTTTGGTTTTCTGCAACTCGTCGGGTTATGTGAGTATATATAACCCGAATTGGATTACGTGAGTATACATAACCCAAATCGGGTTAAGTTATATGAGTATACATAACTCGAATCGGGTTACATGTATTATAAACACCAAATAACCCGATTCGGGTTATATAGATCTACAAAACCCGATTCGGGTTATGTATACTCACATAAGCCAAGAAAGATTTTTATTATATATATTTTTATTTATGATTCCTTCTGTTGTGTATGTTTGGTATTGATCAGATGTGATTTGGTTAGGTTTTTATGAATTTAACAATATGAAATTAGATATTAAAATATAAGTCCAGTATGTGTTAAATTAATTTATTTATACTTTAAATTTTTTAGAAATGGGTGAAGTATCGATAATAGTTAAATGTAACAGAGAATGGAATAGAAATAATTATGTTAGGAGTGAGACATTCATGATGGGAGCCCCTAAGAATGTCAGTTTTTTTCAATTAATGGAATTTGTTTACACAATGACTGACATTTATAAACGAATATGGGATATTCATTTGCATTATTTACTCCGAACTAAGAGAATACCGCAATCAAGATATCTATCATCACAGATCTCAGTGTTCGGGGTGTGATTTCAAACAAAAAAGCTGATTATAGAGAGATTTATGTTGATAAGATTGTGAGAGATTCTTGAGGTATTAACTCTACTGTCTCTCAATTTGTCATCAACACAATATCAAATCCAAGACAAGTGGAGGCACCTGCGGATAGAATTACAAGTCCCGATTTTGACTTTTTTTGTTGTTTAGAATTTTTAAAAAATTTGACAGAGTCTCCTCTATTTTTTCACAAGCTGCGTAGTAAAGTTGCCTGAAGAATTACACTTCGATTATTTTTAGAGACTCAATCATTCTATCCACCTCCATACGACCATACAATATTTTAAAATTAAAATAATTTACTAAATAATGAATGAAACAATCAATCGATTGTAAACAAATATTCACATCAGTCATATATAACTTTGCAATCCTCATCTAATGTTCATTGCCCCTATTCATCTGTCTTGTACCTTGGGGTGGAATACATATATATCAGATGTTATCTGTGCCCTTATTTGATGAGCATTTTCTTTAGTTTAGACAACTTTCATTCACCATTTAGAGAGCATAATAGGTCATGAATATACATTGCACAATATGCGCCGTAACTGCTCTTGTATTACGCAAAGAGTTAGGTCAGATAATTCATTAAAAACATTATTATCTAAATATATGATTAAAAAAAATGACTTTTATCTGTTAGGTTGTTAAGGCACAATCCGTCTATCAACACACTCCACATCCCATATTTTTTTCTATATGTGGCATCTCTATGTTGGTCTTCCCATAGTAATCAATCGAACGTAAGATCAACGGTATATAGCGAACCAACGGCTCAATAGCATTTCTCCTGTGTTCAAACTCTATGTCCATAGTTGGATCATATATGACAATCTTCTGCTCTTTTAGGCACACATTGCAGACAATCCAATGGGTCTGATGTAAACTACATGGGAGCAATAGCTGCATGTTCAGAATGTTAATGATAGTTCTAATTTGATTGATCAAATTAGTCAGGTTATTTGTACGACAACACTTACATTATGAACAGACCACCAAGAGATTTTAGAGTCTTGCAAACCGCTGACAAACCTCATCCAGTGTGGAGGGATCACAACTATAGTAGGATCAAATGTCTTCCCTTGACTGATGTATTCCTTATTTATAACTAATATCATGTCCGTCTGGAAGTGATAAAATTATTTACTACTTAACAAATATGACAAAGATTTAACAAGAACATTTGAGTAATATGAAAAGTAGACACTGAAAAAAATGGTCAATCCATGCACTGCGCATCTCTCATCATGAGCCTCATCTCACCACCCGCTTTCTTTGATCCATAGGTAATGTAAATAACCGTCGAAATGCTCTGACGTTAACTAACTATCATCGGCCTCAATGATACAAAACTCTTTAGGGATGAATGTCATCGGATAACCATCGACGTAACGCCTAAAATCAAAACAAAAATTAAAAGTTAATCATATTAGATTAGTAATCGGATTAAACAAAGGTAATAAATATTTTTATCAATACCTACGGTTTAAAGAAGAGGAAACTTTGTACTGCTTGAACACATTCTGAACCATATCATCGACCACTGGTACAGTTTCTACCATCTGCTCCTTTGACATTTTATTTTTTCTGTTTCGCATATTGAGAATCTGTGTATGCTGACAATAGAGATACCGACGGTTTAATCTTGCATTTATGCCGTGGTATATCGTGATAGGGTAGTAGGTCCTCATGGGGAAATGGGATGTTAACAGGTCCCAACAACTGTGATCCTCTGTCTTGGACCTCCACAACATGCAGAAAATCAAAAGTTGTAATTACAAGTTTATAATAATTTTAAAATGTAAACTAAAATATAAAATAAATTATAAATTTACCTTATCACTCTCATCATGATGTACTGGATTCTGATGGGGTGATGGGTCCTCATAGGGAAGTGGGACCTCGACTTCCCCCAAAAGCTGCAGTGGTATGTCTTGATGGGATGGTAGGTCCTCATGGGGAAGTGGGACCTTAACCTCCCTCCCTTTCCCACAACTGCGATCCTATGCCTTAAACATTCATAACCTGCAAAAAATCAAAAGTTTATAATTAAAAATTTATAATGAATTGAAAAACTCAAGTAAAACATAAAATAAATTATATATTTATCTGGTGACTCTCATTCTGATTTCCTGGATCCTGATAGGAAGGTAAGTCCTCATGGGGAAGTGGGACCTCTACCTCTCCCAGCAGCTACGATACTATATCCTAGATCTCTACATCATACAGAAAATCAAAAGTTGTAATTATAAGGTTATAATGTTTGGAAAAACTAAACTAAAACAAAAAATTACTTGGTCACTTTCATCCTGCTGCGGTGGATCAAGATAATGTGGTGAAGCATCTATTGATCGTTGTTTTTTTGTTGATGATGATATTTTCGATGGTGAAGCTATTTTTGGTGGTAAAGAGTCATAGATGTGCTCATCTCAGATAGAGCTCACAGTATCATCGTCATCGTCATTCAGGTCATTCCCGCCATTCGAAGGCGTACAAATTTTCAATATCCTTTCAATCATACTTAACCTCTGATTTTGCTCCCATTTTGTTTTCAAAATAGACTCCAACAATGTTATAATCTTCCTTACCTTCGTCTGAGGCTCCTGCAAAATTAATTACATAACAATATAAACTAAATGGATAATCATGTAAGAATAAAATATAGTAATATAATCATACAAAGTTTGCACCTGACGCTGAGAAGGTCCAACTACCATGTTGTGACCTTGTGGGACTGCAGTGTCATCGGGCTGATCCTCGCCTCGTCTAAACTCGTTTGCTCTTTTTGTCCTTGTCTCTAAATATGTACTCTCTGAGTTGACTTATGGGTCTGGGATGTGATAATGATGCTGCTGCTCCTACTGCTGTTACTTCTCCTCCTCCTCTATAGTCGACTCTCTCTCATTCTCTTCCTTCCTATTCTACTCCTTCTCACTTTCCTCATTATCAGAATCATCATCTGTACCTTCATCAACACCCCATCCGCCGCCTACTTTATAGGCATTCTCCCTAATCATATGTCTAGGGTTGAAGGACTTTCAATAATCTTTTTCTTTCTCCGCAACAATGGGCTTAAGAGTACTACTCTCTCCTATTAACTACACAATATATATAATATACTTAATATTATAATTACAAACAATAATAGTCAATAAATGAAAATAAATGTAGGTTAATTTAGATACTTACACGAACAAACTCATTAGACCACCTTATTTGCTTTTTGTTATTACACTCCCAATTCACACACCTTAGCAGTACCATATCACTGTCTATGACTCTCTTCCCTACCCTATTTTCCAACCACAGAAACATTTTCACCAGCCACCATTGTAATTTTCATTGGATTAAACATTTGATAAAAATTTAGTTAGTATATATATAAACACTAAATAATTTTTATTATTTATTAAGAAAGTATACTAAATATCATAAAATTATACAAATTAATATTATGTCCAGTTATAAGCCAATCTTTATCAAGCGCTCGACGAAAGCCCTCTATAAGTCTACTGTAGCCGACTATACTAAAAGGAAACTTATTTCACACATTAAGATCCTCTATTAAGACTCACAGATAATCGTCCATCATAGATCGATCATCATAGTCGTAGAATAAATTGTAAGCGATGACTATATTAGTTAACTTTAACACATTTTCATCGCTTATAGTATCACCTCAGACCCTTAACATTTGCATAAATTTCAACTAATCTTGGCAATACTGCTTTAAAAAGTCACCGCAGCAGACTATTCTCACTTTCTTGCTTCCCCTTAAGCACTTGTAAGTCGAGATACCTGAACTGCAGTCCTGTCACTAATAAGAACTCCTGCTTTCCAAACCTATATGGTCTTTCCCCGATTTCGAACCACATCTCATCAAGGCATGAATTAGGATATACTAACTCTCTAGCAATGATGGCTAGCATAAGTGGAGTGACTAGCAGCTGTTGGCCTCGCAATGTTATAAAATGCAAGATCGAACTCTCTACCTTAAACCTATCTAAAAGCTATCTCTATTGCAAAAATCCATATAGATAACCAATATGCCTCATAGTATTGTGTGTACTTCGCAATGTTCCTTCCGGAAGATGTCATACAAGGTGCCTATAATTGAATTCCACTTGTAGAAAAGAAAAGCAACAAAAATAAATAAATAAATCAAATTAAATAAATTAAAATAATTATTGAAAAAATAAACTGATCGGTCTATATTCATATACATAACTCGACGTCGGTCTATGATACCAAACATAAATCGATATCACCCTAAGTTGTGAAACGTAAGCCGGATCGGAATATGTTGACCTATACTTGAACCGAAGTCGGCCTATGTTAACTAACCTAAACAGCATCCACATTTGTTTGTCCACTTGAACCAACGTCGGCCTACATTTTCAAACATAAGTCGACTCTACATTTGTTTGTCCACTTCAATCGACGTCAGCCTACGTTTTCAAACATACACCGAATTGACATTTGTCGGTTCACTTCATCCGACGTCGGCCCATGTTTCAAAATATAAGTTGATCACTCAACCAAACTTGCATTTTCAGTTTAATTCGACCAATCCTAAACAAAATACAACATAATACGACCCTAGCCATTAATACTCAACAAACACAAAAAGGTGATCGGCTTTTGTTTGTCAACGTAAATCGACGTTGATGTAAGGAATCCAAAATAAACCAATTCGGCATTTGTAGGTACACGTAAACCGATGTCGGCCTATTTTGTCAGACAAAAGCTGATCGACTTCTTAGAATATGAACTCTACAGTTTTTACATATTCAGTGCAGATCCAATCACATCCTATCCAAATACAACATAATCTCGCCCTTACAATGAATATCCAACATATAAAAACACAAATATACTCTACAAATGGCAAAAAAAATTTAAAAAATCATAAAATCATGCCATAATACGTCGAATCGACATACCTTCAGCAATAGATAAGGAAGACGTGCTTGTCGATAGCGTACGGTGGTAACGGATTGACGGCGACGGCCTGAGCTGGTTAGCAATTGTGGAACTTGATGGTCGGGGTGCGTGGCATGATAGAAACCGATTTCATCCTAGTTTCACACCAATTATCCCTCTTATATGGCGAGGGTAATTCTGTAATTTTTACTTTCCCTTTTTTTTTTTGAATTTTGAAGTTAACGGTAATTTTGTAATTTTAAGTTAGGGGCAATTTGAGTATTTTGGGTATATGTTGTAAATTATTTGTTGAGAGGTTAATATAGAATTTATTAAAAGTTTGAGGCTAAAAATGTATTTTATGTTATAATTGGAAAATTTTGGTATTTTTCACTATTAGAATTAATAAAAAGGAAAATAATTATTATTTAAAATATTATAAATATTTATTATTTATGATAGTTGTAGTTGTGATTATTTAAAATTATACGATGTTATGGATAATTTAACAATCAGACCAATTGGGCCAAGAAGGATCTACAGCATGAGCTCAATGATCCGAAAGCCCAGAAAACCCGGCAATCTATCCATCCATTTGATCGTGTGTCTGGTCGCTAATTTGATTGCTTGGCTGTTCGCCATTCTGTTCATATTTCGGGGTCTGCCCGCTAATCGTCAATCTAGTCGTTGATAAGCTCGATAGTCTGCTTGGTAATCTATTAGTCATTCTGATCGTGGATGTAATCGTATCCAGTTTTCTCTCTTCTGATCGTTTACTAGTTCGTGAGCGAGCCTGTCAATAACCTAGTCAGTTGTTCTTTCTATCTGCTCGCATAACTGCTCGACAGTCTCTGATCTCATATATCTGCTCGTTTATGAGGTTGTTCGTTTATTAATCTATCCGATTATGGGAGAATTCGGTTGTGACCTACATCATCGACCCTCGGAATGTCCGATTCTCTGGAGCTTCATTTGCTTGTTACCGCAATGGGTACCCTACTCGTCGAGTATTCTGTCTCCATCATATCTCCCAAACTACGAGTCAACGGAAGTCAAAGATGACATGCAATATACAGCTCAAAGCATGTCATGCACGCCATCTCTGTCAGAAATTACAATCAAGATTACAGTGATCTCACCTAACCCGCATAGGTTAGCCGTTTGAAATCACACTTGGGCAGAACTCAGACCTAACAGCTTTAGCCTCATTTAATGTAGTTTCGACCGTATTAAATGCACTGTCAGCCGCATTAAATGAAATCCCGACGCATTAAACGTAACTCACCATTGTAATAGTAGTTTACTGTATATTATTTTATTACACTTTACTGTAGTTCCTCCCATTCTTTATAAATAGAGGAGGACCCCATTGTAAAAAGGACCCCAGAATACTGATTATCGTTACTCTACCAAAATAGTGAAAGAATGAACAATAGACGTAGGCATTTTTTTGGGTAGAACCTCTCAAAAATCCTTTGGTGTTCTCTTCTTCTCCTCTTACCACTTCTTATCTATTTATTGCTTCACACAACGATCATCTTACAATGAACAATATTAAACTGTAGCTTGGGCCCAAGACGAATCTCGATCAGCTAATTCTCAACGTCGATATATGAGTATGATTGTTGTTGAGGATTTTAATTAAAGAATTTTATTTACTGATAGTTTATTTAGGTGTTAATTGTTATAGTTTTGGATATTATATATAAAAAAATTTATAAAATATTCTATAAAGGTACAATTATGTATATTGGAGAGTTTTTATTGATGATGATTTATATAGATGTGAATTGTTATAGTGTAGAATGTACGATCTTATGTATGTAGAAAAATTGGAGAATTATTTAGAATAAAATTATTATGGTCATTGATGATTAAATGAAAGCAATGACTCGGTGATGGCCCAGCGTGTAGTCACCGAGTGGTCGATGTCGGGAACACCGTTTATTCTGATGGATAGCCACAGAGTGGTTGATGCCAGGAGACCTGTTTGCCAGTTCATGGTATCGTGTTAGTGTTTACGAAGAGCGCTGAAAATATTAAAAATTAAAAAAAAAAAAAAAACCGTGTTGATATGGTTAAAAATGATAATTATTTTGTTTTATGTAGGCATTAATTTGTAATTTGAGCTCATTGTAATTTATTTGTAAAAGTTTGAAAATTTGTGAAATATTGATTTACGATTTGTATTTTGAGAAATGTTAATATATAGTGAAAATCGTGTGAGCGTACATGGAAAGAAATATTTTTACATATTTTATATGAACAATTGTTCGTAAATTGATTAATTAGTGAATTTTGATAGAAAGTTTAAAAATGGTTGTTAAGATTGATATTTTTTTGTTTCACTAGTTATTCAATTTTTATTATATTATATTCTGAAATCTGAAAAATGTTGAAAGTATGAATTTATGTTGTTGTATAATAAAGTTTTGTAACTTTTAAATAGAGTATACACCCACTAAATAGAAATACTTAACGCATTAGGTTTTCCACGCATAGGTTGAAAAATTTGGGCATTGTAGATAAAGTCTAAAGAGACGATATCTACTGTAATTATTGCGAGTCACATCTCTTCACCTCTTGGGTAGTTAGTTGTTTGGGCATCATGTATTTCATTAATGTGTATTGATACACACACACACACGCACACACACACACATATATATATATATATATATGTATTTACACAAATATGTGTCATTGAGATTTTGTAAAATGATAATGTAAATAAATGGTATAGAAGATTTTGGTATTATAAAATAATTCAATAAATAAATTTATTACTTTGCTTTTAATTGACAATTACTTTTATTAATATGATTTCTATCAAATTTTGTATTTATAAATGTTTTTATGGTGAAGTGATTTTGGAGTCAGATAGAGGGTCCGATCTTGGAAATTGAGAAAAGAAAATTTTATAACTATTTTTTTTTCCTTACAAATTTTTAAATTTTGGGTTTTTAGAAAAATAAGAGAAACTCTGCCGAAAGTTTTTTAAAATAATAGTACACTTATGTACAACCAAAATGAATAAATTGATTAAGGTAATATCTTTCGACTCGGTTTCTATTTTAATAGGAATCAGGTGGAAGGTGTTACAGTCAAACTCATTTGAATTGCCAAGAACATAGTCACAGAATACATGAAATACAAAACATGTTACAAGCATTAATATTAAAAAGAGCAAAATTGACATAACCCCTCTTAAGTAAACCTTTAAACTTCCATAATAAAAGTTTGGGTTTTATAACTCAATACCCCCACTTTCACGGTCAAAAGGAGTTAAATATAACAGTTGACTGTATTATATGATAAAATGACGAAAATACCCTCAGAATCACCTCAGCATCGTCGAACCCAGTATCATCGCCACCATCAACAATGAATCATCATCTCAAATCATCATCATCAACAATAAATCAACATCATCTCATATCATCATCATCAAATTCGAATCCAGAATCATCATCATCACTTCAGAATCATCATCAAACTCGAACCCAGAAATCATCATCATCACTTCAGAATCATCATCAAATTCGAACCTAGAAATCATCATCAACTGAACCCAAATCTGAACTGAACCCAGACGAACCCAGATCTGGTCTAGGTTCGACGTCTAGGTTCTGGGTTCGTCGAACCTAGACGAACCCAGATCTGGTCTAGGTTCGACGTCTAGGTTCTGGGTGGGTTCGACGTCTAGGTTCTGGGTTCGTCGAACGGAGACGAACCCAGATCTAGGTTCGTCGAACAGAGACGAACTCCGTTCGATGAACACATCGAACCCAGATCTGGGTTCGTCTTCGTTTGACGAACCCATCGAACCCAATCAATCGAACCCAAATCTGCGAGAGAAGAAGAAAAAGAAGAAGAAGATAGGAGGGGTCTGGTGGTCGAACCCAGATCTAGGTTTGTTGACTAACCCAGGTCTGCGAGAGAAGAAGAAGAAGATGGTGGAGGTGTCTGGTGGTGGAGGATGGTAGAGAGCATCAGAGATGAAAAATGATTTTAACGTGTTTCCTAACATAATAACGAAGTTACCCTTCATATACTAACGCCGATTAACGGTTTCAAACGGTTGGGGGGTTAAATTGTTATAAAATCTAAACATTGACTCCGCGTCTTTAAAGGTTTACTTCGGGGGGGTATAATACATTTTGCTCTATTAAAAAGGTAACAGTTTGGGTATCATAAATCTCAAACATTCCATAATTGGGCTAAGGAGATAATAGCAATTTTTGCAACCATAAAAGCAGAAACAAAACAAACATGGAGGGAAGAGTAAATTGAACGCCAAATACACAACTAAGAAAAATAAGGATCAGGCCACCATTTTTTACCTTTTCCACAAGCCTTATCAAATTTCATGATCTTTTTTTTTTTTTTTTCCATTTACTACTACAATGTATTTGGATCTTAGGTTAAAACTTAAAAATTAAGCTTGGGTTTAATGATTTATGGGTAACCATTGCCTTAAGGTGTATCAGTCTTTTCCCTCTCATAAATTTATACATGAAGTATATATACAGTATATATACATGATGAGTTCTAATCAAATAACATCCTTCCCACTACACACATCATTACACAATCCAATCATGAGTTTACGACAACATGACCATGTCCCACAAATCAAAAGAATTGGAATAAGAAGTCAGAAGGTTCTGCAAACATATTTATATCCATTCTTCCAATATAGAAATAAAACTATATAAGCATCAACGATTCCTTCCCTACATCACCAATATATAATAATGAAATAACAAATTTTCTCACCGAAATCTATCGCATATGATTGAAGGAAGAAAATTTTGAGAACTCACCATATTGCGCAATTCGAACCAAAACATGTCGAGTCACAGGATATTGGTTTAATTTTCATCTATTCTTACTGAACTTTAAAAAATCCCTAAGCGCCACACAAGATAATAATCCAACAAGCGCAAGCGGCATTTGGCACCTGTAAGTACAAACCCAAAGACAAGATTATTAACTAAATAATACCAAAAAAAACACACATAAAATAAAATAGATTACACACACTTTCCATCGAACCCTAGAAAACAAAACCTTGAACCCAATTAAGTACGAGTACTCAAATTGAAGTTTCCATTAATTACACAATTCTACACCATATAAAATCTCTTCACATTTTAAACAATCTCTAAATCTCAAAAAGACTAAAGTTTGACACAGTTACAACCTTAAATTTTACAACTTTAACCAAAACTTGACATGTCCACAAACTTAAATTTTACAAACTTCACATTCTAACACACAAGATAAAAACTTGACACACACATAATACTTAAATTTTTCAAACTTCACAATCTAAAACCCAAAAGACTAAAACTTGACACACCCCTAGAAGAAGGAATTTTACAAACTTCAGAATCTAAAACCCAAAAGACTAAAACTTGACAATCATATGCTCTAGCAGTAGCTTCTTCATCATTATATACCTTTATAATTTTATACATATGGATAAATAAAATTGGCCCCATAAAATAACAAAAACATCGGCAAGTTCAAACTATAGATACATACATCAAGCTACTTCTTACCTAAGTAAACTACCGGAACTGATAACGAACCAATTAATCCATGCACAACAAGGTAGAAACAATAGTGTCAGTTTTGACAACAACCTATTTCATTTTGCATATATAATCATGTATTTCCATGTAAGAAAGACCAAGAGACAGAGAGAGAGAGACCTTGCTTCCTTTTTTTATTCCAGTTTTGGTTCCAGATACTTTTATTACAAAGGTGAGCTTCACAATGACTAGTCCATCGATGCCTTTGAATACATAAAACAAAGGCATTAGTTTACACTCTGAGAAATTCCAAAATTTTAAAATCAACATTCAACAAAACAATTAGCAAAGGACATATCACATATCTCGTTCCTATACATTCATTTCTGCACAAACGGCAGTTCGCTGGCAACCTCACGATGGCCTTTTAGTCAATATCTAATTCGGTTGAAAGGTTTTCGTAAAATTAAAATGTTTTTCATTTACTGAAAACAGTTTTAGAAATCATTTTCCTAATATAAACAGGTGGAAAATTTTTCTTTTTATTATACATTTGCAAAATAGGGTTACAAAAATTTCAGTAATATAATAGCTATTTTTCTGAAAATACCACTCTATAAAAATTTACAGAAAATCTATACAATTCTAAAAACAAACAATTTCTCAGTTTCTGGGTCTCAGGCCCTCATTTTTTCTCAATCTACAAGTAACCACAAATGTGTTATTCGTTTCAAAGATAAATTAAAATATATTTACATGTCATACATATATTTATGTATACATTTTTCGAAACCATAGAAAAAAGTTATACAATCATTAATATACATGTTTTCAAAGACATCTAAAATAAATTCATAAAATCACAACACTCACACAACTTGCTCCATCTAATCTTAAGTAATTGAGTTTGATCCCTACTATTGATGCACTTGTCCCTGTACCTATCCCTAGGGAAGTTTTATTTATAAAACACAAAATAATGTGTGAGTTATACGAGCTCAGCGAGTGTCATAGGGTTTTATTCCAAACGTAAATGTATAAAATAAACTTGTCTAAAGTTTTGAAACATTTTATAAACTTTTAATCACTGTAACACAAAAATCGATTTTTCTGACAACCATATCTTAATTTAGTACATAGATAAACATTTATCATAGATAAAATTTCATGTGTTATAAAACTTAATTATAAAAATAACATGCTATATGATTTCAATTTTCTTTTGTGAAATATAAACTATGGTAGCGATAAAGCTTTCAAAAATTTCTGAGTAAAAATAAGCTAGCCACTAACAGTCCGTACCAAATAGTACCCATGGTACCCTAAGTATGGAGCGAAATTTTCTCTTGCTCGGGTCTTCCCATAATTTACCCTCATTCAGGCCATCTATCCGGTTTTGCTTGGCAGAATTTTTTCCTCGCTACAAAGCGACATTTTTCCTCACTCAGATGGAAACTAGCTAATAATATACCTTATACGTGCATAGCTGACACACACAAAACTAAACTGACTAACATATTCCCTCTCGTTGTTAGTGATAGACACCTCCAACATTGTCAATGCATGCTTAGGGTACTTAACCCCAATCGAAGATATCTGAAATACCTCTAAGGTATACCATAAATTTCGAATACATTTTCAACAAAATATTTTTCATCATAAAATACACTTTTCATATAAATCTTTCAAATTCATATAATTCATATCTCGTATAAAACTTTCACGATCCATGTAAAATATTTCATATAGAACTCAAAATAAATCCTTAACATATCATGGTATAAATTTTTAATACATTATATTAAAAAATTTTAAAAAGACACTCATTGATTATTAACTCACGATAACGTACGATTTAGGGTTCCCTCGATTCTGTGTTACCTACATATTATCGTATTCTACGTTTAGACAATGTCACAACTAATTTAACCATATATATACATTACCAACGGTGCATTAACATATTGTCGACGTTATATTTCAGTCGATCCGATTCCTTAAGCCTAATACATGTGAATCAACGACAAACACAACAGAACAAGAAAAAGAGGCAGAGAATAAGAACAACACACACAACTTTTTACATGGTTCAGCTAAAACAGGTCTGCATCCACGACTGCCCCTCTCTATTTTGGCAGAATAACTATAAAACCTTAAATTTTACTCAGGGATGAAATTGAAAATATTATAAAAATTTGTGTAAAAGTGTAAGGGTTAAAAAGTTAGATTTTTAAAGTTTAAGATTAAAATTATAAATTTTAAATAGTTGAGGGGACCAAATTGCAATTTGGTAGGATTATACAGTCTTCTTCAACCTTCAGCCAGTCACTTTCTCTCTCTCTCCTCATTCTCTCTCCAGCCGCTCCATTCCCGCGAGCTCGACTTTGAGTCGTCGTTCTGACCTCATTCGACCTCCGTTTTGGTCAAATTTGGTACCGTTGGAAAGCTCGTGCGACGTAGATTCTATAGGTACCAATTTTGTCAAGTTTTATTCTCATTTGGGTATTCGTTTCAGCAGAGGAAGGTCGGCCATTAACCAACATTTATTTTTCTAGATCCCGACGAAACTAGGCAATTTTGACTCCGACCAACCCCATTTTTGTGACAAGCATGTCGAGGGCAACAAAATCAGCCTAGCCACACCTCACGCCACTGTGGTCGACGGAATCCGTCCTCGAAAAGTCGTCGTCGATCGCCGCGTACGGCGAAGGTGAGTTTTTCGACCTCCCGAACTCGAAATTTAGTTCCGGATGCATCTACGGATTCGTTTTTAAGTGTAGAATCCATTTTTAGGGATATTTTACCTATCGGGCAACTGTGTTAAAAATTATTTATATTGTGTTACTTTGTAGATTCGATCCGGAATGACGATAATTACTTTAGGAATCGAGGTTTTTGAAGTGATTAATAGCTTATATTGAGGTAGGAGTTCTATCCTAATTTTTTAGTAATTTTTATGTTAAAGTGGAATTTATTTAATATATATGTATAATTTTGAAAGTATGTTGATTATATGCGAATATATATTGTGGATTGCTTTTGGAAGTATTTATGGTTTGTTTGGTGAAAATTGTGACTTTATGACAGGTTTATAAATTTTGGCTTATTGAATTAGCAGTCGTTATGCTACCGAAATTTTATAAATAAAAAGGAAGGCTTTCAAAATATCGAATTATATATATATATTGTGTTGATTGTATGGTAAACCATCTGAATCATTTAGTTAACTTAAATAAGGTTAAAATCCACCGTCCTAGTCATTGTGTGATGCTATCAATAGCTATTCAAATTATACGATTTTATGTTGGGGTTACTATATAGGGTATTTTCTGTTATTCATATGATACGACTTTATATCGGGGTTACTGCGCAGAGTATTTTCTGTTATTCATATGATACGACTTTATGTCAGGGCTACTGCGCGAGTTATTGCGCAGGGTATTTTCTAGTATTGCTACCATGGTCACTGTGTGCCAAATGTGTTTTTCTTATTCAAAATAATTTACTGAAAACTGTAGGCCACCGGGTATATGACTAGGGGACGGAATTTACCTTATTTTGAAAATGACATGACTTGATATAAACACTTAAATATTGTATGACTATTCTAGTAGCTTATATATTTTATGAAATGGTTTATTGAATTTGTTAAATAGTTAAGTCTGTAAAGTTTTAATAATGATTGTAGAAAGTAGTTTCCAAAACCTTACCGGGAATGAAATCTTACTGAGCACTAGCTCACCCCTATTTTATTTTTTCCCTTCCAGGAAATGTGCAGGGTGACTTAGGTGACCATCAGGCGAATTAGATAGAGGACCAACGAAATCGGGAATTATGCCTGTGATATAGATGTTTAGTTTATTTCATTTCAAGTTTAGTATTTGGAATTGAATGTCCTTACAACTCATTTAAGGGCCTTGCTTTTGATGTATTTAAGGCATTGTGTTAAGAACACCAGAGTGAAATTTCATTTGAGATTCTAAATGAATTTGAATGCTTAATTATGATAAGTTGATTGCGCGACTAAGTGTTTATGATTTTATTATTTACTCTGAATCCATGATTTCTAGCAGGTGTTCACATATCTGTGGGAATGGTCCCCACCGGGATCAATTTAGAGTATTTTTGAATATTTTCATTTCATCGTTCACAATGTTTTGTTTTGATACTCCGGAGTATCCAAAACCGGAAAATTTTCTTTATATTATTAAAAATTAAAAATTTCTATTTATTAATTATTTATGATTCTGCCACAGCCCAGAGCTCGGGTCGTGACAATAACTGTGGGGTCTGGGATTTGCCTATACTGGGGTCCCCTCGGGCTGCCCCAGGTTTGCCCCGCGAGCCCACTCACTAGGTACTGTTCCCTCCCCTAGAGACTTTCTTTCGCCTCCCCCACCTCTCGAACCTGGCACCAGGGGCTTAATACCAAATTCTTAGAGAAGTGGGTACCAATTGAGCGCAATTGGTACCCACTTCTCTAAGAATTTGGTATTAAGCCCCTGGTGCCAGGTTCGAGAGGTGGGGGAGGCGAAAGAAAGTCCCTAGGGGAGGGAACAGTACCTAGTGAGTGGGCTCGCGGGGCAAACCTGGGGCAGCCCGAGGGGACCCCAGTATAGGCAAATCCCAGACCCCACAATAAAAAGGCGCCTTTTTATTGTGGGGTCCGGGATTTCTCTCGCCTCCCCCAGCTGCCACTCGAACCTCTGACCCTCAAGGATAAGAGTGTTTAAATTGCAAGCTGGGTACCAATTGAGCTAGTAGCTCAATTGGTACCCAGCTTGCAATTTAAACACTCTTATCCTTGAGGGTCAGAGGTTCGAGTGGCAGCTGGGGGAGGCGAGAGAAATCCCGGACCCCACAATGTAGCTCAATTGGTACCCAGCTTGCAATTTAAACACTCTTATCCTTGAGGGTCAGAGGTTCGAGTGGCAGCTGGGGGAGGCGAAGCAAATCCCCTGACCAGGGACAGTACCTAGTGAGTGGGCTCGCGGGGCAAACCTGGGCCAGCCCAAGGGGACCCCAGTATAGGCAAATCCCGGACCCCACAATAACAATATAGTATTTTTCTCGTATTCTTTATAATGAATTTGATCCCTTATTTATAGCGAGAGGATGATACAATTTAAGTAAGTTTGAATTACATCCAAATAAGGTAAAAAATAATTTACATTAATTCTGATAATTATGACTCCCAAAATCTTCTCCACCAAATCAATAAGGGTTTCCGAGAATCTCAAGATTTGATTTGGTTAAAAACAGGAAAGTTTATTCCTTCCCAAACTAGGCTGCTTCAAACTTCTAAAAGGTCAACTGGACCAGTCATAATAAGTTGATATTCTGCCGAGCTAATATACGAGCAGTCCATGATCGAGCTGATAAATTAGCAGTACATATACAAGCTGATCATATTTAAAGGCTTGTTGACCGAGGTGATAAGTGAGTTGAATAATGGTCTTGCGGGCTCAGATACATCAGCTTACACTCCTACGACGTCGTCCTGACTTTTGAGTCTGCTGGGCTTTTATTCACTTAAGCTGAAGCACGGGGCCTAAACAACCCATTTCCTTGAGTCTTTAAATATATATAACACATACAAACAAATATTTAACTATACAAGGATTCCGAGCACCCTTTATTCACATATACTTTTCATTTGAATTTCTCAATATTTATACATGTAAAACATCTCAATTGGACCTCAATTTTCATATTAATATATTAAACAAAATTTTGGACTATTTTAACCCTATATTGACCAAATATGTATCACCTTTAACACCATCAAACTAATTCAATTTTTCTCATCAAAATACATTTTAATACATGCAAAAATAATTTCAAACCAAGTTAAATTCATAAAACTCACAATCTAACATCATAGTATGGTTTGGTCGTGACATGTACCCTTTTTCATGTAATGGAATTCTTTTCAATTTCACGATAATTTCATCACTAAAACAGCCCACAAATTCATCCAAAACAATCATCTATCACACCAAACCTCCCATGGCCAAATACATAGCAAACTAGTTCATCGTTCTTTTAATTTTCATTTCAACATTTTAACTTGATATTTTAGCATATCTTCATGCATAAAATCACTCAAACAAATTAAGCACAACTTGAATCATCTATTTCTTTCTTTGGCCCTGTATGACATCCAAACATACACCAAAACTTCTTCAAGTTTTCCACGTAAAATTCAATCAAAATCACACCAAATTCCATAACAAAGAAACTAATAACTTAAACACCAACAACTTGAACTTAAATAAAAAAATCATCTCGATTAGTATACTTACCAAATAGTCTTGAACCTCTAACCTTGTTTTCCCACCAATTTGAGAGTCTCAAATCATTGAATTCATACATAAAAATCTCATTAAAATTACATATAACTCATTAGAAGATATGAATCCCACTTTTCACATAAAAATTAAGGAAACTTAAACTTTACTACTTGAAAACCACTTGATCTTGTTAGATATCACTCCTAGACTTATTCACAATCTATTGATGGCTTGAAAGCCACTTAAAATTGCACTCAAAGTGATGGAGTATGGTTGTTGTCCCTGATTCTGCAGCTTGGCCGAATACACCCTTTTTTACCTCTTCCAATTTTTTTTTTTTTCTAGGTAATTCCACCTTATATAGTCATCTACTACCCTAACATTTTCCCCCCAAACTAATCTTATATTTACAAGTTTGTCATTGGTTAGGTTTGAAAGCTTTTGATTGGTTGAAGTTTAAAAACGAATTCAATTCAAACTAATTTTATTACGTTACAACTAAAGGCTAACCATTTAGTTATTTTTTCTCCAAAATTATCATTTTGCTATCCTTATCTCTCCAAAATTAGCATTTTGCCATCCTTATCTCTCTAAAATTACCATAATGCCACATTTATCTCTAAACTCCCATGTATTTTCTCATACTTTTAAATTTTCCAAATTGCTCTTATACATGTTTCTACCAATTTATTTAATCATACCTTTTTTTGATAATTTCTTTAGCACTAAATTTATTTTAATCCTTAATTAATTTTCTTATCAATTTTCGTATCCGAAATTGTTTCCAATCTACTTGGAAATTTTATCAAAATTCAATTTCACATCTGAAAATTCTACCAGAATTCGATCACGCATCTTGGCACTTTAAATTATTTATTTATTCTGTAAATAAGGGCATACTTGTACTATATATTTACAATACTAAAATTAGAAGTGCATATTATAACATATGTAACCATTATTGTTGAGAGATGAACAAACAATCAATGAAATCATAGCAATTCTACACATAAAAATAGTTAGAGCTACGTTTGTCAGTTGTGTATGGAGGCATTTTGTTGATGCAGTATTTGGTAGAGCACCCTCTCTCTTTCTTGGCTTTCTTCAATCCTATGTACGGTAACTTCCCTTGAAAACAGACAAATAATCATATACCTTCCACACAACATTCTTTTTTTAATCACTTTCCATCAAAAACAACGAAATTTATTGAAAAAACAAACTTTGTTCTTTGTCTCTCTCTCTCTCTTCTTTTTTTCTTTTAATTTCTACCAATTTCTTAGCAATCAAACAGGAAAACCAATATTAAAAAAAAATAAACACGCAAAACAAAACAAACCCACCAAAGGCAAACAACTATATCTTCAAAAGATCAAGTTTTTCTTCATAATTTAAACCTCTAATGACCAAAAAACAAACAAAAAAACAGAAACTTGAAAAAGTGAAAGTTTGTATCTTTACCTTGTTAACGGTAAAATGAGTTATTGAATCTTTCAAATGAGAGCAAAGGGTATAAGAAACATGAACCTTTTTGTCCGGTTATTGCAACTTCAAGTGATGACAAAATAGAAACCCAGCTAAATAAACCCCTAATTCGGACACCTATTTCCTTCTTCGTCATCGTCGGCACCGCTCTCTTCCTCTTCACTAGCCTCTCCCCCATTTTAAACTCCAAAACAACGTCGTTTTTGAAATTAGGGTTTTCGATTACACAAAGAAGAAGAAGTGAACACTTTTAGTGAAAATGATATGAATGAAGAGAATTTATAGACAAAACCTTTTAAATCTCGTCTTATCACCACACTTCCATTATTCATCATCATATTCTCAACCATGCTCATTCTCAACTGCTCTGTACGTTTGACGTTCTCAACCACAAACAAATATTCAATATTTTATTTACTTTTGTATCATTTTTACTATAGTAGTTTATTTATATATATCAAGGGCAAAGCTAATATTTCATTTTCAAACAAATTTCTGGATTGAAATTCTACCGCTATTCACCGACCCTTTTCCCATTTTTTATTGAAATCTAGGGTTTTTTATTACACAAAGAATAAGAAGTGAACATTTTAGTGAAAATGATATAGATGAAGAGAATTTATAGACAAAACCTTTTAAATCTCATCCCTTCACCACACTCCCAGTATTCATCACTATACTCTCAGTTATGCTCATTCTCAATTGCTCTATACGCTTGATATTCTCTACTACAAACAAATATTCAATGTTTTATTTACGCTTATATAATTATATCCTCTTTACTATAGTAGTTTATTTATATGTATCAAGGGCAAAATTGATATTTCATTTTCAAACAAATTTCAAGAGTGAAATTCTACCACTATTCACCGACCCTTTTCCTATTTTTTATCAAAATCTAGGATTTTCAATTACATGAAGAAGAAGAAGTGAACATTTTTAGTGAAAATGATATAGACGAAGAGAATTTATGTACAAAACCATTTAAATCTTGTCTCATCACCGCACTCCCAATATTAACCACCATACTCATAGCCATGCTCATTTTCAACTGCTTTGTACGGTTGATGTTCTCAGCCACAAATAAATATTCAATATTTTGTTTACTTTTATATAATTTTTACTGTAGTAGTTTATTTATACATATCAAGGGCAAAATTGATATTTCATTTTAAACAAATTTTAGGAGTGAAATTCTATCACTATTCATATGGTTAATCGTAAACAAGGAAACTAAAAACAAGAAGTCAGACTGACTGCATATCTTTACAATAAAATATTTCATTCAAGGAACACACCTTTACAAGCCACTCACGGTCACGGCCATACGTTGCGAACTCTTTAGCTACTTCTTCCAGATTTGCTTCACCTGTAGCTCCTCACGGGCGTCAAATATTTATTGTTTTTTGGCTAAATTAGCCATGTTAAAGAATCCCACATCTAAAGAATAGAATATGGTGGGAGTTTTAGTGGACTATAAATAAGTCCTTTAGTTAATTGGTTTTGTATCCCAAAAATAAATAAGAATTGTAAAAGATCCATACATTTGTATTATTCTTGTTTTCTCCCCATATGTTTCTGGGTTTTTGGATCTTACCCAGATTTTGTAATATTTTACTTTGGAGCTAGTGGAAGTTTTCAACAGCGCCCGTGGACGTAGGTTTTATACCGAACAACGTAAATTCTGATGTGTTATCTCCTTTTTTCGCTTTGCATTTATTTTTCTGTTTTTCTGCTTTATTAATATTTGTTATTTATATTTAATAACTAGCATTAGTAGTTGTGTATTTGTTTAATTTTCGCTGCGCACAACAAGTGGTATCAGAGCACTAGGTTTCGATTGATCTGGAAAATTGTCTAGGGCATTAGCTAGCTATTAAATATTTGTTTGTAGAGCTTCGGTGTTATTTTGGAATAGTTACAATTTAGGGAAGCTCTGTCAAAAAGATTATAATTGTCTAAGGAGACTGGATTTTAAGTGGGACCGTTTGTGACCCCTCCAACCTTTCCTGGGAGCTTACCTTTTGAGTACTATTTATTTGATCACCAAGCTATTGGCATAAAAACTTTTGGTGTAAAGCAGAAATGTCTTCATCTTCACATGTAAAAATTGAAGTAGAGAAATTTGATGGTCGAAATAATTTTGGCCTATGGCAAAGCGAAGTTACGGACGTCTTGTATCAACAAGATTTGGATATTGTTCTGAAAGAAACAAAACCAGAGAATATGGATGAATCAGCAGAGGCGCTTACAGTTAGGGGAAGAAGTAAGAGTCGAAAACAGGAAAAAAGGGGCAGATCACAGTCAAGAAAAAGACCTGATAAAGATGAATGTGCCTTTTGTCATGAGAAAGGGCATTGGAAGAAAGATTGTCCGAAGCTACAGAAGAAAGATAAGGGCAAGGGTAAAGCTACTTCTGATGCATATGTAGCCGAACGTGAGGAAGAAGATTTTGTATTGGTTAGTCTATCATCAACATCTGGATTTGGTGAGTGGATTTTAGATTCGGGTTGTACTTATCATATGTGTCCACATAAGGAATGGTTCTTCAACTTCGAAGAGCTAGATGGTGGAATTGTGCTCATGGGTAATGATAACTCATGCAAAACTAAGGGGATAGGTTCAATTCGATTGAAGAATCATGATGGATCGACCAGAGTTTTGACAGAAGTTCGGTATGTTCCAGATTTGAAGAAGAATCTTATATCATTGGGAGCCTTAGAATCTAAAGGCTACACGGTATCTATCAGAGATGGAGTTATGAGAGTGGTATCTGGGGCTTTGGTGGTAATGAAAGGTACAAGGAAGAACAACTTGTACTACAATGGTAGTACAGTTACTGAATCAGCAGTAGTAGTATCAGAGAAGAATGTTGATTCAGATATGATCAGGTTATGGCATATGCGTCTGGGGCATGCAGGTGAGAAAGCTTTAAACAGTTTGGTGGATCAAGGCTTGTTGAAAGGAGTAAAAACCTACAAGTTAGATTTTTGTGAACATTGTGTTCTGGGAAAGCAGACGAGAGTGAAGTTTGCAACTGCAGTTCATGATACTAAAGGTATTTTGGACTATGTTCACTCTGATGTGTGGGGACCCACTAGGACAGCCTCCGTGGGTGGTAAACACTATTTTGTTACATTTGTTGATGACTTTTCCAGAAGAGTTTGGGTATACACAATGAAGAAAAATGATGATGTACTTGGGATTTTCCTTAATTGGAAAAAGATGATTGAGACTCAGACTGGGAGAAAGATTAAGTACCTCAGAACAGATAATGGAGGTGAATATTGCAGTAAATCTTTTCGATAGGTCTGTCAAGGTGCGAGTATTGTACGTCATTTTACAGTTAGACACACACCACAACAGAATGGGGTGGCAGAACGCATGAACCGAACGTTGCTGGAGAAAGTTCGGTGTATGTTATCCAATGCTGGGTTGGGCAAGGAGTTTTGGGCTGAGGCAGTGACTTATGCATGTCATCTCATTAATCGCTTACCGTCAACAGCGATCGGTGGTAGAATTTCATTGGAGGTATGGTCTGAAAAACCTGTTACTGATTATGATTCTTTACATGTCTTTGGTTGTTCTGCTTATTATCATGTAAAGGAATCTAAATTGGATCCGAGAGCAAAGAAAGCTATATTTGTGGGGATGTCTTCAGGGGTGAAAGGGTATCGTCTTTTATATCCTAATTCGAAGAAGATAATCTTCAGCAGGGATGTTACTTTTGATGAGTCTTCGATGCTGAAAAAGAAAATAGAAGATATTGTTGAGGGTAATCCGCAACAGGTGGAGTCTACTCGGAAGCAGGTGGAGTTTTTTCAGAAACAGATAGAGTCAACAAATAATCCAGCTAGAATTGTTGATGCAGATGATGACACTCCTATGATCGAGGAGGTTACTGAAGAAGAAGTAGAAGAAGAGGTTCCTACCCAAGAACCTTCACAGCAACAAGAATCAATTGCAATAAATAGGCCAAGACGTGAGATTCGCAGACCTGCTCGTTTTGCTGATATGGTGGCCTATGCACTTCCAATTGTAGATGATGATGTTCCTTCCACTTACGGAGAAGCAGTCCAATGTTCTGAAGTTGATAAGTGGAAGAAAGCTATGGATGAAGAAATGCAGTCTCTTCGGAAGAATGAAACTTGGGAGCTAGCTCAACTACCGAAGAATAAGAAGGCAATTTGGTGCAAATGGGTATTTACTAAGAAAGAGGGATTTCCAAACAAAGAAGATGTTCGCTACAAGGCAAGGTTGGTGGCGAAAGGCTACGCTCAGAAGGAAGGGATTGACTACAATGAGGTATTTTCTCCAGTTGTGAAACACTCTTCCATTAGAATTCTATTGGCCCTTGTAGCTCAATTGGATTTAGAACTAGTTCAAATGGATGTAAAAACTGCATTTTTACATGGTGATTTAGAAGAGGAAATCTATATGACTCAGCCAGATGGATTCAAGGTTGCTGGTAAAGAAAATTGGGCTTGTAAATTGAATAAATCGAAACAGTCTCCGAGACAATGGTACAAGCGATTTGATCAATTTATGATAGGACAAGAGTATACCAGAAGCAAATTTGATAATTGCGTATACTTTCGAAGGCTACAAGATGGTTCCTTCATCTACTTGCTCTTATATGTTGATGATATGCTGATAGCTTCTAAGAGCAAAGTGGAGATTGAGAAGCTGAAGACTCAGTTGAGTTCAGAGTTTGAAATGAAGGATTTGGGTGAAGCTAAGAAGATTCTCGGTATGGAGATTAGCAGAGATAGAGGAAAAGACAAGGTTTGTTTGACTCAGAAGCAATATCTGAGGAAGGTATTACAGCGTTTTGGTGTATCTGAACAGTCAAAACCTGTAAGTACGCCACTTGCTCCTCATTTCAAGTTGACTGCATCATTATCTCCGACTACTGATGAAGAACGAGAGTATATGTCTCGTGTTCCATATTCCAATGCAGTTGGTAGCCTGATGTATGCTATGCTGTGTACAAGACCTGACATTTCGCAAGCGGTTGGAGTTGTGACCAGGTATATGCATGATCCTGGTAAAGGACATTGGCAAGCTGTGAAATGGATTCTACGGTATTTGTTAAAAACCGTAGATTTTGGTTTGGTATTTCAGAAAGAAAATTCACTTGGTCAGTTTGCAATCGGATATGTAGATTCAGATTATGCTGGTGATTTGGATAAACGACGGTCAACTACTGGATATGTATTCACTCTTGCGAGAGCTCCGATAAGTTGGAAGTCTACTTTACAGTCAACAGTTGCTTTGTCTACAACAGAAGCAGAGTATATGGCATTGACAGAGGCTGTGAAGGAAGCAATTTGGTTACAAGGATTACTGGTAGAGTTGGGAGTGGGACAGAAGAATATTACTATTTACTCGGATAGTCAAAGTGCCATTCATTTAGCAAAGAATCCGGTATTCTATGTTCGCACCAAGTATATTGATGTCCGATATCACTTTGTGCGGGAAATTCTGAGTGAAGGGTCGATTCTCTTACAGAAAATTGGGACTGCTGATAATCCTGCGGATATGATGACCAAAGTGGTGACAGCAATCAAGTTCAACCATTGTTTGGACTTGATCAACATTTTGAAAGTCTAAAAGGCATATATGAAGGCATTGCTGAAGGCTAATACGCCAAGGTGGAGATTTGTTGTTTTTTGGCTAAATTAGCCATGTTAAAGAATCCCACATCTAAAGAATAGAATATGGTGGGAGTTTTAGTGGACTATAAATAAGTCCTTTAGTTAATTGGTTTTGTATCCCAAAAATAAATAAGAATTGTAAAAGATCCATACATTTGTATTATTCTTGTTTTCTCCCCATATATTTATGGGTTTTTGGATCTTACCCAGATTTTGTAATATTTTGCTTTGGAGCTAGTGGAAGTTTTCAGCAGCGCCCGTGGACGTAGGTTTTATACCGAACCACGTAAATTCTGGTGTGTTCTCTCCTTTTTTCGCTTTGCATTTATTTTTCTGTTTTTTTGCTTTATTAATATTTGTTATTTATATTTAATAGCTAGCATTAGTAGTTGTGTATTTGTTTAATTTCCGCTGCGCACAACAATATTACCTTAACAACCCATTATCAAACAGTCATTTGTTTTACTTTGTTTTTCTTCTTTGAAAATAGAGTCTTCGTTTTCAAAGAGGAAAAACAATCTCTATTCGCGAATAGAGACCGTGTTCACAAACACGACCTCTATTCATGAACACATTCTCTGTTTGTGAACAGAGATGGCTTTGCAAAAGGACAAATGAATCATCGCTTTTGGGTGTAGACAACCCTCTGTGGCTTTTGAATGAATTCCTTGAAAAGTGCAAAAATAACAGTGAACAGAGATGGCTTCGTAAAGGGACAATTGAATCATCGCTTTTAGGCGCATACAGCCCTCTATGGCTTCACAAGGGGACAAGTGAATCATCACAAACCCCTTATGAAGTGCAAAGATGGAAGAGGCAGAAGGGTAGGGATGGACTCAATTCGTCTCTGTCTCGAAAGTTTTAGTCGAAATCCCTAACGAAGAAGAAGTTTTTTGTTTACCAAGTAGAAGACTCGTAAAGCTTTAATAAAGGGCAATATTGACTTTTTACTTTAGGAGATGCTAGTAAAATTCAAATCAATTCTTTGATGCTAGTGAAACCAATCCTCAATTAATTGATACTAGTTTATAAGGTTTACGCTTATTTTGCCCTGATTGGCGGCAAACCCCATCCATCGCATGTTTGTCTTTATTCTTCCTCCCATGAAGACCTATCTAGGCCCCTATTGAAAGTGATCTTTCTTTGACAATAACACTTCAAGTTCTGATATGAACGTCATTTTGATAACAGAAAACTTACTTGGTGATACACAAGTTTAGTCTTCAATCTGTAAATCAGACCATCTCTACCATAACTAGTTCTAACTACAGATACGTAGAGATAATGGTACAAAGATCAACTAACATGTATCTTGTATCTTAGGGTCCTGAAGTGTAGGGTGAAAATGATCTTCCTATTCTGCAAAACTAAGGCATAGAAAAAAATATTATGCGTAATTCTATTTTTATTGGCAGTATATACATAAATGACAGAGACAGAGACTAATTTTTATTTTACTCATGTGACATGGGACTGTTCAATGCTACAATATATACTGATATCTTGATAAATTTCAATTACAAATATGAATTATCAATGGAATGCGCAAACATTTGAGATTGTACATGTAAGCAGAGTGCTTATTGGTCATATTTTCCTTCAAAACAAGAGTCCAATCAAAGAATAACAATAATGTAATGTTGTTCAACAAAAATAAAAAACGAGCAATTATAATGAAAAATTGAGGATGAATCAAAATTACCCTACCAAATGAAGGAAATACTGATTTAGCTGCTTCATAAGCTGCCCTAATACTGAAAAATTGTGTAAAACATGTCAATGGAATGACTTGAGGTGGAAAACTTGGCAATTTGGGTGGTATGATCTCTTTGTAGAAGCCTGTTCAAAGTACTTCACGGTAGGTTCGTTTTCTTCTAAGTTGATCTGAAGAAAGTATCGTACCCACCAAATTGAGCTCCTCAATTTAGCCTACATAAGAGAAACACTTCAGCATGTGATATTCAAACTCAATAAGTTCAGTAATATAAATTTTAATAACACAGTTTGACAGTGACAACAGAGTGTAGGGCCATCCAATAAAAGGATATTTAAATGCTAGTCCAAAAATCCGATAATTACTATTTCACAAAGACAGAAAAACCTATTTCATCCATTTGGTGCCAAGAAAGAGAAGATGCTCTTGTTCTATTTGCTCTCTCATTCAACTACTTGAAGCATACAGGTTTTCAAATTTAACAACGAAAATGATATGACAGTGAGCCAAAAATATAGTAGGCAAATATGCATAATAGCTCCTCTTAGATGTCGCTTCAAGTATATAACCCAATCATCAATAAAAAGGACATGCAATTCTAAAGCAAACGAGATACAAGCCAACTAAACCAATACAACAACTCATTTGCCATGGCATAATAAACAACATACTACTTCACATTTACTGACAAGCTCAACCTTCCTCCTCTTTTTCATTATATTTATTTCCCATAAACCAGATCTCACTCCCTATGTATTTATAACACCACTGAATGATAGTTACAGCATTCAACTATTTTACTCCTCGGATCTCCACCATTGCCAAACTTAGCTCCATCCCAGACCAAAGCTGATTAGCAAACTATTAATAGATGAGCAACCTAAGGTGCTATGAATTGGTAACTAGATCCTAATGCATGAAATTCTATATAAAAACCTAATAACATAATAATAATGTCCTTTTGCCATCCCCCCTAGAAATGACAAAAATGCAACGATGTAACGTGGACCAAGTAGCTAAGACACGATTTTATGGACTAGAAATCTACTTCTACAAATATCTATTTCCTTGTTACACCATTCATCAAAATATGATAAATCAACAAGCAAATTGTAAAAACAAGAAGAACAAAATTCAGTTTAAGAAGATGACCTCAGGGACCTTTTTTTCACGCATTCTTTGGTGGTTGTATACTTCCAAAACCATATTATGCAGTACCCAACCTACTTTTACACAAGGTTCACTTTCAAGCAACTTAACACTCATGCAAACATTTGCTGGCAAACAATAGTTCAAGTACCACTTGCCAAGTGGCTAAAATTTAGATTTCACTAAACATGAACAAGATCCCTGTAGACAGCTAGTTCACTAATTCATAGATCTGGATGAACATTAAATTTGGCCATCCGTGCACACAACATTCTGTAAACTCAATTTCAATACATTTTGGTGCGTTTACTTCACGGATTAGGGAATGGGAATGGGAAATGGGATTGATTGATATTGTTTACCTGCTTAAAATTCATTCCGTAATGGGAATAAAATTGTGGGCCCCACATCAATTTGGGGTTGTGGAATGGGGATCTCATTCCCCCCAACCCACTTGGGAATCTCATTCTCATTCCCTAATTCATGATAGAAAGTCTTTTATACCCTTATTTAAAAATAAAAAAAAAAACCCTATTTTGACAAGTTTGAGTTGATGTTACCGTCCACAACTCTCCTCTCATCAACAGTCTCTTGGTCTTTCATCACTACTCTCTTGGTCTTTCATCACTACTGCAGGTTTGTTTCTTTTTTTTTTATTATTGAAGACTGTTTGTTTGCTCTTTTCATCACACCGATTTTATTGAAAAAATCTGCATTAAAAATCTGCATGTTATGGCAAAAGGCTGCTGTTGATTACTGATTTTATTGAAAAAATCTGCATGTTATGATAAAAAGCTGCTGTTGATTGCCGATTTTATTGAAAAAATCTGCATTAAAAATCTGCATGTTATGATAATCAACATATTTTATTGAAAAAATCTGCATGGCAAAAAGCTGCTGTTGATTGCCGATTTTATTGAAAAAATCTGCATATTATGGCAGCCGATTTTATGTCTTTTATTTGATTAGTGATAGTCTTTTATTTGATATTCCAATATAAAATCATCTGATATTGTATGTTTCTACGTTGAATAGTAGTCTTTTATTTGATATTAAAAAACTACACCACTGCATGGAATCTAAAATTATATAGTTTTTTGTTTCTTTGTTCACACTAGTTTTTTTAAGTTTTTTATTTGATATTAAAGATAAAAAAACTACAAGTGGGATAGTGGAATGTTAAATTATCTATTTATTTGTATATTTGTTAACACCATTGTAGTTTTTTATTTGTTGACATCAGTTATTTGTTTCATCATCCTATTTAGTATATGATTTTGTATGAATATATTTGTTTGTTGTCAGTATTGCCATTGCAAGTTTTAAATTTCATCTAAAATTGTGTATTTTTATGTATAGGAATGACCCGTGTGTTAGCAAGAAAGAAAAGAATTATGATTGTTATACAAGAACTGATTATGATGTTGCAGATGATTATGGCTGTTTGTGCTGCTATATGTTCATATATTTCTGTTGGTTATGAAAAGAAATTGGAAAGTCCAAATCGGTCTTTAGAGTTTATAAACAATTGAACTTTTTGTGTGAATTGGTTTATGAAAGTGATGTCAAGTGTTTATCACAACTAAGAATGGATAGAAAAACATTTCGAAAATTATGTTTGCTTCTTTGTGAGAACGGGGGTTTAGTGGGCACCGCAAACGTATCCGTCGAAGAGATGGTTGCGATGTTTTTGTATATCTTAGCACATCATTTGAAGAATCGAATAGTTAGTTTTAATTTTATGAGATCTGGGAGAACAGTTAGTAAATGTTTTCATGAGTGTTTAAAAGCAATAATTAGATGTCAGAAAGAATTTTGGAAAATATCTGAGCCAGTGATAGAGAATTCAACTTATCCAAAGTGGAAATGGTTTAAGGTATGTATGACTGTTAGTTTGAAACCTAAATTTTACATATACTTGATTACGTAAAATAATTAGTTTTTGCATCTTGTAATGTAGAATTGCTTGGGAGCATTAGATGGTACATATATAAAGGTTCATGTTTCAGAGGCAGACAAACTAAGGTATAGAACTAGGAAAAATGAAATTGCAACAAATGTATTAGGAGTTTGTTCACCAAATATGCAATTTATATACGTCCTACCGGGGTGGGAAGGTTCAACTCATGATATGCGTGTGCTAAGAGATGCTGTAACTAGGAGGAACGGTTTAAAAATTCCTACCGGTAAATACATCCAACAACCATTTATCTTTAGCTTCTAAGATTGTATATTAAAATTTAGATTCTTATGATATGTCTTATATTTGTTCATAGGTTATTATTACTTGGTTGATGGTGGCTATACTAATGGGGCTGGTCTTCTTGCCCCATTTAGAGGTCAACGTTACCATCTTAATGACTTTAGTGATGGACACCGTCCAACTTTACCACAAGAGTTGTTTAATATGAAACACTCAAGTGCTCGAAACGTGATTGAGCGATACTTTGGACTTTTGAAGAAAAGATGGGTCATACTAAGAAGTCCAGCATGTTATGATATAAAAACGCAAAGACGTATAATATCTGCTTGTTGTATGTTACACAATTTCATACGAAGGGAAATGCCTATTGATGAGATAGAGACATCGATGGAAAATAAGCCGGTAGAAGAAAATATATATGGAACAGAGTTAATTAATTCAATTGAGCCCTCAAACGAGTGGACTACTTGGAGAGAAAATTTGGCTCAAGAGATGTGGAACAACACAAGAGGAAGTAACTAATAAGATTTGAATTTGATGTGGAAATGTCTACTAATTATAACATTATAAAATAGCCAATATTTTTCAGTGCTTTGTTAGACCTAGTGTTTTTCTGGTTATTTGAATGTATACGATGGATGATATGCACATGATGGTTTGAATGACTTTACTCATGGTTGGAATTTTATGCTAGGCTTGGAATTGTGGTTTTATGTGTTTTATTGTCCAAGTTAGTTATAGATTGTATAATTTGAAAATCAAATTTGATGTTCAATGTTACCATCTTAATGCTATTCGTTGAATTTGAAGTTTTAATTTTATATAATTTCGAGTGTATGTAACCATTTGCTTATATGCATTGTTAATTCTTTAGAAAAGATGAGTTCTATTCGAAAGGGTCGAGGTGTGAACAAACATTATTGGACATCGGCACAAGATGCCGCATTGGTGGATTCATTGCTTGAATTAAATCAAAATACTATGTGGAAAGCAGATTCTGGTTTCAAAAATGGGTATTTGAACCAGTTGGAAGGTATGATGAAAACCAAGTTGCAAGATTGTAATTTGAAAGCATCCCCTCACATTGAATCTAGAGTGAAATGGTTGAAACAAAAATATTGTATTTTGTCTGATATGTTATCTCTTAGTGGGTTTGGTTGGGATAATGAGAAGATGATGATATCATGTGAGCGAAGTGTTTTTGAAGAATATGTTAAGGTAAATTATTAGCTTATTTTAGATCTATATTTTATCACTTGTTGATTTCTTTTTTTCAAATGACTTTATTTTATTAATTAATACAATATTGTTCTTTTTTTTTTTACTGATTACAACACAAAAATGATGCAGCTGGTTTGTTTCAAAAATCATTTCCTCATTATTTTACTTTGGGTGAGATATATGGTCGTGATCGAGCCACTGGAACTAATGCTGGCAATGCTAACGATGCTGAATAGGACATATGCCTAGAGGACAATACCAATGTCAATTTAGGTGATGACTTAATCAAGGAACTTTCTGAAGAAAGTTTTAATCATATGTTTTATACAAAACAACCAACTCCACCACATCATATGTCTGGTGACGGCACCCCAAGTATTTCAACGAACAAGTCCAAGAAAAGAAAGAGCAAAGAGAAATCATTTGATCACATGTGCTCAAATATTGGGTCAATGGCTGAATCAGTGGCAGCAATGGTGCCTAAACTAGACGGTTTGATTAATGTGCTTTCTACTGCAGATAAAGATGTGGCAGATTTACAAGCCAAGTTATATGAAGAGATGATGAAAATTGAGGGCTTAGATGAGGATCAGATATATGATGCCACTAACATATTGGCCACAAAACACGATTTGCTACGTGTTTTTTTTACCATGTCTGATCAACTCAAAAAAGGTTATATCTTGAAGATGCTTCATCGTGGGGTTTAGTTCATATATTATGTGCTTATGAACTTACTATAGATATTATGTGCGGATTTTATATTTATATTCGTAGTCGGTTGCTATTATATTTTATGAACTGATGGTTGGTTGTTTTTATATTTATAAATATAAATATTTATATATGCTATAAGTTTTCATAAAAAAAATGTGTTAGTACAAAGTGTTATATTTTATTCTAATGATTTACAGTTAGCACTTAAATTTTGTGATGGATTGAAGAATATTATAATAATACTGTTAAGAAAGTTTATGTAACATTTTATATTAAAAAAAAAAAACTTAATATACAATATAGATACATAATATATTCTTCTTTAAAAAAAAAAAAAATGCTTACAATGATATTGTTAAATTGTTAAGAATTTTTTTTTTTTAGCCTATTATGACAAGTTACATGATAAAAAGATGACATTCACATCTTAAACACAATTTTGTATATTATAATTAATCTATAATTTTAATTAAGGGCATTTTTGTAACTTATAATTAATCCATTCCGATTTCAAAGTAAGTAAACAGCTCAATGGGATACTGCTGATTTCGATTCCGATTTCTGTAGTTGAAGTAAACAACTTATTCTGATTCCGATACTTCATTCTGATTCCAAGTCATTTCGATTCCTAATCATTCCGATTCCCATTCCGATTCCTCCAAGTAAAGTAAACGCACCAAAGTTAAGGTCTTCAATTCACTGAAAATACTTTCTTCATCGTAAGTTACGTATCACAAATAATTTACCCGACCAAAAGAGACACAATTAAAAATTGAACTCTAAAAGAATATATCATCAACCCTTTTGTTCTAGCAAAACTATTCTGTATAGAGACTGCTGATGCATATTGTTCTGTTTAGTTGTTAAATACACAACCTCTTTTATTACAAAAACACCTCATTTTACCATACAATTTAAATACAAACAAATGTCGGTAAATTAAATACAAACCTGAGCCACTGTACAAATAGAAAATAAGCATCAACCTGCCCTGAAAATTTTTCAAATTAGCCTGAATTAGTCCAAAACAAAGGTTTAATTCAACCAATGAATACAAAAAAGTTGCATTGGAAAGCTGGTGGCCTCCTTGACATAATTGATAATAGAATTAACCACTACAAATATACTACGCTGATCGATAACAATCCAAAATCATAAGATATAAATCGGATTAAATAGTTTTTTAAAAAAAAAAAAAAAGGTCAAAGAGAATGTGGGGCATGTCTTTACTGCGAAAAAGTGAGTGAAGAGAGTGCATTGTTGGAAGTTGAGAGAGGGTCCAGATCTGAATTTCTGTGTGTCGCTGATGATTTGATTTGATTTTCAAGTGTTGTAGCTTGCAAAATGAAGTGGAGCTTTGGTTTTGTCGTCAGTGATGTATGATAATCATAACCAACGGTTTTCCATGGATTCTAACTAAACTTAAAGTGACAATCGTAGACACTCACCTACACTGAGACTTATTACGTGGCTTCTCTAGTAGCCGTTGGATGAAAGCTGAATGCATGACCTCCACTCTCGGATGCTGTTAACGGATGAGTTGAATCTGATTGAAATAGTGGATTCCGTCACAGACTCACGTCACGTTTGTTAACTAGTCCACTCGACCCTGAAATAAAATGAAATTTTCGAATGATACCCAAAATATAAAAAAATAAAACTATCAAATTAGATTTTTTTTTTTTTTTTTTGAAACTAACTATCTAGATAGATTTGTAATATTATCAATAAATACTTTCTTACTAGTAATATATGATATTATAGAGGAACAAAACAAAATGTTTAAATTATTCCACTTAAACTTTTTTCCTTTCTGAACTATTAATACAAATTCAAATTTTGATGAGTAAAAAGTTATTCGAACTCACAACTTCAAAAAAGTAAATATAAAAGACATACTATCAGATTAAACTCAGGTCATCATTCAAGTTGTTCGGCGTAAAAATTAACTCTACAATTTTTGGGCTCCTCAAGCGTCAGCCTTATTTGTAAATGGGCTTGACTGACAAAACCCCTAAGGAAAGAGATACCAGAAGAGACACCAAGGGAACTCAGGGGGACGCTCAGCAAAGGGCTCGATTAATTAAATGAAATCAAGTATGAATACCCAAAATAGAAAGGGCACATAAAACCCAAGTGAGCTAGCACAATTTTGAAATTTAAACAAGGATGATGGGTGCTGTGTGTCACCCAAGCAGTAGGCTGTCAAACGAGATAGTTGGATGAACATATCTAGAACCAATGAGTATTAGGTACCAGGTTGCGCAGGGAAAAAAAGTAGGGGTGGCAAAAAGAAGTTAGGGTGTTGGGTCCAGTTAAATTCAATTTGATTCGATTCGTTTATGAATTCGACCAACACGACATAAATTCGTTTAATAAGCAGGTCAACATTATTGGATTCGACATGAATTCGTTTATAAACAAATGATATGATAGAACTGATTCGTTTTTTACTTGGATCATAAAGAATCCAAATTCATTAACCTGTCAACTCATTAATTCGTTTAACCTATTTAACATATTCAACTCGTTTAACCCATTTAATCTAAATAATATTTTGAACACAAATAAAATAAATAATTCTCAACTAATGACCCAATTCAACACATTTAAAAACCAACACATTAAATCATCTACATAATTCCATATTATTCACATTTAAAAACCACAACAAAATATAGTCATGCTCAAATACAATTACATCATGTAATATTCTCCAACATAAAACTTTGTAACTTAAATTCTTTCCTTTTTAATTTCAAGGGGACCTCCAAGCTGCACAAAAATTACAAGAAAACAATATTAGATATTTATATTTACAATATTAAAGTTTATAAATATAATTAAGAGAATTTAGCGCTAAGTTTCCTTATTGGAGCAACTCAATAGCAATATAACCCAAAAGAATTTAGAAATATAATTAGAATAGACATCACCATCTAAAGTTTCCTTGCTGGAGCAACTCACTAGCAATATAACACAAGAAAATATGTATGAAATGCATTATCAAATTAAAATATTAAATAAGATAGAAAACATTTATCAACAAAAAAACCCATGTCCATTTATTTGCATTATAATGCAAATATGTAATATCAGTAGATTTATGTACTATCGATAACATGATCAACAAAATATGCATGATAAAATCTTTCAATAATTATATTACACAAAAAGCCAAAGAAAACAAGAAGAAAATGTAAACAATAATCGAAGTAGATAAAACACAAAAGACAATGAAGGAGAAGGATACTTGAAGTTGGTCAGGACGGCGGCTTGGAGAGAGACTTATGGCGGTGTAGAAGAATGAGCCATTTTAAAGATGGAGGTTGTTTTGCAATGACATCGACTGCTGATATGATTTGTTTTTTAAACTATTTTTAAGACGTATATGGATGACAATAGTGGTTGGTGGGTGTCATAAGGGAGGATATGGTGGTAAAGATGATGGATACGGCGGTGGAGCTGTGGAGAGGGAGGATACAGTGGTAGAGATGGTGGAGATGGTGGTGGAGCCTAGTGTGGCTTAAGGTTTCAATCCCCTAAGATACTTATTATACGTGACGTAATAGTGAAATTAGTGAGCGATTATTGGAAAAGAATCAATATTTGTACCACTCTAAACTAGGTGTACACAATTTTCATAAGTTCATCCCATTAAGTGAATTATAATTATAAATTATGATTTTTTTAAATAATATTTTATAAGGATGTATTGATGACAGGGGTGCACATACAACTTTAGTGGGGTACAAAAAAACCGCCATTCTTACCGGAATTGTTTATTGTGAGAATGTGGGAAGCACGATGAAAATTGACCCAAGTCCAGTGCTTTTCTCTCTGTGAACTCTAGGCCCAAGTGCCCAGACAGCCAGCCACGTGTTTCTAGTCTAAAACATCGTCTCACCGAACCCAATTTTTTAACGACGTCGTTTAATATCAACCACTAAAATAACGCCAACTAAGCAGTGTTGGCGTTGAGACTGTGTTATTGGTCGTCGAGCGGCGACACACTAGATTTCGCCCTTGGCCAAATCGCCACCTCACGGTTCCCTCTCCAATCCGATCAATTCACAACTGCAACCACGCGAGCCAAGAGTCACAAAAGAATCGATTTCTAGTCTCGGAAAAAAAAAAAAGAAACACTTAAACGAAAAACCCTAACCATGCCATTAGGGTCTGTGGAATTCAATCATCTACTCTTGAATTGAAAACGAAGAGAATTTGAATTCCCGTGGAAATGGGAGGGGAAGATGCGAACCGGAATAAGGATAATCCATGGCCGTCGCCAAACAGACCTTATCAAGAAAAAGATGACGTCAAACTCTGGAGTATTTTTCTCTTCGGTCTAATTGGCGCCACTGCCACCACTTTCGCTGTAAGTTTCTCTCTTTTTCTAATTCTTGTTTGGATGGAATATGTTTAGGGAATATTAAAATGTGCTTTTGGTTGCAGATTTGCAGTTTTAGTGATTTAGGATTGATTGATAATTTTATTAGCTTTGGAGTATTTGTACTAGTAATAAGGCTGTTCAATTCGTGTCATGATTTTACTCGTGAATGACGTTGTGATAAGTTTGATAATCAGTTTTGGTTGTTAATGTGCTCGATGTTGTCTTCAATTTTTGAGATTCTGGATCTTCACTGTTTTTTTTTTTTAAAAAAAAAATATATACTTTCTCTATACTTCGCTTTATCAATTATGAAATTTTAAATTATCAAATTGTTAACTGAAGGACCTGATTGGTGGGAGAATCCTCATTACTGATTCACATTTGGCATTACGTTTGTAAATATGAAAATAGAGACAAAGTAATCGGTTAGAGAATAGCATAAATGTCGTTATAAAAGTCTCTGCTGTCACATGTGGGTTACGTAATTGGATTCCTGAACCAAATGTTATCACCCTTTACAATGGAAATTTTAGGATTTGAGGAAAAGGCCTCTTGCCGAGATTAAATTTAACTTTGTTTTCCTGAAAAGTTTGGACTGTTACGTTAGATATCTTGGTTAAAATCATGTGAGCTTTCTGTCTCTTGGTTCTTTGGAAGTGGATATGTTGCTGGTAGTAAAGTATTGTTGTTGGATGCCATTCTGTTAGAGACTTCATTTGATGCTTATAGCAATTTGGCAGGTTGGTCAGCTGCGGAGAACTGTTGATTGGTTTTATTCTCAGGTAGACATATTATGTCTTTCACCTATCAGTAAATGCTAGGCTTTTTCTGTGATTGGAATTCCTATGTTGGATAGTCTCTGTAAGGTGGAAGCAGAAATGGCTTTAGTATTGTTCCGTTTCTGCAAATTTTAGAAGCTATAATATGGGTCTTCTGGATTCACCCCCACACAATGCAATTGAAGTATGGTAACAACATAATTTAGATTCATCATAATTATTTTGGAAAGAATGAAGAGTTTGCTTGTCTTTATCTTTATGCTTTTTGGTTTTTTTAAGAACATACAAGTGAGTGTGACTTTAGGTGATTTTGTTATAAGAGCAGTCTTTATAGCCTCAGTTACATGTTTTTGGACATTGGAAATTTTAAGCTGTTGAGACTTGAGATCAGATTTCGTCAATTGTGGGTAACTCTATCTTTGGTTAGTACGTTGACATTATTGATTTTGCTACCACTGTCTATGAATTGATGACAATAATAGTATTAGCTTATGGTTTGTTGTTTGTTTTGTGGTTCAGAAAATATTTTTTATAAAATTAAGTATATATTATTGTAGACATGTACTTTATCTGCTTTGAAGTGTCCAGATTTAAAATTTTCCTTCTGACAATACCTGTAATTTATTGATTTTTATATTTAAATACTAGTCAAGCTGATTATGTTGTACTTGCATCATAAAAGTTAACTAGGTCACAGTCATCGTGGAAAGGATCAACTGGTAGTTCTTTCCGGACATCCTTTCAAGAAGAGGCGTGGAGAAGGTATAATCGTCGAATGCAAGAGGAGTATGAAGAAGAAATGGAGAGAGTTGTGAGTTTTGGCTTCTTATTATCTTTGTTCTATTTTGCTGCCTTGCATATATTTTGTTTCCTATTGTAATCCTCTCCTCATCCTTTTGAAAATTTTAGATTGCTCTCTTCAAAATTGTGAAATGTAGGTTGATGTTAATTCATGATATTTGTAGGAAGTTAAATGATTAGGTCTCGATAATATAGTGGTAAGACATAAAAAATATATGTCTAGCAATCCAACTCATTTCTGCCTCTTCCTGTAAGTCTCAACTCCTGTCCTTCCCTTTTGCACAGCAATGATGGTGGATTTTTGATTTGTGATTTTCCACAACTGAAATTGCTAGAATTTGATTTATGTCCTTTAGGGAGTATTAAGTGGGCGGAGTGGAAATTCTTTTCTAATTTTTATGAATTGTTCTAACATTGATAATTATATTTGCTTAGGGCTTGTTAGTCATGTCCTTTGTCTTTTTGGCTGAGGACAAATACTGTAGTAAAGCTTGAGCTTCATTCATTCAGTTAGCTGCCGTGACTTTGAAGCTTATGTGAAATTGAATAACCCAAAATTAAGCTGGACTTGTGGCCTGAATATTTAACAGCATTTTATTTGGTTACTCGTTTTGTGTATGGTTGATCTACATTTTGCTTATAGTTGTGATGTGTCCACCTGCCTTGAAAACTTAAATGGAACTTTTGTGGTTGTCTGAAATGGTCATGATCAATTGGTGTTTGCTCATTTTTTCATGTCTGATTTGTGTTTTTTATGAAGGTAATTCACATGTTTGATCGTTATCTCAGTCTGTCATATATTTGAATGCTTGGTAGTTCCAAAGTTGTCGGTATCTTGGAAATTGTGAGTGGCTTGATATCTGAGAAATCTATTTCTGGTTCTTGTATTGCCTTTTGCTTGGCAACATAATCTTTGTATCCAAACCATTGTTCTGATTTGACTGTTATCAATTCTATCCTATATGCTTAAACATTGTAACCTCTGCTAATTGCTTGATTTAAAGTGGTTATTTCATGCTTGGCTATTAGCTGTTAGCTCACAATTGGGTGTTTGTCTTGATTGTTTATGTCTCATTGGGGTAATTATTGGTTATACCGTGGTTTTCTGATATTCTCAGGAGCGAATAAGGCGTATGCAAAGTGTATTCAACAGAGAAAGGAATAAGTACAAAAGAAGCTATGAAAGCTGGAAGGAAAATGGTGCTGGTGCTTATCATCACCACTTCCAGCGCGATGATTGGTATTGGAAAGCTGATACATCCTACAGAGATCAGAGAACTAACTACAGGCAACCCCCTAGAGCCAATGAAAGCTATTCATTGTTGCATCACTACTCAGTTTTGGGTCTTGACAGGTAATGATTGTCACAGTTGTGTTGAGAAATGGCAATCTTACTGGTTGAGTTGGCACATTTTGATATCATCGATAGAGTCTAGTGAGATTTTATGCTTTTCAAATCAACAAGTAACCATTTGAATGTTATACAACCAATAAATTAAAAGATCTTAGAAAATAATTTGTAAAACGCATTAATCATCCCAAAGAGTTGACAATATATGTGGAATTATGTAAAAACTATTGGAGTAAATGGCTTTGTATTGCAATGATTGTAAGGATTTTGTGTACATCTCATCTATCTCATCACTTCCCTAGTCAGCCCCTTTCTTCCAAGTTGGTGGAATGATGAGTTGTTCTCATTTTTTATTCTCTGGATAAAGGATAATTATTATACTTCTGCCAATTGACTCGCCTTGTTCCATCTGGTTATTTGCATGTTCTATTATTGTTGATGGTGGCTTGATGGAGTAAATTTAAGTCAGCAAACTAATTAGCCATCTGAACTATACATATCTTGATAAATTCCTGCAAAGAATGTGAGAATCAGTAAGGGATTTTGTTTTCTTAGGAATGTCTGAAGCAAGTATATTTTGAAGTTCATAGATTCATAGTATAGCAGTCATTAATTTACGCAATTCGACAGTGCTTAGGCAATCTTTTTAAGTGGTGACACTGTTGGTGGAACTTGAATCAAAATGTTAGAAATTTTGGTGCTCTTCAGGATTTAGTAGCTGTTATTGCTGAATCATGATTATTGAATCGTGTTTTTATGACTTCAGAATGTAGAGCTTGAGGTACATTGAGAAAGGTTGGGGGAGCTTTGGGTCCCCCAAAAAATAAAAATAAAAAAGAAATAACCGTAGTGTGTATTGGTCTATAAGGTTGTCGTGCTTTAGTGTATTTGGTGAATGCTTAATAATTCCATTTACCTAGCATGGTTCTCATTTCACAGGTCCAGGAGAACTCCTTACACAGATGCTGAGATTAAGGTAAACTTCATGGCTCCTTTCATGCAATTTTTGTTGCTTTGAACAGCTTTGTATTCATTGAAGGGGATACTTTATTGTTCCAATACTTGGGTTTAATAGTTGTCTGTGTGATTTGTTATTCCTTTACTGGCTGTGTATCTTGATTTTTGGATTGCTCCTTTATCATAGATCAACCTTGCTCTAGTTTCATTTGTATGACCAGTAAGATATTTTGGATACTTTCTGGAGTTAAAGCACACTTGCCTAATTCAATAAGTGCTTAAGTTAAATTAAAATGTTGTTTCTGATCTGTAATAAAGGCTCATTTTGATTTCTGAACAATCTTGATTGTAGCAAAATGTTGTTACCAGGAATTGGTAGTGCTCAGTGATAAGTCAAACTATTGTTCAGTTTTTCCATTCTATGCATCCCATTTTCCAATTTACATCTGTAAAAGTTAAATGATTCCTCTTTTCATCCCTGCAGATAGCATTTCGGGCTAAGGCAAAAGAATTTCACCCAGATCAGAACCAACATAATAAAGGTGAGATATGATTGACCACTATTAACTAAAATCTTGTCTAGTGATGCCAGTTATGTGGATTGGTTATTTGAGGTTAATTGTTAATGTTTTGTTGCAGAAGCTGCTGAGGCAAAATTCAAAGAGGTAATGGTGTCCTATGAAGCTATAAAACAAGAAAGAAAAGACATGAAATCATGAAATTATTAACATTCCGAAAATGATTATGGAGAATAAGAAGAAAGTAAGGCTCCAACATATTCCACCGTATCATTAACCTTTTTTCCTGACTGTTTAGTTTTCATCAGAACTCAAGATTCCTCTCTAATTAAATTTTGAGGAATTTTCTGAGTTTCAAATCTTGTTGTATTGGTAGGTTCATATCAAAGGTGAATGGGGTTTCTTTTTTCTTTTTTCTATTTTTAAGTATATATGTATAAAAGCAGGTCATGTATTTATAGAGCATGTTGTGATGCATGCACACCCTTGCGATGCGTAGTTTGGCCAAATTTCTTGATTCGTGTAGAAAAATAATGATAATAATAAGTTACCACTGGTCAGCATATAATGTCCATAATTGACTATTCTAGTTGAAAACATAAGTGAAAATTTTGTTCTCTTGATTTTACTGTCTGAAATGATTGTGAGAGAATCTATCCTCGTTAGATCTTTTATCCAAGTTTCGAGCATAAGTCATTTTGATGTATTCTGTTCACTGGCAAAAACGTTAGTTGGCTATGAAGATTCAGATGCGAATGGCATCAGAATCCAGAGGGTTAACTGTCGTCGAAAGCGATCCATAATTCCATATCTCTAGGTTTCTTCATCATATTTGGTTTGTTTCGACTTTCAAGTAGATAACTACACGTATGGTGGGTTCCGTTGTGTTCACTGGTCTTCTAGTCAATACTCAGCCGTGTCCATCCTCTTATAGAAGTTAAGAAGATACTTTGTGAGTACCTATTTTTGTAATATTGTTATGTAGAAAAAAGAACTTGTAATTGAAAAATGAACTACATCAAGAAAAGGTAGTAGTATAAATGTTTTTATGTGTCATCTTAACCATATAAATGTGATAGATTATGGCGTTTGTTATAAACTAAATTTGGCCCTTGATCCTGGATTAAATAAAGATAGGTGGTCAAGAAAGAAATTTAGGCATAACCGCCATCTGTGTCAGCACGGAATCCAGAAATGACCTGGTATGCGTCACCCTCGTTTGTTACTATCTATGCATTGGTATATGTATTTACCTTTTTATCCTTTCTGACTACAGAGTGGGACAATTCTTTTAAAAAAATTTTGAATCTTTAATTTCGTACCACAATTAAATTTATCCTTATTTAGGTTCATATTCTTTTTTATCATTTTCACTTTATCATATCATCAAAGATGAATTATTGTAAGTTGTAACCAGACTCCAATATTGAAGGCAAATCCTAACTCATAACATTCTCTTGCAACTTACACTGTTGATGCTCTATTAACCAATTACTAATGCCAGTAGTTTCAATCTTTTATAACGAATAATAATGCAAAGAATTGGGTTTTTTTTTTTTTTTTTTTTAAATATAATACCAATCAAGTTGATAAATTGTCAAACTTGAGATCAATGAATAACAAGTATAGTTTGAAATATCACTTCCATTATAAGGGTAAAATTTTTCTACACTTTACGATTTAATGGATAAATATAAGACTAAAATCCTTATCACAAAGTTAAACTGAAAAAAAAAAAAAAAAAACTTATTTTATATCTTAATTTTCATATTTATGATTAATAAATATTTACATGTCAATACAGTAAAACCGATACCTTAATCAGAATTGGAACAAAAAAGTTGTGATAAAACAAAGCAAATTACGAGATTTGACCAAATCAGCATTATTTTGTCGCCATATATATGCATATATAAGAGAGAGAAAACAAAGCCTCGAGTCGAGAAGCAAGGATGGACCTTCTAAATAAGAGAAGAAAAATCAACAAGTCCGCAAATGTCAAGTTGCTTGACTGGCGGGTTGTCAACTAGTCGACAAATTCAAGACCCCACAACAATACAATCGACCTTATTTGAACATAACGACTATCTACATACATCATTCCTTTAAGCTAAATTCAAATAAATGATTGACCAAATTTAAATAGTTTCAATTCAAAATAAGCTCCTTCCTATTCAAATAAAAGCAAGGAAAAGAAATATCAGTTCGAATAAAACAAAAAAGCAAGAAAAATAAATAATAAACGTCTGTTGTTGGGTGTGTGGCAGGAGGTGAGCTGGATTGAAGACAGCAATGGATGACACATGTAAAAGACATCAATCCAGACGCTGCCATTGCAAATGTAGCCCCACTTAGACAATATGTCACGTGTCCAATCAGTCCACTATTACCATTTGTTTGATGGACCATATTTACTAATTTCATTCTAATTTTTGCTTCCATGCTCTTCAGCTGCATATTAATATAATGATTTCATTAATCTGTTCTACAACCATGTAGTTGACTAGAAAATTTCACCAACTCCAAAATCTTTTCTGTCAAGCTTCATTTACATCACTTTACAATTGTCCAAATTATAAGTTTTTCGCCTTAAAAAATAGACACGAAATCCCACTAAACATATTTGCTGAAATCTTGTCATCAGAAAGAAATTCATGGTGATATATTTTAACCAAATGGGTGGGATCTACTTCTATTTTAATCACCAAATCAAAATGATAATGAAATATTTTTTGTCTGTTTGTCATGGATAATGATTCAATGTCATTACTTTTCTTGTTAAATTATAATAATACAGTGATATATCAGTATAAAAAATAATAATTTGTCAATATTATTTTATTTTTTTTCTTTCTAATATCAAATTTAAAAATTTTTCATAAAAAATTTAGTATAAACAAAATATCAATAAAGTATCATTACTCATTTGTCATACCTACGACCGATTGAGATTGCGAGGACTATTTTTATTTCATCAAAATAGCACTTAAATGTAATTACTGAATTTGAACTATTACTGATCTAAGAGGTCATTTGTTTTTTTCACTTAAAATTTAATAATGTTATATTGTATCTATTAAGTTATTTTCATTTATTTTTTTAAGTGATCAAATCACTTAAAAAAATTATAAAAAAAATAACTGAAAAAATTAGAAGAATTTTTAACTTTTTCCTTAATTACAAATCACTTAATAACATTTAAAAATTTTTATTCCAAATTTATCATTTCAAAATAACATAATTTTAAATTTATATTAATTTTATATTATTCAAATTTTCTTTTCTTTTCTTTTTTCCTTAATACTTACGAAAATTATATATAAAATATAAAACCTAAATCTATCTCATCACAAATTGTCTTAGAATTAATCTAATATATTTTAATTTATAATTTAAACATTCATTTTTTTTGTTGTTTTCTTATATATTAATATATTTAAATATATAAATATAGTTAATACTACTATATGTTTTAATTATATTTTAATTATGAATAAACTATTAATATGCACATAAAAAATGTTTTAAAATTTATTATTATATATTTTCAAATATTTATATTAAATTAATTAAAATTATATAAAAATAAATAGCAAAAAATATATATATAAATTTTAACTTATTAATTTTTAGATAATTTTAATTTTAAAAAATAAATAAATTTATAACATGTTCGAAAGTAAGAGAAGAAAAAAAAAACAAACGTCTTATTTAGATTCAGTTTTTTATCACTATCTAATTTTTAATTTTTAATAGTACCGTTTTATTTTTAAACCTGAACAATGAAGCTTTTACACCAAATCAGGTTCAATTGTGATGGGTTGAGAGGACAATTACAAGTAGAGAATCGTAAAATTTTTGGATAGAGTTGTGTGCAAAGTGTCGACATCAATGTGTGATACAGCTGCTTCCCATCCATAAATTCGGCGAGACAACCTTGAAGTGGCCCACGGCTCGAATATCAGACAATACCAACCCATGTGCATCCTTTTGCTGTTTGTGTAATGATGCACGTACTTTGTGTTTTGAACGCTACTTTACTGATAAATTAGTTGTCTCTTTACTTTCTAATTACAAATCAAATTTTATTTTGCAAATCCTTGGAGGATAATGCCCTAACACCCCAGCAGTCAATGGCCAAAAGTGACTCTTAGAGGGAGCAATTCAAATAAAGTTACAACTTTAATATTTTGCATTATCTTTATCTTATCTTTAATGATCATTGATTACAAGCTTCTATATATAACACTACAACAGCCTGAAGCCAACCAACTCTCAGAACTTGAAAATGTAATGCGAATATCTATTTCTTTTCCTTGCATGTCTCTCTCATTTCCCATTAAGGGTTGTTTCCAGCATTCCTCGAGGAATTCTCAATTTGGAATCAGAGGGTTTATTGGCTATAATTCTCATTGAGGGTAAGAGAGGGGAGTTAAAAATCTAGTAGTCCAGAAATGCAAGGCTTCACTAATAGAGATTGCACTCATAAATAATCACTTACCACACAACTATTACATAATTCAAGGAGCATGGTTAGGCGATCGTGGAGTTTCTGGACACATGATACGCAGACGACAATGGAACAAATCAACAAAAAACTATTAGCTTTAGAACCTGAAGATCACAAATTGAACAGGGAAATTTGTTCCTTTTTACTGCCATTGAGAAATTATTAACAACTACATGAACATTTGCATATTGATTGATTGATTGAAGAAAGAAAGAAAGAAAGAAAAGCATCAAAAGGAATACTGTTAACCTGCCTCAAACTGTAACTAAAATTCCTGTTTGATGTTTTGAACGACAATTTTTCTTACAAAAGAATTGACCCAAAAACAAAAGAATCAAGAACAAAAGGAAAAAGAAAAAAGAAGACAGACAGAAAAAAGGAAACCTTAAATAAACTGAAGAGCATCTCCACTTTCCAATGTTGTCTTCTGTCCAAAATGAAGCCATTCTTCTGTCCATATAACACAAAATATCTTCCTCTCGTATAGGGTGGAATGGGGCTTTTGGGGCTTGCAATGAGGGTGGAGGAAGCACTCTAAGTCCTTCACACACAATGTCCCCCTAGATGTAACCTTTTCATGTTACTCGAATTCGTTGTCTACCCCTTTTTGTAACCTATGCTTATATTACCAATATCTTATTCTACAAATCCTACTACCATCTTCCAGTTTCAGTCAACCTGCTCACCAATCAAGTCTAGACCAACCAACAAGAATGATATACCCTGAAATAGTAAGAAGTAGAAATGGATACCCTGAGCGGAGAGGAGACTCCTAGCTGCGGCTGTTAATAGAAGGAAAGCAAGCGTCAATTCCTTCAAATATATTCTATTATGTTTCTTCTTCTTCCTGGAAGCCTTTTGCTCCTGTTGTTTAATTTGCATCTTCACTTCGCTAAGGTTGGGCGCTGAGGAACCCTTTTGCTGTTTTGGCTCTTTCTCAACCAGTGACACGAGATCACCCTCTGAAGAGCGGCCAGATTTCTTAGTAACAACCCACTCATAGGCACTTCCAAGCTGGAATAGGCCAGAGATCATGGCATTGAATTTGGTCACTGACATAGTGTTCTCGAAAAGAAGGTAAGGAACAATGAACGGGAACGATTTTGGAGCTGGGAGAATATTGAGAAATGACATGGTGGCTGGAATGTAACACACAACCCAAGTCGGGAGCTCAGCCTCGGGGATGAACATTGTCATGGGGAGAATTATACAAAAGAGAGTGAACGAATAAAACGGTAGGATCAGTTTCCTTAGCAGAAAGAAGAGGAAGATCAAATTGAATTTGTTCCACACACTGATCTGCATAAACCAAAATTATATAACAGAACAGTATCAGTCACTGTGCCTTTGAACTAAATTATTGATACAATAAGTGTCCAAAATAGTATATACCTTGGATCGGATGATATCAGGCAAACATAAGCGAAACAACTGCATGGGACCAGAATGCCATCTGTGTTGCTGTTTCCTATAGGCCTCATAAGATTCTGGTAGTTCACACTGGCACTGAACACATGAAAAGAAACCAAAGCATCCCTAAGAATTTCAAAACAGACAATCATTACTATATTTTACTAATGATATCTTGAAATGTAGGTATACCTCAACATCATTGAGAAATATGAATTTCCATCCTTGAAGATGAGCCCGGACAGCAATGTCCATGTCCTCCACAGTAGTCCTCTCCATCCAACCACCCGAATCCTCCAATGCCTTGATTCTCCAAACACCAGCAGTCCCATTGAACCCAAAGAAATTCAAGAACACACCATTCACTTGCTGCTCTACCTCAAAATGAAACGACAAGTTTATATTCTGCAACCTCGTTAGCAAATTCTCATCTTTATTCACAAAAGACCATCTTGCCTGAACTAACCCGAGCTTCTCATTATCCTGTATTGCACCAACTAAACCCATTACAACTTACCCTACTTAGCACCACTATCCTATTTAAACTACGAACAAGCAACAATCACTTACCTTAAAATGAGGGACAGTTCTTTTAAGGAAATCAGGCGTGGGTTGAAAATCGGCATCGAAAATGGCTACAAATTCATAGTCTTTAACATAACTACAATTCATAGCAGACTTGAGATTACCAGCCTTGTATCCATCTCTAATAATACGATGCCTATAAACAACATTAGCCCCCTCGCCTCGCCACTTATGCACCTCCTCTTCAATCAAACTTTGTGTGGTGGGATCATCAGAATCATCAAGCACTTGAATCAAAAGCTTTGATTTAGGCCACTCCAAATTACACACAGCACCAATAGATTGCTGATAAACCTGGAAGAAAAAAAAAAAACAATTAACACTTGTTCTTTCAAAAATATATATATATATCTTCAAAATCCTGCAAAAACAAAAATTACCTCTTTTTCATTACACATGGGGATCTGAACAAGAACCATTGGAAAATAACCCTTTTCCCCGGATTCAAGATCCGGAGTGTCTTCCTGTTTGGGTACAGGTTTTACTTTCTTGAAGCGGATCCAGAAGCAACCGAGGCAGAGAATAAGTCTATCCAAGCTCTGGATAATGAAGAGGATAATACAAGCATTGGCCAGAAACTGAAGAGGAGGAGCTAGATACTCGACCCGAATCAAAACCCACCCGGAATACATCAAATCAAAAATACCCTTTATGGCAATTGGACTCGTGAAGATGTATTGGAGTTGCAGGTTTGGAGTGCCGAAATGCCAGCCTTTAAAATACGCGGACACTTCGAAGACTAACAACACCACTGAGAGCCAGAGGAAGAGCTTGATGCATGAGTGGAACCTGCTCCTCACCGTTCTGTTTTCGTTTTCGTCGCCGGCGGAGTCTGTCCTCCCGGAGGCGACGCGGCGGCGGACGAGGGAGCCGAGAGAGAAGAATGTGGAAGCAATGGAGGTTAGACAACCGGCGGCTTTGTGGGCTTTTAAGAGGAGGACCCAAGTGAGTTGCTTGGCGTTCTTGTTGCGGGACTTGTTGTTGTTGTCTAAGGACCGGGTTGGTGAACCGGAGATTAAGAAATCGACCTCAGATGGAGCTTCCAGCTCCACCATTGACCAGTTTGGGTTCTCCATCTTGACCACCACAGGCGTGCCTCTGTGAGACTCCTTTTTCCACCAATCAAACGACCCCGGAGCCATCACTACCTCTGTTTTTTTTTTTTTTTTTTAATAAAAAAAGAAAATCCAGCCGACGACCAATATACAAACAAAACCCAGAAAACGTTACGAGTTTGCTCTCATTGTCAGAGAGAAATGGAGGTGTTAAATGGAAGCGAGACGCGTGGAAGTGAAGAAAGATGGCGTCTTGATATCAAGATGACATGAGGACCGAGACACACTGTCTCTAGACAAAGAAAGAAAGTAGCTCTACCTTATTATGAGCTCTCAATAAGAGTACAAAAAAGCTCTCATTCGATTACAGCTTGCAAATTCAGAGAAGGCGAACTCAAAATAAATATATATATTAATTATTACTTAAAATATATAAACCAAGACTCAATGGAAATGGAAAACAGAGAAAGACTGTGATATACAGAGAAGAAAGGAGGCCGACTTTGTTTAAACAAAAAAACAAAAGATGATAACAGCTCAACACGTCTTTGATTTTGATTCTCCTGTCCTGTCTCTCTCTCTATCTCAAAATCAATTCAATAAAAATATTTACTGAAACATAAATATTAAATAGGCACAGGAAGGACGTTCTTTGTCAATGTCAATAATCTTGGCAGAATTGTAATTGATCTTTCTTTACCATAACAAATAAATTTGCTTCAAGTTTTCAAAAAAAAATAAATAAATAAATTTGCTTCAAAATCTACCCATCAAAATATTCGTTTGTAATAGAGAAACCAAATCAATCATGGAAACTAATCAACATCTTATTATAATAATGCTAATGTACAATAACAACATTTTTAACTTTCGACAAACATTTGTTTTTTTTTTCTATTTTTCCCATTTTTTTTTGGTCCACCTACTACCTCTTAAATTTTAATAAAATCTAACAACAACCCACAAGCAAATCGGCCCTACCCCACAAGGAAAATTTTTTACAGTGGTGAATTTGAAGAGAAAGGTAGATTTACGATGGATGTTTCCGCTGTGGAATCCTCAGCTTCCATCTTCCTTCTTTCCAGGCTTGTCTTTGTCGCTTGTGGACTTCAACATAATTGACGATTAACAAAACTAATGGTGATTTTACATTTTTTTTTTTAATTTTTATATTTTCTTTTGTCTTTTTCTTTTTTAACCTTGGTAAATAGTGATACGCGACGAACCTGAAAACAAAACGGTGTTCACAGAGCGTGAGGTTCATTTCAACAAACAACGCGTGGTGAATAGTGATGCTAAAAAGTCGAAAAGTAATGTTTGGTTTTTTATTAATAATATTTTTTTAACAATTTATTTAATCGTTTGTTTATTTATTTATTTATAAATTAATTAAAAAGTTAAAAATTTGAAAATAGGAGGATATTAGGGGCTGTAAAGAGGTTCATGGGAAATGCAAGCAACGGCGAAGTAGAGATCTGTGGATGAGAAAAGAAGACCAAGTCACCTCCTAGTAAAGGGTAGTGCCGTTAATTTAAAGCTCCAAATCGGCTTCTTTTTTGTTAGGGTTTGGCTTCTTTAGACACTCTTGCTTCTTTCACGCTTCACCAAAGAGCGTGTACTTTTTTTAAAAAAATTTTCTTTTATCTCAATATCACCAATTAAGGGAGAAACTATATTGCAGTCCTCAAGGTTTTAAAAAATATTAACTTTTTAAAACTATTTTGGAAACAACTTATTTCATCCTTAAAATTTTAAAAATTCTTCAAAAAAAATTCAAAACGTCAGTTAATTGACAGTAAAAAGAGATGGAAAAAGCAAAGTGACTCATCTAACCCTCATTTTGGTATAGTGTAGTAAATTATCGTTTTACCCTTGTTAAATAAAATATTAATATTAAATAAAGAAATACAGAATTAAAAGTTTTTTACTTAATTAAAAAAAGAAAAATAATTAATAATAATAATAAAAAAATCATCTCCATCAAACCATACTTCAACCAATCACCACCACCAAAAACTCTTAGTTATCATCAAACCACCATAAAAAATGTCACTATCATCAACAAACCACCATGTGGAGAGATCGTTGTGGACGAGGAAAGAGTTGAATCTAGATTGTCTTGATGACCTGGGTTCTTGAACCCACAATTAGGGTGCTTCAAACCCAAATCAAAGTATCGAACGGCTTGGAGATGATGGTAGAAAGGCCATCGTCGGCGAGGAGAGTGTCGAACCCAGCTCATCGTGATGACCTGTATGGCTTGATTGTGTCAGCGATGGTGGTTCAAAGTCAACAATGATTCAAAATCCAACGGTTATGTCGACGATGTTGACAGCTCCAAGTTGAACCCAGAAGGTTTCTCTTTTTACACCTCTTTCTCTCTCTCTCTCTCTTCAGTTTGGATTGTTTAATGATGTTGGTGATGGAGATGTTTGGGTTTGGGTTTGGGATCTGATCATTTCATTTAGTTTGTCTAACGATATCAATTAGTGATTAGAGTTGGCATGTTTGGGTTTAGATTTGGGTTTGGGTTTTAGTGATATTGATTTAGTTTATTTGGTGATGACTTGATTTCAATTCAAGATTTTATGTTGGCGATGGTGATGTTTGGGTTTGAGTTCTAATGATTTTATTTAGTTTGATTGATGATATCAGTTGGTGATTTGAGTTGGTATGTTTAGGTTTGGGTTTTGATAATTTTGATTTAGTTTGTTTGGTGATGATTTGATTTCAATTCTAGTTTTTGCAGTTTCTTCTTCTTTGTCTCCCCCAACCTTTCCTTTCCTATTCTTCTTTTTCTTTGTCTCTCATTCCTCTCCTCCAACACAAGTTTCGAGTTCAATCGAACACAAAACCAAAACCCATAACCCTTTGGTTCTGGGTTCGAACCAAAACACGCTCTAGTTGATGTTGGGGTCTGTTGATATTGAAGTTTGACAGATGTTTGTTAGGTTGGTGTTTGGGGTTGCTGTTTAGAGCAATTTGGAAGGTGGGGATGAATATGAATTTGCTTAGTGTTTACAATTCAGATATTCAATATTTTGGGTTCAAACTTAGATGTTTGAATCCATTTTTTTTTATTTTCTTTATTTTTTTTCATGATTAATTTTAGTCTCCCATTCCATATATCTTTCATATTTTTTAATTAATTCATTCATATTTTTTTAATTTTTCAAATATTTTGGGTTCAATATGTTTAAAATCCTAATCATCCACGTGTCACGATTGTAGCTTTTCACATAAAAATACCATTTTACTTTTCTTGTCCAAACTATGTGTCACTGTTGACCGTTAGTTGATTGACGGTTTAGACTTTTTTGATGAGTTTTAGAAAAGTTAAGGATGAAATGAACTGTTTTCAAAAGAGTTTTAAAAAACTGATATTTTTCAAAACCTTAAATATTAAAATGAAGTTTTTCCCTAATTAAGTGCATTTTTGCTTTTATCAGCATTACTAATTAGAGAGTTAATATGTTAATATTATTATGTATACATGTCATTTGTTTTTTTGTCTGAACACTGAATAGTGCTGCTGAAGACCAAAGACTTAATAGTGACTGAAATCTGAAATCTGTATAACATGTTTGTTTTTTTTTCCCTTATCTCTGAATATGTTGTAAACTTATTTGTTTTTTAAATTTAAAAATGTCTGAAAACTAGTAAGTTGACATTTATACCCATTCTATTATTTGTTGTTATGTAATTTTAATTAATTTAATACAAAGATTTAAAAATAAATAATTTAATAAATTCTAAAACATTTTGTATGTGCATATTAATAATGTTTTATTAATAATTAAAATATGATTAAAAAAATAGTAGTATTAATCATATTTATATTTTAATATATTAATATATTTAAGAAAACAACTAAAAAAATAAATGTTTAAATTATAAATTAAAATTTATTAGTTCAATTCTAAGACAATTTGGGATGAGATATATTTAGGTTTTACTTGTCAAATATATTTTTATAAGTATCAAGGAAAAAAAAAAAAGTGAAAATTTGAGTGATATAAAGTTAGGATAAATTTGAAATTATGTTATTTTGGGAATGATAGATTTGGAATAAAAACTTTTAAATGTTATTAAGTGATTTGCAATTAAGTGAAAAGTTAAAAATTCTTACTTAATTTTTTCAGTTGTTTTTTGGTAGTTTTAAGTGGTTTGACCACTTAAAAAACAAACGAAAACATCTTAATAAGTACAATTCAGCACTATTAAGTGTTAAGTGGAAAAAACAAACGGCCTCTTAGTACAGCTTATCTACTTATTAAAAGTATTTTTTTTTTTAATCTCTAAAGCTCTTTTTAAATTTTTTTGTTTGGTTTGATTGTCATTCAAGTAGAGCTTTTAGACAACTAAAAAAGTTGAAATATGTCTATTTGGAGAAGCTTAAATTTTAAGCTTTTTCAAATAGATCTTTTTATGCTTTTAAAAAAATTAAAATACCTAATATAACTCTATTAATATCACTATACCCTTAAAATCATTTAATCTTTATTAATAAATTTATCCTAAAAAAGTTTCTTTAATTGACAACCAAACAACCAATAATTTTTTTTAAAAGCTCCAATTGTAAAAACTCTACTTCTAAACAAATCTACTTAAAAAAATTATACCAAATGAAACCTATATAAGATTAGACTAGTGTTAGCCCTAGGACACTTACATTCTATAAGTTACGAGTTAAGGTTATTTTGAGGATGCTAATAGAACTCATACCTAAGAGATTTTGAGAACTTTTGGGATTAAGGAGAGCATATTCAATCAAAAATTTATTGGAGTTTTGATGGATTTTTTTTTTTTTTTAATGATTGATTTAAATATAATTCATGGATTCAATAGATTTCATATAGATGTTATTGGAATTTTTTTTTTTTTTTTTTATGAAATCCAATAAAATCTTTGAGAATAAAATAAAATTTGTTATATATTTTTTCATTCACAAATTTTATTTTCAAATCCATTGAATTCTATCACTTATAGAAAATTTACAAAATCTATTATTTTTTTTAAAGAGTTTGACTATCTTATTCAACTACTGACCTTACCCCTTAATTGAAGCTCTTGGATGGGCTGTATGAGTGATTATTGAAACCTATCCAAGAGCTCCAATTATGGGGTAAGACTTATAGTTGAATAAAATAACTAAACCCTTTTTTGAATACACCTAAATTAGTTTAGATTATTAAAAAGTCTAAATTGAATATATCAGAATTTATAATTTATATAGATTTTTATATAATAAAAAAAATCTGAATTGAATATATCTAGATTTCTATGGATTTTAATAGATTGTATAAAAATCTACATTCACAAATTTTGTTTTCAAATCCATTAAAATCCATCGAATTTCATCACTTGTAAAAAATTTACAAAGTCTATGACTTTTTGAATACACCTAAATTTGTTTAGACTATTAAAAAATCTAAATTGAATAAGAAATTATCTATTTACAGTAAACTATCTAATTTTTTCAATTGTTGGGACTAATTAATGTTATGACATTAACTTTAATATTGAAACAAAATAAACATGTCATAACATACAATCCATATGATGTAAAACTATCAACACAGAAAGTAAAAATGAGTATAAAAATATTTTTAACGTGATTCGGTATTACTTTATATCCACGAGGTTTTGTCCAAAGAGATCAATTTATTTAATGAACATAAACAAAGTACAACCTACTTTCGTCCAATCTAAGACTCCCTATTAGAATTAACACAAGACAAGTACACGTTCCTAACAAGTTGCAACAAACTCCTCTTGCCTTAAATGGTAAACAACAAATTGAACTCTCTTCAACTACTGTAAACATGTTCTTCGTCTAAGGTCTAATAACTTGTTATCTTAACAATCATCTCAATAAAAACTTAGATCTAGTCGGCTCACCCTTCCTAAATCTCAAATAAACTTAGAAAATAAACTCTTCAAGGTTTACAAGCAATCACTCAATTAATTAATCTACTCGAGACATCTTCTATAAACGAATATAACTCTTTTTATTCAAGAAATGCACAACTCATAACCTGTAAAGGAAACATTACAAAATCAGTTTTCTAAAATAAATAATTAGGAAAAAAATTTTCCAAAAATCAATAATTAAAACCAACTAAAAAATAGTAAGATAATTTCCTATTTTTTAGAGTTGACTTGATTCTCTTCAATACTTAGATTCTCACTTGGCTTAATCTGAAACAAGAATGTAAATAACCCATTGTGCACTTTAATTCATTAGTTGACAGAAAAAACTTTTCAAAATACTCAAAGATATTTTTTCAGATTTGTTGCTTAAGAATAAGTCAATCAAACAATACATGTCCTTAAGTAAAATATCATCATTAATCCTAGAATATAAGGAAAATAAATATTTTATTCTTAGCAAAAACTTTAACAATTAAGCATAAAAATATTTCAACAAATCAAACAAATTCCATCAAATATGAGATTGAGTCAATCATTAAAAAGATACATAATCCTACATTGAGTGATGTCAGCTAAAATTGTTGTAACATCATTATTGACGCTACAATATTAATTCAGATGTTATAACACAGATAATAAGATACAACACTTAAGAATTTGCAGTCAATTAATTTTGTTGAACACAATTGCTACCTTAATATCATAAAATGTCAATATCAATGCATTTCACCCTGTGCACTAATAGAATGTAGCTAGATTTATATGAATTTAAAAAAAATTCATAAAAATCTAGATTCATATTTTTTATTTTTAAATCCATCAAAATCCATAAAAATCTAGATTCGTTTATAGAAAATTTACAAAAGTATGACTTTTTGAATATTCCTAGATTTATTTGAACTATTAAAAAATCTGAAGTAAATATACTTAAATTTATATGGATTTTAATAGATTCTATACTTGCCTTACTTTTATGTGCTTTAATATTTTATTTACTTCACACATGAATATTTTACTTATTTTTATTTACTTTAATAGTTGGTACTATATATTTGGTTTTATTTAATTTAAATTTTTGGTCACATGCACTCATGCTGATATTTTATTGTGCTATTTGCTAATATAACAAGGTTAAGTTTGTCAATTTATTACTTGAAAAGCTAAAGGGTATTATTGCACTTTCATCATGTTTCATAGTCTAGGGGTAATATAGTATTTTAACTTTCTTTTTCTTATCTACTTTCGGGCAATATGGTACTTTAACATGCCTTTATGACATTTGACAGAAAGCAAAGGTATTTTTGACATTTTAGCAGTTTTGTTATGTCTAATTGATAGCAATTTGATTAAATAGACTAAATTGATGTATTTTTCAAAACTTCATGATCAAGTATCTTATTTCGTCAATAGTTGATAAAAAAAAAAAAATTCATCAAACATTAGGGACCCAGTTGAAGTTTCCCTTTTGTTTTATTATCACCACTAGTTTGATGGTCTTTCTTTAGACATTTTGATAATTATTATTGTGTTATAAATTTATAAGTTCTTTAATAAATTGTGTTAGTCCAATTTGGAAAAAATAACTGGTGTCAAAAATTAGTAAGTAACTAAAACTCAATTTCAAAAAGCAATAATAATAATAATAAGTAACTAAAACTCTTAATATAAAAGGGAAAAAATATGAAAATAGTAAAATTACTATAAATTACCGTTCAAAATTTTATCTAAAATTTATTGTTTAAATGATGTTAAAATATTATTTGTAATCCGATAATTAACGTGGTTATTGTAAATTATGGTATTGAATCATGTAGATAAAAAAAAATGGATAAAATTTTTGAGCACATAGTATTATTCAAATCTATAATAAGACGGCATAAAAGTTCAATTTGTAAAAATAAAATAAAATAAAAGTCGTGAATATCTTGTAAGATATCCTTGCTCGAATTAAAATGGATACATTAAAAGTGGTGCGCACACGCGCCTAAAATGCAGTGGTTGATTCTAAAGCCCATTGGATTTCGAGGTGAATAATGAGGTTAGATGTAAATGGTCCAAAATAGCCTCAGTACCTGAGTTGGGCACCGACGGTTTTTAGTGGAGAGGTACGAACCTTCCATAAGGCTATTTTGGGAAAACTAAAAATAGGCAGAAAGATAAGGTCACAGTAATGATGTGTGCCGGACGCTGCCTCGGTGCACTTGCTTTCTTATTGAAATTATGATCATGACGTGTCCGCAACTAACCTCCGAACTTTCACGGTTCGGTGATGTGAAAACTAAAAACTAGTTAAAATCTACTGATTTCACACTGGCGAGTAGCCTAGCGACCATCACAGTCAATGTCTGTCTGTTCTACGGTAACGAAAATTCTTTCAAATTTTTATGAGTTGTCGTCACGTGAATCAGGATAAAACGAGGGCGTATTCATATTCAAATTTCGAAAAATTGGCTCAAAATTGAAAATGTCAGTTTGACTTTTAACAGAGTCAGGGATAAGGGGTAAATTTGGAAATTAGATGGCGTTTTTGTAATTTAAAGATTATTATTGTGTTTTGTTGGGATTCCATGGAGGAGGCGTCAGGTGAGCCGTCGATCTGCGACACGTGTGGTGATCGGAGGACATCAACAACCGCACGTGATATTATAAAATTGAAAATGAAAATAAGCTTGTGATGATACACGTGGAACTGCGACGGTCCATTGTCAGACTCAGAGGAAGAGAGACAGGCTGGCAACCTTTTCGCCGGCGGTACATGTCGTGCCTCCAGGTATTTATGCGCAGTCTACGCTGGCTTGCCACATCATCACTCGCCACCTACTATTCGTCTTCTTTACCACATCACTCGTCACCCTTTAGCCTTTATTACTCGACTTTAATGATCACAACATCCTTCCGTGAAAAATAAACATATTCATGCACATGAGTTTCGTGGCACATAATAAAAGATATATTTTATACGTGGGTTGTATGCATTTATATTTACTAAGGAGTTGGTCTTCGATTTAGAGGCATTTTGCAAGTTTGTGGACAAATTTGTTCTTTATTATGGAGGTAGTCATTTCTTAATCATAGAAATTAATATTTGAGACTCTCAATTAATGATTAATTACAATTGATTTATTTATGTGATAGTTTTTTTCATTTAGAGCATTTTCAATGCTATCATGAATTGTGTTTAAAAAAAAAAAAAATTGTCCTGTCATAAATATCAAGAATTTGTTTTTCACATGGTATAAATCTATATATTTTTTATTTAATGCTTTCATATATTTTTTATTTTTAATTAGATTTAAAAAATTAGAATTATAAAGCCATTGATTTGCTGAGATGGTTGTCTGATAGATTCTTTGAAAATAGATGATTATGTTGATAATAAATATATTTTTTATTACTTTATGACATTGATGAGTGATAATTACATTAAATAAATTTATATTAACTCAAGATCTATTTATCCTATTTGACATATAATTTGTTTTATAATCTATAAGAGTATTGAACATGTTCTTATTATGATAACAATTGTTTTCCGATTATGAAGTACGTATCAAACCCCTTATTATGGAAGTAATTATTTTCTAATTATAAAGGTAGACATTTGGATCATGTAAATAGTACTCAGTCTCAATATGTCCGTTTGTGTGGGCAATATTCTATTTTTATTATGGAAATAGTTATTCCAAATTATGAGAGTAAATATTCTCATGTAAGTAGTTTTTGATCTCTTGTTTGGTATCAATTTTCAAGAAAAAAAAAGTTTACAATAAACTTTTTTTTTTAATCAATTAAAAATGTCGATTATATCATACCTCTATTTCCAAATCCTAACTTTATACACATTATCTTAAATATATATGTTTTTTAAAATAAAATCATTGCAGATTTTATTTTATCTAAACCTTATCCAATCATTGGATTCAGTTTTTTAAATTGATGGTTGAATTCTATTTTTTACGTTTATCAAAAGGATGTAAACTTTAAAGGATTCTAAACTCAACAAAGCTAACCTGAAAGTAAAATGTATCTTAATATAATGAATGCATGAAAAATGAAAGATCCCATAAGTGACAAAATATAAATATGCGATTATTTATTTTAAATACCAACGATACATTGACTCAAATTGAGATATCATCAAAGTTAATTCTACCATGAGATCAAAACCCACTCGGATATCATCAAAGTTGATTCTATCATCAACCCACATTAACTGCTACTAACCACCAAACCATCTTACAGATTTATTATTATTATTACTTGTTGTAGCAAAAAAATGGTTTGTATGAATGTAATCTAAGACCTTAGACCCTCTTGGTTGGCTCTGATTCTCCTGCTTCCCATGAAAGTTGCCCTTGGTTGGCTATCGTAGTGTAACCTGTAAACCAAGTAAAGCTTTTTTTAGGGTGACTCGGAGGTTTGCCCTGAGAGCACCCTCCGATGCTTCCATTTCTAAAACAAGTCAAAGCCTCTATTTCTAGAATATGTTTCTCCCTCTTGAAATATTGATGAAAGTTAACCCTTTTCAAAATTGGTAAATTAAATCCTTTTTTTTTTTTTTGAAAATTTTTAAAATCATTATTTATCCAAGTTATGAGTATTGAATTAAACTACAATATTATTTGTAGTTAATTAAAAAAAAAAAAAAAAAAAACTGATGAGCTTATCATTGTGTCACTTCCACTTCCATTTCACCATGGACTTTATCTTTCTTTTTATGTTTTCTTTTTTTCTTATAAGGTTTAGATCACTGCAGGAGAATATAACTTAAAATTATAATTTTACGTATGAAATGTGATATGCTTTTCAATCAACCGCTTTAATTTCCATCATTGACTATATTTTTGTTTTTTGATATTTTTTAGATAATTTTTTTTTTGAATTATGATTTTTTTTAAATAACAAAAGACGTTTTATTTTCTCTCTGTCGGTTCACATTTGGAAAATTCGTAAACAAGTATTAGATAAAAGATTTTGGTCTTGGTCAAATGAAATTACAAGGGGTGGTCATACTCATGGAATAGAGATTGACATTTGAAGGGAAGTGGTTTTGCCGCGTGGATGCATCTAACTATTTAAACTCGTCAACATTCATGGATGACAGCTTTACTCTCTGTATATATCATTGCTTTTCAATCTTTATTTATAAAATATAACTACATAAAGAGCACTGGAGAAGTTTATTGACTAATAACATAAAAATAGAAAAAGTTGCAAAAGGACCAAAACATGTAGGGCCTCTCCCCTACGTGTTGTTTAACAAAGTAGTTAGGTGTGCATAAACGACATTTGGTCATGGTTTGGATTAAACCATTACTAATGGACGGTTGATTGAATTTAATAAAATAATTGAACTAATTAATTATGGTTTGATTTGATTTTTGATTTTATTATTGGTACAATAATAATTCAATTGAAACGTGTTTTGTTTATTACGGTAATGTGGGTGACCTCCAAATGCTTTGTGACACCACCGACACTATGCTTTTGGAATTGTGAAATAGTAAATATACCATATAAATATATAAGGACCCATTTGGTGCTGTGAAATGTTGGGATTAATCTGTTTGATTTAGAAATGATTTGTCAAATCATCAAAGTTTAATGCAATTGACCCACTTTAAAAGAAAAAGCAAAAAGAAAGAGGAGAATAAAAAAAAGTGCGTCAAAGTAAGACACCTTATATATCGAGAGTCACGTTGGGGTTGAATGAGTTTGTTATGAGTTTCTATTCTTTTTTTAATTGTATATAAAGACTAGATACATCTAAATGTTAAGTAAAAAATAGATGTCTCTAAAAATATTATTATTTATATGATGTTGAATTGCATATTATTTCATAGATTTAAATTTTCATTATACTGTCTCTCAAACATATGTCAAATTGTATTCAGTTTTTACAAGTTAAAGTATCCCATCACATTTTAAAAATCAATTATTTAGTATTATAATTTTTAAGTTGCATGCAATGCACATTTAATTATGAAATTATTTTTGTGAATATTAATTTCACAAAATATATTTATAAAAAGGTAAAAAGGTTTTTGATTAATAATACTATTTGTTAATTTCTTTTTTTTTTAAAATCATTTATGAAAAAATTTTATATTGAATAATTTTTTCAGTTTTTTTTTTTTTCACAATTATAATTTATTAAACTTATCATACCCAAAATTAATAATAATAAAACGAAAATAATATAAGCTGATAACTTTTGATATATTCCTCTCGGGACTAATGCGTACTAATAGTTTGAATTTCATCAACATCAAAGTATGTGCAATAATAAAAATATCATTTACGAGAATGAAGAAAACAAAAATTAAATCTCGCGAAAAAATTTGATATTTGTGCTTGGATGTTTACGTTTGAAACTATTTTAGATGTTAACAAAACTTAGATTACTAAGGTAATTTTAATCTCAAAAAATTAGGATGAAAAAGCAAAACCAAAAAGAAAAAAAGAAAAAAATTATTGCATTTAAGTTTAAAATGTTAATTAAATTTCAACAAATTCCTTATGCATAGTTATATAAGGACGTTCTTCAAAGGGAATCATTTAATGTAAAACACAAATTAAATTGGTTGAAAAAAATAAAAAATGAGATGAATATTGATCCTTGGATCTTTTATTTCATAACAGGAATTTAATTAGCTAGATTATCTCGTATTTTGCTAGATCATTTCATATCACACTACCTTAAATTATACATACGATGTTATGATATTGAAAATATAGGTTTAGTCACTTTAAATCGTGGTTGTTAACTTCTCGAGCAAAACTTTAAATAATTATTTGACCGATTTAAATTCTTACAACAAAAAATAAAAAAGAGATAAAATGAGTCAAAAGAAATTATAAAATGCATATTATATCTTAATTAATTCAATTATTTGTACGATTTTCATTAATCATTCATGAGCCAATAGTACATGCAAAACGTGCAAGTCTTAACAATATGATGGCGCCCATGTTTGCTACTCCATTTTTTTTTTCAATTACATTTAAACTTGTCTAAATTCAATTCTAATGCATGTATGGTTTGCTAGTGTAATGTATAACGCATAATATTATAAGGTTTTCTTTTTGGATAAATTTTTTTAGCTTCACTAATGAGGAAGGTCGTGTATTATATTTCATTTTATTTTTTTGGTGGATTGAGTTGAAATTTATTTCATTAAACAATAATACCGTAACAAACACATTAAGAAAAAACTCATCTATGAGGAACATATTGAGATTTTTAGCCTTTCAAAAATTTTATTTTAATGATACTATGAGGTTGGTTTGATGCAATATTTTAACATTTATGTTAGAAGGCAATGGCAAATCATATTATCATCCCCAAACCCCTAATTAATTATAACATTTAAATAAATTATTAGTAATATTTCAAAAAAAAAAAAAAGAAGAAGAAGAAGGAAAAAGATAGTTTAAACACGGAATGAGATTGATTTAGTAGTTATCTTTGTAGTAGTAAAAAAAAAGGGCTAAAAGTGTAGATAATGAATTCCAATAATATTTGTGGTTAAAACCATACTCATTTATTTGTGATTCAAATCTTGGGAACACTATTTTGTCCATTTATTTATGGTTCAGAAAGAAACATGCCTCCACTATACTATACTTTGCACTCCCACTTGGCACTATTTTAGACATATGGTTCAAGGAGGACCAACGTCCACTACATCTCTCCAAGGGGAAAGTCAAAACCTCATATAAATAAATGACCACCGTTGTGACCAAAGGTCACTGCACAACCTAACTAACCTAACAACTTAACGGCGACTGCCTCTTCAATTTGGTCTTTTTCACCAAGTCAAGTCACTTAACTCAGTTGGAGTCAAGTGCAAAGGAGTCTCAAGATGTAGGATCCTCCATTACGAATTCCCAACTGTAACCTACTTGGATATAAATACCCAAGCATAGCTAGTGGAGAAGCTCTTTTGTTCTCTGCACTTTGAACATTGTACACATGCGATATTATTTCATTAAACTGTTCGACATCAACCATCATATCTCTTGCTAACAAAACCCACACAAACATTTAACCTTTTAATACCTAGCCACTAACCTTTATAACTTTACCATTATATCTTAGTCGTATGACGTCTTAAAAAATATTTCTAACTTAGTTTTCATTTTGTTCATTAATGATCTCTATTTCACAGTTTGATTTGAGTATCGGAATGTCTTCGGTTGACACCATTTGATGTCAGGGATTGTACATTATCTACTTTCTTGCCTTTCATTACAGGTTGTTAGTGACCCAATGAAGTTGAAGTAAATCCAATTGTCTACTTCAACGACTGTAGAATTTACCCTTTACAACTCTCGTACACACATCAATAAAAATTTGTGTTTAAGTCATGTCCCTCTTCCTCAATTGTTAATTATAATAGTTCAAAAAAAAAATAATGTTAATTAAAAATCTTTCATAATTTGTTCAACTTTTTTATAGGCAACTTTAGTTGAAATTCATTCCATTAAAATTCAATGCTATTACGTTTGTGATTATGCATCAATATCCAATATGGCTCGATGGTAGAAAATCTTCATTCAATCTAATAATGATTTAAATTCGAGTTGTTATAACTTAAATTCGAGTGGTAATACTATAGATGGTACTTAAAAAAAAAAAAAAAAAAAAAAAAAACATAACTACACACCAATAATCCGATTTCAATCAAACAGCTTAATAAATAAAATTTTCAATAAGAGATAGAAGAATTGAAAATAGATAATATTGTTTATAATTACTATTTTTTTATTCGAGGAAGGTTAACTTGAACTTTCAAAGAGATATAATTATCATATTAATTAGTTATACTCCAAACAGGATATTTATTTTGTTAAATCATATATTTTGCATATTGGTATAAAGTAAAAATTCTCTGTCAAGTTTTTGTTTTTGTTAAATATTTTAAAAGATAAATTTGAGTTTAAGTGATACATAAAAAGAAAAATTAAAATAATCTTAACCATCAATTATTTTTTATGTTATTGTGTTACTAGATTATAAAAAGTCTAGCAACAAAAAAAGCAAGTAGAGAATCTTTGCTCACTAGCACAACTCTATAATAAGACATTTATTAGACTTATGTCTCAAATAATTAAATTTATAGATGTATCTAAGGACACGTATTGGGAGAGTTTTAGGGGGTGTATTTGAATGATAATTCATTAGAATATAAAATATTTTAAAAGTTTAAGTGTATTCAATTTAGATTTGAATGAATTTTATTAAAACGTAAGTATATTCAATTCAAATTTTATTGAACCTATTAAAATCTAAGTGTATTTAATTTATATTTATATAGAATTCAATAAAATCTAGATGTATTTAAAATAATTGACTTCACATATTTCATTTAAGAAGTTTAAGAAGTGATGGATTTTATAGTGATATTTATTTTTAAAATAAAAAATTATAACAACCCTTACCATTTTCCTAAAGATTTCATTAGATTTATAAAAGAGTATAATAAAATCAGTATGAAGTCTATAGAATCTACAAATTTGATCTAAATCTATTATTTAAAAAAAAACAAAATCATTAAACTTAAGTAAAATCTAGATTGAATACACCCCTTAAACAATGTTTTGAATTTGAGATTCAATTGTTCTTCATCGAATCTGGCATCCAAGTTGACATCAATGTAATTATTTAGCCACATATTATGTTAGCAAGCATGTTCCAATGCCAATTCTGTGGGGGTTGGTTTAATCAGAATTATAATGTTATTCATTTTTCATTAAAATATACCCAAAAAAAAGAGAAGAAAATCAAACGAAAATAATTCATTCCATTGAATATTTGTGATTATGTCATGAGTCGTTATTTCAATAAAACTTACGAAACTGAAATCTTCTTATTCAAGTTTATCTCATAGGTGAAACGTCAGTGTTGGTGCTAAAAGGACTAAATTTGTCATAATTTTGTCTAACTTGTCTCCATCGCTTCAATTTTCCATCGGCATGAAAGACAAGTTCAGGTCTGGAGTATGCCCATCAAAAACGGCAAAGGTTAGTCCAGATGATAGAATATTCACACAACTTAATTAATTTAAATCAATATTTCTGTTTAATAAACTTATCAGTTAGCCTGTCAATTAACAGCCGTGGACTAATATACGTATGTCAATGATACTAATGGTATATTCCACACAAGTCAATTACGTTTTAAATTTGTTCGTATATTCCCACAATAAAACTAATAATTTGTGACGACGTAACCTAATGCAGTGAGTTACCACACAGATAGGAGTTGTGATGTGGCTCGAAATGGGCCACAGATTGAAGACGGAGATTCCTCTTTTCTCACCTTTTGATCCTCCAAATTTTCCAGTTCCAAACTTCCAATAGAGTGCCTCAAAAAAACTTCCAATAGAGATTTCATGAGAAAAGCAATTACATGTAGGTAAGCTTAAATGAGGCCAGGTCTAATAGATTTAGAAATGTCTTCAAAATGCCCTCACCGTTCGTAGCACTAGCTTTTCATTTTTTTTTAGTTTAAAAATTGGCACAAATGGAATAAGAGTTTTATAAGGATTAATTGAGACCCATAATTATTTATGGCTCGAATATCCATAATCTGAAAATAATAACTATCATAATAAGAGAAGAGTACTACTCACACAGGCTAGTACAATACGTTTGATAAGAATTGAACCACGGTTACCTTAGCGAATGAACACAATCATTTGTACTATGAGATGGTGGATTTGGTAAAAGGGCCATACGCAACCACTTATCGTAAAGAGTGGAATGGCTATGGTACAAACAATTTTGTTGTTTGTACCATACAAAGAGACTTGGCTGCCAACTGGCAGCCAAAAGCAAAATTTTGAAACTTGCAGCAACCGGTTTCAACCGGTTGCTGCAAATTTAAAAAATTAATATTATAATAAAAAATTTTAAAATAATATTTTAATAATAAAATAATATATAAATATAATAATTTATTAGATTATAATAAAAAAATATATTTAATATTATAATTAAAATAATATAAAAATAATATAATAAAATATAAATATTATATTAATTTAATATTTTTTTATTGTTAAAAAAGAATTTTAACGTGAAAGTTGTTGATATAACAACTTCAACGTTATAGTTAACAAGTACGAAAACGTCAACTTGTTAACAAGAACGTCAAAGTTGTTATATTAACAACTTGAACGTTAAGACAACGTCCGAAGTTGTTAACTTTCAACAACTTCGGACGTATGACGTCATCATACGTTCAAGTTGTTAGATTAACAATTCCAACGTTGCCTTAACAACTTGGATGACGTTAACTTGTTGACAAGAACGTCGAAGTTGTTAGATTAACAACTTCAACGTTAAACCAACGTCCCAAGTTGTTAACTTTCAACAACTTCGACGTGTGACGTCACCATACGTCCGAGTTGTTGGATTAACAATTCCAACGTGTTCTTAACAACTTGGGTGACGTCAACTTGTTGACATGAACGTCGAAGTTGTTAGATTAACAACTTCGACGTTAAACCAACGTCCCAAGTTGTTAACTTTTAACAACTTCGACGTGTGACGTCAGCATACGTCCGAGTTGTTGGATTAACAATTCCAACGTTGCCTTAACAACTTGGGTGACGTCAACTTGTTGACATGAACGTCGAAGTTGTTAGATTAACAACTTGGACATTAAACCAACGTCCGAAGTTGTTAACTTTCAACAACTTCGACGTGTGACGTCAGTATACGTCCGAGTTGTTGGATTAACAATTCCAACGTTGCCTTAACAACTTGGATGACGTCAACTTGTTGACATGAACGTCGAAGTTGTTAGATTAACAACTTCGACGTTAAACCAACTTCGGCATCCAAGTTGTTAAGGCAACGTTGGAATTGTTAATCCAACAACTCGGACGTATGCTGACGTCACACGTCGAAGTTGTTAGATTAACAACTTCGACGTTAAACCAACGTCCGAAGTTGTTAACTTTCAACAACTTCGACGTGTGACGTCAGCATACGTTCGAGTTGTTGGATTAACAATTCCAACGTTGCCTTAACAACTTGGGTGACGTCAACTTGTTGACATGAACGTCGAAGTTGTTAGATTAACAGCTTCGACGTTAAACCAACGTCCGAAGTTATTAACTTTCAACAACTTCGACGTGTGACGTCAGCATACGTCCGAGTTGTTGGATTAACAATTCCAACGTTGCCTTAACAACTTGGGTGACGTCAACTTGTTGACATGAACGTCGAAATTGTTAGATTAACAGCTTCGACGTTAAACCAACGTCTGAAGTTGTTAACTTTCAACAACTTCGATGTGTGACGTCAGCATACGTCCGAGTTGTTGGATTAACAATTCCAACGTTGCCTTAACAACTTGGGTGACGTCAACTTGTTGACATGAACGTCGAAGTTGTTAGATTAACAACTTCGACGTTAAACCAACGTCCGAAGTTATTAACTTTCAACAACTTCGACGTGTGACGTCAGCATACGTCCGAGTTGTTGGATTAACAATTCCAACGTTGCCTTAACAACTTGGATGACGTCAACTTGTTGACATGAACGTCGAAGTTGTTAGATTAACAACTTCGACGTAAAAACAACGTCCCAAGTTGTTAACTTTCAACAACTTCGACGTGTGACGTCAGCATACGTCCGAGTTGTTGGATTAACAATTCCAACGTTGCCTTAACAACTTGGATGACGTCAACTTGTTGATATGAACGTCGAAGTTGTTAGATTAACAACTTCGACGTTAAACCAACGTCCGAAGTTGTTAACTTTCAACAACTTCGACGTGTGACGTCAGCATACGTCCGAGTTGTTGGATTAACAATTCCAACGTTGCCTTAACAACTTGGGTGACGTCAACTTGTTGACATGAACGTCGAAGTTGTTAGATTAACAACTTCGACGTTAAACCAACGTCCCAAGTTGTTAACTTTCAACAACTTCGACGTGTGACGTCAGCATACGTCCGAGTTGTTGGATTAACAATTCCAACGTTGCCTTAACAACTTGGATGACGTCAACTTGTTGACTTGAACGTCGAAGTTGTTAGATTAACAATTTCGACGTTAAACCAACGTCCGAAGTTGTTAACTTTCAACAACTTCGACGTGTGACGTCAGCATACGTCCGAGTTGTTGGATTAACAATTCCAACGTTGCCTTAACAACTTGGGTGACGTCAACTTGTTGACATGAACGTCGAAGTTGTTAGATTAACAACTTCGACGTTAAACCAACGTCCCAAGTTGTTAACTTTCAACAACTTCGACGTGTGACGTCAGCATACGTCCGAGTTGTTGGTTTAACAATTCCAACGTTGCTCTTAACAATTTGGGTGACGTCAACTTGTTGACTTGAACGTCGAAGTTGTTACATTAACAACTTCGACGTTAAACCAACGTCCGAAGTTGTTAACTTTCAACAACTTCGACGTGTGACGTCAGCATACGTCCGAGTTGTTGGATTAACAATTCCAACGTTGCCTTAACAACTTGGGTGACGTCAACTTGTTGACATGAACGTCGAAGTTGTTAGATTAACAACTTCGACGTTAAACCAACGTCCGAAGTTGTTAACTTTCAACAACTTCGAACGTATGACGTCAGCATACGTCCTAGTTGTTGATTTAACAATTTCAACGTTACTCTTAACAACTTCAACTTAAATTTAATTTTTTAAATATTATAAAATATTTTAAAATTGTATGGAATTTTTTTTAAAATATTACTTAAATTGGACTAAAAGTTTATATATTTATATTATTGAAGAAAATAAGTTTATTAAATTTATATCTTGCAAATGCGTAAAAATATTTACACGTAATTTTAATATAATTTCATGGAATTTTTTTTTTCTATTAGGATTTAATTTTGCAATTATATCTTTACCATTATATTGTTCAATAAACACATAAAACATTTAGTTCGTACAACACTACAAAGAGATTGAGTTCTTCATCCCAATCATATCTTATTTATCCAATCTTGTTTGCGGGGTTGTGACACTATATTCATGTGAAAAATATTGTGAGTTTATTCCTTCGCTTACTTTTTAAGTAAACTTGACTATCAAAACATTATCATCTCCCAATACTCTTTGTAGGCGAGTTTTTGACCATTTGTGACAAGGTAATGACCCTCAAATCCAACAAAAAAAATATCTAAGATGATAATGTTTGAAATAAGTAAAAAAAAAAAAAATTAATGAATATGCAGGGGGAAGTGACACGTGTGCATCGAACTTGACATATCAACAATTTCCAACGTATATTTTAACAACTATTGAAACGTGAACTTGTTGACGTCAACAAGTTATTGTTGGATCAACAAGTTCGACGTACAAGCAACATCTGAAGTTGTTGACAGTCAACAACTTGGGACGTATGACCTCAACAAACGTTCAACTTATTGGATCAATAATTTTAACGGTTTTATTAACAAATTCAATAATATAAGATAATTTTTAAATTTGTTATGTACGATAATATTTTCATATTTTAAAAAACACGTTGTTTATGTCAATTCATTGTTATATAAAAACTATTTAAATAACGTGAACTCGATTTGTTATATGTGAACCTCCATTAAATGTAATTTAGTCAAATATCCTGAAGTTATAATATTATTGAAAAAAATATTAATTGAATTGGACTAATTTTTTTATATTATTGAAAAAAATAAGTTTTCTATATTGTTATCTTCATCTTGCATAAAAATAGGTACACATATTTTTAATATAATTTCAAGGAAATATTTTGTTTCTATTACGATTTAATTTCGCAGGCCCATCTTGAGCCTTATGATGTTGAATCAATACATTAAACATTTAGTTCGTGGAACACTACAAATGGATTGAGTTTTTCGTCGCGATCATATCTTATTGATCCGTTCATGTTGTTGGGGTTATGACACTATATTTATATTGAAAAAATATAGTGAGTTTATTTAATAACTTACTTTTTAAGCAAACGTGACCATCAAAACATTATCATCTCCCAATATGTGGTGCACGTGAGGTTTTGCCTGTCAGATTAGGTAATAACCCTAAAATCAACCCAAAAAAACATCTAATATGTTGGGTCGGTGGATGCAGTCACACCCTCGTGTGCCCGTGCACAAAGACAATACCAGTGCACAAAGACAACACCATTATGGAAAAGCGTGTCTATGGACCCATACCAGTGCAAACTATTCATTAGTCATAACGCTGATACACGGGCGCATAAGTGTTTTAATATGGTCGGGAATGGATACCAGTATAAGCTTTCAAATATGATTAATAAAATTAATATGTAAAAATAAAATACATGCTATTTTGGTGTATCATCAATAACTATATCGCCCGTGAAAAAAAAGAATATGCACAAATAATGAAGTAAATGTGTGGTTTAAGAACGACAAAATGGACAGGGTCTAAATAAGTCTCCATACCCACAATGCAATAATTCGGGTGTAAACTCGAATCGGTAATATAAAAAACCATTAAAAGAATCGGATCAGCACAACCCGTATAACCAAGACAAGATTATGGGTGTATCCGAAGACCCGCAAAATACCCGTCCCTTATATACCTCCTACCCGCACCAGCTTAAAAAAAAAAAAACTCTAAGGCAGTCGCTCCCCCATAACCAAGAAATGTTGAGCCAGTACAAATGGTTAGGCGATCTCACTCCCATGTCATCATGTCAGCGCACCTAAGGCAGTGGTCAGGGTGATAAATGGTCATGGGTGCACGGCCACACCATATGATAGGTGCAGCCGCACACCACCACTGTCAAAACTGCACGGCCGCACTTATTATGTGGTGCAGTCGCGCACCGCCATTGCCAAAACTGCGCAACACCACTGCCAAAATTGCGTAGCCGCACCACATGATAGGTGCAACCGCGCACCACCACTGCCAAAATTGCGTGGCCACACCATATGATAGGTGCAGCCGCGCACCACCACTGCCAAAACTGCGCAGCCGCACCACATGATAGGTGCAGCCGCACACCACCACTACCAAAACTGTGTAACCGTACCTATTATGTTGTGCAGCCGCACACCACTACTGCCAAAACTATGCAGCCGCACCTCCACATCAGTGCAGCGGTGCACCCATCAGCAAGACATGGTTCCCAATTCTAATGGGTGCGCGTCCACCCGCACATCCAGGAGCGACTGCTTACCAACACGACCAGTAACTGTACTCTGACACACGGCGTCGACAGGGCCTTCCACACACACACACACACACACCATGATAAAAGCAATGTTCATTGGGACGGGTGTCGCATGTTACAAACATTAGTGTCCGAAAACCCTTATCTGTACCATCAGTACGTGGTTGTGTACCCTTTTACTTTATTTTTTCCATCTATTTCTATTTTATGTCTACGTTTCTTTTTATTTTTTTATTTTTTCCATCTATTTCCATTTTATTAATTTTTTCTAACAAATTAAATGTTATAAATCTTTAAGCACTAAATGATCATTTCTATGATAAATAGTGAATTCTGAACTTTGAATTTTGACAGTCATAACTAAAATGTGCTGATTACTTCCATTCGAACATGTAGTATGAGTTAAACTTGTTGAATCTTCGACAATTAACTATATTTCTTATATATAATTGCTTCGCTAAGATAATTAAGTACCGTTGAATATACTCATCTAATAATCAAATGTGAAGTTGTTTCTTGCATTAAATTCTAGCATGTGCCCCCAAAATGTAACAAAATAATTATGCTGTTGCTAGATAAATTAAACTAAGAAAACAACAACATATGATGAAGGGACTATATAAGAACTAAGCTGGGTAGAGGTCAAAATATTGATATATGGTACAAAGTTGACAAACAAGAAACTTTTAATCTTGAAAACACTACAATTTGCACCATAGAACTATTGATCATTCATTATAGTTTTTCTTTTACTATGTATCTATATATATGCAACACATATCATCATAAATGCGTAGCTCTACTTGCATAAAAGGATATTTTTGCAAGTATTCTTTACTATGAACATGAGAGCTAGGAAAATATGGTCCACAAAACAGAACCCGCGTGACATTCTGGTCAACGTTCATAGTCATTCCTTTGATTTTACACAATATACTTGCATACCAAAAACACAAAATTGAGAGAATCAAGAACAATAACACAACACCAAACCAAAATAGAAAATATTATTCAAACCAAACAGATATTTTCGTAACTCAAAAATTGAAATTAGAAAACCAAAGTTGATTAGCAAAAGCAATCACCTCCAACAATATATTCACAAAATGAACTCCAAATTTACAGAAACCTTCAACATTTTAATGAGTGTCATAACAAATGGGAAGTTACACATACACAAATGTTAGCTCTCTTCTTTTCTCCAATTCTTATGATACGAATGCGTTTTTATGTTCGTATCATAGCCATATCCAGAGAGTTAAAGGTGAAGATGGAGCAACGGCATGTCGCTTGGTTCTACTTCTGCCTCACATTATCGTAGAATAAGGAGAAGACGATTAGGATGATGAAGAATTCGAAGAAGTGAATCTGTTTGATTCACTTGTCGATATCTTCTCTTCTTTCACAAGGTTTATCTTTTATTCATGATATCAAACTTTCGTTCACTTTAAAGTCACTAGAAGAACACAATTGCATAGAAACCCTGTAGAGCATACATCACAAACAAAGAAGCATATTTATCAGTATTCAGTATGAGATCATAACTGAATATTAATTAAAAATACATTAATTAAAAATACGCCTATAGTTTTACCAAACATTAATTAAAAATAATTTTTTTTTTTTGGCTAAGTGACTGCTATTTTCAACTAATAAGAACAAGTATCATTTTTTAAGTAAATGAAACATTTACCATAAGATAACTAAATGTTGAAAGGCCAAATATAGGGACATACAAACGGCACTCAATATAATGACTTTTCGAAGAAAGTGAATCTAAAATATTGTTCTCACCATGAAGTAATTATTTTTCATACCTGTATATTGTCCGGATCTACATATATGCTACTGAAGTAAAAAATTTGCACTGCTGCACAATGTTTAAAGACAAAATACAAAATTTCATATTGAAAACTGATTTTTTGAAAAGAAAAATATTTTTGGTTTGAATCCTTATAATCCAAAAAATCTGAAAAATTAGTTTAAATACAGTTCATTTGCCACCCACCACTATTTTGGACCACATGCAAAGAACTAACATCATAAGTAGACAACAAAACTTCTGGATAAAGCTTCCAAGTAATTAGTAAAATTGATCTTCATTGATAGCTACATCATGTATTAACACCAACAAGAAACTAATCTTTATAGGGTATTACAGTTTTCCTTGTGAAATTGTGCTATTATTTTAATTCATTATAGCACCTAAAGCTAAGCAAATTAACTAACTCCATAATAAAGAAGACTAAAACAAGATAATAACATGGCATGATATATTAAAACCAAAAGTATGATAATACAGCCTAGTAAGGGCTATTCAAGGCCATAAATTAAGCTCATCACCAACTTAAACAATACCAGCATACTTCTTTGCTATTCAATTTTGGTTATCTTCTACGTTCTTGTCTCTATCCACGCAAGGCTAGCTTTGTCGCCTATGGTAAAAGGCAACAAGGTTCTTAATATCTATATGTTATAGATTTAATAAATATAAGAAAGTAATAAATTGATTTAAACCTTAATGGTGTCATAAAGTCACCAAACTAAAACAAATCTAGGCAAACATAATGAACTATGCACCTTGGAAATGTCAAATGTAAGCATTTTAGAACCAGCTCATCAAATGTAAGCTTCTTAGAACCAGCTAATTAATACATAAAAAAAAAAAAAAAAAAAAAAAGAACTAGCTCATTAGGAGACAAACCAATGCAACCTCACGAATGCAACCTCACGAATGCTTTCGAAATCCTTGGACTGGAACTGGAAAAGTGAGTGATAAAATACACCAAAATAGAGAGCTTGGTTCTGCTTCAACTGCTAAAAACTGATAAGAAAGGGACCTCTCTTTTTCATTCCATATGGCTTTAGGGATCTTGCAGACATAACAGGAAAAAATGAGAGGTATTATCAGGTCATATGACAATTTTGTAGTAATAGTATCAATAGCATGAAGCAGAAATTTGACAGAGTGATTTGATAATTACTGCTTAGAAGAATCATCTTATAGTACAGATAGGACCTAAAGTCCATGGGACAATCCAGCTACCATCATAATATTTGTACAAGCAGACAATAGCGACATTACAAAAAACAATTGAGTTGAGCAAAATAAGAACAATGAGCATTACAAACCAACCAAAGTTGGGTTGAGGAGGTATGCTACTGGAGGCAGAGTTGAGTTAAGGAGCTACTGATGCACATAAACTTCTAAAGGGTGGTGCCACCTGAGAACCCAATTTACCATATATATATGTGTGTGTGTGTGTGTATGTGTGTATGTCTCTGTATGTGTGTGTGTGTGTGTTAGGATGAGTTGATTCATTGCCATGTTTGAAGACTCATTATAAATTAAAATTTACAATATCAATTTCTAACAAATCTACCCATAAAATCTGGTAAATTCCTTTAAATTTACCAAAAAACCAAATTATGCTAGTTTCTATTTGTCAAAAAAGCAACAGAAATGCAACTCATACGTAATCATATATCTATAAAATGGAAATGCCATTACTTTCACCACAATATCCATAAACATAATGTTCACAGGAATTGATAGCACACATTTGGTAACAAAGACAATAACTTGAACAATAACAAAGAATATTCATTAATTCTATATTCACAAACAATCCTCAAATCAAATCAATTTTCAAGTTGTCAAATATTCTCTTTATCTTAACAGACCACAACACTCAAAATATATTCAACCAGTAACAATCAAGCAAAGAATCAACATACAAGTTGTTAACACTAACAATGACAACCATAAACTAGAAATCAACGAAGGACATGAAAATCACCTCCGGCCTTCTTGCAAGTTCATATAAATATTTTCCATAAGCTTCTCACAAGTTGAAAGCAAATGCGGTGTGCTGGTCTAACAAAGCAACTTGCGACCTTGTTTCTTGTGCTTGATCTTCTTAGGCTTCGTGTAGGACTGTAAGTCTTCTTCTTCCTCCCATTTTGCTCAAGTAAAACCAGAACCAACAACACCCAAAAAGAATTTAAAACAAAACACCAAAACAAAAATCCCACACCCATAAAGTTTAATCGAAAAAGCCCTTGGAGGATCACACATACCAGGGGAAAGCAGATGAGGAAGAGGCACAGAAAAGTTATGTTGGAGAGAAATCCCCCACCACACTCGGACGACCATCAACATCGAACAACCACCACACACGCCGACACCACCTTGAACACCAAGAAGCCACCGACCCACCACCACCAAAATCATCAAACATCACCAAACCCAAATGAAAATCATCAAAAATCTACATAAAATACAAACTCATCAATCAAACTGCAAAAAAAATTAAAAAAAAAAAAAAACTCATTTGGGTTCAGAATTGAACCCATAAACTGGGTACGAATCGAACCCAGTTTCTGGGTTCTATTTTGTTCGATTCTGAACCCAGTTTTCTGGGTTCAATGTTCTAATCGAACTCAAAAATCTGGGTTCGCATATACGAAGAAGGAGAGAAGAAGAGGAAGAAGAAAAGAAGATGATGATGAAACCACCCATGGACGGCGACCACCATCAAACACCCACCCACAGCTACCCATCAAATGCATCCACAACACCCACCACCACCACCATTAACACATCAAACACACACCACACTCACCCATCAAATACATTCAGACGGTCACCAACATCAACCCAGAAACCACCGACCCACCACCACCACCAAATTCCAGATGGGTTCCACCGATGAAGCCGAAGATAGAGAGAGAGAGACTTGGTCGACAGAAAAAGCATATGGAAGAGACAGAGATAATTGAATGGAAATTTTTTTTTTTAAAATTCACTTTCTCTCTCTTTTGTACCCATTTAGCCGGTAGCTTGTTCCCATTCTTTTTTTATTATTATTATTTTTTTCAACATTCCTAACCGTTGGATGCAATTATTTATCATCCAATGGTTGGATGATCATCTTTTGGGTTCTACGTATCATACGAACAACTTTTTTGTCTGTATGATAGCCGTTTCCCGTAAAGAGATGTACACTAACATTAGCTTTCTGTTGTAGTTTATCATGGCAATTATGCAGCGACATCTACTTAAAACTATATAGCTAAAATGGAAATTGCGGTTTGTACTCTCATGAATGTCACCGGTGCTTGTTTATTCTCTATAACGTATTAGAGTCATTTTGACAGAATCTGAGCAGGCTTATTAGTAGTAGAGATCAGATGGAACCCAATAGATTCTCATTCCAAGATATAACCGCCATTGCATTGTTGAAGCTTCCTTGGCAGATTGTCAAAATCAACTCTTAATTATTTTAAGATGATTCGGATTTTTAAAGCTGATTGTTGTCGTTATACATGAAAGGCGTGTATCACCTGAGTTTGATTCGCATGGTGTGTATGTGTTTGTCACGGAGCTTCTAAACTATAACTCAGTGCAAGCAACTGAGCTAAACGGGGCAACGTTGCAGCGATTTTTATCCATGTAAGCGGAAAAGTCTTTCAACGTTCAAAAAATTACTGAAATACAGCTTAGGGCGAAAATATCAACCCTTAACAATTTAATTTAATCGCCAAAAATATACACTCTGATAAACATAATAAAAACTGGAAATTGTTGAGTGTTGCAACTGTACTGTAACGGAACATCAAGTTTGCCTATGTTACTATACAAAATGAGAGAGTATCAACAGCCCTGCTATGGAAATGGAGCTTTAGTCTGACAGCAGCTCAGTGCTCCTGCGCGGGATTGACTAAGTATGACCCGAGTTCATCATCCCTGTGATGCAAAAAGCTGTATGTGAGGAACCAGAAAGTTGCTCTCCGTAAGGTCAGCTACCAACTCTTTTGTCAGCGCAGAAAATGCTGTAAATGTTACTACAAACAGCCACAGTGCTCGAAGAGATGGCCAAAAAGATCATCAACCAGGATATTACTCTGTCATTCTTTGTTGCAATTCCATGAGTATCCCTGCATAACAACATATAGGAAATACTTAATTTTAGCGGAAAGATATAATCTACAGGCATTGGTTTCTTCATGTACAACAATGAATAAAACACTATTTCTTTCTTATATTTTTAATCAATTTCAGAAAGCCATTCTGTTAATTAAGCAATTTCATGATTCTTGCATCACAATGCTGGATTTGAAGTGAAGAATAATTTTACATGAATTACCTGAGGGCAATGGCAGCTGGAAAGATAAAGCCAATAGACACTGCAGCTGTGGCACCAGTGAACTGGAAAGCAACCCAAATACTAGGCACAAAATTAGCTCCCATAAAGATAAATCCCATGAGAGCTGTAGTTACTAAGAAGAATCTTCGGTTATCAAATGCAATGGGAATGGCACATGGAAATAGAAGACCATCAAGGTTGAGGCGCAGGGAAAAGAATACAATTGGAAAAACAAGCATCAAGTGGATGCCATAGCTCATCCGAACCACGTCATCCAGCAATGAGCCATATGGAATTCCAAGTTCACCATCAAAATTGGCAAGTATGTCATCCAAAGTACTCTCTCCGAAGAGAAGGAGGCCAAAAAAGCTTGTAGCAATATAGACAGTTGAACATAATATGAGTGAAGTCCGGACTATCGGTTTCATCTGGGTTGAGTCTTTGAGTTCATTCTCTATAGGGTGAACTGCAAAATCATAAGGAAAGCAAAATGGTTATAAGCTTAATTAATCGACTATGTAAAATTTCAAATATTCTCTTCCTTCCGTGTGTGTTTCACAACAAAAGAGCAACAGCCATGCATTGAGAATAAGGTACTTGAACTATAGTTGATAAGCAATACAATTTAAAAATAGAGCAAGGATTTCATATTTGATGACATACATTTTTGTCTTTCCTTCTCTTTTTTTTTTTTCCTTTTTTTGCAGTCAAATAGAAAATAACTAACAAATTCTGAATACAAACTTGTCTTCAACCAATCAAATTCAAACAGAAAAGTATCGATAATATTGTTATCAAGCACATCTCACTACACAAACGCCAAAGAGAACATGTTCAGTAGCACCTACAGGGTAAGAGGGAAATTTTAATTTCCATAATGTGGCTGATTACAACCAAGATGACTTCCAATTAGAATTCAATTAGAAATAGTAACACGTTTATACAACTCAACCTTGTACATAACATACCATGGAGTAATAATATTCCAAGTTGTTTCCCAATCCTTTCAAGTAATTTCAACATGTCATATCATGCTATTTTTGTATTCACATAATATATAATAATCCAACTAATAGAATAATAAACTAACAATGAAGTAAAGTTCAAGATAAGCAAAGTATATACTGACATCTAAACACACAAATTTTCATTTGACAACTAACCATTGTGATGGCAGATATAGGTAGTGACTAAAATGGGGATAGTAGTAAAAAGCTTCCAAAACGAGGCCTGGTCGACAATTCTGGGGAACAAGTTTGGCATCCCAGTGCTCCCATCTGTCCATTTAACGATAGCTATTCCTGCTGTAATCACCACAAATACAACAGCCAAACCCACTGACAATGCTGATGTGAACCGCAAGGAATCTACCATCACCCACATCCACAAAAGAATATATATACACAAAATCAATCAAAAATTGCTCAACACTCGTAATCATCATACTCATTTCACATTATCACATTAGTAATTAATTTTGCTAGACTTTACCAACACGCTTCAATGAAATGAGAGGAGCAAAAACAAAGAGCGTGGTGAGTAGCAGCAAAGTGGAGCGTCCGGTCCACCAATGTTGACCGAACCATTCTTCAGTCACACCTGAATGATGCACCCCATCCAACCACGTACCCGATAACACATCACCTGCCAGTTCACATTTCAATATTACTCTTTTATTTATATAGCTTAATTTAAACTTAACTTATTTATTATTCATTTATTAATTAATTCTTTTAAATTGACCTTTTTTATTTATAAAAAAAAAAAGATTGTTTAATGAATTAATTACCTATGATGATCATGAAAACGACGAGCATGCCCAAGTTGTTAAGAACTATGCAGACGAGCAACAAGGTCCTGCCAGTTCCACCGAAGGCGTCGGCGACGACGCCGCCGTACGTGGCGGACTTTGAAGCTCGACTGAAGCGACTGATCATGTCGATAGAGGATTCCGTCAACCAAGCGACCAAGACGATCATGATTAGGCCGGGAACCAACCCCAATTGCTTGACCGTTGCGGGTAGAGCCATGATTCCGGCTCCGACGATGGTGGTGGAGAGGTTGAAGACGGCGCCAGAGAAGGAGGCGCCGTCGATTGAGGAGTCGCGAGGGTCGAAGAAGTGGTCGTGTTGTTGCGGGAGGAGAGGGATGAGTCTGGGACTCTTGCGGTATTTGCGGTCGGCGGAGGAGGGAATCGTCATTTTAAAAGTGGTGGTTGGGTTTGGGAGTTGTGAGGAAGCTTGAATTGAACACAGAGAAGAGAAATACAGTTGGAGAATAGCAAAATTATTTTATGGGGATACTTTCTAGTTTCAGAAGGGTTCAAGGCATCAGGTGATCAGTTCAAACGTGCATGAACAAACTTCCAATCATCCTCAAAGACAACGCGTTAACACGTGTCACTTTGTAATATATTCGGCAGCCAATTCAATTATGAATACGATTATATATTTATATCCCATCCAAATTTTGTCAAAAACTAAAAGATTTAAAATTTTTAAAAGTTTGTACGTCAAGTTCGGTTTCTAAAAATGTGTGCATATAGATATATTTAATTTAAATTTTTATAATTATATTAAAATTTAGATTAATAGAATTTATTCTTTGAATATTAAAATATTTTGGATGAATTTTAAAATTTTATAAAATAAAAAAAATTCTTAACAAATTTTAATATACTTTCATGATTTAATACAAAATTATGATAATTTCTAAATAAAATCTCCAGAATCCACGATCCTACTAAAATCTATTATTTTTCTTAACCTTTTTTTCCTAACATGAAAAAATCACCAGTTTTGAAAATATTGCTATTGATTTTTTTTTTTTTTTTCTAAACCAAAATACCTCAACCCTAGTTTTTCTAATGCTATTTTTAAAACGTGAAACTTTTTTTAGGAGCTATTTGATGGGGGGTTTATCCCAACAACAGTCCATCAACTCTAACCAAATCTATAAATAAACTTCATTAGGAGAAAGATGGTTTACCATCAAGCTATGTTTGTAAGAACATTTAATTAGCATAGTTTAAAGGTTTGAAAAAAATTATAAAAAATGTAAGAAGGAAATCCTTTTAACGTTTACAAATTTCTTTCATTCCTTTTAAAATTGAGATCCACTTTGAGATGTCCATCTGTATGATTGGATAAAAAGCGAAACAATTCACATAACCGTTGATACAGGAAGTACAAGGGAGAGCGAAAAGAGACAGGACACCTATTAGCCACCGACTAGTTTGTAATGCTTATATAGGTGGGGTTTTTGTTGGTTGTGTTTTATAGAGTAATATCAATAATGAACATGGAGCGTGGCCTTACTAATTTGCCTTGCAAGTTGCAACGGCTACTAGGTTTGTTACCGTTGCTTTTGCAAAACATGGCAATTACAATATAGTACAGGGGAACCATGTCTCACGATCTCTTTTAGTATACAATTATTGTTTTAAACTACAAAACAATCCCTCCAATTGGGGTAAAATTTTATTATTTTTCGCCTTTAATAATGGAGTAATGCTACACACTTTCAAAAAGTAATATTAATAATAGATTTTCACCTTTTATTCCACTTGAACCTGGTCAAATCTCCCTCTTTTCTACATTGTTCAACTTGATGCTCAAATGAATTATATAACAAAGCATATGTTGAAGTTCAACATAAATTTAACTTCAATGTACAAATGAAAGCCGAAATATGCTTAAATTTAAAAAACCCAATATCTTATATCATTTAATCTATTTGAATTCAGCGATATTAATTGACTGAAAAACTGTCATGATAAATACGGAAAATCACGACTTCCGCGTGCATTTAAGTCATGGATAGCGAAAATGGAATTCGACCAGTCTAAATTTTTTGGCTCTGAACAAAAATTTAGGGTGAGGACCGAGTCCAACTACTGAGATGTGTCAAATCAAGAATTTTAAGTTCTCAAGTTAGCAAGGCAAGAAAGCAAAGGGTACCTACATAAGAGAATGATGTAAATCATGAAAGTTTATATTATCATATAATTCTCTTATTTTATGTCTCAAATGAACTTACCCTTATACCAAGTTGGAAAAGGACCTATCGACCATTGTCACCGAAAGGTGTGACCCCAGCATTGTAGCCCTTGCTCCATCCACCAATGTAGACATAATCTCTTAGAAGACATTAATCACTACTGCATGACTTTACCAAGTGTGGCAAACTTCCAAATAAATCAACCAAATTGGTTAACAATTAGTAGTAATTAGTACTTACCACAACCTCAACGGGGTAGAATCCTGAGAAACAACGTTAAATATTAAAATGAAAGGTGTCTTTGTTCACAAGTTTACAAGCTGTATGAGGTTAGCAGAGTGAAGACACATCTAGTTGATAAACCATATGAAATTAACACATGAACACGGTTGCAACTTTCAAAGTTACATAAATTTCTCCCAACTGACACATCACCAAATTAACGCTTTCTCTTCCTTTTAGATATTTTACTGGACTTGATCTCAGGGCCAGGACCTAATTGATTAGCTGGCAACATGGCCCTTATTGAAGCGCTCCACAGAGCCCTTTCCACATCTGCTGGTGTCAAGGATTCCCTTTCTGAAATTAATTCCTGCAACCAATAATTTTCCAATAGGCACTCATGGTTCATGAATGTGGTAAAAATTTTTAAAACTACTGTTACACTTAGTTGAAAAATAAAACAACACCCACAAGCAGCAAATGTAAGAATTCCATTGAAAAGTATCTAGCGTAAATAATGTCATCATCTAGAATGATTATGCTCTAAGTGCAAAAAGATTTGGAGTTCATACTTGTGTTTTCTTTCTCTTTTTCATTTCTTTTTAGAGAAAAAAAATATATTTCTTCTCCAGACTCTCAGCTGGAACAACCTCATTAATCAATAATATCTTAGGTACATGACCCATAATAAAGTTCAACCACTGATCTTTGCCGTTGAGATCCACCTTGAGTTGACAGTATATACACAGTGTCATTAGATTTCTAACACACCACTCTGCAGGCACGACCGACAATTGGCCATTGAGGTGCTAAAGCTTTTCTAGAAACATTGAATCTCTGTAGCTTGGCATTGAAAGGCTATAATCCTATAATCTCCAAGTTTATATCTTCAATTTTCAGATCATGCAATTAACAACTTACGCAGCATTACTCTCCATAGTAACTTATTTCCATCAGACATGTATATGCAAAAGGAAGCCAAATGGGCTTTTCAGCCCCAAAAAATTTGGGACACCTTGTCAACTCTAATTTAAATTCAGGTACCACCAGAGAGAAGTTAAATGAAACCTCCCCTGAAACCTCCCCTCAAATCACTGTCTTTAACACTTGTAATCAGATTTATTAATGTACTGAAAGTCTGAAACAACAAGGGAAACAGAAATAACATTTTCTATTTGTTAATACACAATTGTGCGACTATATCCTATATAGTCAGGCATTTAAACCTTGCCAAAGATGCAATTTCAACTAAAAGTTATGCCGGCTACCCCAACTAGACTGTCATTTCAATAGCCCTAAAATTGAATCAAACAAAACTCCCAAGCCGTGTTCTTAAGATCAAGGAACTTAAAAGAATACATCTTAAATCTGCACATAACCTTCTTATGTCACAAGGTAATACTAATATGCATTTTCAATATTAGATTTACTCTCAGATGTTTTTTGACAGAAATCAAATAATACAATGAACTAAATATAGTTGTATCATCTAATACTTCTATCTCTCTCTCTCTCTCTCTCTTTCCTTCTTTTTGCATTTACATAGGTAAGAAATCCATGAATATATGGCATCAGATACTTTGTAGCTTTTATCTCTCATGCTTCATCTATATTCTATTCAAAAACAAATTCTTGAGTTTATTAAGACCACTCATAAACTTTAGCAAGACAGCAGTCAAGAACCAGGCATAACATAGTCAGATGCTACATCTGCTAATCCATCTTAAGCAAATATACCATTGAATATAAGCAGAACAGAGCCTACAGTCTGTTAGTTCTAAAAAGACAGTAAGAAGTTTGCATAAAATAAAGAAAATATTCCTTTTTTTTTTCCTTTTAAAATCACAAACACATAATCAAAGATTCTTGTTGATAATAAGCACGAAACCCCACTTGCAGAACAAAGTTGTCTTACTTATTGAACTGACAGGTGCTTGACCCCACCTAAGAAGTTTGATCCATAAAATAAATAAAATAATAAAAACCGCAACATATACAAACACATCGAGGAGATGTATCTTACACCAAAATTCTAGCATCAGAATATCACAGTTAGCATGTGAATATTCATATTAAGATGTCCAAAAGAACTGCATTCAGATCTTGAAATAATATTGAACATCCATGAGAACTGCAAACCAGTCAACATACAACAAAACGGTCCCGGAAAGGAGAACTCTCATCCATCATAATGGAGTTTTCTATTCCACAAGTATTTGACAGCTATCAAATCAAGAAAGCATCATTTTTTAGGGACCATCCATATAACCCCACACTAGAAACCTAACTATCTTCAAATACAAAAGTTTCACATCAAATACAACTTAATAGGTTTGCTCAGATAAAGGCTCATATTTAGTGACCATCAAACCTAAATGCTCACATTTAGTAACCATCAAACTCGAAAGCTAAAGTTGATAGGAAAGAGCCTAACAATAGTATGTAAGTTATCTAACACAACCCCTCATTTGTCAGATCAATTGGCTTATCATATGAACCAAACCCAAATATAAACACACAACAAATTCAAATATCAATATCAATTTCAAATATAATCACATGGGGATAATCAAACCCAAGACTCCTAAGACAAATCAAGTTCTGATACCAAGATGGTATCCATTAAACCCAAAACCTTAAGATGATAGAAAAAGACCAAAACAATAATATATAAGCTCTCTAACACTCATCTCATTCTTTTCAACAAATTAAATTAAACACTACAAGAGCAGGGACGGAATTAATAATAAACAAGACTAATGTCCACCACAAGATAACACAAACGGGACCATCACAATTGAATTGATAATATTCCATCAATTGAAAATCATCTTCCGGATAGCATCAACCAACCTTGAAGAAAAGAACAAAATGTCACTGACCTTAGCTTTGGCCTGTAATTTATTTGCAAATAACAAGTACTGCTTCAATGAATAGTCTTTGGAGTTGCCAAGTGCTGCTTCCATAGCCTTTCATCAACATTACAATATAAAAACGTAATCAAACACCAAAACAAACAAAGGAAAAAACAAAATTATATAAGAGAAGACAAACAAACCTCGTCAGACATAAATGGCGCCACATCAGGCGCATAAGCAGCCAAAACGGCAGAGGCGGTCGCCGGACCCACACCTTTCAAAACAGTCAGCTCCGAAACTGCTTTATTCAAATCAGGAAGCGCATCGAAAGCCTTCTGAGAAGCAGATTTCACCAAAGACTCATCCAAAGAAGACACGAAATCCAACAAACGCGGCCTGAAAATTCAAAATTCGCGCGCACACATCAACAATAACACGTAAAAGACACAGGCTCCTAACAAGAAGTGGAGAAGAGACGCGGACCTCCACTTGCCGCGGGTGAGTTTCCATTGCATGAGCTTGGAGAGGTCGGCGGTGGTGAGGTGAGGGTTAGGGTTTCGTTGGTGGATGAGAGAGGGAAGTTCGTTGCGGTAAAAGTCGTCTAAGGAGATGAGATTGGGTTTGTTGAGAGATTCCAAGCAGAGTTGGTATGACGAAAGAGCCTCTTTCCACACAGTCAGGTTTGAGCACTTGAAGTCCAACTCCATCGCCGAAATTTTCACTCCTTCCTTCCAGCCGCCGGCTGTTTTTTTAATTTCTGTTTTTTAAGTTTTGGATATGGGTTTTTGGGCCACGCCATTTGTATGTTGTTTAACTTTTAGGTTTGAGTGGTGCTGTTTCCCCCCCTCCAGAACCGTATATAACACCCCAAATATGTTTATTTAAAATTTCAATATTATCCTTAATAACGTCATTGAAAAAAAAAATGAGATTTCAAAACTGTCAAACAAACAACTTTGCTTTGCTATATGGAAGTCGCGGTCTCCACGGTGGTATAAGAGATGTTGACGCAATCGGGAACATCATAGCTTTGCTTTCATTCTCCGGCACCTCAACTATCGGAAAACTATTGTAAAGAGAGGTAACAGTCTTGACAAGTTGGATGCATCGCCTGAGAATTTGTTGGAGGATGAGAGTGTCCATTTTTTGAATTTGAAGGAAGAAAAGACAAACTAATTCTCTATCTTTCAGTTTGTTTTTGTTTTGTTTACTTTGTAGATTTGTTTTTGTGTCTACTTGTACATATATGGCTGCAACTGGTGACATTTCGAATTGTAATTAGTCAAATCTTGCCATTTTGTTCAAGTTTTTTATTTTGTCAGAATGTGAATGCATTTTGGAATGTGCCAAGGAGAAGGTTATTGAGAATCTAGCTTATATTGCGAAGAAATTTTGGATTTAATTTGTATGTTACTAAAGAAAATGACTCGGTTGTGCGATTTATGATAAAATTTGAAGCGGTTTGTGTTGTTGATTAATAAGCTTTGAAAAGAGATTTAATTTTTTTTTAATGGAAATTTTAATGGAGTGTTACAATAAAAGACTAACAGACAAAAACTTTAAAAAAAAATATTAGAGAATAGCAAAAACAAAGTTGAACTCAGAAGAACTATATTATTTGATGGAACAACAAAATTTTTAAATAGGCTGAATATATTACCTGAGAAATAGCAACACATTCCTAAGAGACAGCAACAAAATCAACAATAAAAACAATACTCACAATTGCACTCAATACTAAACGTGAACTAAATATTGACTAACTAAAGTCCACAGTAAACTCCTAAAGAATAGGTTTTCACAATTTATTTCAGATAAACATAAACTATATATTATTTCTTAACATAGAGAGCGTGATAATGATGGTAGTGGTCTTAGTGGAGATTAGGAAAAACAAAAGAATACATCAGTAATTTGTGGGATATGAATATAAACTTTTAATACTTAAAAAAAAAAAAAAAAAAAAAAATTAATGAGGTAAACATGCAAACTCAAAACTTACACACCACTCAAATTTGGGTTTTATTTGTTTATATTTTTCTTCATGCCAAGCAGGTGCTCTTGACTTGCCGCTTAGAATTCGCTTCATAAACAAAAGCTTCTTTAGGTCTAGGTTGTAAATGTGTAATGTGTATAGTGTTCTATTTTTTCAATTTAGTCGCTATGTTTCATTTGTTTATGTTTTCTTCATATCAGGCGAGTTTGATGAATTTTTAATATTTTAGAGATGGGTGACGGGATCAAAAATGGATTCATAAATGAAAAATAATATTTTTAAAAAAATCTAAGGACTAAATTGAGAGCTGCCCTAAATAAAAGCTTCTAACCTAGGTGTAAATGTTTAATGTGTGTAATATAAAGCTCGCGTGGTGAAAATAAAAAATTATCTTTGGCCTCACAAAAAATTTTCTTTCTAATATAAGAATCTCTCTAAACGAAAATTATAGGCTTCATCCCTCCCCACTCCCCAATCAATAATTTCAACACTATGTGGTGCAATGGTTCGAAAATATAGCAATTTTTTTTTTCTATGCTACCACTTTTCAATTTGGCAATGGAGATTTAAGTATTAATATTAGGTGAGAGAAATTAATGCCACTAGCAATATTTACAACCATTTCATATTGTTACTTTTGAAATAAAATAACTTTTGTAATTTGGGAAAATGCTAGGTAGCACATGTTGGATATAACTTTAATAGGCGAAAACTTTCACCAAAATCTAGCAACTCATATTAAATCATTAAGAATTATTGTAGAGAAGATATACCTTAATCTATATTAACAAACTTGAGAATAATTAAGTCTTTTAGAGTCAATATCTTTAAATGCTCTATAGTTTTCTTCTTGAATGGGGAAGAAGAAAGGAGAGCAAAATATTACATTTGTTGATTTGACTTTAAAACCATAACCCTTATAATATTCTTTATATACTAACCTAATTAGGTTCTCATTAACTCTAATTAATTAGTGTTGAGTTTCTACGTACTAAAATTTATACTTAATGAATATCTCTAGAGCTTAATTAATAGATCATTTATCTGATCCTGTTAAAATAGATAGCTTATAATATAATTATTATTTAATATGTAAGTCTATAATAAGAAATTTAAAAAAATCCCAACAGCACAATTCCTCGATGAGTTGGAATCCCTCATAATATAATATAATTATTATTTAATTCCTCGATGAGTTGGAATCCCTCATAATATAATATAATTATTATTTAATATGTGAACCTATAATAAGAAATTTAAAAAAATCCCAACAGCACAATTCCTCAATGAGTTGGAATCTCTCATAATTTTGTATTTTATCTTGACATTTTACAAGAAAAATTGGAGTTTGAATGATGCCTAATAATGAAAAAAATGTAACAATACAAGTCATCTATTATCTTTTATGCTAATGTATTATATATTTTTTTTTCTCTTTCGTATAACACTTATTCAAACTTTTCTTGTAAAAAGTCAAGATCAAAAAATAAGGTTAGGAGAAGATTCATAGTCCAACTTGATAAGTTTAGGTTTATAGCACCAATTATATATATACACTAACACAAAACCACTTCAGTTAAAATTATAAAAAGTTTTTGTTTCCCCTTTTTGCTTATCTTTTCTTTTTCTTCTTTCTCTCACCATTTTTCTCCTCTTTTCTCATCATTTTGCACTATCTAATTCTCATATCATCTCTCAAAAACTTGACACTGAAAGGAAAATAATTAAAACAAAACTCAAAACCATAAAAAAAAAAAAAAAAAAAACTCAAAATTATGAAAAAAAAAAAAGAATTTTGAAAATATATAATGTCTTAATGGTGGCAAAATTTACTCATAGGGATTTTTTTTTTTTTTAAAAAAAAAAATACCTCATAGGGATTTAATAAGTCACTGGAAAAGAGAAATATTGCCTTTGATGAAATCATCATCAAGACGGAGGCTCTTCTTTTCGCCATTAGTGTTTTTTTCTCTCTAACTTTTTTAATATTGATCTCCCTTAGTTATTTTCATTTGATTATATATATATATATAAAGTTGATTCGTACTTACAAGAGAGAGAAGAAATTAAAAAAGTAAGGAAGAGGGTAAGGAAAAGTCTCAAAACGAAAGAGAGGGACAAAAATTTTGAAAAAAGGTTAGAAAAGTACATACTATAAAAACTAATGTTGTTATTATTAGTATTATTATTATATTACGTGATTTTAGTACTCGTTATAGGCCAGATTTTCTCTGTTTTATATTCGGATCATCATCTATCTTAGTTGTTTATAGTGGTCCTAATTCTCAACGCCCTCGGCCTTTAAAATTTCAAAGTATATGGATTTCTCATGCCTCTTTTATGCATTTAATTAGGGATTCTTGCAATGTCTCTTTAAGGGGCCCTTCTATGAGCATTGTTGTTTGAAAACTAAAGTTGGTAAAGGTTGCTCTGAAGCGTTGGAGTTGGGAGGTTTTCGAAAATTTTTCTCTTCGTATTTCTAAGCCTATAGATAAAGTTATGTATATTTAAGAGCGCATTAGTATGAGGGGTTTTTCTAATACTTTTTTTTTGTACGGAAACTAATGTTTTATTTGAGTTGGATGTTGTTTTGAAGCAACAAGATATTTATTTTCATGAGAAAAGTCATGTAAAATGGCTACATGATGGAGACTGTAACATAAATTATTTTCATTCTCTCTTAAAAAGGAGAAGAGGGATGAAATTTTTGTCAGTTCTTGATATCGGGGATGATATTGTCTCAGATCGACATCACATTGCTAATCATATAGTTTCTTACTACCATAATCTTTTTCAATAGTCTGACGATTTAAACGCTGATTTATCTTTAATTCAGAAGTATATTCCTTCCTTTATTCGATGGAAGAAAACTCTTCTCTTATTCGTGTTCCTTCTGCTCAAAATGTGAGAGATATTGTCTTTGATATGGATCCGTTGAGTGTCTTAGTCCGGACGGTTTTATAAGAAGACTTTACATGTATTGTTGGGACATAATCAATAAGAATGTTGTTGTTGATGTACAGGTTTTTTTGGCGACGGTGTTGTTTTTCCTAGGATGAATTTGAATTTTATTGTTTTAATTCCTAAAACCCCAGCAACTATTTTGGTTGATCAATTTCGTCCTATTGCTCTAGGTAATTTTATTTTTAAGGTTATCACTCGAATCTTGATAGATTATCTTAGCTCTATTTGTGCTCGTATCATCTCTTCGAATCAGTTTAGCTTTTTGCCTAGGCAACAAATTAAAGATTGTATTACAGGGGCTTCAGAATGTTTTAATGTCTTTTCTAAAACTAGTCGGGGGGTGGATCACATGGCTTTAAATATTGACATTTGAAAAGTTTTTTATTCAATCAATTGGTCTTTCATTTTAGAGATGTTGCGCTACTTTGGATTTTCTTATGCTTTTATTAGTTGGGTTCTGTGTGTTTTTTAGTTAGTAAGGATCTCAATTCTTATTGATGGTTCTTCGAAAGGTTATTTTTTATGTTCTCAGAGAGTTAGATAGGAAGATCCTTTATGTCCTCTTCTTTTTTGCCTTGCTGAGGATTTCTTGAGCAGATATATTACACATTTAGTTTCTTCTAATACGATTTATGGTATTTCTAGTCCAAAGGGTATGCAATCTCCTTCTCATTTTTCATATGCTAATGATATCCTCTTGTTTTCTTACCCTTCAATATCCAATATTAAGATTATTATGAAGGCTTTCAAGGTTTATGGAGATTTGTCTGGTCAGCATGTTAATTGGCAGAAATCATGTATTTATTTTGGTAATATTGTTTGACCTTCCATCCTTGATGATATTTTAACACTCAGTGATATGAAATGAAGAGGTTTTTTTATGACATATCTTAGTGTTCCTATCTTTCGTGATGCTCCTCATAAACGATGGTTTTTGTCTCTAGATGATAGAATTCGTCTGAAGCTTCAATCACGGACGAGTTCAACACTTCCTAAAACTAGTATATTGTGTCTCATTTAGTCAATGGTCTACGGTTCATTTCTCCATTCTTTTTAGATTTATCACTAGCTATCGTCTATCTTACCATCTCTTACCTCTTCAATTAGAAATTTTTATTGGACGGGCTTTATTGATAGGAGAAAGCTAATTTAGGTTTTCTAGAATATTTGCTATGATTTAAAACTTGAGAGAGGTTTGGGTTTGTGAGATCTATGTGTTCTAAATGTGACTCCCCTTAAAAATCTTTGTTGGAGGTTTATGAATGAAGATTCAGTGATATTCAAGTTTCTCTGCACCGGATGCCTCTCTTCCACACTTCTTTCTAGGGTGAGATACCCTTATTGTAACACCTCGACCTTGACATCCCCGTCCGTACGAGAAGCGAAGTGATGAATGCTACCCTTTTTTTTTTTTTTTTTTTTTTTCGTTTTCAGTTATCATTTATAAAAATTCTTTAAATAAAAACGTTGATTTGATTCTCATGAAAATCCGATAGAGTTTTCTCTATTTTTTAGAAAACCCAAAAACATTTCAAAACTTTTATCGAACCTCTCGTCCGATAAAAGTTCTAAACAAATTCATTTCTAAACCTGTAAGGAAAATACACTTATAAACAAATTCATTTCTCAACTTCTTTTATCGGACCTCTCGTTCATTTTTAAATCACTTCAACACACAAATATATTACAATAAACAATTCTTTTAACATTTCAAAACTTTACAGAAATAACACAACGTAAAACATTTTCAACGAATAATTTATATTATTTACAACAAGCAGTAAACTTTTAATACAATTTTTTATACGAAATTTATAACGTTAGAAAAATACACACAACATGATGGTGTACAAAATCTATTAACGATCCGATACAAATTGATTATTACCAAAATGATGAAAACGGGTATGACTTGTGAGAAACTGCAACTACTTTGCCTTCGTCTTTACTTCAAGCCTTACTGAACTACCTGTGCGCGGTAAATCCAACGCGCTAAGTATTTCGACTTAGAAGGTGTACACATATATAAAATAACAAAATCAAACTCATTTCGAAAATACAACGATAAAATCAAACAACATGCTCAATCAATCAACTTTTTTTTAATACATACATATCAAATATTATTTAAATCAAATTTTAGACGCACAAAACTTTTCAAAACTCCTTTATCAAACACTTTTATGACATTTCCCTTTTCAAATTCAATTTTCACGCATATTTACAAAATTGCCCCTTATATAATCATTAGAGCCATTTGTAAAATCTAATACGATATCATGAATCGATAACGGGTCTCCTGGCATCGACCACTCGATGGCTACTCTCTAGAATAAATAACGACCCCAGCATCGGACACTCGGTCACTACCTGTCGGGTCGCATATCATCATTTGTTTCCGTTTCAGGACAGGACGCTTGGTGCTTCTCAAGGTCCGTCATACAACATCTGTGAGCAATCATATCGGTGCAGTACTGCTATTAATCACCTTATTAGCTAACCAACTACCAATTCCCACCTATCGATGACTAGTTTTACGCGGACCCTTTAAATTTTTCAAAATTACGAAATTTTTAATTTTAAATTAAACTTTTAAATCACGTAAACTTTTTATTGCATATTTCAATCAGTACTTCGAATTTCTTCGAGGCACTACCTATGGCCATCTCAAATGACTATTTTACCCATAATTTTTATATCACATTTTAACAAAACATTTATCACATTTTTCATATTTCAATTTATCCCTAAAAAAGGAATTTCTCAAATTTTTAGTTTTTGATTTTCAAAGTTGTCACATGTACCACCAAAACATGAAATAATTAACACGGAACAAAAACTAAAAGACGAAAATACCCCTGATCTAGCCTAGGAGTAGCATTCGACCAGGGGGTGTTACATTTTAAAATTTTTGTTCCACTTCTTTTTTCATCAAACTACATATTCAAACATCATTGAAATAGTACGTAAATAAACTTAAAATGATAAAAATACCCTTAGGACACTCTATACTTCAAATTCAGCCATAGAGGGGGTTTATTTTTGAAATCGTTTTTTCATCCAATAACATGCAAATGACATTCAATTAACACCTCAAATAAATAAATTAAACAAATTTCAAAAGAATTTATACATTAAATGCACACTAACAAACATAAATTTTTCAAATATGTGTACATCTACCTTATGGACTTGCTCTCTAGCTTCCCATACTTTCAAGGAGAGATTTTTACTTGCCCTTAGACTTTCCCATGCCTTTACGCACTAAACTCTCACCTAGGGTTCAAAAATTAAACAAATTTCAATATAAAAATCAAAACAACCATTCTAAATGCAAAAATAACTTCATATGCATACTCATGGATGCATTTATGTCATTCCTAACCAAAACCTATCATAAATTCCCAAACCCACATCAACTTACCTTAGTCTAGCAAAAATCAACTTGGAGCTCTAAAGAAGTTTTGATGATTTTGATACTTTGGAGGGTAGATTATGAGGAGAACATGAATTTGGAGTGATTAATGATTAAAATTGAAGAAGAAATGAAGAAGAAGGGACGACAATGGAGGAAAAAGAAGAAGTCAGCAACGAAGGAAGAAGAAATGAAAAATTTTCAAGTCAAATGCATTATATATACTCACCATCTTTAACTATTTTTAAATTGACACCAAAACTTTTTATTATTTATATTTAAGCCCCTATCACATATGCTAACATCTTATTGGACAAGTTTGATGAGTTACACTTTCATTAACTCATTTAAACTTATCCAAAATCTTATTCAAATCCAAAAATAAAATAATTTATTTTAAATTCCAATTAAACTTATAGAAATTCTTCATTGGTTCCCAAAATTATTCCATATGATGCGATCTCATTACAGTCACTTATTTTTCAATCCTAACATTCCGTTCTTCAACTTATTTTACTTAAATTCGAAATTAATTCATTACGCGAAAAAACGTTTGCGAAAATATTAAATTTCATCTATTCACCATCGAAATATATAATTTTGCACTAAATCACCCAATTTCTAATTTTAATCACATTTATCAAATTTAAATATTAAATCCACAAATACGGATCTTACGAAAATAAACATCGAGACGTTACACTTATTCTTCTGTTTGGTCTAGTATGAAACAACATTATCTGTTATTGGTAATTGAGTCTCAATGGTTGGCGAGTCATCATTTAAAGGTCTGTCTTGGTTGGTAATTGAATGGAAGAACCTCTAATAGATAGGACTTGAGACTTTCCTCTCTCAGAGCTACCTCTCAATACTAGCATTAGGAAAATTTACAATGATGTTAGTTGACATTTTCTTCTTTCAGTCTGTATAACTTATTCGAATCGGATTAACAATATAGAGCGGGTAGTTATTCGTACTTCTTTTAATTCAAAAGTATGGACTCTTTCTATGGATGGAAGAGTGATCATTGTTGCTACTTATAATCATTTGACTACATCACATCCTCATCTTCGTTGGGCACAACATATTAGGGCTGCTTTCATTTCTTCTTCTAGATTTATACTAGTTTGGAGAATTATGCATAATATATTACCTACTGATCTATCTTTATAATGTTGTGGTTTTATTTTTCCTTTCTACTGCCGTTTATGTTGGTATGCTGAGGAAAGTTTAGAGCATTTGTTTCTGCTTTAACATTTTATGGTAGGTCTTTGGTATTCTTTGTCATCTGCTTTTAGTCATTCTATTTCTTTGTCTAGGTCTGTTATTGAATTGTGGCAAACTGCTATATCCGCTAATTTTTGCTCTTAATTTCAAAATCTTTGAAAGACAAGTATAATCGCAATTTTCTAGATCATTTGGCTTATACATAATAAGGTTACTTTTAAGGATAAACGTCTTTTATTTTATGAAGTCATCTTCTTTGTTTGGCAATCTATTCGAGAGGCGGACTCAATCAATTTTTAGGTTATGCATAATTCAGTTGATGATCTTTTACCTCTGCGTAAGCTCCATGTTTTAACTCATTCTTATAATACTCCACGTCTTATAGAGGTTGTTTGGGTTCCTAATTTTTCGGGTTGGATTAAGGTTAATACTAATGATTTTGTTTTTGGGGCCCCTGGTTTGGCTGGTTGTGCTAGAATTTTTTGGATTTGTTGTGGGTTTTTCAAGGGTGCTTTTGTTATTCCTTTAGAGATAGGTTATGATTTTGAGGCAGAGTTGACGGCTACTATTCATGTCATTTAGTATACTTCGACTTATCACTGAACGAAGTTTTGGTTGGAGAGTGATTTAACTTATATGGTTTTACTTCTTCTTACTCATTCTTCTAAGGTTCCTTGGCGTTGGTGACCAGCTTAGGATAGGTGACTTCTCATTTACAGGATATGGATTTTAATATAACTCATATATATCGTGAGAAAAATTCAGTTACGGATGTTTTAACCTCTAGCTCTCTTTCTTTTGTTTGCTCCACTTAGTGGTGGACGACTCCTGCTTTTTTAGGTTCCTTTCTTTAGGATGATTTACTTGGCAAGCAACGATATCGATTTCATTAGTTTTGGTTATAAGGGGTGAATACTCTTTTTTCCTTACCAGGTATTTCTTATTGAGTTTTTTCAGCAAAGTTATTAATAAGGTCTTCTATAGAGTTTGATTTGCAATTGTCTAGTTTCGACTAAATCATTTGTTGTATTTTCTTATCCAAGGTCCGATTTTATTTCTTTAAGAATTGATCTTTATTTCTTTTTGGCTTTATATCTTACTTTTCCTTGTACTTTTCTTTTCTCCTTTTAATAAAATGTTAACAATCTTATAAAAATATATATATTTTTTGATGTTACAAAAACTAATATTATTAAGTTAAGGGTAAAAATTCAGTTAAAAAAAGAGAGTTAAAGGTAAAAAATTTAACAAGTCTTTGTGTTTTAGCTGGTGACCTTGGTTATATAAAATATATAAATTTATTTAATTTATCCATTAATTGATAGTAAAATCTAACAATTATAGGTTTATTACATGTAAAAAGGTTTTACATATATATATATATATATGGTCAGTGAAAAACATGTACATATCACAAAATTATCAACCTACTGAATTAGCTTGTAAATTAAATGATTTTTCAAAAACATGGATGGATTTATGCCCATCGCCTTATATTTTGAAGCATTACATAATTGATATAATTTACGTTTGTTAACCCTTGAGAAATACTTTTCAAATTAATCCATGACTGAACCTAAAATTGAATCATATTTTATACTATTTATAGCTTTTTATGAGAATTGTCGAGTAAATTTGTTTACATCGTACAAGATAAATATTTTGTTATGGATAAATCAATTCCCCAATTTTAGTTGGTTGGTTTCATTACTGTCAAAATCATAATTTATAACTCCTTCAATTTAATTGAGGGGCAAAATGTCCATCTGTGTTTGATTATAGTTCGACCATGAAAGTTTTGGTCAGAAAAATCAAATTAAACTTTTATATTTCAAAAACCATGTGAGAAAAATCAGAAATATAATAACACATCTTGGACATATTATCTATTCCACACAGCGGTGATGGATACTTATATATTTTAATTATTGATGAATGGTAATCCTATTATCACGCTATATATAATCCTCATCGCGTGGTGCATGCACCATCACATAATTTAATTGTTGGTGAATGGTGATCCTATTATCATTCTATAAAATACATAGATTTATGTTAATAGATACATGTAACACATGTGCTTAGGTAATAATATAATTATCTTTATTAAAATTTATATATAGGTGGAGACATATTGAGAAAATAAATATAATATATTTTAATTCCATATATTTTATTGACAGAGTTCCAGATACGTAATTTACAACACAATTGTGTTGTAGAATACGAATATATTTATCTTTTTTATTGATTAAATAGAGATATATATCGCATTATGCGTCTTAAAAAACCTTTATTTATTACCGTAGCATGACATTATTGCATGGATATTTCTAGCAACACCCAATGACTTTATTTTGCCAATAATAGGAGATCGATCCCCCAATTTGTATGAAACAGACTTTGATAAATTATATATAGCAACATCATTTATGTAATTACATGCTCTCTTTTCTTTATCTCCCTCGGAGTTGGTCATGTCACAGCTACCCACTAAATTGGAGCAAAATGAAGAACTGAATGATCTAATACCTAAACTAAAAACGAAAGATGAAAAACATTTTCAATAGCCAAATACTTTTGTGGAGACCTTGAACTTGAACCAAGATGATTATTCGTTATAGTTATTAGATAATCTATAGATTTATGAGTCAGATATTTTAGTAAGGAAATAGAGACTCCATAGTTGTAGACTCGGCGCGCACGGCATGGTCATGCATGTGAATTCAAAGAAAAAGTGAGATCGGACTGGGATGGTTTTATGCTTTTGTTTTTTTTTTGAAATTAGGATGGTTTTATACTTTTATACATGATCTCTTTTCATTTGTATCATACTATCATGTTTTTTATGAATGTGTGCAGTCAACACACTTACAAATAGGTGGGTGGGTGTATGTGCAATATACGGTGGATTCTAGGCTTTTTCCCATTCCAGTTAATGGCGGTCGCCATCTTCAATTGATATATTTTTTATTTTTGGGTTTAAATTGACACTTTTTTTGACTTTGTCTCATACCTAGTGTGAAACTTGTATTGTTCTCTCTTTCGACAAAATTTTCACGTAAGGAACAATCCTGATTTCCATACAGTGTAAGGCACTAATGCATGCTTGACTAGTGTTGTGTAACTAACAGCATTATTTTTCATATAATTTAGTAAGGGCTTGACCGAGTGTTTAATTGTTGTTGAGTTTTCAAACTTGAAAGTGTACGTTATGCAACTCAATTTATTGGATAATTAAAATATAGTTGAATCACAAATGAATTGAAAAATTAAATTCAACTCCATCGGCTTGGAAGCCCAAAACTTAAATCAATTGAATGGAATTTTGACTTGGACTTTTTGCCTAACACTAACAACAATAATTTTCGTATAATTTAGTAAGTGCTTGACTGAGTGTTTAATTGTTGTTGAGTTTTCAGACTTGAAAGAGCTTTTTTTCTTTTTTCTTTTTTCTTTTTTAATTCTTGGTCATTCATTTAAAGATGTGTTTAATTATGTATTTCGGTTTATTGAGATACTTAGTACAAGAGTTAGAGGTTGTTCGTTTTTTTATCTGAAAATTGAATAATGCTGAAAGTTATTGAAGATTGAATAGTGACTAAAACTGAAATCTAAATAATTATTTTTTCCTTTACATTTGAATGTATAATAACCTTTTTTTTTTTAAGTTAAAATTATCTAAAAACTAATAATTTTACATTTATACTCTTTTTCTCTTTTGACTATTAGCTGTTATTTAATTTTATTTACTATAATACAAACAATTACAAATAAATAATTTAACAAATACTAAAACACTTTTATGTACATATCAATAATATTTTTATTCATAATTAAAATATGATTAATTATTATAACAAAGTAAATTAAATTGATATAATAAGCAAAATGATATTAAATTGAATTACTATTGCAACGAAAGTTTAATAAAGAAAATAAATAAATCTTCTTATTGGAACTTAATAAAAGAAATATAGTAATTCAACTATAAGAAAAATTGATAATGAGATTTTAGGGCTTTGATTTTTCTAAGATATTTGTTGGAGCATTAAAAGGATCCATATAATATAAAATTATGATAAAATTGAAAATATGCTATTTTGAAGATGATAACTTGAAATAATACATTTAAAAATTCATTAAGTGATTTTGTATTAATATAAAATTCAAAAATTATTTTTTTTAAGTTATTTTGAGTAGTTTTAAATGGTTTGATCATTTAAAAAAATAAATAAAAATAATTTAATGGATCTAATTTACACTCATTAAGTGATAAATATAAAAAACAAACAACCTCTTAATTCGATGCAACTCAATTTATTGATTAATTAAACTATAGTTGAATCACAATTGAATTGAAAAGTTAAATTCAACTCCTTCGGCTTGCAAGCCCATAACTTAAATCAATTGAATGGAATCTTGGTTTGGCACATGCATATATTTGCACCACACAAATTACTAAATCCGAGTTCAAAGATGATGGTACTCCAAGTTCAACCGTTGGCCAATGAAAATTAAAAATAATAATAAAAATTAAATTAAATTAAATGAGAGTAATTGATGATAATTTCCTTGAAAATGAAGGCCTTGACTTGACTGTAAGCTACAGCTATGAAGGCCCCTTGATTTGATTCCCATGGTTTCAAGCACCTGGGAGAAAAATTCTATTGGAGTTTTTTTTAATCAACTCGTATTTCTCACTCACCTACTACTTTTTTATTTTGTAATTTGCATGAATTATCAAACTAAGCAATTTAATAGTATAAAATACACGTTCAACATATAAATGTTTCACATTTGAGTCATCTTTTATATAATATATATATATAAAACTTTTAGATAAATTGATGATAAAATGAAATACGTATATATTTTTTTATCAAACTAAGCAATGGTATAATATTAATATGTTTGAATCTTGTGTATCTTGATATTTGACCTTTACGATGACCAAATCATATGAATTGGTGAAAGAAAGTCAAGTGAATTTACTGCAGGTGCAATGCAATGTACTTTAATATTACCTGTAATTAGGATAAATTTCATTAGCCTAACCTAAAGTTTGGCCTAATTATAAGTGGATTTGTCTTGGTAGGGACCGCGACAAGCAAACCTTTAGAAGAGGTTTTTAGTCAATATTATAAATTTTGAAGTTGTTTCCTTGTCAAGACTTACAACATTTTCATAATTTAGGATTTAGGTTAATTGATTATATTTTTAAATAATTGTCTAAGAAATGGAATGGAATGTATTTTATTACTATCAGTATAAATTCGTTTTACTTTTAAAAATATATATATATATACAATTTTATTTAAAATTTAACTATCTTACACAATTACTGATCTTATTCCTCAATTGGAACGTTTGAATTAACTTTATTAACCATCATTATAATAAATCCAAAAGCTTAATTTGAGAGGTAAAGTTAGTAATGGGTAAAGTAGTTAAACCCATTTATTTTATATTCACTTGTTAATCAAGCAATTAATACATTTTTTTTTTTATATTCACGATAAAGGTTTAAGTGCAACCATATATAACTACATCTACATGTGTGAGTAGTTTTTTTTCTTCTTATTGTATGAGTAAATATCATTAGATTTGGGAGTATAATTTCAGATCATGAATAATGTTAAATTTTGATACGTTTCAATAGACTTTTGATAATTTGTGTCAATAAAATTGTATATGCTTTGTAATTTTTTTAAAATATATATAATTTCATAAAAGATGTTGAGAAAAATATTTTTTCTGATTAATATGACATTACGAGTTGTAAAGTTATTAACATAGTAGTATATAATACGTTATTATTGTTATTTATAACATGATAGTCATTTTCAAATGCCAGTTAATAGATTTTGATAAATTTGGAATGTGATATTTGGATTAGTCCTTTTTTTTTTTACCTCTTTTATATTGAAAGATCAATAAATAATAAGAGTAATATTATACTACATAAAATTATTATTCAAATGATACGACAAGTTTATTTGTGATTACCACATCATCGATACATTATCATTTAATTAAAGTGATTGTTATAAATCATCTAACCACATTATTTAAACAATAAATTTGAATAAACTTTTGGAAAATATAATAACATTATTCAAATTAGAAATTTTCAATTATTAGATCTATTTAGTCATTGAAATATCACATATTAATTTTTGTAATAAATTTCAAGTCACCTAAAAGAAATTATCATAAATGTAATATGTTTTTGTTCACCTTTAAGATATAATGTCAAATGGTGACCATACATAACAAAATTGAGATCTGAAGTTCAATTTCCCCAATCCTCAAAGTTAAAAAAAAATATATATATATGTTAAATAATAGAGAAATAAAATTATTATTAAACATTCACTTGGGCTTCAAGTGATTAGCATATTATTGATAATTGGGTTGAGTCCCTACCTTGCACGTTTAACCATACGTGTTTGAGAGTTATTATTTTATTTTATTTTTTTATTGTGAGAATAGATTTTTAAGGATATTATAGTCATAGATTTTTAAGCTATCTATAATGTTTAATCTCATGGGTTTAATTTAGGAGCAAAGATTATTTAGTCAATCTTTTGTTTGTGCTGATAAATTAATAAGAAGAATTTAAGTATGAATAATATACGAGAGAAAAAAAATAAAATAATTTTATTTTTTCATTATTTTTTATGTTGATGTGTCATTAGATTATCAAAAAATTAATTAAAAAAAAAAGAATGATAGAGAATTTTTATACTTAATTTAGGCATTTTATACAATATCATGAGAGTAGATTCTATTTTTTAATCTCAAATAGATATCGATAAAAATTTAATTATTGGTGGTGGTAAATATTTTTATTACATTGTAATTATATATATAAAAAAATTATAACTAATATAGTCTTTTAATTGGATTATTGATATTACATAATATGTGTAGTTCAACGTAATTGACGTATGTATACGTTTGTTCCTATATTTAATTGGGTAGTGTGTAAATTCAAAACTCAATTTATAATCATTCGTTCAATATATTATACATATTTTTTTTTCCTCAAACAATCAATATAATTTTAACCTTTTAAAACGGTAACATGCCTTCTTATTATCTTTCTTTTTCTTTTTCTTTTTTAAATTTAATATTTTTTTATTTAATTAGTGATTAATTATCAAAACTTGCCGAACCATTAAACGAGGACCTAACTTAATAACGAAAGAATGCGTAGCTTAGGCAGAATAGCATACAAGGCGTAAGTTAGCACAGAAATGGTAGCACGTGGACAGTGGAAATTACTAATGACTGGTGACTTGTAAGTTATAGATGCAGGAGGCCTATAAAAAAGGTTACTTCTCCACACACTTCTCGTGCTCTAACGAACCAAAGTCCCGTTCAAAACCACCATCTGCCAGCGAAGCAGCTTTACAAAGCAACCAAAATCAAACGGGCAAAACCAAAAGCGTGTGCGCGAGAGAGAGAAAAAGAAAGAGAGGAGCGGAGAGACTCGTCGTTCGTGTTTGTCGACGTCGTCGTTTCGGCTGTCTCTGCCTCTGCATCCTCCTCCTGCCGCTTGAGGTTTCTCGATTTTCCTGTGGCCATGGCGGATCAGTACACGTGGGGCCTCATTATCGGCGCGGTCATTGGCCTCGTTGCGCTCTACAATCTCGGACTGCTGGCTGTCTACAATTTTGTCATGAAAAACAAGAGTCATGACGATGCAGATTCGACCAAAAGCAGGGCGGCCGCCCTGAACGCCTCATCTGTTAACGGAGAATGCGAATCCAATGCTGCCGCCGGCGCTGACGTCATCATTGTTGGTGCTGGCGTTGCCGGTGCTGCTCTCGCTCACACTCTCGGCAAGGTGATTTATCGTAGCCTTTCTTTTGTTTTCCTGTTTCTTTTTTCCTCGGAAACCAAATGGATTTTTTTTCTCCTGATTAATTTCTTCGAGTTTTAAAATCGTTCACGCGTTGAAACAGTTAAAATTCTAAATCTTTTTCTTTAACTGTTTTTCAAAAGTCATTGTTTATAAAATCATTAATATATATATTGTTTTGAAAGGTCCGTCTTGAAGATTAACTATTTTCTGCAGCTGATTGTTCCCTGTTTTTTCCTTTGCAATGTCTGTGAAAATTTTAATATCCAAATCTTATGGATGATGATAAATTTATATGGTGATTTGATTTATAGGAATCTGATGATGGATTCCATTTTATGTGATGTTTTATCATTTTGTCCAATTATGACTCCGGATAGTTGTGACAAATTCTCAAGTGCTGTATTAAGAATAATAATATATATTTACGAGGCTTTGTTGTATTGTATGTGACCTTATTTCGCTTGAATTTAAAAATTAGATGGAAACATAGCTGTTCCAATTTTGCTAGATATATGTGACATCCCTTTTATAATTTATAGTAAAGCTCTCATAGCACTTAATATTGTGACATTTGTTGAAGGCTGAAAGGAAGTGTTTTTTTTTTTTTTTTTTAAATAAAAGAAATTAATTTTTATTTTTATTTTTATCTTTTGATTTTTGTCTCTCGGTTAAACTTCTTCAGTTTGTCAATGATTACCGTTTATATTACTGGATTGCGTTGATGGCAGTGAATTGTTTTTGGCGGACATAGTTGGATTGGTGGTGACCTTGCTAGCTTCTGTGGGTCTTAAGTAGATATTATCTTATAAAGAAGTGGATTTCGGATGACAAGTAGATTTTCAATCAATTTTTATAAATGGAGTTGTTGTTTGTTGGGGGTTTTAGTCTGTACTTATGAGATGGCGCCTAGTTGATAGCTATATATTTTCATCTGCTTTTAATTATTGCATGACATATCGACTCAACTACCAACTAAATAGATGCCTTTTCTCCTCTGAGGTGGGGCATGGAATAAAATAAAGTCGTTAGTTTCTGTAGTGATTTGTGTCTTTGATGCAAGTCATTTATGGTTTACATCTGTTTAAATCATATTTATATTTTGGATAATTAATGCACACTTCTGTAGGACTGCTTATATGTGTTGTTTTATAACTTATTATATTTAGTTGTTTAGGGCCCTATAATTATTATGATCCACAACCACCTGTGCCTGATTTATCAGTCATTTTTTAAGGAGTTAGCCTGTTTTCTTGATTTTTGATAGATTCCAACTTGTAATACTGCCTAGTGGCTTCAAAATAATGTATCCATGGCTGTTGAGTGGTAATGGAAGTTTTTTGTGTTTTTTATTTTTTGTGTAATGCAAGTAAGTACTTTCATTGGTTTACCACAACAACTAAAGACTATTAATCTTAAAATATAGTTCTACTGTCTGTTGCATCATATTGGGTAATGCCTAGATTTAGTTTACTACATCCGCTCTGTACTTTTTAGTAACATTTTGTTTGAAATTGATTATGTAATTCAAATTGCAGGATGGACGTCGGGTGCATGTGATTGAAAGAGATTTGTCTGAGCCTGACAGAATAGTTGGTGAATTGCTACAACCAGGGGGCTACCTCAAATTAATTGAGTTAGGACTTGCAGGTGGGTAAAATTAAAATTGTGCAACTTTGTTGATGGTAATTAGCACAGAACAACCATTTTGCTTAACTTCAATCATTGTAGAAATTTGTTGTTAAATGAACCACATGTTTTATCTGATATGCAGATTGTCTGGAGAAAATTGATGCCCAGCGGGTGTTGGGTTATGCTATTTTTAAGGATGGTAGAGATGCTCAACTATCATATCCGTTGGAGAAGTTTCACTCTGATGTTGCAGGGAGGAGCTTTCACAATGGGCGCTTCATACAGAGGATGAGGGAGAAAGCCGCTTCCCTTCCAAAGTATAATTTTTATCACATTTTGCATGTTTGTTGATTGTTGCTCTATTATATACATTGCTTGTCCATTTGGAAAATGATTAGCTAATGTCCACATACTTGTGCCATTTAAAAGTTTAAATGAATCTTCAAAACTAAAAAATCCTACAGTTAGATACTGCATTTGACTGTTATCACCATTGGATGGCTCAATCTAGTGTTGTTGCATTGAACTTCAGTTAAAGCTAATCGTTGAGTATTTACCAAAGTTAGCATCTTAAAATTGTAATAGATAGATCTTGTTATATATTCTTTTGATGGTTCACAGGGTAAAGTGTTGTGGTTAATACAGCCAGTGCCTTGTATGATTATCTGATTATGTGGTCATTTATAGAAGGATCAATAACTGCCAGAAGTAGTATTTTGTTAGTGGGTGACTTATGCCAACTTCTTTTTTCTAAAACAATACATCTTACGTTGTTGGTACTTATATTTTTCTAGTGTACGGTTGGAGCAAGGAACCGTCACTTCCCTGGTTGAAGAAAAAGGGACTATCAAAGGTGTGCAATACAAGACAAAAGCTGGACAAGAACTGACAGCATATGCTCCATTGACAATTGTTTGTGATGGATGCTTCTCAAACTTGCGTCGCTCTCTCTGCGTTCCTCAGGTTAGATGAGATGGGCTTTGATGGTATTAAAAATTTATATTTATTGTCTAATGAAGTCGGCGGTTAAATTGTTGTTTGCACTGTGAAAATTATCGCCAATCTCATTCACAAAAACCTCATCATGTTTTGGAAAACTGAAGCTAGTTTTATATTCTTTGGCAGGTGGATGTGCCCTCTTGTTTTGTTGGGTTGGTCCTGGAAAATTGCCAGCTTCCATATGCGAATAGTGGGCATGTTATATTAGCAAATCCTTCCCCCATTTTGTTTTATCCTATCAGTAGCACTGAGGTTAGGTGTCTGGTTGATGTACCTGGTCAGAAGGTTCCTTCTATTTCAAGTGGTGAAATGGCAAACTATTTGAAGACCGTGGTGGCTCCTCAGGTATTATTATTACCAAATTTTCATCTATTCTATGGGTATTTCTCATAGCTTTTTTTTTACCCTTTACCTTTAATTTGGAGAGTGCATTTCATATTTACTTTATGTTTAATGGTGCTATAATTGACCATTTGCTATGTCTGGTGCAGGTTCCCCCCCAAATCTATGATTCCTTTGTAGCTGCCGTTGACAAAGGAAACATTAGGACAATGCCAAATAGAAGCATGCCAGCTACTCCCCAACCAACTCCTGGAGCCCTTTTGTTGGGAGATGCATTCAACATGCGCCATCCTTTAACTGGTGGAGGAATGACTGTGGCACTGTCTGATATTGTTCTACTGCGTGACCTTCTCAGGCCTTTACGCAACCTGAATGATGCACCTGCACTCTGCAAATACCTTGAATCCTTTTACACATTGCGCAAGGTAAGTTATGTAACTATACTGGTGTTTTAGTATTTTGTAGGCTATTATATTTTCCATTACTTGCTGCTTGCTGGTTGAAGGTACATACCTCAAAATTGATTACATGAAAGTTTTGTGCATTTTGGATATCAATGAATTGTCTATTCAAAAGATTTTATGTCATATTTTACTATATAAATATTATTCTATACAACGTCAATAAGCTTACGATCCTGTAATGTGTTTGAATATGCAGCCAGTGTCATCCACAATTAATACATTGGCTGGTGCCTTGTACAGAGTGTTTTGTGCTTCCCCTGATGAAGCAAGAAAGGAAATGCGTGATGCTTGCTTTGACTATCTTAGTCTTGGAGGTAGATGCGCATCAGGACCAATCTCTCTGCTCTCAGGTTTAAACCCTCGTCCATTGAGCCTGGTTGTCCATTTCTTTGGCGTTGCTGTCTATGCTGTGGGTCGCTTATTACTGCCCTTTCCTTCACCTCATCGCATGTGGATTGGAGCTAGAATAATTATAGTGCGTATTTATTCTTTTGTTTTGTTCTCTAACCCAACCCCATTTCTTGTCTTCAGATTTTCTTTCATATTATTCTGATGTTTAATCGCTCTCTTTTACAGGGTGCATCAGGAATCATCTTCCCAATTATCAAGGCAGAAGGAGTAAGGCAAATGTTCTTCCCTGTAACCGTTCCTGCATGTTACAGAGCTCCTCCTGTTAAGTGACATGGATCCGAACTCAAAAAGAAATGCGCAGTACTATACATTATGTTTTGCAGGATATGTTCTCTAGGATGTGCAAATGTTCATTCTTCAAGTGAAATCATATATAATATCAGTTAAAATCTGTGTAACAAATCAAGATGATTAAATGTTGCTTATTGGTTTCATTGGTCGGCTTCTAGTGATAGAACAAAGTCCAGAACGGATATTAAAAAATCATATAACTAAAAAAACAGAAATAAAGCAATCATATCCAATGAATATTGAACAATATAAACATGTCAACTTTAATCCGGAATATGATACATGATTTTTCCAGAGCGAAACATATTATGAACCTAAACACTAAATACACGCAAAATAAATCAAATCAATCCTAACTAGTAGAACCATTAGGTGAAGATAAATCGGCAGGAGCACGACACAAAGGGCAAGAGGATCTCTTTTCGAGCCACAATGAACAATACAATCTTTGTGAAAAACATGAGTGCAAGACATCCGACCAGCTCCGACCAGCTCTCTGCCCAACACATACCTTCTCCAAGCAAATTGAACAATCTTTTCCCTGACACCAATCCTCAATTTTCTCTTCCACCACCAATGCCTCTACCTCCTCCGCCGTATTGATCCCATGAAAAGCAACCAAATGCTGGTACCGAATAACCTGCATGTCAATCGCCACCGGCACCAGTTTCCTTACCTGGGGGCTGTTTTTCATCAACTTACAAGTTTGTATAACACAATCCACCAACTTCTTGACTGTATAAACGGGCAACGAGGGTGGGGACAGCATGACCGATCCGGTGGAATCAAGGCGGAGGAGTTGCAAACCGCCGTCGCATAAGATCCGACCGTTGGGGCTGATGGGCACGTTTTGGCCGCAAAGAATATTGGAGAAGAAGTGTCGCATGCCTTGGTGTGACAAGAAAAGGGACTCTTCTTTGAACACAAACTTACGGGGCAGCCTGTAGGTTGGGTTGGCGATGTAGTCGACGAATATGGTCTTCACCGAATTGAATAATGAAACCTGGAGGGAGGGCTGAGAGATCCCAGTCCTTGTTCCTGACTCTCCCCAGGATGTCGTAGTCGAGTCGGACTCTGAGCTCGTAAGAGACGACCATGTTTTCAGAAAACAAGAGACATGGGATTGATCATCAAGAAGCGATTATAGAGGAGAAACAAAGCGATGTCATGTTATGATGTCTCTCATAATGAGCGTGAATGTAAGTAGACAATGATAAGGAAACCAAACTCCTATTTCTATATAATGTCGTAGACGCACCTCTATAACCCTCTCTCATGTTACATTTACTTATTTAGAATAATTTAAAATCGAAATCGAATTGACATAGAATAAAATTGATATATCGAAATCAGAATAAATTATTTACTTCAATTATAATAACTATAATCGAAATCAATAATATTTCTTTTTTATTTCGACATGAAATTTCTTTTGATAAATTTATTTTAACTTGGAATTAAAATAGATTGCTTATAAATTATAAGAAAGCTCTTAATTTAAAATATATATTTCTTCGGTATTTTTGAAAGAAAAATAATTTTTTCCCGTCATCAAGAAATATGTATGTTTATATAACAATATTATGCTTATTTAGCTTTTTTTTTTCTAATAAATTCTAAAAATTATTATCAATTGTTATATCATATCATGAATTATTTTAACACATTAATCCTTAGTATATAGGTTAAGTACTTCTTTTGATCTTAAAAAATCAAATATTCAAGTCTTATTATTGTCCTAAAACATAACTTATGAGTAGTTTTTTCTAAATTGAAAATAGATTTGTTAAAAGCAATATTTTTTATTTCCAATTCTATTTTTTTGAAAAGGGTAAAAATAACTTTATAAGTTATAAAAATCAATAAAATTGAGAATCACCAGTTGGGTGAAGGGAAATGACAATCACATTTCATATCCCAAATTTGTATAAGATTCATAATTTCATTTTTATTATAAATTAATATAAAATAAATAAATATTAACAATCATTTCTGTTCTTCGTTGACATGCTTTAATCCCTCGAATCAATATACCATCCATTTCCGACTTGTATGAGAATATCTGGGTTGTTACAAATAAGCGTTTCCGATATTATCATTAAAATATCCAACATCTCACGTGGACGCCTTCCCGGCAATGGGAATTTGCCACGTCGGTAATTCGTTTTAACAGTTTTCATAGGAGACAATACCAAAAAAGACAGGCATGTCTTTGGATATATAATTATAGATCTGCTTCTGCTATAAATAAATATCCTCAATTGTAATTTTAAAGATGCTGGAGGCACATACTTAGGCCTTGTTAAAATAACGACGTCTGACAAAATTGATACATCACAATATTGTTGGTATTCATGGGCCTTTGAATCACTAATAATAAAAAAACTTGGGTGACACTCCATCAACCATTAATGTATATATTTAGACGAAAAATTGACCATACCATATATTAATGTGATGTAACTGGTCAAGTTTAACGTGTCCCCTCTATTAAAACTTTTATCAATAATAGACTTTAATCTCATTTTTCGGATCGTGTTATTAGTGTTTAATCTCCATTTGATTCCGATTGTTCTCTGAACTAATCCCCGTAATTAATATAATTAAAAAAAAAAAAAGTAATAGACTTTGCCTATTCATGGGTAATGTACTCATCTCCAAATTATAAAGTATTATCTGAACTAATCCCCGTAATTAATATAATTAAAAAAAAAAAAAAAGTAATAGACTTTGCCTATTCATGGGTAATGTACTCATCTCCAAATTATAAAGTATTATCTTTTTTAGAAAAATTATAAAGTAATATTTGTCTACAAAATTTAGAACAAAAGTTATTCAAAAGCAGAAATAAAAAATATATATACATAGACACTAAACAATTTGGTTGAAGTTGTTGAGAAAGTAGAGAACATGGCTATAACTGCAACTTATCAAATTAAATTTTAGCATGTGAAGGGAGAAGAAATGAAAACAAAATATTTTTAGGATTTGAATTAAAACATGATGTAAAGTGATTAATTCTAAATTGAAAATACAAAACTTTTAATTTTTGTCTTATAGTTAATGTGAGAAATATAATTATTGAGATGCTGATACAATGCAAATGCATCAATGACTTCTAGAGTGGCCAAGGAATATAGGACTGGCGTTGGTATTGAAGTATTTGAAGGTCAATTTGTCAACTCTACAAACTCCAAGCTTCCATCTTCATTCATTGGATTCTCCAAAGCCTGAAGGCATCCAATGTTGATTCTGTGGCATCTTCCATCTTGAAAGACACTGCAGAATTTCCTTTTCTTTATCTTTATTATTATTATTATTTAAAAAAAAAAAAAACCTTCATATTATTTTGGATAATTTTCATAAGCACCCTAAGTCTAGGTTTAATTACATATAAGAACTTTAATTTGAAATTACACAAATAATTATATACATACCCTAAATTAACTTCTTTTAAAATTAATAATGGTTTAACCTTTTAGCATAAAAAGTTTAAAATACTCTTAGTTATTTTACCCAATGTTGTGGAAATTGCTAGGCACTAAGCAGTCGGTAGCCTAACACCTAGCGATTTGGCTGCCATGATTTGATCGACCATCAATCGACCACCAGTCAAACTTGGTTGACTCTGTTTTGGCCTTTGGGTTTGTTGGGTGTGAAGAAGAAGAATTGAAGAGTGAAGAAAGGTTACAGATAGTTTCTATAATAAATGCCCAAAACGATGTCGTTTTGGTTTGTCTTAAAACTTCAAAAACAAAAACCAAAACAGTGCCATTTTGGAGAACCCAAAACGACATAGTTTTGGGGTCTATTAGTTGAAAATAAAGCTAAAAACGATGTTGCTTGCATGCTTAAAGTAAACTTCAAGCCTTCTTTAGTTCATTTTTCAATCTTCATTCTTCAATCTTCGTAGTTCATACCAACGCACCAATAACACCAATTTCCAACCCTGATCAACCCTAAACTCCACTCACTACTTGTTGCACTAGTTACCACTTACTAGAGCCCAATTATAGCTAACTTCATCCATTAAAATATTGGACAACTCTAATGGTGATGATAGCAACCAGTAGTGACAACGAGCATCAATGACGAGTGGACAACAGTGAAGGTAAGAGTTAGAGTTTGCAAAAAGCAAAGGTAAAAGGGGTTGTTTAGTGAGTGAAAAATGGGTTTTATTATTATTATTATTATTATTTAAATCACTTAACATCAAAATGACATTGTTTTAAGGTGTCGTTTTGGTAAGCGATGTAGTTTTTAGGGAAGTGAATTTGAATTAAAAAAAATGGGGCATCACAGAGACTAGTGTCACAGAGTTAGGCTTGACATCACTAACTCGTGCAGTACTTAGACAACTTTCGCCCTCTAATTGCTAAATAAGCATTACGGAAATGTGAAATAAAAGCTAAGAGCAAAAAGGTAAATGAACACTTCAAAGAGACTAACTTTGTAAGGAAGCTTTTTATCGAATTTTTTGAAAATGATTTACAAATGAGTTTTACATGGGTATTTATAGCCACTTGAACACAATTATCAAGGGTATAATTAATAAATATCTCACTAAAAAAATCTATAACTATTCTAAATATTTACATGATAATAACTACTAGTTAATCCTAGAGAATTCTATAACACTTTTGATATTTACATGATGGGAAGGTTCTAGAAACCTTCTAGAAACTAATAGATTACTTGAGAAGTAAATGAGCTAAGTATGAGAATTGGACCAAACCTGGTATTTTGGGCTAAATGACATCATCCCCCACTTAAGCTCGTGATGTCCTCGATGCATCTTTATTCTTGTAACGTTGGATATGCTCGTCGAATTACCATAAGACCTCTTCGCGTTCCCAACTTGCCTCACTATCGGGGAGATCCTTCCACTTTACTAAGTACTCAGTGTAGTTTGAAATACCTTTTTTTCAAATTACTCGATCAGTAAGGATGCACTATACATCTTTGTCAAACACGGTAACCATGATAGTTGGTACACGCTTGGATTCACTCCTACGTGGGTCTTCCTTATCTTCATGTTATGGCTTAAGAAAACTTACATGGAAGACCGGATGGATTTTGAGTCTTGGTGGGAGTTGAACTTGATAGGAGACTTTTCCTTCACGTTTGATGATCGGGAAATGACCCTTATACCTTCAAACTAACCACTTATGCACCTTACGTAATGACTTGAATTGTTGGGGTAGAAGCTTGATAAGCATCATGTCTCATTCATGAAACTCAACATGTCTCCTCTTTGCATTGGCCTATTTCTTCATTTTTCGAGCTGCTTTATCTGGACAAGCTCCAATGATGGCGATTTGCTCGTGCCACTTTCTAACGAGCTTATAGGTTGTGGGGTTTTTCCCACCATAAGTTGAGACAATGGCATTGGGTGTCATCGGTTGTTGTTCAGTCACTATCTCAAAAGGACTTTTATCTACTGTCTTACTTCTCTAAAGATTATGAGAGAATTGGACGACATCTAACAACTTAGCCTAATCTCATTGATGGGCGCTTACATAGTGTCTCAAGTATAGCTCGAATAGGCCATTGACACGCTCGGTTTGCCCATCATTTTAAGGAGGAAAGCTGGTGGAGAAGTTAAGCTTGGTCCCTAACAACTTAAAAAGTTCGGTCCAAAACGGTCTCGTGAAACGTGAGTCGTGATCTCTTATGATATTCTGAAATACTCTTTAAAGCTTCACCATATGTTTAAGGAAAGAATGGGCAACTTCCTCGGTTGTACAATCGATTGATACAGGGATGAAGGTGACATATTTGCTATATCGATCAACTATCACCATAATGCTCTCATATCCTTCTGACTTTGGTAAGGCTATGATGAAATCCATAGGTATGCTTTGCCATGGCCGTTTGGTAGTAGGTAGGAGCTCCAATAATCCTATTGGGTATTGGTGTTCTACCTTATCTTGTTGGCACATAAGACAAGTACATACATAAACTTCCACGTCGTCTTGCATTTGGCGGCCAATAGTGGAAATTTTGAAGAAATGCTAGTATACGTGCCATACCTGGATGGCCAGCCCACTTAGAATCATGACATTCCTTGATGATCTTTTTTTTCGCAAGCTCCCATGCTTTGGCATGTACACTCTGTTATCGATTGTGAAGAGTAGGCTATCTTCCACTCAAAATCGCCTAGTTTTGCCTTCATTCGCTAACTTGATTAAGCTTTTAGCTATGTGATCTTACTCCATGCCTTCCTTGATACGCTCGATGAGTTGGCTTCGTGGTTGGCTTATGCTTAAAGTAGTAAGTTCTGTCTTTCTGCTTAGTGCATCGGCCACCAAATTGGTTTTCCCTGGCTCGTACTCCAAGTGATAGTCGAACTCGGCTAAAAAGTCTTATCATCGAGCTTGCTTGGGACTTAACTTCTTTTGTGTTTGGAAGTAATTTGTGATAACGTTATCTGTTATTATGATGAAGTGTGACCCGAGCAAGTAGTGTCACCATACCTGTAGGCAATGGATGATGGTTGTCATTTCTTTCTCTTACATAGTATAACGTCGCTCGGTGTCATTAAGCTTTCAACTCTCAAAAGCAATGGGGTCCCCTTCTTGCATGAGAACTCCTTCGATGGCAAAGTTAAAAGTATCAGTATGTACCTCGAATAGCTTGGTGTGGTCAAGTAAGACCAACACTGGTTCCTCAGAAATGACTTTCTTTAGATCTTCAAAAGCACGTTGGCATCTATCGGACCAATGCCAAGTATGATTCTTTTTAAATAGGTCGGTCAAAGGTGCAGCTGTAGCCCTGGATAAAGCGACGAAAGTAGTTTGCTAGCCCAAAGAATGATCTTAACTCTGGTACCTTGGTAGGTGGCTCCCATTCTTGTATGACTTTCCCCTTCGCTTGATCCATTATAAGCTCTTCTTATCGAATGCGATGACCAAGGAACTTCACCTCTCATTAGATCAATGAATATTTTTCTTGCTTGATGTAGAGTTCATTTTCCCGAAATACTTGGAGAACTTACTTAAGCTCTTTAAGGGTAGTGTTGTAGATTACTATGTCGTCCAAATACACCACCATGAATCGATCAAGAAATGGGTGGAATAACTTGTTCATAAGTGTGCAAATGGTAGCTGATGCATTGGTGAGACCAAATGGCATAACGAGGAACTCAAAAGCACCATACCTTGTCACACATGCCGTTTTGGGTATATCATCTGGTGCAATACAGACTTGGTAGTATCCTGATCACAAATCGAACTTGGAGAAGTAGCGAGCATGACCAAGTTGATCAAAAAGATCAGAGATGAGAGATATTGAGTACTTACTTTTGACGGTGATCTTGTTTAGCGCCCGATAATTGATACACATATAGAGAGACCTATATTTCTTCTTTTGGAACAACACGGGTACTCTATAAGGTGCCTTGGAAGGTTGAATGTAACCTAATTCCAACAAGTCTGTGAATTGTTTTCTTAACTCTGCTAATTCTGGAGGCGTCATATTATAAGGCGCCATGGCTGGGGGTTTTGCACCTAGTTCTAATTCAATTTGGTGTTCCACTTCTCGTTTAGGTGGTAACTTCTTTGGCAACTATTTGGCCATGACGTTATTGTATTCATCTAGGACGAGCATTATATCGATGGGCATAGGATCCTTGGTTGCAGTGATATCCTCTCAATCATTAAGTTCTCGAATGGTGGCAAGGTAGCTTGGGTTGGACTTCATCCCTCGCTTGAATTGTAGTATAGATAGCGCCTTGGATTCTATCTTGGCTGAGCGCTTAGTTAGGATTATGCAGGTTGTGCTCCCATCGAGAATGCTAAAAGAGTTGGTTATAGGAAAAGGAAAGACATATACCTGATAGAAGAACTCCATGCCTAACACCACTTGGAAGTCATCTATGGGCACGATGGAATAGTTAAGGCTTCCACTTTATGAGCCAAGTTTGGTAGGCACTGCTTTAGCAACACTAGCTATTAGCTTAGCTGGTGAGTTTACGGCTTTGAGTGCACCTCCGTTATTGACTCTCCTGAGGCTTAATCGCTTAGCCTCTTCTTTGGAAATGAAGTTTTGTGTCGCCCGATGTCTAGCATTGCACTAACACCTTTCCTGTTGATGGTGCCATGAACATACATCAGACCTTTCTTTATTGGTGAGGGTGGTCTGATTTTGCCTTTAAAGGCCTCTAAGATGCGAAGAGAACTCATTCTTGCTTTGAAGTCAGAATCATTGGAATGTTCCTCCTCTATTTGGTTAACTAGGGCATTGAGGGTTTTACGCTTTGGACAATCCCGTATCCAGTGTGGACCATTACATGTGGAATAAGGAGATTTAGGTTTAGGATTGTCAAACTTACCTCCATCCTGCTTCTCTTCTTAGGAAGACTTGTGCTGTCCCTCGCTATTGCGTCCTTGGTCCCTCTTCTCTCCACCACTTTTACCTTGGTTGGTCTTTTTATTCTTAGATTGGTTGGTGTTTTCGGTGAGTGACTTCACTTCGGCGATAGCTTCATCAAGACTTTATACGTTTTGCCTTTCGAGCTCCACTCGTGCCCAATCTTTAAGACTATCCATAAAGTAGAAGAGTGACTCTTTGTCGAACATATCTTCAATTTCAATGATGAATGTGGTAAATTCTTTGACATAGTTTCGAATGCTCTCTGTTTATTTAAGTCAGGGTAGGCGGTCTCGTGCCTCCTTTTCTACATTACTTGGACAAAATTGCTTCTTCAATTCGTGTTTGAAGTCATCTCATGTGTTAATGGAACAAATGTCTTTGCCCATGTCACCATGCTTTCGTCGCCAACATAATTGTGTTGCATCCCGAAGGAATGTGGGAGCACTTCTGATTCTTGAAGCATCATCCTTAACAAGTTTAGCGTCGAAGTATTATTCAAGACCAAAGAGAAATTTTTCGACTTCAATAGCATTGTGAGTGCCATTGTAGGTGGTAGGTTTAGGAACATGGATCGTGTTCAAGCTAATGATGCTTGATGAACCTCACCTGATAGCAAAAGTGTGATTGTGCCCATTCCACTCTGTGCGGACATCCTCCACCTCAATGTAGACCTCTCGCATCTCATGCTTTGTGAAGGTTCAAAGGTTACAAACTTCTCAAGTTATGTCTTGAAGTTCTCTTTGGAAGGTTTGACTGATCTCCTTGATGGTAGATTTTACCACTTGGGTAATCTTACCATACTCCGTCTTTAGGCCATTGAGACGATCGACATGATTACCAAGGGTTATTTCCATTCCAGAGAAAGTTTGCTCCAATCCAGCAAGACAAGCTTCTAAAGCCTCTATGGTGGAAGTCTTGGACTTAGACTTGTCATGTTTCCTTTGATTACATTGCGCCTCATGACCACACACTTGCTCCCCCAAGATGACTTCATTGTCGGATGTCATTGCTCTACAGATGAACATTGTTGCTAGGATGTTACAACCATAGCTCTGATACCAACTGTCACAGAGTTAGACTTGACACCACTAACTCGTGCGGCATTTAAACAATTTTCTCCCTTTAGTTGCTAAGTAAGCCTTATGAAAGATAAGAGCAAAAAGGCAAAGGAATACTTGAAAGAGACTAGCTTTGTAAGGAAGCTTTTTATTGAACTTATTGGATATGTTTTACAAATTAGCATTACATGGGTATTTATAATCACTTGGGCACAATTATCTGTTAACGTCGAAAAACGGTTTCTTTAGTCAATGAGATTGTTTTCGGGCCCAAGCTGCAGTTTCGGATTGTTAGTAGGTTGCATGCGAAGTGGAAAGAACAGGAGAAAGTGGTCAGAGGCCAGGAGGAGAAACACGAGAAGATTTTTAGAGTGGTTCGGCCCAAAAAGATGTCTACGTCCACTTTTCACTCTCTCACTATTTTGACGGAGTAACAGCACTCAGAATACTGTATCCTTCTTACAGTGAAAATCCTTCCCTATTTATTGAAAATGGGAGGAGCTACAATAAAATGGAATAAGACAAAAATATACAGTAGACTACAGTTACAATGATGAACCGTATTTAATGCGCCGGGTTCTCAATTAATGCGGCTGACAGTGCAATAAATGCGACCGAATATACATTAAATGCGGTTGAATCCGTTGCTTCTGAAGTCTGCCCAAGGGAGATTTCGGGTGACAGATCTGAATATGTCATGATAGGCTATTAAGATCTTGATCATAGCTTTCGGTTGGCATAGCGTGCATGACACGTTTTGGAGCTGCACTTTGCATGGCACCTTTGACTTCTATTGACCTGCGACTCTGAGAAGTATGGTGAAGACGGATCTCCCAGCAGATAAAATACCCAGTTCATCTGGCGGACCGATAAGTGCTTGATGAATCCGGCTACCATGAGGATTGGGGAGGCGGATTATGAGTCGATACCACTGTAGCTAGTCATGACAATGAGGCAGACAATATCGCGAGTGAATGAGTCGGTATACGGTCACGCTCAGAGATTAGCGATCAGTCTAGACGGATCATCTTAGACGAGGAGGACTTGTGAACATGTCTGATGGATGGCTCCTTTTGACGGATATCTTAAACGGACAGAATCGGCGAACAGACAGGCGGTCAATCATGGCGGATGAACTGGCGAATAGACTTAGCGGACACGGTCAGCGGTCAGCATTCAGTCTGAGCGATTAGAGCCAACGGTCAGCGATCAGGATCAGCGATCAGATTGAACGAGCAGAACTGACGGATAGAATGGCGGATGGAGTCAGTGGTCACAACCAGCGCTCAGACTCGACGCCTACGGTCAGAATCAACGGTCAGACTGAGCGATCACAAATTAGCCCCTTGTCAGGAAGGTGGATTGGAAGGATGGCAGATCATCGGGCCTATTGGCTATTGGGCATGCACTGTAAATCTTTCTGGGCCTAATTATTCTGATCGCTAAATTATCCATAACATTATCAAAGGTAATTAATGAATATTTCATTAAAAAAAATTTAGAACTATTCTAGATATTTATATGACAATAACTACTAGTTAATCTTAGAGAATTTTAGAACACTCTTGATATTTACGTGATGGGAAGGTTCTAAAAATCTTTTAGAACACTCTTGATATTTACGTGATGGGAAGGTTCTAAAAATCTTTTAGAAACTAATAGATTACTTGAGAAGTAAATAGATCAAGTATAGAAATTGGACCAGACATGATATTTTGGGCCAAATGACTACCCTTTAGCTTAATGGACTTGCGAACTACGACACTAGGCTGCAAAGCTTGAGTTTATCCAACTAGGCTAGCCACCTAAAACCCCCTATTAGAGGGTTTTCGGAATGGCGGTCGATCGACTAGCAAAAAATCAGCATCTAGGCACCATAATAACTCCACCGCTGATGCGGAGATTTCTTGTGTTCCTCCACGACCATGAATAAGTCATTGCACCTCCACAATTAATTAAATTTTCCATCTCATCTTTTCCCCATTTTATTTAACTAACTATTATTTAAATAATTACGGGTTCATTTGATAAGCTAAAATTTGTCTTTGATAACTTCAACCCAAACCATCTCGGGGTATGAACTTTTTAGAATTGAATAATTTATTCTTCATATGAAACACACAAACACAAAAGAAAAAGAAAAGGAAAATCAAGTCAAAGCAAACACATTTTCATTGTATTTGTTGCCACACAACTGTTATAGGCTTAGCAATAATTTATCTGATACGTTCTTCTACCTTCAAATAAACATCATAATTAAGTTTTTATTTTCATTCTACTAATTTAAACCACGCTAGGAACATCTGAATGAAAAATAAAAAACAATCTTCCCTAACAAGAACTGTAGATTAAGAAAGAATCTATGCTGCTTGACTCGATACACTTTGGTTTGATAAAACATCTATCCTGTCAATTGAAAGAAGAGCAATAGAAGATAAGGTTGTTTTCCTTTACCAAGATTGCAAAATTTTTCACATGGTATTTAACTTAAATATTTCAAGACTTGCAACGGTAAAATACAGAAACATATCAAAACTTTATTGCAGTAAAATGGTTCTAACCTTTGCCTTAAAAACAATGCAGACAAATCAAGACAATATATCACCATACAAATTCTCAATTCAATCTATAAGACATTTTTCCTTAAAAAATAGTTTCTTGAAAACCTCCATAAAGCTTCACTTCACACAATGCTTTCCTCTAATCTACAATACCAACTGAAAACAAATCACGACTAATCCAAGTCTCAATTTTGTTGTCTGAATATACAAAGATTGTGATTCTACCAAGTCATCTTCTTCTGCTAAAAGTTCGAAGAACAAACCGTTAGGAGATGAGAACCTATACAACTGATTTTTTTTTTTTTTTTCCCTTTCTGTTTGCTTTTCTCATTTTTCTAAATGGGTTAAATGTGCAGTCAACTTGGAACCTTTTGATTCTCTGTTAGCAGGACTTAAAACCCTTTGATCTTTCCAGATTTTAGAGCTCCGACTTCAACCGCCCTGCTAAAAAGGCGATACAATGTCAAAGTAAGAAAAATGATAATCTTATAGTGTTCTTGATTACTGAATTACTTGGCAATTACCATTTGGTCCCAAATTGTCAACAGCTGAATTGGAATCAAATCCCATTTGGAAAAGGCTTTGGAGGTCATGGTCTAATAGATTCTGTGTGATCAGAAAAATGCCATGTATAAACACTTTTGACAATAGATTTTTTTCATAATAAAAAGAATTATGGAACGAAAATCTTTTGTATACCTGAGACAAAGGAGGAAATTGTGGATTAGTACTATGAATGCTTGGCATGGTTCCTTGCAAGATTCCATGCGGGTAAGGTTGGGAGGAGTTCATCCCAGGACTGAATCCAAGAATGGGTACACCGGCATTACGTGAATGGAGAATCTACATGGATAATGAACATAGAATTCATATCATACTGCAAACATCAAAATGAAGATAAAAACCAATCTATTTGAGCGCCAACAGGATATGTGCCTTACATCTTTGGATAGTATTCTTTCTATATCAATGTTCAGCTCTGGGTTGACTGTAGCTAGCTTCATTGAGAGAAACTGAACAGCAAAGCATGTACAGCAAGCTCAGTCAATTATATAGATCATACAAAAGCCATATGATTTCACTAGTAACAGTGTATTACAACTATAAATGCAAAGATAATTCTCAACATCAAGTCCCATGATTTAGTACAATTTGTAAATGTCTGCATGTAACATCCATCATGACATGAGTTGATTGTATTGCTATTGCATTCATTTACTAATGGCAAAAGGACCAATAAGAATTATATGGTGAGCAGGTTATAATCTATTTAAGCAGGAAGATAGGCGCCCTATATAACGTTTCAGAAGTAGTTATAAGGCTAATGAAACACAGCTCCTTAATTGCGTTTGATCACAATAACTATAATGAGCTAAGTAGCTCCGAAATGTAACTTGTGTAATAATAAATCAATTTTATTATTAAGACTGAAATGCCTTATTTAGAAGTCACAACTTAGCATACCTCAACCTGTTGTTGCAGCGACTGTACATAGTTGATAATTTCATCAAGCATTACAGCCTTACCAGTAATCTAAAACAATAAATAACACAAAACAGATCAGTATTTGTTTTCACAGAGTAAAATACAGTTAATTGACGAGTTGCTGCCTCTTATTTACCTTATTGCACCCGGGAACAAGTTCTTGAAGCAGTCTCATTCGCTCACTAATCTTTTCCCTTCTCACCTGCAAGCATGTCACTAGGTTCAAGTTCAACAGACCGATAAACAACATGATTTAAATAAATTTGATGTACAATGGCGAGAGAGCGTACCCTTTCTGCAAGGCTATGACTATTAGTGGCTTGGCCCCTTTTGGCTCTTACATGAATATATTCTTTAGGTGCCTCTCCACTTAGAGAATTGTCTTTGGCTTGTTTACCACGAAAATTTGCAGGTGTGTTTTGTTCAGACTTGGGTTTCTTCTCACCGGAACTCTCTCCAGAAGGATCTTTCTGAAGCTCCTCTTTAGCATTCTACAATATACAAAAACAACTCACACAATACGGGTTATTAAACAAAATCATACGGCAGCATGATCTTTATCTTCCTTATTGCTATCATGACTATCTAACTCATTTTACCTTACTCGGATTGAAAGGCGAACTTGACTCAGGCGCTTGTTTTCTTCTCTTCCCATTGGGTGAGGCTCCTATATCTCCCTCTACTGGCATTTGACGGTGGTCCTCGTAAGACTGTGCAACATTCGTCGAAGTTGGTTCATCGCCACCCTCCTTATTTGGAGCATAATTAGGAGGACGTCCACCATTAGCAGTCTGGATGCTCTCGGGAATGCCAAAGGAACTAACAATTTCTGTGAAGTTACCACTTCCAAAACATGGGATCTTTGGCATTAGCTCAACAAAACTTGAATCAGATGGATACTGAGCCAAGTGGGAGGTGCCACTAATTCCCTGGTGGTTTTCCATCACAACAGGGTAAGGAGCGGTGGTAAATTCACCATGGGAAACCATTGAAGAAACTCCAAAGTTATCATTTTGACTCAATGAAACAATTGGATCCCAACCAGAACCAAAGAAATGATGGTCCCCTCCACTTCCAGACTTATACATGGAAACCGAGCTCATTGTCATTCCTGACACCTTTTGAGGCATTGGATTTGTGTTCATCCCTGAAGATGGACAATTCATAGCACCCTCATTTCTATGCTGAAACCCCATATCATCATTATCACCACCACCACCCATTTTTTTCAGTCTCAAAAGCTAAACCCCCAAATTCTAAGGAAGTCACCAATGTGTAACTCAGAAGAAACCCCTACTCAACAATTGGCCAAGACCAGAACTAAAAATAATATATTATAAAAGAAGAGACAAAAATCTAGTATTAAATTAAAGGCGAGGTGCGGTTTGACCAAAATTAGCTGGTGATATCTTGCAGGACTCAACAACGAACAAGTAACCTTGGCAGCTTTATAGAACTGATAGGGTGTTAAAGCAAAAGAAACAACTCATTGTAGCAGCAGCATCCCACACTCAAAGTAAAAGAGGAAATCCAATCTATCAGGCATAATATCTGAGAAGCACCAGCTACTAAAACCCTAGGAACAAGTCTACTATGATATGCAAGGTAAAAGAGAGAAATGCTTCACACAGACAAGAAAAGTGAAGCTTTCACAGAGCATAAAGTAGACATAGACAAACCACGGCATTAGCTAAGTAACAGCTCATCAGACTTGAAAAGAAAGAAAAGAAAAGAAAAGAAAGCAGATTCCCTTTTCTTCCTTGGCTTATTGCAAGAAACAATTTTTTAGTTTTCACAATCTCCACTCAATTGCACAAAAATGTGACTTGTGGCCTAGAGTCTCTCCAATCAATTAAAGAAAAAACCAATCTAATGCTTCAAGCAATGGAGATGCAAAAATGAAAAGTGGCGTTTAGACAAGTACTAATGAGGAAATGACCAGTTGTTCAAGTTTTGAATCAAGACCTCAAAACTGAAGAAAAAGGTAAAGTTGAAGAAACCCTTTCAAGATGTTCTGAGATGGGTACCTAAAAAAGGCTAAAAAGAATCAAAATATAGTTGAATTATGCAAAAAACTGAAATGGGGTGGGCAGGAGTGTTAATTTCACACTCCCCAGAAGTGGGTGTTTTGATAGCAGTAGCACCTGAAGGAGCAGCAAATGCTTGCTTAAATTTGACAAGAAAACCCCAACTTCACAAATTAGGAACTTGCTCAAACAGTAAAGGAAGCATCAAATTCCAACTTTTATAGATCACATGACAGTGTAGAGCTCGACAAGACCACAAAGAGAAAGAAAGCATAGCATATTATATTAACACAACTAATGAGACCAAGAGTGAGTCTCTACGAGAGAGAAAATAAAGTGAAGTCTTTGCTTACCTGCCCAAGCTAAACTGGTGACATGTATGATTTTAAAAGACATACTAACTACTGCCAACTGCCCTTGTTTGCTAAATTATTACAGAACCTAATCTCTTTAACATCTTTCACTTTACTTTCTGTAAATTTATTATTACAATATACATTTCTCTCTCTCAATATGTTTTCTATAGGTTCTTCTCTTGAACACCAAGCTTGCTTGCTTCCTCCCTTAACATAAACCTTTTTTTTTTTACTGACACATTTGCCAACTATTGTAACAGACCTCTCTTTGCTGTTACACACTCATTTTTCTCAGTGCCAACTAACCTACCCTTCATTTCTTTTGAGAAAATACACTCATTATGCTGTGTACCTAAGCTCCATCACTCTCAATGAACACCCACCAGTTTGGACCCCACCAAATCTTCCCTTCCACACTCAATCTGTGGGTTCCCCATAAAGATGCCCCCCTCCCACCCTCTTGACACATCGATTTGACAAGTGTAGGTATCTGATTTGACAACTCATTAAGGCACTGTGTAATCTGTAGCACAATATAGGCCCCTCATCATTTGTTTAACCCCGAAGTTGTTTTTATTAACTTATTTAATTAATTTAATTGGTTTAGACCTGCCAACAATCTTCTTTTTTACTTTGGTGGCTTTGGCCTAAGAGGAACATATGGAATAATGGAATCTAATCATCAATTTTACCCCCTTGTCCTGGTACGGTTTCCAGCTGTAGAAGAATAGTGTGCCTTTTGCCTGGTCATACCAAATTATCTGGTCAACATATGCCCTCGATTGTGTTTTGCGATATCCTGCCGGATTTTAATCAAAATTATAGGCGGAATCAACGCCCTGATTTGTATCCAAATTTTTTGTTTATGATCCAGTGCATGGCGCCTCAGGGTATGGTCACCTTTGGGTCCTAGTTGGATGGACTTGGCAGTCAAAAATAGTATGCAGATTTGATGATTGAGATGGTATACCTAACCTATTAATGTGGGCACTCACACTAAATCATTCTCATGCAAAGTCTGGGAGTGGGCCCTCGCCAGACCATCCCTGATCCAGTGACTCTCAATTTTCAATATCTTGTATGAGAATTGTTTTGTTTGCTTGTTGAATTTACAAGTCATCAGTCTCTAATTGATCCATCAATAAAACCGGGAAAAATTAATTAATTAATTAAATCAAAACTTTAAACCTGTAACATATATATATATTTTTTCAATGTAGTACATTATTATCTTTTAAAAAAAAAATAGTGTATTGTTTTTGGATATTTCAAACATATTGTCAGAATTACCTGGCCTTTTTATTTTTTAACAAATTATACAAGACATGTTTCTAGTAAAACTCAAAACACTTGGACGGTTCAAATTAAATCTTATATTTGTTATCAGTGTTTATTTAATTATATGCGCAAATTTGCAATTATAATCATAAAAATGCACTATCAAATGGTATAACCATTTATGTTGAAAGAAAGTGAAATGAATTGTTGATCTGGTCTCCTGCTTCACCACCAAAGATGTATGTTTTATTATACATAAATCTAACACGAATACAGTTGTAATTCAAGATATCACGTTATTTTAGGAAAATTATTACTTGAAATATGTATAATATATATATTTAAAATATATGATCCAATGAGTTTCTTGAAATAATTGGAAAATAATTCAAAGTTCATATTCGAATGAGTCCTTATCAACAAGCTTGTTGTAATGGAATTTTCTTTTTTTAAAAAAAATTATATATATATAATAATACACGATTTAATCATGGGTCAATCAATAAATTGAAGTAGATTCAAGACAATCAAATATAAAAACATGAACATTGACCCACCAACATAACCTAGGGAGTCTATCAATGGACAGATTACAAACATAGATCCTAGGTGATGGTTGCATGTGTTAGACATCAATAATCTGTACCTAAACCAGATAATTAATTAACAGTAATATCTTAAGACTAATCAATTATTAATCCCAACCAAAAGGTGACCCCACAATCACGCGTGAGGCATGCTTGGAAACTTGAGGTGGGCCTGATTACCTTACCTGGGTCCGGTCCACAAGATGTGGTCCTCCCTTCTTAGCAATGATGGGTCGATGCCTAAATCAAGAGTCTCTTCAGATTTTCCCTCGCCAAAATTTTTTATAAAGACAATAGACACACATTCCAGCACACAATCCCTAAAATAACTTATATACAGTAAATCTCCGGTCGTTTTTATTAGAGGTTTGATCGTCCGTACCGTATTAGAGTCTAATCAGTTTGAAAAGGTTTCCATCCGACTCCATCTAAATTATCCAAACTTTAAAAACAACGTTTCAAAATATCATCATATAAGGGCGCATATGTATATACATATATTGGTTTTATCATTAGTACTTCATAATTTTTTAAATTATGATGAACCAATCAAATTCATCTATTACATTATCTCTTTTAAAATAAATTATCTCTAAACAAATTATATGATATGCGAGTTATTAATATCATATTAATTATTATATAATCTCGTTATTTATAATATATTGACAACTCACATACCATATCATTTGAACATAAATTTGGATAAAAAATTTGAAAAACCTATGATCAATATATATAGTACTTCTATCATCAGTACCTTCTAACTTTAAAATGTTACGATGCATCAATTAAATTCATTCATTATATTCTCTCTCCTAAAACAAATTTTCTATTCTATTTAATTCAAATGCAACGAATGAATTTGATTGGTTTGTCATAACTTTTTAAAATTAAAAGACACCGATGATAAAATCATATATATATATATATATATATATTAGAAAAGTAATTTGGTTGGTGATTTTGATTTACAAAGTTCACAGCCCATGCTTGACGCTGCCTCCACACTCTTTTTAAGCCAGCAAGTAACATTTATACTTTTAAAGAAAGCTTGCCACTCTCTGCTTTACAAAAAGTTACCACAAACAACTTTTTTCTAATTATACAAACTTTACTTCTTGTGGTTAATGAGAGCCCAAAATTATTATTGTGTATTATATTTGTGGGCGGTTCAGAAGTACTACAACTCACATACAAAGATTAATTAAAATAAAGTGGAGGGATGGTTAGTAAAAAGTAGTTTCAATGCATGATGTGGGTTTGAGAAATAAATCTAATCAAATTCAAAGAATCTTTAAAAACCCCCCATAACATCCAATGAAAAGCAATGTGAGCATGCGCAGCATAGAAGAGGAGTAATCATCATGTGGGTATTTTTTCGGTTGCTTTAAATTTAAAGCAGAAAGTTTGTTATTAAGGAAGCTGAAAACAATGATGCTTATTATTCGATGCAACTTATCAAACCCCATGACGGCTCTCGGCAGATAATCATTTTAAGTCATTGATGTTTCCGCATAAAGAAGTTTTCAGTGTGACAATGGTACAATTTGCATCTGCACAAAACGCTTAAAAAAAAGCAACTAAAGATCACACACACAAAGCTTAGCTACTAGTCCTTGGCATCAACAGCTAGAGCACATTTTTATTACCCAGGGTAGAAAGTTAGAAACACAAGCAAGGGTCTATTATGTGTGATAGGGGCAAACTCATAGCAAAGATTATATCAAAATATGTGTACTCTCAACATAATGATGAGTTATGGCCCAAAAAAAGATACAAGATATGATGATTTTGAGCTTACAAACTGAACAAGTTCCAGGTACTTGACTTCCTGTTTATAGAATTTAGACCAGAATTAGATTTGGTAGGTCTTTTCATGCCAAGTACTCTTACCAAGATATTATTCATGTCTCAGATAAAAATCAAATCTTGCAGGTACTCTTGCAACACTGTAACATATTTACTTTATCGTCACTGGCACTGCAACACCAACTTTATCCGCAAGATTTGGTCTCGAGAATGATTGCATTTTCAGGACCTGAGCATCAAGATCTTGAGCAGTGCCAGTATTCTCACCACCCAAATTTCAAATGCAAACATCATAACAAGACATATAGCTAGTTTGCCCTTTCATTTTGGTTACAATACTGAGTGGAATTGATCTTTCTAACCCGGCACAAACTCAATCATGAAGAAGACCTTACCATGGTAGGAAAAATTGTTCAAAGTATGGTGTATGGCTTGGAGTGCAACCAATTCTACCTATCATTTTTATGAGGGTAATTTCTGTCGTGGACCACCTAGAAAAGAAAATGCTGTTTTGTGTTGCCCATATCCTATAGATATGGGTTGGAACTAATTTGGTTTATGATGGAGCTGTTAACACCTTTGTTAGAGTGTGACAAAACGATATAAAAGTATACTTAAACCTTTTTTAATAGCGCCTTCCTCATATCTGCACTTAGTGGATTCATCAGGAGGTAAATTAAGTTTGAATATTTTAAGGACGTCACATGATTGGATAAAAAATGAGTCACAATCTCATATTAGATAGATGTATGTCATATATTACATAGATTTATATATTTATGCTAGATTTTGAATTCATAAATATATAAAATGTATAATCATCCTCAAATTGATCAATCTTTCCAATTTATTGCAACATTAGGGCAGTAATATTCCCATCATGGAAATATCCCTGGTCTTGACAGGATTTGGGGTTACCTTTTACAAGATGATTCTGATATTTGTTGTCTGTAAAACAGAGTTTTTATTAATGTCATTGATCATGATTTACTGAAATAGGCTAATTTCTTAGAATGATTGACATGTAATGAAATTTGTTCTTTTCAAACCTTTTGAAGTTAATTAATTACAAATTATTTCGTGGTACACAACCAGTTACAAATGGGTTGGTCTCTTGGGCACAGTGGGCTCTGTACATCCCCCCTATCTACCCTAAAACCCATTACTTTATTAAATAAATTGAACCAATTTTGGGTCCCCTTCAAAGACTATCATTAATGAACACATATAATTCCCATACTTTTAGACGGCCAGTTGATTAGGCACAAATTAGATTTTGATTAGTATGGTTTTAGACATATGATATGAAATAATGATGAGACAGGCACCCAAACGAAGTCAAAATTAAAGACTCAAATCAAATCAAAGCACCAGCATAATGATAAATAATGACTAGATCAATATGATTAATGACAACTTAACAAGAAGTTGCCGAGCTATAAATATTGTTAGAAATACATAAGTTCTTATTTAACAATCCAATTAAAACGTGTATGATATAACTTTATTAGAATGGACCCCCATTAACCGAGTGAAGATCCATTGCAATTATCACTTAGCACAAGCTGGCATACACAAAGCTACATGCATAGTAGTCGGAAGAAATGAAGAATCCTAGAAAGCAGCAAGCGTCCTCATTTTTGGCTGAAACGATCCACAGCTCATTTAGGCTAAACATACGTCCAATTGAGAAAAAATATTCCATGAGATTGCCCCGCGATTGATAAAGTACAATATACTAATGGGAAGAGTAAGAGACAAAGAAAATACCAATATGAAAAATAAGAGAAAATAAAATAACATCATTTCGTAGGAAAGTTCTATGGAAGATCTTTTTTATCCAATTGACCTATTTTATTCAAGGACTTGTTCCGTTTCCACCCCACCATTGATCTAAAATGCCCCCAATTTTGTACAAAAACTTGTTAAAATCATAAACTTAATTTATTTTTGAAACTGCCCTTCCTGATTCCCTTGCATTCTCTATAACACGCCACCATAGGCCAAATTAATATATTTAGCCCATTTAAAAATGATAATTCCAAATCAAATGTATAATGTAATTACTTTTTTAATTTTTAATTTTTTTAAAGAAATTACGTTTTTTTTTTTAAGCCCACTATGAATTTTGATGAAAAAAATAAGAGACTCTTCCTCATCTTTTCTCTGTACTTTCCTTAAGTTTTACCTTCACGACTTCGCAACTCATTTTTCGATCACTAAACTTTCACATATTAACTTAAAAATCAACAAATCTAACGTTTGGAAGTAGAAACCATTAAGATGTATTCATTTTGTAGAGGACGCAAGCTTTGACAAATTGAACATTTCGATTTTCCATTGAAGATTCCTTTTATCTGCAAATTTATATATTCACATCTAATAGTAATATTTTTTGCATTGGGAAAATATTGCATTATTTTGTACTTCTATTAACATAGATTTGTGGATTAGACTTCATTTTTTTTCTGAACTATACGTCAAAATTTTTTAATTTGTGTCGAATTGCCAAGATGGCAAAGGTGTACTTGATTATATTAACTAACTAATTGTGTCAAATTTGATTTTGGATGACAAAATTGAGGGTAAATTTATCTATTCCGGCAACTGTTTGACCAAAAACACAGCCTTAAATGCAGATAAGAAAGAAAATTGTATTTATTAATATTTAATGTCAATTCCTAAGTGGAAAGTATTGACAGTGGCACTTATCAAACATTGAAAAAGTGTCTAAAAAGTTAAAGTCATGTTTTAACGGGATAATCTCTAAACAAAACTCATTTTAATTTATAAAAATATATATTTTATTATTACAGTTTCTTTTTATTCAAAATCCTATTTGATATTAAA